>CM061060.1:32988663-34188663 GCA_030762865.1 Paraleonurus japonicus
AAAGTGATTGTTGACCTTAAAGGACCAAAGATCACTAGGGTGCCTCATACCTAATCTATTTTGCGGTTCCATGCATCTGTCACCTTAGAGCGATGGTTGTTCTCAGCACATGACTTGTGAGAAGAGGCTATTATCAAATTTCCGAGAATGGCCCAGTAGTCTGAGATTACTTGTTTAGTGATAATAAGCTGCCCAGACGAGACCAAGGGAGTTGGCACCTTAATTATAAATTTGATATCAGTGTATCAGGGTTTATTATGTAGAAGGGTTTTGAAACATAATTTGTTATACATTTCCCAACTCTTTTGTGATAAAAGTTTTCATGTTAGATTTTCTAAAGATAAGTGTGATATCTTAGATAGTTCCTCGAACAAGATACTCTTAAGCGGCTTAGGACATGGTAGTAACTCTATGTGTTAATTTCAATGTTTGCCCCAAAGACACATATCTTGTAGTTAATAGTGGAGATTATCTCTCGATTAGGTATGACATAAAAGGCTTAGTCATCGAATTTCAAAACCCCTTAGCAAAATAGCTAGAGTGGAATCTTGTCAAGGAATTTGCCTTAGAAACTTTGTTCAACTGATCTGAAATGTGATGCATGTCAAAAAGGTAAACAACTTAGGAACTCTTTTAAAAGTATTAACACGTCCTCATCTGAAAGAGTTTGCTTTCTTACATTACAGTTTGTTTGGACTGTTTCACCCACTGCAAGCTTTAGTGGAAGGAAGTATACCCTAGTAGTTGTTGATGATTTTCAAGATATACTTGGGTAATAATTTCTTTTAAAAAGAATGAGAGCAGGTGAACAAGATCGAGATCTGTTCCAAACAAATTCGAAAATGAAAAGGTGTTAAAATTATTAAAATAAAAGAGTGATAAGAGGAGCTGAGTTCTTGAATTCTTGTTTAACTAACTATCCCCGAATTAGAATGGAATAGTTCATTGAGACTTCTTCAGCTAGAACACCACAACAGAATGGAGTAGTGGAAAGAAGAAATAGAACTCTCAAAGAAGCAGCCGAAGCATGCTAGCTGAGGTATGGAACACCTCGTATTAGTATGTATACTATAAGCCTAGCTTTTGTATGAATATCTTTTAGTATGAACATCGCTTTTGATATGAGATTCATTATGATCAAAATACATATTTTTATGATTGTTATATATATCATTATTTTGTCCATATTAATCTATAATGTAGATAACATGGTGAGTGGTGTCACACGAAGATCATGTTATCGGTTCCTTATAGGTTATAAGTAAGAGCTCCTGACGAAGATGAATTTGGACAAACCATTGAAAGCGGTTTGTGGTGTAATTTGGTATTAGTCTATCTTGACTATAAAAATTACACTAGTACGTTTTGTATGTATTGAGCAGGGACCATATGAGGTTGTTCAATTTATCTTAGCAAATATAAAAGAACAAGACCTACTGTTATTATGGATGTACATCTTCTTAATCCCTATATAATAACCGGCACGTGTACTCGGTGTATGTTTCTTTGATTTGGCAATGGGTGAGATTTATTAAATCAATAGGCTCGGTGAATTGGGAGATAGCACTGTTTATATGGTGTCTTGTTGATTATAGAAGGAATCCACGTCCTAATTATTTAGGATGATGATGTCCCTTGAGGAGCTCGTAAAGATTATCATGTAAACCTATGCTTAGATTTCTTAATCCAACATGATAATAAAGATGAGTGGTACTACTCTTGGAATTAAATGTAAATTAATTAAGTTGTCGATGCTTATTTAATTTATGGACATTCGATATCTTAAACACGGAAAAATAAATGTACACATAATAAAGGAGCCCGTATTATAATATATGGGGATTAGGGCCAGTAATTGAATTATAACTCTTTAGTGGACCGAGTTATAATTGATGGAGCTTAAGTAGAGTGTTAGATTGAACACGGGACATTTAGGCCCATCGGGAGGCCCAACCCTAATTCCTCCTTAGGGTCCCTTGTAGACTATAAATAAACCTTATATCGAGCCTCAGGTTGTGTGAAAAAATGTGAGATCGAGAGAGGCGATTTTGATTCCTTGGAGGATCGTCGACCACTCGGCGTCAAAGGGAAAGGGATAGGGATACGGTAGAAGATCGTGAGGTTAAGTGGCTCGTCCTTGATCATGATTGACCTTAGAATGGTTCGATTTCACCGGAATTAAGGTGAATAGGTATGTTTTATTTTTCCGCTGCGTTTTTATGCATGTGATCTGAATAAGATAATCACATAGAGTCGGCGATCAGGTGGTTCCAACAATTGGTATCGAGTAGTGTTTACCGACTCTATGCGATTGATTCGGTTAATAATGTTATAATAGGGTTTTGATCTGTTATAATAGGATTTCTTGATGCCGTGTTATAATAGGGTTTCTTGATCCGTTATAATAGGGTTTCTTGATACTTTATAATAGGGTTTGCATAATTATATGATCTGTTATAATAGGGTTTGCAAGTTTTTATGATTTTTCTGCAGAACCCTATATCCAACTATTATGGTCTGATTGTATGTTTTATGTATGAATTAAACCCTCGGACATGTCGAGGTTTTTATTTTTGGGTTGGTACATGATTGTAATAGTAATTAACCACAGTGCATCCGTGTAGGTTTTTGTTTTTTCGATTTAGATGATGTATAGAATCAATGATCGATGGATAAAGTGTAATAGACTTAAATTAGGGTTATTCGATTAGTGAACCAGATCGATGGGCCGAACCAGATTCTGGATCGATAGGCGTCTGAGAATCAAAAGATCGATTGACGTCTGAGATCGATTGCCCCGCACCCGTTTGATGGGCGCTGCCCCCACTGATTGGGTGAATTGATGCATGTTTTTAGGGCCTATTTTAGTGCAAAAAGTGAGCCGAGTGTTAGTTTTTGTGCATAAATGTGTAGAGTATCACTATTTTTGCCTAAAAAGTATTTCTTGATGAGTATTTGATGTTTTTCGTCCGTTTCACAGGTAAATCGGTGGAATTTTGCCAAACCGAGAGTACCGGTGAGTTTAGAATGAAGAGCGAACAACACGGACGAAAATGGGGGTCGGGCCAGGAGTCCCGCCGAAAAATGCTTGCTACTCTCGAGCTGCAGTGAGGACCACGAGCCTCGAGTGGGGATAGGATGGAGGGAAAAGAATTCAAAAATAAAGGCGCCTCGACTCGAGGGAGGAGCCTCGAGTAGAGGGATCGAGAAATTGGGCATCCCTCGAGTCGGGGTCTAAGCCTCGCCTCGAGGCGAGGAGTGTTTTAGCAAAATCGCATTCATGACTTTTAACCCTGGGCTCGAGGGCCCCAAGCTCGAAGTAGAGGGAGTCCCAAAACCGAAAATTTCAGGTTTTAAGCCAATTGAAGCGAAAATACGAGGCATAACTCTTCATTATCAGTTTAGAGCGGTTTCTAGGTGGTTTCTTAGGCGAATTTCTCACTTTCTAGCTTAATTCTACATGTAATTGCACTAGATTGATAGATTTAGATTAGATTGAAGCTTGTAATCATTAGATTAACATTTTGATCCATTAGATTTTGAGTTTCAAGTTGTAATTGAAGAGTAGAGAATTGTAATTCAAGCATTATGGAAGTTTGAATCATTCTTATTTTTATAATTGAAGACCATTTGGTGATGTTATTCTACTTTTCTCTCTTTAATTCCTTGTTTGTGTTGATTAGTGATTTAATTACTTTCTTAGATTTTTCACCCATGGCTTTTGCACTTAGCACCATGGGCTAATAGCTTTGTGCTTGGGATAATTGAAATTAGGGATGATGTGATTGCCTCAATTGCTATAATTGTTGGTAATTGTGATCAATTGAATTAGATTGTTTCCTAATTTTGATTCTTAATTGTGCTTCATGTAAAATTGTCTATTTAGATTAATGGTTGATCACCCTAGCAATAGGCGAGAGTTGAGCAAGCGTGATTAGGTGTTAATCGGGTTTCAATTTTGCGTTGATTGTATGAATTGGGAACTTCTACATTGAGAGATAGGAAGGACTAAGAATACTCACATTAGGCATTGTGATTTTAATTGAGTGATTAATTTTCATGATGGTTTATGCTTTCTAATTTGATTGATTTGCATTTGGATACAATTATAGCTTGTTAATCATGGATTCCTTGATGGAGATTATCCCTTGCACCCATTCCCCCATTTGATTTTAGCTTATTTGATATTGCATTTTAAGTGTTCGATTAATTGCTTGCATTAGTTCTAGAATTTAATTCTTGCCATATTTTTGTAGAATTTAGTCCTAAACCCATTCTTGCAACACTAGTCACTTAGAACTTGTATCCTTAGGGCCTCGCTTGCATACTTACTCCTTTAGGTTCGATAATTGCGATTGGTCTTAATACGCTTACCCGGGAAATACTACTCCAATCAAATGGCGCCGTTGCCGGGAATTAGTTTTTGTGCCTATAGTGAGACTTAGGAATTGTTTGGAAGTGGCTACTTGTTGCCACTTGTATTTTTGTTTGTGTTATTTTTGTTTGAATTTGATACTTTACTATCTTGTCTAGATGAAGGGATACAATTCATTATGCATGGAATCAAGAATATTTTTAAGAGAGTATGGTGTATCCTCCACACTTTGAAGAATTTGGATACAATAATTGGAGGAACTATGAAGATAATTCTCAATTGCAACAAGTTCCGTCTAATTATGAAGATTGGAGATATGAAAAAATTCCTTCCCCACCTCGAGAGATGTTCCATTACTATGAGCATTATGATCAATTCGAGCCATATTGTGGATTTAAGTATCAAGGAGCATCGAAGGGGAATACTATGATGATAGGAGAAGCTATGAGTATGACTATCCAATACCACAAGCTTCTCATCAATTTGAAAAATGGGGACTCCATGATGTGAGAACTATATTGAAAGAGATGCTTGGAGTGATGCTAGAAAAATTTGAGGAAGATGAAAGGAGATGTGAAGAAATGCTTCCCTTGTATGAAAACATTTTCGAGACCAAAACAATGGTTGAGTCAATGATCTAGGGAAACATGGAGATCACGAGAAGCTCGGATTCATGGTGTTAAAAAGTCAACTCTCAAATATTTTCTACTTCAAGAAGTGAAGAACATAGCCATCATGGAGAATCATGAGGAAGAAGGGGAGGAAGAAAATGCATGTGAAGAAGATGTAGTAGAGGGTCCAAGCAAGGTGGTTAAAGTGGAAAATTTTCTTGTCAAAAGTGAGGAAGAGGAGTGTCCATTGATGGACATGAGCTTTAATGAGGAAAAAAATCTAGAAGCACCTAATGAAACCTTGAAGATTGAAATGAGCATTTCTATACCTTTAAACTCTTCAATTCATACTTTTATTGATAATGATGCTTCTAATGATTTAATTTTGTCTCTTGTGAATTTTGACTATAGGAAAGAATTGATGAAGCGCTTGGGCATCCTTGAAAGAAAGGATTGGAGAAGAAGGATGGAGAGAGAGCAAGGGGAACAACCATGGATACTATGCATATCTATATGTGGTTGCCCTATCAATCATGTGAACCTCCTAGATTTGAAGCTAATAGGTTGAGATATAATGGCAAGGAGGACCGATACCCTTGGTCATTCCGATAAAGGGAGTTTGAATGAATGAATAAGTCCAGCATAGGACAATAAAAATAGAGCTTGATGGGAGGCAACCCATCTTCTTTTTGTTGTTTTTGTTTTTGTGTGTTTGTGTTTTTTGTTTTTGTTTTTCTTTGGAGAATTGGCTTGGAATTTATTTCATGATTCTTAGGAGGTGTGTGACTAGAAAGGAATGAGTGGAGATCATGAGGCATTGCCACACCTTACCTTGTGGAGGCCATCATAGCACCGCCAAAACCGTGAGGAAGATCTTGTTGTCGGGATTCTATTGGCCAACTTTGTTTCAAAGATTGTGAGAAGTTCATCAGGAGTGTGATAAATGCGAAAGGGTAGGAAACCTCACCAATAGGGATGAAATGCCTTTGAGTAACATTCTTGAAGTGGAGATTTTTTATGTATGGGGAGTCGATTTCATGGGCCCATTTCCACCATCAATGGGGTATCAATACATCCTTGTTGGAGTTGACTATGTATCAAAATGGATAGAGGCGATTCCTACTAAGAGCAATGATGCCAAGGTGGTTATAGAGTTCTTGAAAAAAGTTTTACAAGGTTTGGGGTTGAGAATTTTTGATTAGTGATGGTGGAAGTCACTTTGTTAACAAAGCCATGGAAAAGCTCTTGCTACGATACGATGTCAAACACAAGGTGGCTACTCCTTACCATCCTCAAACCAATGGTTTGGCCGAAGTCTCTAACCGCTTGATCAAGGGGATCTTGGAGAAGACGGTGAGAACAAGTAGAAAAGATTGGGCAACCAAGCTCGAGGATGCGTTATGGGCATATAGGACCGCTTACAAGACACCTCTAGATATGTCCCCTTACCAATTGGTATATGAGAAGGCTTGCCATCTTCGGTTGAGCTTGAATATAAGGCATTTTGGGCGATCAAAGGTTGAATCTTGATGAAGAGTTAGTGGGTGAGAAAAGGGTCCTTCAATTGCATGAGTTGGAAGAGTTTAGGATGCATGCCTATGAAAATTCAAAGATCTTTAAGGAAAAGACAAAGAAGTGGCATGATTCAAAGCTTAGAAGGAAGGAGTTCAAGGAAGATGATCAAGTGCTCCTCTTTAATTCTAGGTTGAAGCTCTTGATTGGAGCTTTTTCGTGTAAGTATATTTAAGACCCGATCAAGTTATCGAACCCCAGAAGGAACTATGTCGACTAGGATCCCTAAAGCTATAAGTTGGCATGGTATTATAGAGAGTCGAGCTTGGGTTTGAATAATTAAATCTAAAATTAATCACTAAAAATAATAATGAGATAATAAATATGGGAAAAATGTGTTCGGGTGCAAGTCACCAAGGAATCCTTAATTTCGAATCACACGTGATCGGGGTTTCAATTAACGAGGGATAATAGGAGCTATCTAGCCAAGAATCACATATCAACCGTCTTGGATAAGCCTTAGGTTTAATATATCAAAGAAACACGTAAGATAGTTTAGAGGCGACACCTAAGTCTCCTCACTTAATCACAAGAAATAAATTCAAGCAATTAACGTATTCTAATGTAGGTTCTAATGAAAATTAACCAAGTCTCCTTGCGTTAACCCAATATTTACTTCAATTTCCAAAACCAAGCCTAACACCTAAGAATCAATTTAATAAACCAAATCTCTTTGCGCAAATTAAATCAATTAACAAAGGATCAAGACCTAATCTAGCAATTGAATCATGCAAATCACAATAGAATAATTATTCACCTCTATAATTGAAACACCCAATCACATGATCATCAAAATTAATTCACCCAAGGATCATCACACCCCGAACACTGAAAAGAAATTTAGCCAATCATCATGAATTCAAGAAAACCCATGAAAATTGAAAGAATTGAGAGAGAAGAAAGCATAATAATTGAGAAATAATCCACTATTAATTAAAAGAATAAGGTTTGATGTCACCTTGAATGTTGAATAAGACTTGAATTAATCCAAAATCTAACCCTAGTTTACAAGAAATTGAAAAGAATTCAAGAACCCTAACTATGTGTGATTGTGTGTGGAGAAAGGGAAAAAGTGTGTATCAAAATGATTGTGCGTGTCTTTTTCTCTTGAAATCTGAGATTCTGCCTTTTATTCACGTCCCAGCCACATGGCGCTCATCTAATGGCTGAACAATGGAAGAAATCAACGCGAGTAAAAACGTTTGCTGCAATTTTTTCACCAGCCTCGAGTCGAGGTTCAGCCCTCGACTCGAGGGATCTTCGATTCACGCCGCCCTCGACTCGAGGATCTCCCTCGAGTCGAGGCTTCGCCTTCTCCGTTTTTCTCTTTCTGGCACACCCTCGACTCGAGAGTCCTGGACCTCGACCAGAGGTCGAGTCCAGGATTTTTCCACGAGAAATACTTCGGTCCCGACCCCATTTTCGTCCGGTATGTTCGTCTTTTCATCCTAAGAATGCCGGTACTCTCGGTTTAGCCAAATTCCACCGATTTACCTATAAAGCGAACAAAATACCTCCAAGTAATACCTTTTAGGCAAAATAGTGATACTCTACACATTTAAACATAAAACTAACATTTTATATCACTTTTTGCACTAAATTAAGCCCCGAAAACATGTATCACTTCACTCCAATCAAACACCCCCAAGCTTAAGGTGTTGCTGCGTCCCGAGCAACAAGACAAATAAGCACATTAGGAGATTTAATTGCAATTATGTTCAATGAGCACAAGAGCGAAATAGGACAATCAACCCTCTTCAATGAAAACAAGCATCAATGTTAACCTTCCACTAGCACTCAAATAATGTCATGCTTTTTGACAATGCTTATTCAAATGCTCAACTCAATGCTTTCCTTCCAAGGAGTGTTTCACTCATCACTCTAGTGTATAAGGACATATATGCACTCAATCATCCATCCACAAAAATGAACACCATAGGCTTGCCAAAAGACTTCAATCTCAATCATATCATTTTGTACTTCAAACATGGATCAAAGAGGACTTTTTCAAGGTTGTAATGTAGGCTCTTTGGACAAGGTGGGTAAATTTTAGGAAAAGTGACTCAACAAATAGTAGAAGCAAATGAATGTTGATCCAAGTAATACAATACAAATCAACTCAAATCTCAACAATCATCACTCTTTCTTTCCTTTTTCATTCTTTCTCAAATATAATTCACCACCAAACTCCTTTGAGACTTTTCTTGCATTTTCAAGCACTTTCAATTGAATTTTTCCACAATTGATTTTTACTTCAACCTTCTTTCTTTTTCTCTACTCAAACTTAGCAAATTAAACCCCCACACTTCTCTTTTAAAACACCATTCTTTTGTCAACAATCAAAGCTCTACTAATCATAAGGACAAAAAGGCTCATAAAGATAGACAAAATGGCTTCAATTTCACAAGCTTGCCAAAGAAAATAAGGCTTTTAGGCTCAAATTGGATCACTAGAGAAATCAATGTTTTTGGTGGGGTCAAATTTGGCTAATTGGCTTTCAAATCAAACAAGGCCTCTTATCATCTTCACAAAATCCACACAAAACTCAATTTTGACAAATCTCTAGGCAGAGTTCTAGCATGCAAATTCATGAGCGATGCACTCGACAAAGAATCAAACCGTATAAAATGTACGATTTAAAAAGGCACAAAAGCTCACGGGCTTAAAAATGAGCAAAGAATCAAGCATTCTCACTCACATCCATCATCACACAACAATTCATCATGCTATCATCAAGCTACAAATCAACTCATGATCACATCAAAGTCTAATATGTCCACCAATCAAGTACACATGCTCATGAACATAATCTCAATCATATACCCCTACACATACCAACGCTCTCCACAACTACTCTCGATAAAGAAAGACTCAAATATCAGCAGTTAATCCACACATAAGCTCCAACTTCACAAAAATTTTCTCATGCTAATGAGAGGCAAGTTGGTGCAACGAAAATCGCTAAACTAACACCCCCAAACTTTTTCATTTGCTAAGTAATTAAAAGTTTGGTAAGATAATTAGCTAGTTGAGTTGCACACAACTACCTACTACTCGAAATGAAAAACAAGAAAAGAGACACACCTCCCCCAAAGCTTAGACAAGTCCAAGTGCGGAGAAGGTGTTGTACCTAAAGGTCTTCAAGTACTCTCTCTCCTTCAAGCATGTACCTCAATCACCTCCCTTGTACACCTCGATCTCACGAAAAGCAACACATAACACACTTATTAAAAACAATAAAAACAAAAAAAAAAAACGAAAATAAAGAAAGCAAGTAACTGATGGGGTTGCCTCCCATCTAGCGCTATTTTTAACGTCCATTGCCGGACGGGGCGTGAGTTGCTCAACTTTCCTCCAAGAACAAATTCTCCACCATCCTCACTTGAGTTGGACAAAAATAAGGCTTGACCACTATGTCCATTAGCAAAGAAGTGATCATTCTTCTCATCCTTCAACTCCAGAAGCCACTAGGGAATATCTTCACAACCTCAAAAGGTCCACTCCATCGTGATTTCAACTTTCCGAGGGAATAGTTTGAGTCTTGAGTTGAAACAAATAATACCTTTTGGCCTTCATGGAAGTCTTTCACCTTCACCTTTTTATCATGCCATCTCTTAGTTTGTTCCTTGAAAATTCTTAAGCTTTCATAAGCCTTCTCTCGAAACTCATCCAACTCATGTAATTGGAGCATCCTTTTCTCACCCACTAAACCTTCATCAAAGTTCAACCTCCTAATAGCCCAATATGCTCGGTTGCTCTAGCTCAACGGGAAGATGACATGGCTTGCCAAAACCAATTGATAAGGAGACATCTGAAGTGGGGTCTTAAAAGCTGTTCGATATGCCCAAAGAGCATCATCCAAATGCAAAGCCCAATCCTTCCTATTGGTTTTCACCGTTTTTCTCAAGAATTTGCTTGATTTGTCGGTTGGAGACCTCGGCCAAACCATTGGTTTGTGGATGATATGCGATGGCGATCTTATGCTTCACACCATACTTCTCGAGCAACTTCACCATGAGCTTGTTCACAAAGTGTGAGCCTCCATCACTAATCAATGCTCTAGGAACTCCAAATCGTGAAAGATGGTCTTCTTTAGAAATTGCAACACCACCTTAGCATCATTGGTTTTTGTGGCGATAGCTTCCACCCATTTAGACACATAATCCACTCCAACCAAAATATAGAGAAATCAGAAGGAAGGTGGAAATGGGCCCATAAAATCTAACCCCCAAACATCGAACAACTCAACTTCGATGAAGATGGACAGAGGCATTTCATCTCGTTTTGCTATCGAGCCCATTCGTTGGCATCTATCACACCTCACTTACAAACTCATGACTATCCTTGAAGATAGTAGGCGATAGAACCTGCATCGCAAAACCTTCATTCCCGTCTTAGCTCCACCAAAATGTCCACCACACGGCATTGAGTGACAATGTTCTAAAATAGCCTCAACTTCCTCCCTAGGAACACATCTCCTTATGACGGAATCAACACCTCTCTTCAAGAGAATCGGATCTTCCCAAATATAGCTCCTCGCATCCTTGAAAATTTCTTCCTAGCATACTTAGGCAACTCATCGGGCGATGCACCACATGCTTTAAATAATTGGCAAAATCAGCATACCATGGTACCTCTCCTTGTGCTTTCTTCTCATGACCCCCTAACTCCCACTTCAATTTACTTCTCCTATCATGAAAAGTCTCTCATCCGGAAACGACTCTTGCACATCTCCCTCCTCATCTAGAGGCGTCTTTCCCTTCTCGAGGCGTGATAGATGGTCTGCTATCACATTTTCACTCCCCTTTTGTCTCTAATCTCTATATCAAACTCTTGGAGTAAAAGGATCCATCTCATCAACCTTGGCTTTGCATCTTTCTTGGTCATGAGGAAACGAATTGCCGAGTGGTACTTGTGTAGACAAAAGTTTTCGCACCTACTAGGTAGGGCTTCGAAACTTATCAAAAAGCATACACTACCGCGAGAATTCCTTCTCGGTGGCCAGAGTATAATTGAGTTGGGCTGGATTGAAGGTCTTGATGCATAGTAAATGGCATGAAACCGCTTGTTTCTCAATTGGCCTAAAGCGACCCCATAGCATAGTCGCTTGCATCACACATCAAAGCGAATGGCAAGGTCGATCGGGTGTGATCAATATCGGTGCACTCACCAAAGCCTCCTTAAGCTTCTGAAAGAATCAAGACAAGTATCATCAAACACAAAAGGAGTATCATTTTTCAAGTAAGTGAGTTAAGAGGTTTAGCTATTTTAGAGAAGTCTTTAATAAATCTTACGTAGAACCCCGCATGCCCCAAAAGCGAGCGAATTCCCTTCTCATTCGTAGGTGGAGGAAGTTTCTCAATAGCCACCACTTTAGCCCGATCAACCTGCAAGCCACTAGATGAAATATGATGACCAAGGACTATTCCTTCTTGAACCATGAAATGACATTTTTCCCAATTCAAGACAAGATTAGTCTCTTGGCATCTCTTTAGGACCAATTCGAGATTATCCAAACAATGATCAAATGAGCTACCAAATACAGAAAAATCATCCATAAACACCTCCATAACATGCTCGATCAAATCATGAAAGATTGCCATCATACACCTTTGAAAGCGTGGCGGATTGCATTGCACAACCCAAAAGGCATCGTCTCTCATGCATATGTACCATAAATGCAAGTAAAAGTTGTCTTTTCTTGGTCCTCGGGAGCAATCATAATCTGATTATACCCGAATACCCGTCAAGAAACAATAGAACTTATGCCCACACAACCTATCTAGCATTTGATCCATGAAGGGAAGGGGAAAATGATCTTTACACGTGGCTTTATTTAATTCTCTATAGTCAACACAAACACGCCACCCCGTAGCTACCCTTGTAGCAATCACCTCATTTGATCGGTTGTGATAACCGTCATACCCCCTTCTTAGTAACAACATGCAATGGAGACACCCGAGGACTATCACTAATAGCATAGATCATTCGAATCAAGAAATTTAATCACTTCCTTCCTAATGACCTCTTTTATAATAGGATTCACACGTCTTTGTGGTTGTACTATGGCTTTACTACCCTCTTCTATTCTAATCCTATGCATGCATATGGAGGGATTAATTCCCTTCAAATCATCAATTGACCATCCTAAGGCATTTTTATTTCTAGACAGACAATCAACAACTTCTCTAACTCACTATGACTCAACTTAGAAGAATCACATACTTAGGATACCTCATGTCCTTGTCAAGATAAGCATATTGAAGGTTATCAGGCAATTGCTTGAGAGTCTCCTTAGGTCTTTCCTCCTTTCGCTTGTCATCCTCCTCTTCTTTCCACAATTGAGCTTTATCCCCTTGAAACTCACTTTCTTTACCTCCTCGAATCTCAAAGCATTCTGTCATCAAAACAATCAACACAAGAATTCTTAAGCTTTTTATAACAATTATGCTCAAAAGGTAAAGAAGGAGTCACATTATCATTATCAAGAAAAGAGTAAGAGGATTCTTCCCAAACTTCTTGGAGACACAAATCAATCACATCAAGCTGAATGACACTCTTCATTATCCATAGGATGCCTCATTGAGTCTTGGATTGAGAATTGAAGTTCTTCCTCATTAAGTCTCAAAGTGAGCTTCCCTTGATTAACATCGATAACGGCACGTGCGGTTGCTAGGAAAGGCCTCCCAAGAATGAGTGGAACTTCTTTGTCCTCCTCCATCTCAAGTACTATGAAATCAACTGGAAAGACAAATTTCTCCACTTTCACCATAATGTCTTCCACCACCCCTTAGGAAATGTTGTGGACCCATCGGCTAGTTGAAGTGTGACGGATGTGGGACTCATTTCACCTTGATCCAAGCTCTTCAACATGGACATGGGCATCAAGTTAATGCTTGCACCAAGATCGCATAAGGCATTTTTCACCACCCCATTCAGAGATCACACAAGATGGTGAAACTTCCGGGGTCTTTCAATTTCTGTGGCAAATCCCTTTTTAGCAAGGCACTACACTCCATCGTCGATCTCACTGTTTCGGGCTCTTCTATTCTCCTCCTTTTTGCAATCAAATCCTTGAGAAACTTTGCATAGTTAGGCATTTGCTTTCAAGAGCTTGAGAATGGAATATTAATGTAGAGCTTCTTGAACACTTCAAGGAATTTTGCAAACTTCTCATCCATCTTCTTCTTCATAAAAAAGCGTTGAGGAAAAGGAATAGGCTCGATAGTTTTAGGAACTCCCCATGAGTCTCTCTCAACTTCCTTTCCTTCTTCTCTAGCCTCTTTAGCCTTCTTCCATTTGGGCTTCTTTTTCTCTTCCACTTTCTCTTCTTCCACAACTTCTTTCCCTTTGTCTATCCCTTGTTGCTCCACTTCATCAATCAATTCTATCCCTTCCTCATTACTACCCCCATCTTCTTCCTTCCTTTCCTCTCCTTCTCCCTCGATGGTAGGCATTGGAGGACCTTCATATCTAGTACCACTCCATAGCTCAATGGCTTTGCAATTCTCCCTAGGGTTAATTTCCGTAGTTGATGGAAATTTACCCTTGAGATTGCTCCCACTTGAAAGATGCCACTTGGCCTATTTGAAACTCCAAATTCTTCATTTGGTTGGATATGGAAGTCACCGCACTTTCCATCTTCTCAAACTTCTCTTGAGTGCAACCCATGAATTTTGCCAAGATGTCTTCCAAATTAGGCTTCCCTTCATTATTTGGAGCTTTTGCACCGGATCAAAACCGGGAGGAATTGAAGCTGCAGCTCTAGGATTGGCATAGGAGAAATTCTCATGTCTCCTCCAATTGTTGTTAGGAGCTTGTCCTCCTGTTGAGGCACGAAGGATGCTTGAGGTTGAGATCAATTTTGAAAAGGTGCTTGATAAGGTCTCCCACCTTGGTAATTCCCTTGATACCCTCCTTGGAATTGATTTCCTTGGTATTGTGGCCTTCCCATGTAGTTCACCTCCTCCATCGGATTTGGAGCTTGACTCATATCACCTTGGACGAGGGGTTGAGAATTTCCACCTTGTTGAGATGTTAGAGCTCCAACTCTATCCAGCATGGTCATCATCATAGCCTTCATAGATTCTATCTCTTGACTTGAGACACCCTATGATGACTTCCCTACTCACTTGAGTTTGAAATGAATCTTGAGCAATGTTATCCATAATTTGATTCAATCTCAATCACGGACTTAGACCAAATGGACCCATTTGCACACGCATTCGGAAAGGCTCGATCGGAATCATTGAGTCGGTATAGAAGTACATGATCGTTTGCTCGTCGGGGAAACCCATGTTGAGGACATGCTATCAAAAGGTTCCCGAATCTCTCCCATGCGGCGATGTCGACTCCCCACTCTTCCGAAATTGTGAGATTGCTTCTTTGGCTTGTAAGGTCTTGGATGGAGGGTAGAACTTCATTAAGAACCTCCTACTTAGATCCTCCCATGTTCTCACGGTCCCGGTGGAAGTGAATTTAGCCAAGCCTTCGCTCTCCCATTGAGTGAACGAAAAGAGACGAAGCTTCTTTGCATCCTCAGAAACACCATTGTATTTGATGGTGTCTGAGATCTCTAAAAATTGGGCTATGTGACCATGAGGATCTTCATTTTCATCCTTCCTCGAATTGCTTTTCTCTAAGTATCCTTAACAAGCCCGATCTAATCTCAAAATTGTTAGCCTCAATTCGAGGTCTAGCAATCCCATCATAGAACTCTCTCGGTTGCGGCTCATAGAACTCCCGAAGTGGGCGGCCTTGAGGTTGAGGCTCTTGAGCGGGTGGAGGATTTTGAGCTTGTGGTTCTTGAGGTGGTTCTTGAGGATAAGGCATTTGGGGATATTGTGGGAAGTATTGTGGGGGTGGATAGTATGGATATTGTGGAAATTGTTTGCCTTGTTGAGGATAAGGATATGGTTGTTGTGGATATGGGAATTGGTTTGGTGGATACCCTTGAGGGAAAGGGCCAACTTGAGCATTTTGAGGTTGGTTCCTATTACCCCCTTGGTTCTCCACGGCATTATTTCCCCACTACCATTTCCATTGATTTGGAGGCCCATTCTCTTCTTGCATCGGAGGATCACCGCCTCTCACTTCATTTTCCAACTCATTCCCAGCCTCCATTTCTCGTCTCTCTCTTGCTTCTCTACGATTACGACCTCGATTCCTCCTTACGGTAGCCTCAATTTCGAGGTTGATCGGTTCGGAGTTGAATACCACGAGACCTTGTGTTCATGCACCTACGAAAGAGGCAGTATCAAATTCCCACGAAATAATTAACCAAAACAAAAATAAAAATAAAGCAAATAAAATGACACTACTAATCACCACTCAACAAACTCTAAGTCCCTATTAGCACTCTAATTAGTTCCCGGCAACGGCGCCATTTTGATTGGAGCTTTTTCGTGTAAGTATATTTAAGACCCAATCAAGTTATCGAACCCAGAAGGAACCCATGTCGAGCTAGGATCCCTAAAGCTATAAGTTGGCATGGTATTATAGAGTCGAGCTTGGGTTTGAATAATTAAATCTAAAATTAATCACTAAAAATAATAATGAGATAATAAATATGGGAAAAATGTGTTCGGGTTTGAAGTCACCAAGGAATCCTTAATTTCGAATCACACATGATCGGGGTTTCAATTAACGAGGGATAATAGGAGCTATCTAGCCAAGAATCACATATCAACCGTCTTGGATAAGCCTAGGTTTAATATATCAAAGAAACACGTAAGATAGTTTAGAGACGACACCCTAAGTCTCCTCACTTAATCACAAGAAATAAATTCAAGCAATTAACGTATTCTAATGTAGGTTCTAATGAAAATTAACCAAGTCCCCTTGCGTTAACCCAATATTTACTTCAATTTCCAAAACCAAGCCTAACACCTAAGAATCAATTTAATAAACCAAATCTCTTTGTGCAAATTAAATCAATTAACAAAGGATCAAGACCTAATCTAGCAATTGAATCATGCAAATCACATGATAGAATAATTATTCACCTCTATAATTGAAACACCCAATCACATGATCATCAAAATTAATTCACCCAAGGATCATCACACCCAAACACAAAAGGAATTTAGCCAATCATCATGAATTCAAGAAAACCCATGAAAATTGAAAGAATTGAGAGAGAAGAAAGCATAATAATTGAGAAATAATCCACTATTAATTAAAAGAATAAGGTTTGATGTCACCTTGAATGTTGAATAAGACTTGAATTAATCCAAAATCTAACCACTAGTTTGCAAGAAATTGAAAAAGAATTCAAGAATCCTAACTATGTGTGATTGTGTGTGGAGAAAGGGAAAAAGTGTGTATCAAAATGATTGTGCGTGTCTTTTTCTCTTGAAATCTGAATTACGCCTTTTATTCACGTCCCTAGCCACGTGGCGCTCATCTAATGGCTGAACAATGGAAGAAATCATGGCCCGATAAAACGTTTCTGCAATTTTTCACCAGCCTCGAGTCGAGGTTCAGCCCTCGACTCGAGGATCTTTGATTTACGCCGCCCTCGACTCGAGGGATCTCCCTCGAGTCGAGGCTTTTGCCTTCTCCGTTTTTCTCTTTCTGGCACACCTCGACTCGAGAGTCACGGACCTCGACCGAGGTCGAGTCGAGGATTTTCCACGAGAAATACTTCGGTCCCGACCCCGTTTAAATCGTCAGGTATGTTCGTCTTTTCATCTTAAGAATGTCGGTACTCTCGGTTTAGCCAAATTCCACCGATTTACTGTAAAAGCGAACAAAATACCTCAAGTAATACCTTTTAGGCAAAATAGTGATACTCTACACATTTAAACATAAAACTAACATTTTATATCACTTTTGCACTAAATTAAGCCCGAAAACATGTATCACTTCACTCCAATCAGCTCTTCCCGGAAAGCTTAAGTCACGTTGGAGTGGGCCCTTTCGAGTTGCAAAGGTCTTTCCAAATGGGTACTTTGAGGTGACGAATGACAAAGATGAAAGATTTGTTGTGAATGGTCATAGGTTGAAACACTATCACATGCCATCACAAAAGGAGGTGTTAGATGCTCTTGATCTAAAGGATGTGCCTAACCTTGACATGGAAAGGGAAGTGTGAACTCCTTGAGTTCCGTCCGGCAAGGGCGTTAAAAATAGCGCTTGATGGGAGGCAACCCATCCTTTCTTGTTTTTCTTGTTGTTGTTGTGTGTGTTGCTTTGAATAATTGGGTCTTGTGATCCTTGTAGGTTGTGAGAATCGCTTGGAACTTGAGGAGCTCTATGCATACTTTATGGAAGATGGAGTTGAAAGGCTTATTGGTACCACACTCTTCCTTTCAAACTTAGACTTGTCTAAGTTTGGGGGAAGTGTTCTTCTTAGCTTATCTTTTGTGCTCTTGTTTATTTTTTGGGCTAGTCTTATCATGAGCTTAAGCGTGGATTTATTGCATATCTTTTAGTATGATTCTTAATGTAGTGAGTATGCTTGGACTTATGTACATGAGCACTCTTACTTGATTTGCAAGATTAGTTGAATTTAGATTTGATCATGAGTTGATTTGTATCTTGAAGCTAGCATTCTTGATTGATTGTGTAAAGATGAATGTGATTGATAATGCTTGATTCATTGCTCAATTTAAGCGTGAGCTTTTGTGCCTTAATAATCGTACATCTTATAGGGTTGATATTAATTCTTTGAAAGTGCATCATTCATAGATTTGTATGCTAGAACTTGCCTCTAGACTTGTTGATACTGATCTTTGTGTGATTTCATGAAAGTGATAAGAGGCCATGTTTGTTATGATTAGTCACTTTGCGAAAATTTTTCCCCACCAAAAACATTTGATTTCCTTAATGAGCCATTTTGAGCTTAATTCCTTATTCTTTGGCAAGCCAAGTGAAATTGAAACCATTTGCCTATTTTTATGAGCCTTATTATCCTATGCTTAGTAGAGCTTGATTGTTGGCTAAAGATGGTGGGTTGATTGTGAAGTGTGGTGGAAAATTGTTAGGATTAGAATTTGTATGTTTTGATGATGTTCTAAAACCTAAGTGTAATAGGACCAGGTGAACTGTTAGTCGGTGATGATCTAGATAGGGTTTATGTCTTAGTATAGTTAAACTTGCTAGGCTTGACTGAAGAGGCTGTATTGATTGAGATGCGAAGGCTGTGATAAGAAGACTTAAAGATTTAAGAAAGATCTCGTTCGAGGTCATCTAGTAAGGCATCGTGAAAATAAAGAAGAGATAATAAGACATATGCAAAAATGGTGTTATCAAGAAAGGTTTAAGTGAAGATAGCAAGGTTGGAATCCGTACTTCTGACAAGCTTTAGGCTGTCTTTGGAGCAAGGTGTAAGGTTGCTAAAGTTGACTTTGAGAGATTCGTCGGGGTTAACGAAAGTCGGAAGGATAATTGAGAGATATCCATAATCAATCTAGAGAAGATTGGATTATCAATCAAGATATAATTGATTGATATCAGACAATCAATTATCGAAAGTCAAACAAATCTTCAGCGATCACTTACCATTTCTTTGAAGACCTGATTGACAAATTAGTCTAACGGCTAGTCAATTTGAGGATCATATAAAAGGCGAAGTGAAGGATTTTTGAATATACACACGCGCGAGAAACATCAAGAAAAATCCATCTTCACTCATAGCAATACACGTATAATTCTTCGTACGAGAAATTGATTCAATACATTGATACTCTTAAAAGAGAGTTATTTTTGGTCGAGGAAGTGTAAATCACCTTTCATTATCTGCTGTACGAGAAAAGGTTGATTGTTTCAGATCTAAGAGTTAACACTCGAAGATCACATTGATTGTATCAAGGGCGGGAACTTGTTAAACTTCTGTGGTCGAATCCTCGAGGAGATTAGAGGAGACAAGACCAGTTTTGGTGGATAGTAAGGCCCTGTGGAATCGGGGAGAGTGGACGTAGGATCGTTATATCGAACCACTATAAAAATCTCTGTGTCTTTACAAGCTTTCTGCATTCATACTTATAAGCTGTCATTCATCATTGTTTTAATAAACTTGCACTAAACTTGCTAAGTATTCATCTCCAAGGTTTTCATCAAAAGGGTTTTTCAAATACACACGAGATTAGCTTCCGCACCATCGAGAAGACTTTGAGGTTAGAAGTCTGCGATCACACCTAACACACTCGAGTACCTTGCTTTGTAGAAGACTTCAAAGCCTTCTAATCTCACACTCTGCTCACGAAAAGTCAAAAAAGTTTTGAGTGTGGTAAAAGTCTATTCAACCCCCTTCTAGACTTTCCACCTCCTTTCACATCTCGTCGGGACCAACAAAAATGATGAGCTAAGTGATGATGCTTGAAAGAAAAAAGAAGGATTGTGAAAAAAAAATAAAAAATTTGAATTGTGCAAAAGAAAGTTTGAACGAAAAGAAGAAATTCAATGGTGAGCTTAATGAAATAAAGCTCAAGTGAAATGTGGTGCTTGAACTCTAATTGCTTGAAGTAGAATTGATGAAAAGTTTGAAGAGATGAGTATTGTATTGCTTAGCTTTCATTCAAGTCTCTACTAATTGAGTCACTCTTATCCAAATACATCCCACATTTCTAAAAAGCTTACATTACAACCTAGAAGAAAGACCTCTTTGATTCTTGATTGAACACAAATGATTTTGATTGAGATTTAGTCTTTTGGCAAGCATATGGTGAGCATGTTTATGAATTTGATGATTGAGTGCATCATACCTTTATACACTTGAGTGAAGAGTGAAACACTCCATGGAAGGAGCTTGATGTGTTAAGTGTTTGATTGAGCATTTATTTGAGCATGATTCATCTTGATTGCTAGTGGATAGTTTGCATTGAAGCTTATATTCATTGATGAGTTCGATTGTCTTCTATTTCGTCTATAGTGCCATGTGACATAATTGCAATCAATTCACTCCTTTGTGCTTAGTTTCTACGTTGCTCGAGGACGAGCAACACTTCAAGTTTGGGGGTATTATGATTGGAGTGAATTGATGCATGTTTTTAGGGCCTATTTTAGTGCAAAAAGTGAGCGAAAGTGTTAGTTTTTGTGCATAAATGTGTAGAGTATCACTATTTTGCCTAAAAGTATTTCTTGATGAGTATTTGATATTTTCGTCTATTTTACAGGTAAATCGGTGGAATTTTGCCAAACCCAAAGTCTTGGTGAGCTTAGAATGAAGAGGCGAACAACACGGATGAAAATGGGGGGTCGGAGCGAGTCCCACCGAAAATTGCGCCGGTCTCGAGCTGCGGGTCGAGGACCATGAGCCTCGAGTCGAGGGATAGGATGGAGGGAAAAGAATTCAAAAATGAAGTTTCCTCGACTCGAGGATCGAGAAATTGGGCATCCCTCGAGTCGAGGGTTGAGCCTCGACTCGAGGCGGGAGTGTTTTGGGCAAAATCGCATTCACGAATCTTAACCCTCGACTCGAGGGCCCCAAGCTCGAGTCGAGGGAGCCCCAAAACCGAAAATTTCAGGTTTTAAGTCAATCAAGCGAATACGAACATAACTCTTCATTATCGGTTTAGAGCGAGTTTCTAGGTGGTTTCTTAGGCGAATTTCTCACTTCCTAGCTTAATTCTACTTGTAATTGAACTAGATTGATAGATTTAGATTAGATTGAAGCTTGTAATCATTAGATTAGCATTTTTGTCCATTAGATTTTGAGTTTCAAGTTGTGATTGAAGAGTAGAGAATTGTAATTCAAGCATTGTGGAAGATTGAAGCATTCTTATTTTTGATAATTGAAGACCAATTGGTGATGTTATTCTACTTTTCTCTCTTTAATTCCTTGTTTGTGTTGATTAGTGATTTAATTGCTTTCTTAGATTTTTCACCCATGGCTTTTGCACTTAGCACCATGGGCTAATAGCTTTGTGCTTGGGATAATTGAAATTAGGGATGATATGATTGCCTCATGCTATAATTGTTGATAATTGTGATCAATTGAATTAGATTGCTTCTAATTGTGATTCTTAATTGTGCTTCATGTAAAATTGTCTCTTTAGATTAATGGTTGATCACCCTAGCAATAGGCGAGAGTGAAGCTAACGTGATTAGGTGTTAATCGGGTTTCAATTTTGCATGATTGTATGAATTTGGGACTTCTACATTGAGAGATGGGAAGGACTAAGAAAACTCACATTAGGCATTGTGATTTTAATGGAGTGATTAATTTCATGATGGTTTATGCTTTCTAATTTGATTGATTTGCATTTGGATACAATTATAGCTTGTTAATCATGGATTCCTTGATGGAGATTATCCCTTGCACCCATTCCCCCATTTGATTTAGCTTATTTGATATTGCATTTTAAGTGTTCGATTAATTGCTTGCATTAGTTCTAGAATTTAATTCTTGCCATATTTTTGTAGAATTTAGTCCTAAACCCATTCTGCAACACTAGTCACTTAGAACTTGTATCCTTAGGGCCTCGCTTGCATACTTACTCCTTTGGGTTCGATAATTGCGATTGGTCTTAATACCGCTTACACGGAAATACTACTCAATCACCCACCCCGTGACTTTGACCGGGCAGGTCGATCCCATATGACGGCGAGCATTCAAGAATACGGGAGTATCAAAGAGGCCATAATAGTTGGAATTTATGTTGTCTCATATGTTATGCATGTTTTTATGTGTCTCATATGTTATGCATGTTTTTATGTGTCTCACATGTTATGCATGCTTTTATGTTATGTCATGTGTTATGCATGCTAAAATCCCTCATGATAAATAACTAAGTGGGAGAGGGATTAATTTCAATAAATCCCATAGCCTCCATTTCTGGTTTGTAAGTGATGCATTCAAACATAAAAGTTGGTTTTAAGTGCCTTCTTCCATATCGGATGTGTTTGTTTGTGGATCACTAGATCAAACTTCCTTATGGATAACTATGAGAAAATTATTTAGGAGCGTGTTATCTTCTCCATCTCGAAGAGGCATAAACCTAGATAATTGACTTGGTATTAAGAAATGTTAGATCGGGAGAAGTTTTGATGAGTTAAAAAGGATCAACTCGGATGAGCAGTCGACTTGAAGAGCAGTGAGGTGAAGATCGATACTAAGGTGATTAGACTAGGAGAGGCTGGATAAGTTAGGCGAGGATCGAAAAGGTAAAGGTCATCGGAGACAAGCTTTAGACAAGTCATCTGCAGGAAAAGACTATGAAGAGCTCGAGACGAGGTGAAGACAAGTGAGTAGAATAAGAAAGGAAAGTCTTCACCAAGTCAGTGCAGACAACTAGTGCAAGATCAGCCCGAAGATAAGAGCGGTTATCAAGATTAAGCTTGTTAGACGGTTTTAGTTTGTTACAAACAACTAACAAACTAAGCTGTCTTCCGAGCTTATAAATAGGTCTAGGCATAATTTCTTTTCATGAGAATAAGACACAACAAATTTATCTACGCATTCTCACTTTGATAATTCACGAGTTTTCAAAAGTTCACACAAGTTTTCAAAGAAAGTTTTCAAAAAGTTTTAAGTGTTTATAGAACACTTTTACGTACATCTTCAACACACTTCTTGCCTTTGTAAAGTACGATTTTGAGAGAAATTTAGGAGTTGAAGATAGATTGAAGATCGAGAAGATCTTCATCGTAAAGTTGTAAGTTATGCGTTGGAAAGTAAGTAAGTAGTGGAAGAGATCCTTCTTCAAGTTGAAGAAGGAGAGTGGATGTAGGATCGAGTTAGATCCGAACCACTATAAACCATTGTGTTCTTTCTTGCTTTCATTTACTTATCTTTTTTTAATCAATTTAAACTTTTAATCAAAGTTCAATTTGATTCACAATCGAGACAAATTATCTGATTGCTTTTGATCGGTTTAAAGTTGAGTTAAAAATTAATTTCATTGTATAAACTTTGGTATCTTGAATTGATTTTCTTGTTTTGAAAAAGTTGGAAAATCTATTCAACCCCCTTCTAGATTTTCCCTAGAAGGCCGTTTCAAGATTTCTCTTTGTTATACTCAACTCGTGGGACCAACAAGTGGTATCGGAAGCGGTTTTAAAACATTACGATATTGATTTTAGGTCTTAATAAAGATTAAAAATTGTTTCTTGATAATCTTCTTCATCTTTAAGTCACTAACCTTGCTACTAACAAGTTATTGTTATGTTTTTTTCCTTGTTTCATCATGTCATTTGTGAAAAGCAAGAAGTCTAGGAGCTTGCCTGAATTTTCAATCGAAGAATATGATTATTGGAAATTCGGGATGGAGAACCATCTGAAGGCTATTCATGACGAGTGGAAGAGGTTCTTGAAGAGGGACCCATCAAATTTTATGATGGAGGGACCAGCGATAATCTTATTGCAGTGAGACTAGAGTCAAGCGGGGAAAAGAAGAGTTACAGAGTGACTAGTGATGAAAGGAAAGTTCACAACTTAGATCAAGTGGCTAGGACGGAAATCATAGAAACTCTAAGCGAGATTGGATTGAAAAGGTCAAGAGGTGTAAATCAGCTAAGGAGATGTGGGAGACCCTTGTCAATGTGTGTGAAGGATCGAGACCAAGTGAAAGAAAACAAGGCTGCAATCGGTGCTACATGTTTTTGATACATTTAAGATGAAGGAGAATGAAACAATAGATCAATTTGGATGTGAGACTAACCAATCTTCTTAATAAAGTAGTGGATTTAGGGAAGAATTATTCGAGAAGGAGATTAACAATAAAATACTCGAGATCTTTGACCAAGAGATGGAGAGAGAAGTCAAATATCCTAAAAGCTTTGGAATATGATATTCGAGATAGAAGATGTGGAAGAGCGAGATAGAGTCAAGCACCTCGTCCAAGTCTGTTGCTTTTGTCAACAAGGAAGACAAGACAACAATTGAATCGGTAGGAGTGACTTGTCTCTTAAGGAGCGAGATGGCATTGCTCACAAAAAGGTATGATAAATTGAGAATGAAATATAAACGTAATAAGGCGAGGTTTGCAAGAAAGGATAGATCCAGATCGGGATCAAGAAGAAAGGAGGATGATTCAGGCCCGATGATGATAAGAAAAAGAGCCGAGACAAGAAGGTTCGAGATCACTGCAAAAGAAATCCTACCGGTCCTAAGTCGAGATAGGGGTGATACTTGTTACACCTATAACAAGCCGAGGACATTTCGATTATGATTGTCCCAGTGACTCCTAAGGAACGAGAAGAGAAAAGAATGAAAAGTGATAGGAGGTTTGCCGATCAAAGAGCCCTTCGGCTGAAGAAAAAGAATCAAGAAAATTATCATCATCTTCATCGATTTTGGATCGGACGATGAAGTTTGTCTTATGGCTAAGGAGGTAGTCTATTACTCTTCTTGATAATGATTCATATAAATCTGTTTGAGATAATGACCAAAGCTGTCATTCAAGGATTATTGAAAGATCTAAAGATGTCTCATTGCTTATAAACAATTAGAGGCAGAAAATTTGACTTTAAAAGATCGATTCAGATTCTAGTCAAAAGCGCAAGCAAGTTGTGAACTACTATGAGTCGGAGGAAACATTCGAGGGAATGTTTGCAGTGAGGCTAGTACATCGGCTAGTGCATGCGAAAGACTAGAAAATGAATTAAAATCTTTAAAAGACAAATTTGAAATGGTTTATCTTGAGAATGAGTTAATTAAGAAGGACAATGAGAAGCTTGTCTTCAAAATGAGTCGACTTAATAACTCACGATCGATTATAGACCACATCTTTAGCACTTCACAAAAATCCCATGATAAGATAGGGTTTGGTTATGATAAGAATAATAAATCGAGGTATTCAAAAACCAAGGAAATTTGTGAAGGCATACGAAACCTCAAAAGAAATTAAGATTGGTCCTTGGAAACCACTAAGTCGGATAAGGACTGCATCTCCTAATCGAAAACCAAAATTCGGTTGAGGAGTCTAAATCGAGACTAAGAGGGTTCCAAGAACTAAGATAAGAAGAAATTCTTATTACGGTTCTTTTGATGGGAGAAGTAGATGCTATCCCATTTTCCTAAGATTAAGAAAATCACTAAGTCTGAATACAATAAACTATCATTTCAAAGTGATGTGTTTGTAGGCAGATTTGGTAAACAGATCAAATCTGATTTATTATTGAATAACGAGATGTTTGTTTGGTTACCCAAAGTGATTTTTGACCTTCAAGGACCCAAGATCACTAGGGTACCTCATACACGATATGTTTTACGGGAATCACGGGGACTATCACATAAGGAGGAGATTCTAGCTTCAATTTGGTACATAGGCGGTGGTTGTTCACAGCATATGACTTGTAATAAGAAGCTATTATCAAACTTCTAGAATATTGATGGCCCCAGAGTTCTTTGGAGACAACAAGCGTGGACAAACTAAGGAGTTGGTACCTTGATTATAAGGGGCGTCCAGGTATCTAAGGTGTATTTTGTAGAAGGTTTAAAGCATAATCATTGTTATCTGTTTCTCAACTCGTGACAAAGGCTTTCTTGTAAAATTTTCTAAAGATAAGTGTGATATCATAGATAGCTCCTCGAGATAAGGTACTTCTAAGCGGCTTTAGACATGGTAATGTCTATGTGGCTAACTTTAATAGTTGTACCAAAGATACATGTCTGGTAGCTAAGGGTGGAGATGATCTCGGTGGCTATGGCACAAGAGGCTTAGTCATCGAACTTGAAAACCCTTAGTAAGCTAGCAAGAAAGAATCTTGTTAATGGACCACACGAGAAGTCTGCTCAAGTGATCGAAGTGTGATACATGTCAAAAGGTAAACAACCGAGACACTCATTTAAAAGTATTAACACATCCTCTTACGAAAGAGTTTTACAACTCCTTCATCTTGATCTGTTTGGACTTGTTTCACCTCTCGGGTTTAGTGGAAGGAAATATACTCTTGTTGTTGATGATTTTTCTAGATACACTTGGGTAATATTCCTTTTCAAAAAGAATGAGGCTGTGAACAAGATCACGATCTGTTGACAGATTCAAAATGAGAAAGGTGTTAATATTGTTAAAATAAGGAGTGATAAGGGCCTTGAATTTTTAAATTCTTGTTTATCTAACTTTTTAAATGAGAGTGGCATAGTTCATGAGACCTCATCGGCCAGAACACCACAACAAAATGGAGTAGTTGAAAGAAGGAATAGAACACTCAAAGAAGCGGCCGAGGAGCATGCTAACCGAGTATGGAACTCCTCACGAGGTTACAGGTGAGGCCATCAACAGCACTGCTATACCCGAGCAGTGCTTGCCAATTAAAAGTAAGGGTAAGACTCCATATGAGATGCAGGCAGTAAGGTTCCAAGAATCTCATATTTTTGGGCTTTTGGTTGTAAATGTTTCATCCATAACAATGGGAAGTCTAAGTGAGGACCTTTGATGCTAAGGCGGTGATGGAATATTCTTGGGATATTCCAACACTTCAAAAGCTTTCGAGTCTTCAACAAGACAACTCTTTGTATGGAAGAAACTCCTCATGTGATTTTTGATGAAATGCATTCTTCCTCGAGATAAAGTGAATCAGATTACAAATGATCTAGATAAAATTGAACTAACCAAAACTAAACATAGAGCAGTCTATCTGCCTAGTCTTGATTGATTCGGATGATGAAGAATCCCCATGCGAAAATCAGAAGGCAACCCCTCTCTCAGACTCCATCGAGGAGACACCCTTGACATCGGTGATCGGCTAGGGTCGGCAGATGAAGGAACGTCTACTCGGGCGAGTCGAACGAGTTACTGCCGAGTCTCAAGATGAGGATCCTTCTACTCAAATAGGCAAGAGGATGAGAAGTTATCATCCAACTGACTAGATCATTGGGGACCCATCTAGTAGTGTGCGGAACACGAACAATGTTGGATTCTCAAAGTGCATTCAGTGCTATGTATCACTTCTTGAGCCTAAGTCTATTGAGGAGGCTCTATCAGATCAAGCTGGATAACGGCCATGCGGGAAGAAGCTGCGTCAATTTGAAAGACAAAATGTTTGGGAATTAGTGGAAAGACCACTTACATAGAAAGAATATAGGCACCAAATGGGTGTTTAAGAATAAAAGCAGATGAAAATAAAGTTATTGTTCGTAATAAGGCAAGATTGGTAGTTCAAGGTTATTCACGATGCGAAGGGATAGACTATGATGAAACCTACGCTCCGGTTGCAGATTAGAAGCAATAAAGTTGTTTTGACATTTCTTTGCTTATAAATCTTTCAAAGTCTTTCGAGATGGATGTCAAGTCTGCCTTCCTAAATGGTGTGTTACTTGAGGAAGTCTATGTGGAGCGATCTCACAGGTTTAAGATCAATAACAAGGTCTATAAACTCAATAAGGCCCTATATGGTGAAACAAGCACCAGGGGCTTGGTATGATACCCTATCTGAATTTTTGATTTGAATGGTTTCTCAAAAGGTAAGATAGATCGGACTTTGTTTAGGATGGAAATAGATGGTAACATCTTGTTGGTTCAAATTTATGTGGATGATATTATTTTTGGTTCACCTAATCGACTACGTGTGGTAACATCTTGTTGGTTCAAATTTATCTATGATGGGTGAATTAACATATTTTCTAGGCTTCAGTTAAGCGAGACGAGTAAGGGTATATTCATACATCAGACTAAATATGTTAAGGACCTTATAGAGAAATTTGGGATGACTACTAGTAGAGAAGTTAAAATACCAATGGCAACTAACTTCTCTATGGATTCGAGATGAGCGAGGGGATACCCACGGATGCAGCGGAGTATCGTGGGTGATTGGATCCCTTCTCTATCTCACGGCAAGTAGGCCGGACATAGCCTTTGCGGTTGGGGTATGTACAAGATTCCAATCTAATCCCAAGAAAACTCATCGGAAGCTGTTAAGAAAATCCTCAAATATCTCAAAGGGACTTTGCAAGTTGGGTTGTGGTACCCGGTGATGACAACTTCGAGCTATCGGGATATTCGGACTCAGATTTTGGAGGTTATAAGATTGACAGGAAATCCACCTCTGGAACTTGTCAATTCTTAGGCAACAAGTTAATTTCTTGGTTATCTAAGAAGCAGACATCTGTTGCACCTCCACAAGCGAAATTTGAATCTTTGTTAGGATGTATACTATAAGCCTAGCTTTTGTATGAACATTTTTCTTGAGTATGAACATCTTTTTCATATGAGATTCATTATGATCAAAATACTTATTGTTTATGATTGTTATATATATCATTATTATGTTCGAATTAATCTATCTTGTAGATAACATGGTGTGTGGTGTCACCACGAGAAGATCATGTTATCAGGTGCCTTATAGATTGTAAATAATAGCTCACAACCAAAATGGATTTGGACAAATCATTGGAGCGGTTGTAGTGTAATTTGGTATTAGTCTATCTTGACTATAAAGTTACACTAGTACATTTTGTATGTATTGAGCAATACCATATGAGGTTGTTCAATTTGTCTTGACTATATAAAAGAACAAGACCTCTGTTGTTATGGATGTACGTCTTCTTAATCCCTATATAATAATGGGCACGTGTACTTTCAATGTATGTTTCTTTGATTTACCAATGGGTGAGATTTATTAAATCAATAGGCTCGGTGAATTGGGAGATAGCATTGTTTATATGGTGTCTTGTTGATTATAGAAGGAATCCGTGTCCTAATTATTTAGGATGATGATGTCCCCTTGAGGAGCTCATAAAGATTATTATGTAAACCTGCAGGTGGATTTAATCCGACATAATAATAAAGATGAGTGGTACTACTCTTGGAATTAGATATAAATTAATTAAGTTGTCGGTAATTTAATTAATTTATGGACATTCGATATCTTAAACACGGGAAATAAACGTACACATAATAAAGGAGCCCATATAATAATATGGGATTAGGACGGTAATTCAATTATAACTCTTTAGTGGTGAGTTATAATTGATGGACTTAAGTAAAGTGTTCGGGTGAACACGGGATATTTAGGCCCATCGGGAGGCCCAACCCTAATTCCTCCTTAGGGTCCCTGTTGTAGCCTATAAATAAACCCTAACATCGAGTCTCCAGCGTGTGAAAAACGTGAGATCGAGAGGAGGCGGATTACGATTCCTTGGAGGATCGTCGACCACTCGGCGTCGAGGAAAGGGATAGGAATACGGCGAGAAGACCGTGAGGTTCGAGGCTCATCCTTCGATCGCGATTCGACCTTAGAACTGGTTTGTCTTCACCTATTACGGTGAATAAAGGTACAATTCTTTCCGCTGCGTTTGTGTGATTATGATCCCGAGTGATAGTTTCGTAGAGTCGGCGATCGGTGGTTCCAACAATTGGTATCGAGCCGTGTTTTTCGACTCTATGCAATTGATTCGGCTTTTCATAGATCTGATTTATTTGGATTGCATGATTATTGTAAATCTATTATAATAGGGTTTCTTGATGTTATAATAGGGTTTCTTGATCTGTTATAATAGGGTTTCTTGATCTGTTATAATAGGGTTTCTTGATATGTTATAATAGGGTTTCTTGATCGATATTGAATAAGATTGCATGGTATTTGTAAATCTGTCATATTAGGGTTTGCATGCTTATCATAAATCTGTTATATTAGGGATTCGATGTTAATCGTAGTCTTTTTGGGTATGCGAATATTACGATAATTTTGCGGGAACCCTAAATCCAACTATTATGGTCGGTATGTATGTTTATGTATGTATTAAACCCTCGGACTGTCGAGGTTTTTGTTTTGGGTTGGTGAATGATTGTAATAGTAATTACCACGGCGATGCATCGTGTAGGTTTTATTTCGATCTATATGATGTATAGGATCGTTGGATAAAGCGTAATAGAAACGAGTTAGGATGGTCGTTGGAGGAACCGGTTCGATAGCAAAGAATCGGCGGAAGAAACAGATCGATCCCGTATTGCATGGCGCTGCCCGCACCCCGCGACGGCCGGGCGAGTCGATCCCGCGACTGAGCGGCCGAGTCGATCCCGTATTGCGGGCGCTACCTCGCACCCGTTTGTGGCGAACATTCAAGCACATGGGAGCATGAAAGAGGCCATAATAGTTGGAATTTTATTTTCCATGATTATTCTTTCTCATATGTGTTATTGTGTTTAGCATGCTTTATGTGTTTCATATTTCGTGCATATTAATATCCCTCATGTTAAATAACTAAGTGGTAGAGGGTTATTTTTCAACAAATCCCATAGCCTCCATTTCTGGTTTGTAAGTGATGCATTCAAACATGAGCGTTGGTTTTAAGTGCCTTCTTCCATATCGGATGTGTTTGTTTGCGGACCACTAGATCAAACTTCCTTATGGATAATTATAAGTAAGTTATTTAGGAGCGTGTTATCTTCTCCATCGGAAGAGGCATAAACCTAGGTAATTGACTTGGTATTAAGAAATGGTATACACTTAGATGCATATAACAGTATCCTCCCCATCGGAGTAAGTGTTGTTATTTGTATGGCTAAAGACAAACCAACTATTAATTTTTATTTTGTTTGACAAAATGATGAAATTAATGGTTAAAACCTCCTCTTGCAAATGATTGAATTAGTATACGTCCACACTATCGTGGCATACAAACTTCACGGTGTTTTGAGGTGTTGGTGAATTTAATTGTATTGTTTGAGGAAACAATATTGATTTAAATTCTTAATTTTGATCATAATGAATTTACGTGTTTCTCGGGATTTATCATGGCTTTCAATCCACTTGCTGTTATTCTTAAAGAAAACAAACTTACGGTCCTAATTACATTGATTGGAAAAGAAACTTGGACATTGTCTTGGCTTTGAAGAGTACAAGTTTGTACTCACCGAGGTTTGTCCTGAAAACCCGATGAAAACTCTAGTGAAGAGGAGAAAGAGGCTTATAAGAAGTGGGTCAAGGCGGATGAGATGGCGCGGTGTTACATTTTGGCTTCTATGTCAAATGTGCTGCAACATCGGCATCGAGCCATGACCTCTGCTTATGAGATGATGCTCAATCTCAAAGAACTCTTCGGACACTAGAGTCGGGCTGCGAGGCAAGAAGCCATGAGAAACTTAATGACGACCACCATGGCGAGGGGACACCCGTAAGGGATCATATCCTCAAGATGATGGCTCATTTGAATGAGATGGAAGTCCTTGGAGCTGAAATCGATGGGGAAACCCAGTCGATATCGTTCTCCGAGACAACGCCTAAGAGTTTTGGCGATTTACTTCGAACTACAACATGAACAAAAGGTTGTATTCGATGGCGGAACTTACGAACTCCAAGCAGCGAGAAGGGTTATTTCGTCAAGCTTCTCAAGCTTATATTGCTGAAAATGTTTCTACATCTAAGCCAAAAGGCAAAGTGATGAAGAAAAAGAAACAAGCTGGTTTGGCAAAGAAAGCGGGTGAACCAAAGAAAATTGGTCCACCAAATGGCGTGAAGAAGCCTAAGGGCAAATGCTTTTTGTGCAAGCGGCCGAGGACATTGGAAGGTAGATTGCCCCCATAAAAGGAAAAAGAAGGTATATCTTATTCACTAACTATTGAAACATGTTTAGCGGTGTTATCTACCGGCTGGTGTGTAGATACGGGAGCCACCGATCATGTCTGCAATTCTTTGCGGGGGTTCCGAGAAACCAGGCGGCTTAGTGAGGGTGAGATTACCATCTACATGGGCGACGCTACGAGAGTAGCAGGCTGTTGCGATGGGAGATGTTTATTTATTTTTTAATAAGAATAAGACTTTGGTTTTGAGAAATTGTCTTTACGTACCTTGTTTTAGAAAGAACTTGATTTCAGTTTCTAAGTTATTTTTGGATGAATATTGTTTCTTTTGATAGCAAAGTGGTTGTCAAGAAAAATAGTGCTATTATATGTTACGTGCGTTGATTGGCAATTTATATACTCTTAATCCAATAACTCCCACAAAGCAACAAATGGAAATTAATAGTACATCTTCTAACTCAAATAAGCGAAAAGAACCTTCAAAAATGAACCAAACATATCTTTGGCATCTAAGATTAGGTCACATTAACTTGAGTAGGATTCAAAGGTTGATAGCCGATGGACCTTTGAGTTCGTTGGAAGTGGAAAACTATCCGACCTGCGAGTCCTTCTTGGAAGGAAAAATGACCAAAAGGCCTTTTAAAGCCAAGGGGTATAGAGCCAAAGAAGTGTTGGAATTGGTTCATTCCGATTTATGTGGTCCTATGTCTACTCAAGCAAGGGGTGGTTTCGAATATTTTGTCTCTTTTATAGATGATTATTCGAGATATGGATATATTTATTTGATGCGCCGCAAGTCCGAGTGCTTTGATAAATTCAAAGAGTACAAGGCTGATGTGGAGAAGCGTCATGGTAAATATATCAAAACACTACGATACGATCGTGGTGGCGAGTACCTCTTAGGAGAGTTTAGGAATTACTTATCGGAAAGCTGGAATTCAATCCCAATTATGCACTGGTACACCCCAACGAGAATGGTGTGGCGGAACGAAGGAATAGGACACTCTTGGAAATGGTTAGATCGATGATGAGCTATTCGGAATTGCCGAGTTCGTTTTGGGGGTATGCCACTGGAAGCAGCGTACATTTTGAACTTGGTTCCTTCTAAGACAGTATCTTCTACTCCCACGAGAATTGTGGAATGGGCGTAAGCCTAGTAAAAACATATTCGGATATGGGGTAGTCAGCACATGTCTTTGAAAGGAGATCTTGATAAGTTGGAATCTCGTCTGAAGTTATTTGTTTGTGGGCTATCCTAGAGGAACGAAAGGTGGTTTGTTTTATAGTCCTAAAGATCGAGAGGGTAATTGTTAGCACAAATGCCCGATTTTTAGAAAGAGGACTATGTAATGGACCACAAGCCCATGAATAAAATTATTTTAGAAGAAATAAGGGGAGAAACTTCTACCTTAGTACCAAGAGTACAAGATGAGATACCACATGTGTCGGCACCATCTGCTACTAATGATACACTATTACCACAAGTGCCTCGTCGTAGTGGGAGGGTTGTTAGACAACCTGATAGATTCATGTTTTTGGGAGAGTCTTCGGACTTAGTACACAGTGAACACGAATCGGATCCTGGAGCTATGATGAAGCACTCCAAGATAAAGATGCGAGAATCTTGGGAAAAAGCAATGAAATCGAATTAGAATCTATGGATTCTAATCAAGTCTGGGAGCTAGTAGAACCACCAAATGGTGTAAAAGCCATTGGTGTAAGTGGGTCTACAAAAGAAAAAGAGGATCGACGGGAAAGTAGAAACTTTCAAAGCAAGGCTTGTAGCGAAGGGTACACTCAAAAAGAAGGAATCGATTATGAGGAAACCTTTTCGCGGTAGCCATGCTTAAGTCTATCCGGATTCTTTTGTCTATTGCTGCTCATATGAATTATGAGGTTTGGCAAATGGATGTCAAGACAGCTTTCCTTAATGGAAGTCTTGAAGAAAACATCTATATGAAGCAACGAGAAGGATTCATCGCAAAGGGCAAAGAGCATCTTGTGTGTAAGCTTAATCGGTCCATTTATGGGTTGAAACAAGCTTCGAGATCTTGGAACATCCGTTTTGATGAGGTAATCCGGTCTTATGGATTTATTCAATGTCGGATGAGTCATGTGTATACAAGAAGAGTGACGGAAACGTGGTGGTATTTCTTGTACTATACGTAGATGACATCTTGCTCATTGGCAACAATGTCAAGGTGTTGTCGAGGCGTAAAGGTATGGTTGTCCAGCGGTTTGATATGAAGGACTTGGGACAAGTTGGACATATTCTTGGGATCAAAGTTATAAGGGATCGCAAGAAAAGAATGTTATGCTTATCTCAAGCTTCATACATTGATACTATCTTGGCTCGTTTTAACATGCAAAACTCTAAGAAAGGTTTTCTACCTTTTCGACATGGAGTACCTTTATCTAAAGAGATGTGTCCTAAGACACCAAAGGAGATAGAGGACATGAAGGCGGTTCCTTATGCTTGGTGTAGGAAGCCTAATGTATGCAATGCTATGTACGAGGCCGGATATCTGTTTTGTCGTGGGCATGGTTAGCAGATATCAAAGTAACCCAGGACAAGGACATTGGACTGCGGTAAAGCATATTTTAAAGTACACGAAAAGGACTAGAAATTATATCTGGTTTACCAAGCGAATACTTTACTTCTGAGGGTTACACAGACTACGATTTCGATCGGATAGGGACAACGATAAATCTACCTCGGGTTATGTGTTTACCTTGGGAGGTGGAGCCATAGTATGGAGGAGTGTAAAGCATAAATGCGTTTCGGACTCCACCATGGAAGCCGAGTATGTAGCAGCCTCGAGGCGACCAAAGAAGTTGTATGGCTCGAAACTTCTTGATGGACTTAGAAGTGATTCCTAGTTTGCCTAAAGCTATCACAATTTATTGTGATAACTTGATGGTGCGATGGCAAACTCGAAGGAACCACGAGCCCACAAAGCAAGCAAACACATTGAGCGCAAGTACCACCTGATACGAGACATCGTAAAGCGAGGAGAAGTTGTTGTCGCCAAGATTGCATCAGCGGATAACCTAGCGAGATCCTTTCACAAAGGCTCTTCCAGAAAGCTTTTGATGGGCATGTTGAAGGGATGGGAATCGGATGTATGGCGGCAATTATGGAAGCATAGTCTTTTAGTATAAGTGGGAGATTGTTAGGATGTATACTATAAGCCTAGCTTTTGTATGAACATCTTTCTTGAGTATGAACATCTTTTTCATATGAGATTCATTATGATCAAAATACTTATTGTTTATGATTGTTATATATATCATTATTATGTTGATTAATCTATACCGTAGATAACATGGTGTGTGGTGTCACACGAGAAGATCATGTTATCGGTGCCTTATAGATTGTAAATAATAGCTCACAACCAAAATGGATTTGGACAAATCATTGGAACGGTTGTAGTGTAATTTGGTATTAGTCTATCTTGACTATAAAGTTACACTAGTACATTTTGTATGTATTGAGCGGGACCATATGAGGTTGTTCAATTTGTACCGACTATATAAAAGAACAAGACCTCTATGTTGTTATGGATGTACGTCTTCTTAATCCCTATATAATAATGGGCACGTGTACTCAATGTATGTTTCTTTGATTTACCAATAGGTGAGATTTATTAAATCAATAGGCTCGGTGAATTGGGAGATAGCATTGTTTATATGGTGTCTGTTGATTATAGAAGGAATCCGTGTCCTAATTATTTAGGATGATGATGTCCCCTTGAGGAGCTCATAAAGATTATTATGTAAACCTGAGGTGGATTTAATCCGACATAATAATAAAGATGAGTGGTACTACTCTTGGAATTAGATATAAATTAATTAAGTTGTCGTAATTTAATTAATTTATGGACATTTGATATCTTAAACACGGGAAATAAACGTACACATAATAAAGGAGCCCATATAATAATATGGGATTAGGACGGTAATTCAATTATAACTCTTTAGTGGTGAGTTATAATTGATGGGCTTAAGTAAAGTGTTCGGGATGAACACGGGATATTTAGGCCCATCGGGAGGCCCAACCCTAATTCCTCCTTAGGGTCCCCTGTTGTAGCTTATAAATAAACCTAACATCGAGAGTCTCCGGCGGGTGAAAACGTGAGATCGGAGGGAGGCGGATTCTGATTCCTTGGAGGATCGTCGACCACTCGACGTCCAAGGGAAAGGGATAGGAATACGGCAGAAGACCGTGAGGTTCGAGGCTCATCCTTCAATCGCATTCGACCTTAGAACTGGTTTGTCTTCACCTATTACGGTGAATAAAGGTACAATTCTTTCCGCTGCGTTTGTGTGATTATGATCCCGAGTAGATAGTTTCGTAGAGTCGGCGATCGGTGGTTCCAACAGACTCTTACGAGGATATAGTCTATGAATTGATTTTATGTGAGAATCTCCTCGAAGGAACAAAGTCCAGCTTTCTTTAGAACAACTTTCTCCCGAGATAGAAAGATTGTTTCCTTGACTTCTCCTATAAGGATTGCTGTCTCCTCGAAGGATCTTGTCCTTATCCTTCTCAATAGTCAGGACATCTATCATTTCCTTGAGGAGATCAGGCTCATCAACCAAAGCGAGACTCCTTCTTGATCGGATATCTCTTTCCAAGAATGAGAAGAGAGAGTTCGATTGGACCCATTTCTCCGGATGGGTTAGGAAGATGGAGATATTGATTTGGTTCGGATTACATTTGGAGTGGAAAGAAATGAAAAAGGATCGATTGAAGTTTGTGTGGCTGGATGTTATGAACTTTTGGGAGTGGGTCATTTTAGAGGCTCTAAGGCAAAGACCACGTTTGCCTTGTCATCGCGAGGTTGGGAGATGGTTTGTTCGAGTCTGAAGCATCCTTAGATGAATATGATGTTAGATCGGGTTTAGTGTTGATGAGTTAAAGTGTATAGATGAGAGTCAACTCATGTAAATAAGATGACCAGTGAGTATGTATAGAACAAGCGATGTAACGAACACTAGTGCTAGGTGATCAAACTAGGTAGAGCTAGTGTAGTCGGTGAAGTCTAGAAAGAGAAGGTCATCGAAGACGAACTTAAAGAAGTCATCTGTTGGAGCGAATAATGAAGAGCTCAAGACGAGGTCGAGACCAGTTGAGTAGAATAAGAAAGGCAAGTCTTCACCAAGTCACTGCAGACGACTAGCTTAAGATCATTTGAAGTCAAGACGGTTTTCAAGAATAAGTTAGTTAAACAATTTTTACTTTGTTACAACAAACTAACCGTCTCAGAGCTTATAAATAAGAGTAAGCATAGTTACGAAAAAGAACTTCTAGCACTCATTCTAATACTCACGATTTTCAAAGCACTCACAAGTTTTCCAAAAAGGTTTTCATAAGTTTCTAAGTGTTTATAGAACACTTCTTTGTATATCTTCAAATATTACATCTTTGTATATTTCTAAGTTCTAGATAGTTTGATAGTTTGAAGATAGGTTGAAGAAGATCTTCACATCATTGTAATTGTAATCTCGGTAAGTAAGTAAGCAAGTAAGTAGTCGAGGCCCTTCTTCGAGTTGAAGAAGGAGAGTGGATGTAGGATCATTTTGATACGAACCACTATAAATCCTCGTGTCTTTTACTTTCTGAATTTACGTTTCTAGTTGATAATCGATTGCTCAAATAGATTAATTCGAGTGCTTTTTGATCCATTTCCAAAAGATTGAGTCTAAAATTGTTTCTCTGTTCTACTTTGGTATCTTGAATTGATAATCTGAATTTTTGTAAAAAGATTTAGATAATCTATTCAAGCCCCACTTCTAGATTATCTCTAGGAGGTATACTTAGTGTCTTCAATCACTCAATCTCGGGACCAACAAGTGGTATCGGAGCGGTGTTAAAGGCATTGCAGAATATTTCTTTGGTCTAAGTGATCTTTGGTTTTCTAAATCTTGAAATAAATTTTTTCTTGAATAATCTCTGCTGATTTTCTTGTTAATTACTAACCATGTCTACGAGTAGTGATAGAAAGGTTAAGAACCTTCCAGGACTTTGATATTGAGGACTATGACTACTGGAAGTTTCGCATGGAGAATCATCTTAAATCAATCCATCCTCGAATGGAAGACGTCTTATCCGATGGTCCAATCAAATTCTACCATGGTGGTGTAAGTAACGGAGTGAGCGGCTCGTAATCACGGACTCGAGACGGTGAAGAAGGTGTTAGAATTAACCAATGATGAGAGGGAAGTGTATAACTGGATCGGTGGCTAGAAACGAGATTATCGTAACTCTCAAAGCAGAGAGTGGTATGAGAAGATAAAGAAGTGTAAAACAGCCAAAGAAATGTGGGACACCCTAGCTAATATGTGCGAAGGCACAGATCAGGTGAAGGAGAACAAGCTTCAAGGTACATTGCATCTATTTGATGTTTTTAAGATGAAAGAGGGTGAATCTATTGATCGGTGGATATGAGAATGATCAATCGATCAATAGAGCCACCGATTTGGGTAAGGTTTAAACCGAAAAAAATTAATAATGAAATTCTTAGATCTCTAACCAAGCGTTGGAGGAAAAAAGAAATCTGATTAAAGCCACAAACGATCTCTCTACTATGACCCATTACACTTTATTTTCTCACTTGAAAGGTTATGAGTTTGATATCCAGGTAGAAAATGAGGAACATGAGATGGAGTCAAGTACCTCATCCAAGGCCGTAGCCTTTGTCAACAAAGAAGACGAACATGTAGCCGAGTCTAAAGGAGCTGATTGATTGCGGTAAAATCGGGTAAGCGATATTAAGACAACCAAGTTTATCGAACCCAAGGAAAAAGAATGGCCATGACTCCTAGGAATGTGAGTTTTCAATGACTATTGTCGCAATCACGATTTCGAACCACCATTCTTATTGGTCCCACTTAGTTGAGTATATTAAAGGAAACTTGAATTAACCTTCTAGGAAAAATCTAGAAGGGAGGGTTGAATAGAGTTTTCAGATTTTACAAACCTTTGGAAACTTATTCAAAACACCAAAGTTACACAACGGAATTTATATTGAAACTCAACTTTATTTGGATCAAAAGCACACTCATAATTTGTCTAACTTTAATTACGAAATTAAACTTTGATTATAAACCGAAATTGATATGAACAGGTAAGTAAATAAAAGCAATAAAGAACACAGATTTATAGTGATTCGGATTAAGCGATCCTACATCCACTCTCCTTCTTCAACTTGAAGAAGGGTCTCTTCTTACCACTTACTTACTTACTATCCAACTTACGGTTTACTACTTACAAAGATCTTCAAATCTTCAAACTCCTAGACTCTTCTAAAATCTAACTTTATAGTGATGGGTGAGCTTTGAAGATGTACAAGAAAGTGTTCTATAAACACTTAGAACTTTCAAAACTTTCTTAGAAAAACTTTGTGAATCGATGTGAAAGTAGAAATCGAGTATTGTGTATAATGTGTTGTGTTAATGTGATATCCGTGTGTATAAAATGAAAACCTATACCTATTTATAAGTGCGAAAAGACAGTTAGTTTGTTAGTCAATTCTAACAAACTAAAGCGCTTAACAAACCTAATCTTGAAAAGCTGCTCTCATCCTCGGTGATTTTTCCTAGTAAATCTGCGGTGACTTGGTAAAGACTTGCCTTTCTTATTCTACTCGGCTTATCTTGACCTCGTCTGAGCTCTTCATAATTGTCTCATGCAGATGACTAGATTTGAGCTTATCTCGAGATGACTTACAACTTTACGGTCTTGGTGACTTGTCGATCCTCGACCTAGTCCGATCGGCTCGATCTGGAACTTGACCTCACTGTTCTTCAAAGTCATCCGATCATCTGAATTGATCTTTTTAACTCATCAAAACCTTTCTTGATCTAACAATTTCCCTCTTTTTGATGAAGTTAAAACTACAAGAAAGAGACACACTCACAGTGAAGTTAGTCAAAGTTAATCAAGATAACCAGATAGATACATCGTAACACATTCATACTTTAACTCAGATTTATTCAAGTTAGAGCACTTAGTTCACACTTAGAAAAATTTAAGAAAGAATTCTTAAGTCTTAAGACTTTTTCAAACGATTTAGATTTAAAAAAATTTTAAGTCTTAGGACTTAGAAAATTTTTAAAGACTTAGAAAAATTTTTAGAAAATTTTAAATTTGAGATGAGAATTTTCTCGGATGATTAATACTTAAAAAAATTCCTAAAATAGTAAAGAAAGCTTTTAATAAGACAAGTAAATCGAGATAAGATTGAGTAAATTCATTCACACATATACAAATTACGGATATAGAGAATTGATAGAAAGATAAGATAAGGAAAAGAAAATTCTTGATCTATCGATTCCCCATCAGGCTTGATTCGGGAATGTTCAACCAATTGAAAACCCTAGCTCGAAATGTTTGAGTTCATTCTCGTGCGTGAGTGGGATTCCTTCTCGGCTTTGGCGACAATTGTCTGGCCCAAGCCAGGTCAGAGTCCCGTCTTCATTCATCTTGGGCTTAGCATGCTCGAAGGCTGGTGCAATCAGATCACGATTGAATACTTGGTTGGCCTCATCGAGCAGCTTCCCATACATCTCGGCATCTTCTTTCTCTATCCGGGCATGCCATGGAGGTCTTCATCGATTGTGCCGGTAGGAGAGTTCTTTAACATGTACCGGTGGTACATCTACTTGGCATCTAGAGCTTTCTTTTTGTACTCCTCTGTATGCTTCCCGGCCACCATCTTGGGAGGAGCCGAGGTGCGGTGGTAGGGTCGGAAGTCGGCTTCATTTGCGGTCTTGGATACCCACTTCCTTGACTCCTAATCCCACTTCACTCGGCTCCCTTGCCCAGCTTCTTCAACCTTTTCTTCTCCTGCTTCTCGTACTTCTCCTTTTCGGCATGTATCCGTCTGATCAGCTCAGTGAGAGGTTGGAGAAGTCAGGTTCTTTTCTTTGCGCTCGGCTGGTGCAGGGTGGTCAGTGCTCGGCGGATGACTCCTTTTCTACCGCCACTACTTTCCCTTTACCCTTGCCCTTGACCTTGGGTTTTCAGCTTCCTTCATTCGGGCTAGCAATTTTGAGTCTTCTCCTCATCTTCCTTTCTCCTCTTCTCCTCATCCTCTCGGATGTCCTCCTCAATTTGAGTCACCCTCGATTGCAAAGCGACGGCTAAATCGATTTGACTTTGAAATCTGTCTTGGCTGCTTCCAACTCAGTGAGTCTGCTTTAGAGTCGAGCTTATCTGTGATGGCCATAACTCCAGGTGTGAGGGTGTCCAATCTTCCTTCAGCTCCTTCCCCCTTTTTAACTTCATTTTTCGGGGTTTGGAGCTGATCTTCCAGTAGCACCACGAACCCTAAGTCTCGATTTATGCCGTGGTTAGGGCATCAACCAGGACTTCGTTGTCTGCGGCCACCTTCTACTTGAGCAACCTTACCTCCTCCTCCGGGTTGCTCAGCCGAGTACCAATAGCGGTGCGAGATTGGCTGATAAATTGCGAGAGATGTTCATCTCGGCAATCCGCATATTGGGGAGCATGGTATCTGTGGATCGCTCGAATCACTTTTCTTGTTTTCCTCTCCATCATCTTCTCGGACCTTGGTGATGATTTTTCTGTAGGTCTTCAAAGGCCGAAGAGATGGCGAGATTGATCGGGTTCCTCCTCCGATAATTCGGATGAGGAGGAGGGGAGGGGGTAGTTGGACTTGGGGAGTGCATTCGGATATCCCCAAAGATGTTGGAGATATCCGGGGCTTGGGTGGAAGTGGAGGGATGGGAAGATGTTGGTACGTCGATGTTGGGGGAAGGGGATTTCGGGGGTGGAGAAGATGGAGGGGGTGGAATATCAGATGAGGTGGGTGGAGGAGATGAGATTGGCCGTGGGGTGGTAGGTTGAGGTGAAGGTGATGTGATTATGGTCGTGGGTTGAGGTGGGTTGGGATTGAGGGTAGTAAGGCCGGGGGAGATGGTAGATATTGGAGTGGGTGAGTAGACTGGTCCGGCTAGAAAAGATAGGAATTCGGATGGGGATTGGGGTGGAGAAGAGATTTGGGTTTGGGGGAGAGATGAAGATGAGGTTCTGCTTGGACTATGGTGGGAGTAGAACATTCAAGAGGCTCCGAGGTGCCGGCACTGGTCACCTCTTCATTGCAGTGGGTTGGAGAGGGGAGGGGGAGAGGCTAGCTGATGTACCAAAAATTGTACCTTTTTGGGAGAGGGGAGGGAGTCCTCTCCGAGCTTATCTTGCACCTCCTCTATCTGGGCTACCTCTGCGCTATCTCCGGTGTAAGTGCCTCTTGACCGGTAGGCTAGGTGATCGGCATAGGATGCACCCTTCTCCGAGGTTTTCACCAACCTCCTCCTCTTCCTTGCCTTCTCCTTGACTTCATTGGCTGCGAAGCCTCTGCTGAGCTCATTGTCGGCTCTTCTACTCTCTCTTCTTCCTCTTCCTCCTCCTCGGTGAGGGGTCACATGCCTCGACCTCGGTGCTTCAACATCCGAGTCACCGGCCCGCCGATCACCTCATCTTTGGTGAGGAGGCCTTTTTGTTTTGTGTAGGCCCTCACACCATCCTTCCAGTTGATCTGGGTGGTCAGCAGGTCTCCAGGATGACAGTAATCTTGTTGAAGAGGCTGGTAATGGACTTGGCTGTCCACTTACCGTCTTTCATCTGCAATCGATTCCTCTCCATATCAAATCTGGTTCAAGCGGCATCTCGGCCCGATTAACTTGGACCCCATCTAAAATGGCTCTTAGGCGGCCACAGTAGAGTCGAGTCAGCCGTCGTGGGAGTTCTGCTCCCCAAGGATCGCCTTTGTTAATATCGTCATTAGAAGACGATATTTCCATCGAGGCATGTTTTTCTTGATTCCGATCGCGGTCTTTCATCGACGTACGGGCAATCATCTCAAATGATTCTACCCAGTCTTGATTTGTATGTGAGGATTAACACCCTCATTGCTCACCTCAAAAATCCGAGCAATCTCCGCCGTTGTCACCCCCAAATTCTCCCCGTAGACTACGGTTCGAAATTCCCCATTTTCATATGTCCCATTGACATAGAATTCCACTCAACGCATGTCTAGAGTCTTGTTTGTGTCGGATTTCTTGAATGAAGGTCTTCAAGCTCGACCTCTCTAGTAATCGAAGAACTCCGCCTTGATTCCTCATCATTTGTGGTTTCAAAGTCTACATACATCTCAGATTTTATCTTCTTGTTGAAGGTCTAAGTGTTGATCTCTATCATGGTTGAAGTCATTGTGATGGTTTTCTGAGAATGGCTCATAAAATTTGGCTAAGGGTTTTGAAAAGAAGTAAATTTTGCGAGGATAAACGAGGTTTTCTGAAAGTGAAACCGTTTAAACGAAGAAGAAGATATATTTATAGGAGGGAAAATTGGAAAGAGAAGCTGTTTAGAAAAGAAGGTTTTAATCAAAGCCGTTTATTTGAAATGATTTCTTGTCTTTGAATCAATGGTTAAAACTCGGATAAACGATTGGGATGCAGCGTGTAGATAACTTGACTTTGAAATGCGTAAAAAGTAACTTTGTATTTGTTGATTTGACCGAAGTAGGGTTACTTTGTGCAGAGAAGTAAGTATACCTGACGTCGACCTAGGGTTACCTTTCTTTGCACAAAGGTTTTCTACAGAGACAAGGTTATGAAGTCGTGCGATAAAAGACCTCCTGCGGGTTTTAAAACAGTCTAGTTTTATCTTACTTTAGCAAATTTTGAGACAAGTTGAAAACCAATTTTTACTTCAAACAAGCAGAGACTCGATTAGGTTTTCCAAGATCAGTTTTCCAACCAATTTTAATGTAAACAGTTTGAGAGTTTATTTAAGAAAACACAATTTATTGAAACACTAAGGAACAATGGTGGTTAGATGAAGAGGTTTGTAACAGATGAATTGAATTTATCGATCTAACAATCTGATATGTGATCTATTCCTGCAAAGACACAACCTTAGATAAATCATTAGTAACCGGGGTAAGTCGGATAGGATGCAATGATCATTTGATTTTATGGGAATCGGTGACTATTGTGTCCTTGTCTGATTTACCTAATGTCGAATAAGTAATCATCAAGTAAGATAAGGTCAATATGATTAATCCTTGATTCTTGATTCCTAAGAAGAAAATCAATGATATCAGCTACCTTATTGTCCTTTGACTCATATCTAGTACGATAATTCTTTCTAGACATTTATTTAAAGAAAGGGAAGAAAGAAATAAGGAAAGCAGATAACAAATGCAAGCAATGATAATTAAAAATCAGCCAATGATGCATCAAGTAATCCTAATTCTAAACACAATTCTTTAAATCTAGATTCAGCTAATGGTTTTGTGAGAATATCTCGCTCTTTGTGATTCGGTGGCTATCTTTTCTATCCTAATATCATTCTTTTCTACATGATCTCTAATAAAATGATGTCGATGTCTATATGCTTACACCTAGAATGCGAAACGAGGATTGTATGTCATGGCTATTGCACTATTACTATCACATAAATAGGAGCAGATGATGTTTGAATATTATAGTCTCTAAGGCTGTGACTAATCCAGATGAGTTGAGAGCAATAACTCCCAACCGCCTGATTGGAGTGTATAGGGCAAGAGCTTTTAAGACCAATCGCAAAATATCAAACCCAAGGGAAAAGTATGCACATGAGTCCTTAGAAATACAAGTTCTTAGTGACTAGAGTTGCAACAATGGGTTGGAACAAAAACAACAAAAACACTAGCAAAAATACAAAACAATAACAAGCAAGCAAATGAGCGAACACCTAGAATGCGATAACAAAAACAACAATAAATGGTGGGATAGGAGTGCTAGGATTAACATCCATCAATGAATCATCAATCAACAAGCTATAATTGAATCAAATTGCAAATCAACTAAGGTAGAAAGCATAAACCACCATGAATTAATCACTCCATTAATAACATGATGTCTAATGTGAGTATCCTTAGTCTTTCCCATCTCTCAATGTAGAAATCCCCAATTCATACAATCATGCAAAATTGAAACCCGATTAACACCTAATCACGTTAGCTCAACTCTCGCCTATTGCTAGGGTGATCAACCATTAATCAAAAGAAATAATTTCACATGAAGCACAATGAAGAATCACAATTAGGTTGAAAACTAATGTGTGTATCCTTAGTGCAACTAATCTTTCGATTCCGAAGCACCCAATCCACGCATTCATACACAATTATCACCCGATTAATCCCGGATCACGTTAGCGCAACTCTCGTCTATAGCTAGGGTGATCAAACACTAATCTAAAGAGATAATTATGCATGAAGCACAATTGAGAATTACAATTAGTAAGCAATCTACTCAATTGATATCCAATCATCAACAATCATAGCATCATCAATCAAATCATCATCAATTTCAATTAACCCAAGCACAAGAGAGTTACTCCATGGTGAAATCCATGGGAAGAAGATAGAATTGATCAAACACAAAGCAAATCACAACAATTAAGAAATTAAAGAGACAAAAGGAGGAAAAACATCACCAATTGATCTTCAATCAACAACAATAGGAATGCTTGAGTCTTCAACACCAATCTCCAAATGAATTACAAGCTTGAATTGAAAAAATTACAATGATCAAATGTTAATCTAATGATAATCTACCAACAATCAATTGAAATCTAAATCTAATTCTAACTTCTACTCTACCTAGAATGGAAAATTGTCTTGGGGCACGAGAAATCGCCCCAAAACCGCTCTCAACCGCTATTATTAATTGTGTCTGAATTGCTCTGCTTCTCCCCTTAAATACCGATTTTTGGAAAAACCACCCCTCGAGTCGAGGGTCAGGCCTCGACTCGAGGCTCATGCATAATTCTCCTCCCTCGACTCGAGGGTCATGCCTCGAGTCGAGGCTGCTGCCTTTTCCCAATTTAATCCTTTCTTTGCATAGCCCTCGACTCGTGGCTCATGGTCCTCGACTGCAGCTCGAGTCCAGGCACTTTTCTCGCGCGGGGCTTCGACCTCGACCCCGTTTTCGTCCCGTATGATCGTCTCTTCATTCTAAGCCTAATGGTACTCTCGGTTTGGCAAAATTCCACCGAATTACCTGCAAAATGGACAAAAACATCAAAATCTCACAAATAATACTTTTTAGGCAAAAGAGTGATACTTTTAACATTTAGGCACAAAAACTAACACTTTAGCTCACTTTTTGCACTAAAATAGGCCCTAAAAATATGTATCAATTCACTCCAATCATACCCCCAAACTTGAATTGTTGCTCGTCCTCGAGCAACGTAGAAACTAAGAACAAAGGAGTGAATTGATTGCAATTATGTCACATGGCACTATAGACGAAAAACCAGACAATCAAACCTATTAATGAACATAAGTATCAAGCAACTATCTACTAGCCATCAAGATGAATCATGCTCAAACAAATGCTCAATCAAATACTCAACACATTGCTCCTTCCATGGAGTGTTTCACTCTTCACTCAAGTGTATCAAGGTATAAAGCACTCAATCATCAAATTCATGAACTTGCACACCATATGCTTGCCACAAGACTTAATCTCAATCCAAATCACTTGTGATCAATCAAGAATCAAAGAGGTCTTTCTTCTAGGTTGTAATGTAGGCTCTTTGGAAAGGTGGGATAAATTTGGATAAGAGTGACTAAGTAGTAGAGACTTGAATGTAAGCTAATCAATACATATGCACATCTCTTCTCTTTTCATCAAGAACACTCTTCCTTTTGAACTTCAATGACCAATCCACCGTTCACTTGAACTTTCTCTTTTTAAGCTCACAAATTGAATTTTTCTTTACTTTATATTCACATTTTTTCCACAATTCAATCTTTCTTCTTTTCACAACCTTTCTTTCTTTTTTAAGCTTTCATCACTTAGCTCATCATCTTCCCACACTTAGCAATCAAATCACCCTCTTTAGCCAACAATCAAGCTGTACTAAACATAGGACAATAAGGCTCGTAAAAATAGGCTAATGGTTTCAATTTAACTTGGCTTGCCAAAGAATAAGGAAATAAAGCTCAAATTGGCTTACTAAGGAAATCAAATGTATTTGGTGGGGAAAATTTTGGCAAAGTGACTCATCATATCAAACATGGCCTCTTATCATATTAATGAAATCACACAAAGATCAATATCAACAAGTCTAGTGGAAAGTTCTAGCATACAAATCATGAATGATGCACTCATAAAGAAATCAATAAACCGTATAAGATGCACGATTATTAAGGCACAAAAGCTCACGGGCTTCAATTAAGCAATGAATTAAGCATCATGAATCACATTCATCTTTACACAATTAATCAAGAATGCTAGCTTCAAGCTACACATCAACTCATGATCAAATCAAAATCCAATTAGTCTTGCAAATCAAACACTAGTGCTCATGTACATAATCTCAAGCACACTCACTCTATCAAGAATGATACTAAAAGATATGCAACTAAATCCACAATTAAGCTCAAAATATACAAGGAAACCAAGACACAATTAGAGCATCATCATCAATAAGAAATAAGCTCATACATCCTCAAAATCATAGAAGAGCACAAAAGATAGGTAAAGAAAGAAAAACACCTCCCCAAACTTAGACAAGTCTAAGTTTGAAAGGAAGTGTTGTACCAATAAGCCTTTAAACTCCATCTTCCTTCAAACATGTAGGTCTCATCATGCTTTTATGCACTTTCCACTTGATCTTGCATTTCCTTGCAATTTCGATCTCCTTCCCAATTCATCTAGCAAGTGTACCTACAATTGAGCACAAGAATCATCAAATCATCACCACTAAGAGATGCACATAAACAATAAAAATCAACACCCCCAAACTTGAATGATAGCATGAAATTCAAAGTTTGGAATGAGAGTGATAAAAATACATGCAACTCCTAATGGTATCAACATTAAGCTCAATAATCCAAATAAGCTCCATAGCAAAATATGCAATTCAACCTCCTAGAGCATGAGCAAATAAATTCCCAAGCCAATTCTCCCAAAAACGAAACTAAAATACAAAGCTACCAAAAAGCACACAAAAGAAATAAAAAGGATGGGTTGCCTCCCATCAAGCGCTATTTTTATTGTCCAATGCCGGACTTATTCTTTCACTTCCCACTTTCTTTATCGGAATGGCCAAGGATATCGGTCCTCCTTGCCATTGTATCTCAACCTTTGAGCTTCAAAATCATGGAGGTTCACATGATAGATAGGACAACCACATATAGATATGCTTAGTGTCCATGGTTGTTCCCCTTTTTTCTTGCCATCCTTCTCGATTCTTCCTTCCTTTCAAGGATGCCCAAGCGTTTCTTCAACTCTTCCCTATAGTCAAAATTCACAAGAGGCATAATCAAATCATTAGAAGCATCATTATCAATAAAATCACAAATTGAAGAGTTAAAGGGTATAGAAATGCTCATTTCAATCTTCAATGCCTCCTTAGGTGCTTCTCGATTTTCTTTCTCATTATAGCTCATGTCCATTAATGGACACTCCTCTTCCTCATTTTTGACAAGGAAATTCTTCCTTTCATCCTCATTGCTTGGACCCTTTTCTACATCTTCTTCTCTTGTATTTTCTTCCTCCCCTTCTTCTTCTTGATTCTCCATGATAGTCATGCTCTTTACTTGACGTAGGAAATCTTGAGTTGACTCTTGATAAACATGAAATGCACTCCGGTGATCTCCATGTTCCCCTTTATCCATGAATTGACCTTTTCTTTGGTCTCATACATTTCTTCGTACAAGGAAAGCATTTGATCACATCTTGCATCATCTTCCTCAAATTTTTCCAACAAAAATCCAAGCATCTCTTGCAATATGGCTCTCATATCATGGAGTCCCCATTCTTCAAGTTGAGGAGAAGCTTGTGGCCTTGGAAAATCGAACTCATGGCTTCTCCTATCATCATAGTAATCACCTCCCGATGCTCCTTGACACTCAAATCCAAGACATGGATCAAATGTTTGATCATAAGGCTCATAGTATAGAAACATCTCTTGAGGTGGGGAAGGAATTTCTTCAAATCTCCAATCTTCATAATTGGATGGAACATATTGCAAATGAGAATTATCTTCATAGTTCCTCCAATCATTGTATCCAAAATCTTCAAAATGTGGAGGATACACCCTACTATCTTGATAATATGCTTGATTCCACATGTATGAGTTGTATCCTTCCATCTAGACAAGATAGCCAAGTATCAAATTCCAACAAAAATAACCAAACAAACACGAACACAAAGGCAACAAATAGCCACTTCAAACAATCCCTAGGTCTCACTTAAGGTGCAAAAACTAATTCCCGGCAACGGCGCCATTTGATTGGAGTAGTTTTGGGTAAGTGTTATTAAGACCAATCAACAAAATATCGAACCCAAGGGAAAAAGTATGCACATGAGGCCCTAGAAATACGAGTTCTTAGTGACTATTGATGCAACAATGAACAAAAATAAGCAAAAACACTAGCAAAAATACAAAACAATAACAAGCAAGCAAATGAGCGAACACCTAGAATGCGATAACAAAAACAACAATAAATGATGGGATAGGAGTGCTAGGATTAACATCCATCAATGAATCATCAATCAACAAGCTACAATTGAATCAAATTGCAAATCAACTAAGGTAGAAAGCGTAAACCACCATGAATTAATCACTCCATTAATAACATGATGTCTAATGTGAGTATCCTTAGTCTTTCCCATTTCTCAATGTAGAAATCCCCAATTCATACAATCGTAAAATTGAAAGCCGATTAACACCTAATCACGTTAGCTCAACTCTCGCCTATTGCTAGGGTGATCAACCATTAATCAAAAGAAACAATTTCACATGAAGCAAAATGAAGAATCACAATTAGGTAGAAAACTAATGTGAGTACCCTTAGTGCAACTAATCTCTCGATTCCGAAGCACCCAATTCACACATTCATACACAATTATCACCCGATTAATCCAGGATCACGTTAGCGCAACTCTCATATATAGCTAGGGTGATCAAACACTAATCTAAAGAGATAATTATGCATGAAGCACAATTGACAATTACAATTAGTAAGCAATCTACTCAATTGATCTCCAATCATCAACAATCATAGCATCATCAATCAAATCATCATCAATTTCAATTAACCAAAGCACAAGAGAGTTAGCCCATGGTGAAATCCATGGGAAGAAGATAGAATTGATCAAACACAAAGCAAATCACAACAATTAAGAAATTAAAGAGACAAAAGAGGAAAAACATCACCAATTGATCTTCAATCAACAATAATAGGAATGCTTGAGTCTTCAACACCAATCTCCAAATGAATTACAAGCTTGAATTGAAAGAATTACAATGATCAAATGTTAATCTAATGCTAATCTACCAACAATCAATTGAAATCTAAATCTAATTCTAACTTCTACTCTACCTAGAATGGAAAATTGGCTTGGGGCCCGAGAAATCGCCCCAAAACCGCTCTCAACTCGCTATTATTAATTGTGTCTACGAATTGCTCTGCTTCTCCCCTTAAATACCGAATTTTTGGAAAAACCACCCTCGAGTCGAGGGTCAGGCCTCGACTCGAGGCTCATGCATAATTCTCCTCCCTCGACTCGAGGCTCATGGTCCTCGACTGCAGCTCGAGTCCAGAGCACTTTTCTCGCGCGGGGCTTCGACCCGACCCCGTTCGTCCCGTATGATCGTCTCTTCATTCTAAGCCTAATGGTACTCTCGGTTTGGCAAAATTCCACCGAATTACCTGCAAAATGGACAAAAAACATCAAAATCTCACAAATAATACTTTTTAGGCAAAAGAGTGATACTTTTCACATTTAGGCACAAAAACTAACACTTTAGCTCACTTTTGCACTAAAATAGGCCCTAAAAATATGTATCAATTCACTCCAATCACTGCCATGTATTGACTTGATTGTGGAGGTGGCAACAGATGTCTGTTTCTTAGATAACCAAGAAATTAATTTGTTGCCTAAGAATTGACAAGTTCTGAAGAGGATTTCCTATCAATCTTGCATCCTCCAAAATCAGTCCGACTATCCTGTCGGCTCAAAGTTGTCATCACCGGGTACCATAACCCAACTTGCAAAGTCCTTTTGAGATATTTGAGAATTTTCTTAGCAGTCTCAGATGAGTTTTCTTGGGATTCGATTGGAATCTTGCACATACCCCAACCGCAAAGGCTATATGTGGCCTACTTGCGGTGAGATATAGAAGGGATCCAATTAGTCCACGATACTTCGTTGCATCCGTAGGTATCCCTGCTCATCCGAGTCCATAGAGAAGTTAGTTGTCATAGGTATTTTAACTTCCCTACTAGTAGTCATCCCAAATTTCTCTATCGGGTCCTTAGCATATTTAGTCGATGTATAAAAATACCCTTACTCATCTCGCTTAATCGCAAGTCTAGAAAATATGTTAATTCACCCATTATTGACATTTCAAACCTATTTTTCATGAGAACACTGAATTCTTCACATAAATTCAGATTAGGTGAACCAAAAGTAATGGCATCTACATAAATTTGAACGAATAAGATGTTACCATCTATTTCCTTTCTAAACGAAGTCCTATCTATCTTGCCTTTTGAAAAACCATTAGAAATCGTAAATTCGGATAAGGTATCATACCAAGCCACGGGAGCTTGTTTCAGTTCATATAGAGCCTTATTAAGTTTATAGACCTTTTTATTGATCTTAAACCTAGGAGGCTGCTCCACATAGACTTCCTCAAGTAACACACCATTTAGGAATGCAGAGTTGACATCCATACTGAAAGACTTTGAAAGATTTATAAGCGGTAAATGCCAAGAACAGTCTTATTGCTTCTAATATGGCACTGGAGCATAGGTTTCATCATAGTCTATCCCTTCGGATGAGTTTTCTTGGGATTCGATTGGAATCTTGCACATACCCCAACCGCAAAGGCTATATGTGGCCTACTTGCAGTGAGATATAGAAGGGATCCAATTAGTCCACGATACTTCGTTGCATCTCGTAGGTATCCCCGCTCATCTCGAGTCCATAGAGAAGTTAGTTGTCATAGGTATTTTAACTTCCCTACTAGTAGTCATCCCAAATTTCTCTATCGGGTCCTTAGCATATTTAGTCGATGTATAAAAATACCCTTACTCATCTCGCTTAATCTGCAAGTCTAGAAAATATGTTAATTCACCCATTATTGACATTTCAAACCTATTTTTCATGAGAACACTGAATTCTTCACATAAATCTCGATTAGGTGAACCAAAAGTAATGGCATCTACATAAATTTGAACCAATAAGATGTTACCATCTATTTCCTTTCTAAACGAAGTCCTATCTATCTTGCCTTTTGAAAAACCATTAGAAATCGAAATTCGGATAAGGTATCATACCAAGCCACGGGAGCTTGTTTCGGTTCATATAGAGCCTTATTAAGTTTATAGACCTTTTTATTGATCTTAAACCTAGGAGGCTGCTCCACATAGACTTCCTCAAGTAACACACCATTTAGGAATGCAGAGTTGACATCCATCTGAAAGACTTTGAAAGATTTATAAGCAGGTATAAATGCCAAGAACAGTCTTATTGCTTCTAATCGCACTGGAGCATAGGTTTCATCATAGTCTATCCCTTGAATGTGAGTAACCTTGAGCTACCAATCTTGCCTTATTATGAACAATAATGTTGTTCTCGTCTGCATTTGTTTTTAAACACCCATTTGGTGCCTATAATCTTTCTATGTAAGGGTCTTTCCACTAATTCCCAAACATTTTGCCTTTCAAGCTGATGCAGTTCTTCTGCATGGAAATTATCGATTTGGATACGATAATGCCTCCTCAATAGACTTAGGCTCGAGAAGTGATACATAGCGGTGAGCAGGACTTTGAGAATCAACCATAGTTCGTGTGCGCACACTCTTTGGATGGGTCCCCAATGATGCAGTCGAGTTGGATGATAACTTCTCATCCTCTTGCCTATTTGAGTAGAAGGATCCTCATCTTGAGACTCGGTAGGCAACTCATTTGACTCTACCTGAGCTAACGTTCCCCCTTCATCTGTGACCAGTGATCGGTGATGTCAAGGGTGTCTCCTCGAGATGGAGTGCAGGAGTAGGGTTGTTTGCTGATTTTCGGATGGGGATTCTTCTTCATCCGAATCTGAATCAAGACTAGGCGAGATAAACAGTTCTATGTTTAGTCTTGGTTAGCTCAATTTTATCTAGTTCATTAGTAATATAATTCACATTATACGAGAAAGAATGCATTTCATCAAAAACCACATAAGGAGTTTCCTCCACACAAAGAGTTGTCTTGTTGAAGACTACGAATGCCTTGGAAGTGTTAGAATATCCCAAGAATATTCCATCACCGCCTTAGCATCAAAGGTCCTTAGCTTAGACTTCCCATTGTTATGGATGAAGTATTTACAACCAAAAGCCGAAAATATGAGATTCTTGGAATCTTACCCTTCCAGATCTCATATGGAGTCTTACCCTTGTCTTTAAGCGGCAAGCACTGCAGGTATAACAAGCCGTGTTGATGGCTTCAGCCCGAACCTCGTGAGGGGTTCCATACTCGGCTAACATGCTCTCGGCTGCCTCCTTCAAAGTTCTATTCCTTCTCTCAACTACTCCATTTTGTTGTGGAGTTCGTGCCGATGATGTCTCATGAATAATTCCACACTCATTTAAAAAGTTAGATAAACAGGAATTTAAAAATTCGGTGCCCTTATCACTCCTTATTTTAACAATATTAACATCTTTCTCATTTTGAATATGTCTCGAACAGATCGGGGATCTTGTTCACGGTCTCATTTTTCTTGAAAAGAAATATAACCCAAGTGTATCTAGAAAAGTCATCTACTACAACAAGAGTATATTTCCTTCCACTTTGAAGCCGAGAGGTGAAACAGGTCCAAACAGATCAAGATGAAGAAGTTGTAAGACTCTTTCAGGATGATGAGGTGTTAATACTTTTAAATGAGTGTTTTCATTTACCTTTTTACAAGCATCACATTTCAGTATCGGTAGAATATAATTTCTCGGAGTAACCCTTTAATAAGATTCTTTCTAGCTAGCTTACTAAGGGTCTTGAAGTTCGAGATGACTAAGCCTCTTGTGCCATAGCTAGCCGAGGTCATCTCCACCCTTAGCTACCAGACAGGTATCTTTGGGACAACTATTAAAATTTGCCACATAGACATTACCATGTCTGAAGCCGATTAAGTACCTTGTGCGAGGAGCTATCTAAGATATCACATTTATCTTTAGAGAATTTTACAAGAAAACCTTTATCACAAAGTTGGGAAACAGATAATGATTATGTTTTAAACCCTCTACAAAATATACCTCGAGATATGAACATCTCTTATAATCAGTACCTACTCCTTTAGTACATCCACAATCGTTGTCTCCAAATAGTACTCTAGGACCATCAATATTTTGAAAATTTGATAGTAGCTTCTTGTTACAAGTCATATCTTTGTGAGCAACCACCGTCTATGTACCATATAGAAGCTAGGATCTCCTCCTTGAGTGATAGTCCCTGTGAATCCTATAAAACAAATTAGGTATGAGGTACCCTAGTGATCTTGGGTCCTTGAAGGTCAATAATCACTTTGGGTAACCAAACAAAAATCTCATTATCAAATAATAAATCAGACTTGGTGCATCTACCAAATCTGTCTACAATCATATCATTTTTGAATGATAACTTGTTGTAGTCGATTTAGTGATTTTCTTGAACTTAGGAAAAGTGGGATAGCATCTACTTCTCCCATCAAAAGGACTATAATAAGAATTTCTTCTTATCTTAGTTCTTGGAATTCTCTTAGTCGATATGGAATTCTCATTTGAATTTTAGTTTTCTTGGGAGATGCGATCCTTATACGACTAAGTGGTTTCCAAGGACCAATTTTAATCTCTTTTGAGGTTTCAGATGCCTTCACAAATTTCCTAGGTTTCGAACATCCGATTTACTATTTCTATCATAACTAAGGCCTGTTTTATCATGGGATTTTGAGAAATACTAAAGATGTGATCTATTACTGATTGTGAGTTATTAAGTTGACTTATTTTGAAGACAAACTTCTCATTGTCTTTCTTAATTAACTCATTCTTAGCATAGATCATCTCAAATTTGTCTTTTAAAGATTTCAATTCATTTTCTAATCTTTCGAGACAAGTTGGTTGATGTACTAGTCTCGGCTGGGGTAAACATTCCCCCTTGAATGTTTCCTCGGACTCGAGTAGTTCATCACTGCTTGTCTTTGGCTATAATCTGAATCGATCTTTTAAAGTCAAATTTTCTGTCTCTACTGTTTATAAGCAGCCAAGGACATCTTTAGGTCTTTCAATAATCCTTGAATAATAGTTTGATCATTATACAAAGCAGATTTATAAGAATCATTATCGGAAGAAGAATAATAGTCTACCTCTTTGGCCATAAGACAAATTTCATCGTGCGATCCAAAATCAGATGAAGATGATGATGATTTTCTTGATTCTTTTTCCTTAGCCGAGAAGAGTTCTTTGATCCGCAAATCTCCTATCTCTCTTCTTCCTTTTCTCTTCTCTTTCCTTAGGAGTCGGCTAAGGACAATCATAGGCGAAATGTCCTAGCTTGTTACAGTGTAACAAGTATCACTCCTATCGATTTAGGACTAGTAGGATTTCTTTTAGCGAGGTGATCTGAACCTCTTTGTGCGGCTCCTACTCTTATCATCATCTGTAGAATCATCTTCCTTTCTTCTTGACTTTGATCTGAATTTATCCTTTCCCGCAAACGTCAATTTATTACGCTTATATTTCATTCTTAATTTGTCATACCTTTTGGTGAGCAAAGTCATCTGCTCCTTGTTGACAAAGACAACGAGACTTAGATGAGCTGCTTGACTCCATCTCATCTTCCTCATCTTCTATCCGAATATCATACTCCAAGGCTTTAAGATGAGAAAATAAAGTATGATGAGTAATAGATGATAAATTTTGGGTTACTTTAAGGATATTAGACTTTTCTCTCCATCTCTTGGTTAAAGATCTCAATATCTTATTATTTATCTCCTTCTCTGAATAGTTCTTTCCTAAATCACCGCTTTGTTGAGAAGATTTGTTAGTCTCACATCCAGGTGATCAACTATTTCATTCTCCTTCATCTTGAAAGTGTCAAAGGCATGTAACACAAATTGCAGTTTATTCTCTTTCACTTGGTCGAACCTTCACACACATTTGCAAGTGTACGCCACATCTCCTTAGCTGATTTGCATCTTTTAACTTTTTTAATCCAATCCTTGCTAATAGTTTCTATGATTTTAGTCCTGGCTACCTGATCTAGGTTGTGGATTTTCCTCTCATCACTTGTCAACTCGAGAACTTTTCTTTTCTGTTTGACTCTGGTTTGTGCAGACTCGGTGCCATTCTTTGGTTCCTCCATGATAAAATTTAATAGGTCCCTCTTCAAGAACCTCCTACATTCTATCATGAATCGCTTTGAGATGGTTTTCCATCCTGAATTTCCAATAGTCATATTCTACAATTGAAAATTCAGGTAGTCTCCTTGACTTCTTGTTCTTACTGCCAGACGACATGATGAGATGAGAAAACAAAACCTTATACAATCTTGTTAGTAGCACAATTAGTGAAATAAAGAAGATGAAGATAATCAAGAACTAATTTCAGAATCTTGGTTAAGACCTAAAATCAATATCGAACGACTTAACAACTGCTCGACACAACTTGTTGGTCCCACTTAGTTGAGTATATTAAAGGAAACTTGAATTAACCTTTTGGAAAAATCTAGAAGGGGGTTGAATAGATTTTTCAGATTTTACAAACCTTTGAAAACTTATTCAAAACACCAAAGTTACACAGAAATTTATATTGAAACTCAAGTTTATTTGAATCAAAAGCACACCGATAATTTGTCTTATTTTAATATGAAATTAAACTTTGATTATAAACCGAAATTGATATGAACAGATAAGTAAATGAAAGCAATAAAGAACACACAGATTTATAGTAGTTCGGTTCAAACCGATCCTACATCCACTCTCCTTCTTCAACTTGAAGAAGGGTCTCTTCTTACCACTTACTTACTTAATATCCAACTTACGGTTTACAACTTACAAAGATCTTCAAATCTTCAAAGTCCTAGACTCTTACGTAATCTAACTACGGTGATAGGTGAGCTTTGAAGATGTACGGTAAAGTGTTCTATAAACACTTAGAACTTTCTGAAAACTTTCTTAGAAAGACTTTGTGAATCGATGTGAAAGTAGAAATCTAAGTATTGTGTATAATGTGTTGTGTCAATGTGATATCCATGTGTATAAAATGAAAACCTAGACCTATTTATAAGTTTGAAAGACGGTTAGTTTGTTAGTCGGTTCTAACAAACTAAAAGCGCTTAACAAACTTAATCTTGAAAACCGCTCTCATCCTCGGCCGATTTTTCCCTAGTCGTCTATAGTGACTCGGTGAAGACTTGTCTTTCTTATTCTACTCGGCTTATCTTGACCTCGTCTGAGCTCTTCATAATTGTCTCCTGCGGATGACTAGATTTGAGCTTGTCTCCGGATGACTTACAACTTTACAGTCTTGGTGACTTGTCGATCCTCGACCTAGTCGATCGGCTCGATAGCGGAACTTGACCTCAATTTGTTCTTCAAAGTCATCATTCATACGAATTGATCTTTTTAACTCATCAAAACCTTTCTTGATCTAACAATTACACTACAAGATGCTAGAATTAAAATCAAACAACACAACAAAGCAATTAATCAAACAAGTGGTATGCTAGAACAAGTAGCAAAAATCAATTGGGGATAGGGGTGCAAGGGATAATATCCATCAAGGAATCAATGATCACAAGCTATGATTGAATCAAATTGCTAATCAACTAAGATAGAAAGCAGAGAATCATCATGCGGTTAAGTCTCCATTAATCACACAATGCCTAAAGTGAGTATCCTTAGTGCAACTAATCTCTCAATTAAGAAGCACTCAATTCATACAATCATACACAATTATAACCCGATTAATCCCTAATCACGTTAGCTCAACTCTCGCATGTTGCTAGGGTGATCAAACACTAATCTAAAGAGATAAAAATGCATGAAGCACAATTAGAATCATAATTAGGGCACTAACTATCTCAATTGATCAACTATCATTAACAATCATAGCACAAGCAATCAAATCATCCCCAATTTCAATTATCCCAAGCACAAGTGGATTAGATGGAGCAAATTGCAAAATCCATGGGTTCAAAATCTAATTGCTTAATCACAAACCTAATCACAACAATTAAGGAGTCGAAAGGGGTAGAGAGGAAGAACATCACCAATTAAACCCAAATAATCAATATATTGAATACTTGAATCTTCAATTGGAATCTTCACTTCACTTGATTTACAACTTGAATTGAGAAAACTAATGGATCAAAGTCCAATCTAAGGTACAATTAATAAAAATCTATCTAAATCTAACAATCTAATCAACTTAGAAGGAGAATTAAGCTAAGAAACTCGAAATCGCCCTAAAAGCTGTAAGTAACTGCTATGGGGAAGGTTATGCTCCGTTTTCCGCTAAAATGGATTAAAAGGGAGTTTTTCGAAAATCTGCACCCTCAACTCGAGGTTGGGGCCCTCGAGTCGAGCTTTCTTAAATTGTGGATGTGCTTTTCTTAAAAATGCCCAGCCTCGACTTGAGCTTCCAGCCCTCGAGTTGAGCTTGCCGATTTTCTGCCACCCTCGACTCGAGCATCAGCCCTCGAGTTGAGGCTTCTTCAATTTTTGCAAAACTTGCTTGGCTGCATCCTCGGGTCGAGCTTCACGGACCTCGACCGGAGGTCGAGTCCAGGAATTTTCTCGACCCGACTTCTACCTCCGACCCCCATTTTCACTTGTCTCATTCGTCTCTTCACCGTATGAATGTCAATACTCTCGGTTTGGTCAATTTCCACTTTGATTTACCTGAAAATGGGATGAAAAACATTAAAATCTACACAAGTGAGACTTTTTATGCCAAAGAGTGATACTCTACACTTTTAAGATAAAAACTAACACTTTTCACTACTTTCTACACCAAAATACCCTATCAAATCATGCATCAATTCACTCTCATCACTAATTTATCCTTGAAAAACAGATGGCATTGTTAACCAAAAGGTATGATTGCTTAAGAATGAAATATAAGCATAACAAGTTAAAATTTGCGAGAGAAGGACAGATCTAGATCAAGATCCAAAAGGAAGGATGATGGTGAATCAACAGATGATGATAAAAGAAGAAATCGAGACAAGAAGGTATAAATCACCTTTAAAGAAGAACCCTATTAGTCCTAAATCAGACCGGGAAAACACTTGTTACATCTGTAACAAGCCGGAGCATTTTAGCTATGATTGTCCCAGTGACTCCTAAAGAAAGAGAGGAGAAAAGGAAGAAGGGAGATAGGCGCTTTCTGAGATCAGAGGGCCCTTCTTGCTGAGGAAAAAAATCAAGAAAATCATCATCAACATCTTCATCTGATTTTGGATCGGATGATGAAGTATATCTGATGGCAAAAGAGGTAGATTACTATTCCTCAACTGATAATGAGTCTTATAAATCGAGTCTCGGATAATGATCAAACTATAATCAAGGGTCTTTTAAAAGATCTAAAAATGTCTTTAAGTGCTTACAAACAATTGGAGACTGAAAATTTAACTTTGAAAGATCAAATTCAAACTCTAATCAAAGGCAAACAAGTTGTAACCTACTCTGAGTCCGAGGAAACATTCAAGTGGGAATGTTTACCTAGGCTTAGGCTAGTACTTCACTAGTCTGCACTGAAAGGTTTGAAGAAGAATTGAAATCTTTAAAAGCTAAATTTGAAGTGGTTTGATATGAGAATGAGTCAATTAAGAAGACAAATGAGAAGCTTGTCTTCAAAATGAGTCAACTTAATAACTCACAATCAGCCATAGACCATATTTTTAGAACTTCACAAAAATCCCATGATAAAATAGGTCTTGGTTATGATTGAAATAATAAATCGAAACTTTAAAACCAAGGAAATTTGTGAAAGTTGCTAATACATCAAGAGAAATCAAAATTGGACCTTGGAAACCACAGAGTCAAATAAGGAGGCATCTCCTAATCTGAAAAATAAAAATCGAGATAGAGGAATCCTAATACGATAAAGAGGATTCCAAGAACCAAGTCTAAGAGGAACTCTTACTACAGTTCTTTGGATGGAAGAAGTAGATGTTATCCTTTATTTCCAAAGTACAAGAAAATCACCAAATCGACTTCAATAAATTCTCATATAAGATTGATATATTTGTTGTGATTTGGTAGACAACTTCAATCTGATTTGTTATTGAATAATGAGATGTTTGTTTGGATATCCAAAGTGATTGTTGACCTTAAAGGACCCAAGATCACTAGGGTACCTCATGCCTAATCTATTTTGCGGGAATCCCAGGGACTATCATTAAAAGAGAAAATTCTAGCTTCCATCATTACATAGACGGTGGTTGTTCTTCACATGACTTGTGAGAAGAAGCTATTATCAAATTTCCGAATATTGATAGTCATAGATTCTTGTTTAGTGATAATAGCTCATGACGAGACCAAGGGAGTTGGCACCTTAATTATAGGTGATGTCCGGTATACGAGGTTTATTATGTAGAAGGTTTGAAACATAATTTGTTATCTATTTCCCAACTCTGTGATAAAAGTTTTCATGTTAGATTTTCTAAAGATAAGTGTGATATCTTAGATAGTTCCTCAAACAAGATACTCTTAAGCGGCTTGGACATGGTAATGTCTATGTGGCTAATTTCAATATTTGCCCCAAAGACACATGTCTTGTAGTTAATGGTGGAGATTATCTCGATTGGCTATGACATAAAAGGCTTAGTCATCTGAATTTCAAAACCCTTAGCAAAATAGCTAAGTGGAATCTTGTCAAGGGACTGCCTTAGAAACTTTGTTCAACTGATCGAAATGTGATGCATGTCAAAAAGGTAAACAACTTAGGAACTCTTTTAAAAGTATTAACACATCCTCATCTGAAAGAGTTTTACAACTCCTTCATCTGGATTTGTTTGGACTCGTTTCACCACTTAGCTTTAGTGGAAGGAAGTATACCCTAGTAGTTGTTGATGATTTTTCAAGATATACTTGGGTAATATTTCTTTTAAAAAAAGAATGAGACAGTGAACAAGATCCCAGATCTGTTCAAACAAATTCAAAATGAAAAAGGTGTTAAAATTATTAAAATAAAGAGTGATAAGGGAACTGAGTTCTTGAATTCTTGTTTAACTAACTATCTGAATTAGAATGGAATAGTTCATGAGACTTCTTCAGCTAGAACACCACAACAGAATGGAGTAGTGGAAAGAAGAAATAGAACTCTCAAAGAAGCAGCCGAAGCATGCTAGCTGAGTATGGAACACCTCATGTTAGTATGTATACTATAAGCCTAGCTTTTGTATGAATATCTTTTTAGTATGAACATCCTTTTGATATGAGATTCATTATGATCAAAATACATGTTTTTATGATTGTTATATATATCATTATTTTGTCCATATTAATCTATAATGTAGATAACATGGTGAGTGGTGTCACACGAGAAGATCATGTTATCGGTTCCTTATAGGTTATAAGTAAGAGCTCACAACCAAGATGAATTTGGACAAACCATTGAAACGGTTGTGGTGTAATTTGGTATTAGTCTATCTTGACTATAAAATTACACTAGTACGTTTTGTATGTATTGAGCGAGGACCATATGAGGTTGTTCAATTTGTATCGACAATATAAAAGAACAAGACCTCTGTTATTATGGATGTACATCTTCTTAATCCCTATATAATAACGGGCACGTGTACTCGGTGTATGTTTCTTTGATTTGGCAATGGGTGAGATTTATTAAATCAATAGGCTCGGTGAATTGGGAGATAGCACTGTTTATATGGTGTCTTTGTTGATTATAGAAGGAATCCACGTCCTAATTATTTAGGATGATGATGTCCCCTTGAGGAGCTCATAAAGATTATCATGTAAACCCCGCACTGGATTTAATCCAACATGATAATAAAGATGAGTGGTACTACTCTTGGAATTAAATGTAAATTAATTAAGTTGTCATTAACTTATTTAATTTATGGACATTCGATATCTTAAACACGGAAAAATAAATGTACACATAATAAAGGAGCCCATATTATAATATGGGATTAGAATGATAATTGAATTATAACTCTTTAGTGGACCGAGTTATAATTGATGGGCTTAAGTAGAGTGTTCCGATTGAACACGAGGACATTTAGGCCCATCGGGAGGCCCAACCCTAATTCCTCCTTAGGGTCCCTGTTGTAGACTATAAATAAACCTTATATCGAGCCTCTAGTTGTGTGAAAAAAATGTGAGATCGAGAGAGGCAGATTTTGATTCCTTGGAGGATCGTCGACCACTCGACGTCAAAGGGAAAGGGATAGGGATACGGTAGAAGATCGTGAGGTTCGTGGCTCATCCTTGATCCTGATTCGACCTTAGAACTGGTTCGATTTCACCGATTAAGGTGAATAGGTATGTTTTATTTTTCAGCGCTGCGTTTTTATGCATGTGATCTGAATAAGATAATCACATAGAGTCGGCGATCCGGTGGTTCCAACAATTGGTATCGAGCCGTGTTTACCGACTCTATGCGATTGATTCGGTTAATAATGTTATAATAGGGTTTTTGATCTGTTATAATAGGATTTCTTGATCTGTTATAATAGGGTTTCTTGATCTGTTATAATAGGGTTTCTTGATCTGTTATAATAGGGTTTGCATAATTATATGATCTGTTATAATAGGGTTTGCAAGTTTTTATGATTTTTCTGCAGAACCCTATATCCAACTATTATGGTCTGATTGTATGTTTATGTATGAATTAAACCCTCGGACATGTCGAGGTTTTTATTTTGGGTTGGTACATGATTGTAATAGTAATTAACACAGTGCTGTCGTGTAGGTTTTTTGTTTTTTCGATTTAGATGATGTATAGAATCAATGATCGATGGATAAAGCTGTAATAGACTTAAATTAGGGTTATTCGATTAGTGAACCAGATCGATGGACGGGCAGATTCTGGATCGATGGCGCACGTAATCAAAAAGATCGATTGACGCACGGGATCGATTGCCCCGCACCCGTTTGATGGGGCGCTGCCCCCACCGATTGGAGTGAATTGATGCATGTTTTTAGGGCCTATTTTAGTGCAAAAAGTGAGCGAGTGTTAGTTTTTGTGCATAAATGTGTAGAGTATCACTATTTTGCCTAAAAGTATTTCTTGATGAGTATTTGATGTTTTTCGTCCGTTTTACAGGTAAATCGGTGGAATTTTGCCAAACCGAGAGTACCGGTGAGTTTAGAATGAAGAGACGAACAACACGGACGAAAATGGGGGTCGGAGCCGAGTCCCGCCCGAAAATTGCGCTACTCTCGAGCTGCTGGTCGAGGACCACGAGCCTCGAGTCGAGGGATAGGATGGAGGGAAAAGAATTCAAAAATAAAGCTGCCTCGACTCAAGGGAGGAGCCTCGAGTAGAGGGATCGAGAAATTGGGCATCCCTCGAGTCGAGGTCTAAGCCTCGCCTCGAGGCGGGAGTGTTTTGGCAAAATCGCATTCATGACTTTTAACCCTCGACTCGAGGGCCCCAAGCTCGAGTCGAGGGAGTCCCAAAACCGAAAATTTCAGGTTTTAAGCCAATTGAAGCGAAAATAGAGCATAACTCTTCATTATCGGTTTAGAGCGGTTTCTAGGTGGTTTCTTAGGCGAATTTCTCACTTTCTAGCTTAATTCTACATGTAATTACACTAGATTGATAGATTTAGATTAGATTGAAGCTTGTAATCATTAGATTAACATTTTTGATCCATTAGATTTTGAGTTTCAAGTTGTAATTGAAGAGTAGAGAATTGTAATTCAAGCATTATGGAAGTTTGAATCATTCTTATTTTTTATAATTGAAGACCATTTGGTGATGTTATTCTACTTTTCTCTCTTTAATTCCTTGTTTGTGTTGATTAGTGATTTAATTACTTTCTTAGATTTTTCACCCATGGCTTTTGCACTTAGCACCATGGGCTAATAGCTTTGTGCTTGGGATAATTGAAATTAGGGATGATGTGATTGCCTCATGCTATAATTGTTGGTAATTGTGATCAATTGAATTAGATAGTTTCCTAATTTTGATTCTTAATTGTGCTTCATGTAAAATTGTCTATTTAGATTAATGGTTGATCACCCTAGCAATAGGCGAGAGTTGAGCAAACGTGATTAGGTGTTAATCGGGTTTCAATTTTGCGTGATTGTATGAATTGGGAACTTCTACATTGAGAGATAGGAAGGACTAAGAATACTCACATTAGGCATTGTGATTTTAATTGAGTGATTAATTTCATGATGGATTATGCTTTCTAATTTGATTGATTTGCATTTGGATACAATTATAGCTTGTTAATCATGGATTCCTTGATGGACATTATCCCTTGCACCCATTCCCCCATTTGATTTAGCTTATTTGATATTGCATTTTAAGTGTTCGATTAATTGCTTGCATTAGTTCTAGAATTTAATTCTTGCCATATTTTTGTAGAATTTAGTCCTAAACCCATTCTTGCAACACTAGTCACTTAGAACTTGTATCCTTAGGGCCTCGCTTGCATACTTACTCCTTTAGGTTCGATAATTGCGATTGGTCTTAATACCGCTTACCGGAAATACTACTCCAATCAAATGGCGCCGTTGCCGGGAATTAGTTTTGTGCCTATAGTGAGACTTAGGAATTGTTTGAAGTGGCTACTTGTTGCCCTTGTATTTTTGTTTGTGTTATTTTTGTTTGAATTTGATACTTTGCTATCTTGTCTAGATGAAGGGATACAATTCATATGCATGGAATCAAGAATATTTTTAAGAGAGTATGGTGTATCCTCCACACTTTGAAGAATTTGGATACAATAATTGGAGGAACTATGAAGATAATTCTCAATTGCAACAAGTTCCGTCTAATTATGAAGATTGGAGATATGAAAAATTCCTTCCCCACCTCAAGAGATGTTCCATTACTATGAGCATTATGATCAATTCGAGCCATATTGTGGATTTAAGTATCAAGGAGCATCGAAAGGGGAATACTATGATGATAGGAGAAGCTATGAGTATGACTATCCAATACCACAAGCTTCTCATCAATTTGAAAAATGGGGACTCCATGATGTGAGAACTATATTGAAAGAGATGCTTGGAGTGATGCTAGAAAAATTTGAGGAAGATGAAACGAGATGTGAAGAAATGCTTCCCTTGTATGAAAACATTTTCGAGACCAAAACAATGGTTGAGTCAATGATCTAGGGAAACATGGAGATCACCGAAGCTCAATTCATGGTGTTAAAAAGTCAACTCAAATATTTTCTACTTCAAGTGAAGAACATAGCCATCATGGAGAATCATGAGGAAGAAGGGGAGGAAGAAAATGCATGTGAAGAAGATGTAGTAGAGGGTCCAAGCAAGGTGGTTAAAGTGGAAAATTTTCTTGTCAAAAGTGAGGAAGAGGAGTGTCCATTGATGGACATGAGCTTTAATGAGGAAAAAAATCTAGAAGCACCTAATGAAACCTTGAAGATTGAAATGAGCATTTCTATACCTTTAAACTCTTCAATTCATACTTTTATTGATAATGATGCTTCTAATGATTTAATTTTGTCTCTTGTGAATTTTGACTATAGGAAAGAATTGATGAAGCGCTTGGGCATCCTTGAAAGAAAGGATTGGAGAAGAAGGATGGAGAGAGAGCAAGGGGAACAACCATGGATACTATGCATATCTATATGTGGTTGCCCTATCAATCATGTGAACCTCCTAGATTTCGAAGCTAATAGGTTGAGATATAATGGCAAGGAGGACCGATACCCTTGGTCATTCCGATAAAGGGAGTTTGAATGAATGAATAAGTCCAGCATAGGACAATAAAAATAGAGCTTGATGGGAGGCAACCCATCTTCTTTTTGTTGTTTTTGTTTTTGTGTGTTTGTGTTTTTTTGTTTTGTTTTTCTTTGGAGAATTGGCTTGGAATTTATTTCATGATTCTTAGGAGGTGTGTGACTAGAAAGGAATGAGTGGAGATCATGAGGCATTGCCACACCTTACCTTGTGGAGGCCATCATAGCACCGCCAAAACCGTGAGGAAGATCTTGTTGTCGGGATTCTATTGGCCAACTTTGTTCAAAGATTGTGAGAAGTTCATCAAGGAGTGTGATAAATGCCAAAGGGTAGGAAACCTCACCAATAGGGATGAAATGCCTTTGAGTAACATTCTTGAAGTGGAGATTTTTATGTATGGGGAGTCAATTTCATGGGCCCATTTCCACCATCAATGGGGTATCAATACATCCTTGTTGGAGTTGACTATGTATCAAAATGGATAGAGGCAATTCCTACTAAGAGCAATGATGCCAAGGTGGTTATAGAGTTCTTGAAAAAAGTTTTACAAGGTTTGGGGTTCCGAGAATTTTGATTAGTGATGGTGGAAGTCACTTTGTTAACAAAGCCATGGAAAAGCTCTTGCTACGATACGATGTCAAACACAAGGTGGCTACTCCTTACCATCCTCAAACCAATGGTTTGGCGAAGTCTCTAACCGCTTGATCAAGGGGATCTTGGAGAAGACGGTGAGAACAAGTAAAAAGATTGGGCAACCAAGCTCGAGGATGCGTTATGGGCATATAGGACCGCTTACAAGACACCTCTAGATATGTCCCCTTACCAATTGGTATATGAGAAGGCTTGCCATCTTCCGGTTGAGCTTGAATATAAGGCATTTTGGGCGATCAAAAGGTTGAATCTTGATGAAGAGTTAGTGGGTGAGAAAAGGGTCCTTCAATTGCATGAGTTGGAAGAGTTTAGGATGCATGCCTATGAAAATTCAAAGATCTTTAAGGAAAAGACAAAGAAGTGGCATGATTCAAAGCTTAGAAGGAAGGAGTTCAAGGAAGATGATCAAGTGCTCCTCTTTAATTCTAGGTTGAAGCTCTTGATTGGAGCTTTTTCGTGTAAGTATATTTAAGACCCAATCAAGTTATCGAACCCAAAGGAACTATGTCGAGCTAGGATCCCTAAAGCTATAAGTTGGCATGGTATTATAGAGTCGAGCTTGGGTTTGAATAATTAAATCTAAAATTAATCACTAAAAATAATAATGAGATAATAAATATGGGAAAAATGTGTTCGGGTGCAAGTCACCAAGGAATCCTTAATTTCGAATCACACATGATCGGGGTTTCAATTAACGAGGGATAATAGGAGCTATCTAGCCAAGAATCACATATCAACCGTTTGGATAAGCCTAGGTTTAATATATCAAAGAAACACGTAAGATAGTTTAGAGACGACACCCTAAGTCTCCTCACTTAATCACAAGAAATAAATTCAAGCAATTAACGTATTCTAATGTAGGTTCTAATGAAAATTAACCAAGTCTCCTTGCGTTAACCCAATATTTACTTCAATTTCCAAAACCAAGCCTAACACCTAAGAATCAATTTAATAAACCAAATCTCTTTGCGCAAATTAAATCAATTAACAAAGGATCAAGACCTAATCTAGCAATTGAATCATGCAAATCACAATAGAATAATTATTCACCTCTATAATTGAAACACCCAATCACATGATCATCAAAATTAATTCACCCAAGGATCATCACACCCAAACACAAAAGGAAATTTAGCCAATCATCATGAATTCAAGAAAACCCATGAAAATTGAAAGAATTGAGAGAGAAGAAAGCATAATAATTGAGAAATAGTCCACTATTAATTAAAAGAATAAGGTTTGATGTCACCTTGAATGTTGAATAAGACTTGAATTAATCCAAAATCTAACCCTAGTTTACAAGAAATTGAAAAAGAATTCAAGAACCCTAACTATGTGTGATTGTGTGTGGAGAAAGGGAAAAAGTGTGTATCAAAATGATTGTGCGTGTCTTTTTCTCTTGAAATCTGAATTCTGCCTTTTATTCACGTCCCTAGCCACGTGGCGCTCATCTAATGGCTGAACAATGGAAGAAATCAACGCCGATAAAAACGTTTCTGCAATTTTTTCACCAGCCTCGAGTCGAGGTTCAGCCCTCGACTCGAGGGATCTTCGATTCACGCTGCCCTCGACTCGAGGGATCTCCCTCGAGTCGAGGCTTCGCCTTCTCCGTTTTCTCTTTCTGGCACACCCCTCGACTCGAGAGTCCTGGACCTCGACCAGGTCGAGTCCAGGATTTTTCCACGAGAAATACTTCGGTCCCGACCCTGTTTCGTCCGGTATGTTCGTCTTTTCATCCTAAGAATGCCGGTACTCTCGGTTTAGCCAAATTCCACCGATTTACCTATAAAACGAACAAAATACCTCAAGTAATACCTTTTAGGCAAAATAGTGATACTCTACACATTTAAACATAAAACTAACATTTTATATCACTTTTTGCACTAAATTAAGCCCCGAAAACATGTATCACTTCACTCCAATCAAACACCCCCAAACTTAAGGTGTTGCTCGTCCCGAGCAACAAGACAAATAAGCACATTAGAGAGATTCAATTGCAATTATGTTCAATGAGCACAAGAACGAAATAGGACAATCAACCCTCTTCAATGAAAACAAGCATCAATGTTAACCTTCCACTAGCACTCAAATAATGTCATGCTTTGACAAATGCTTATTCAAATGCTCAACTCAATGCTCCTTCCAAGGAGTGTTTCACTCATCACTCTAGTGTATAAGGACATATATGCACTCAATCATCCATCCACAAAAATGAACACCATAGGCTTGCCAAAAGACTCAATCTCAATCATATCATTTTGTACTTCAAACATGGATCAAAGAGGACTTTTTCAAGGTTGTAATGTAGGCTCTTTGGACAAGGTGGGTAAATTTTAGGAAAAGTGACTCAACAATTAGTAGAGCAAATGAATGTTGATCAAGTAATACAATACAAATCAACTCAAATCTCAACAATCATCACTCTTTCTTTCCTTTTTCATTCTTTCTCAAATATAATTCACCACCAAACTCCTTTGAGACTTTTCTTGCATTTTCAAGCACTCAATTGAATTTTTTCCACAATTCAATTTTTACTTCAACCTTCTTTCTTTTTCTCTACTCAAACTTAGCAAATTAAACCCCCACACTTCTCTTTTAAAACACCATTCTTTTGTCAACAATCAAAGCTCTACTAATCATAAGGACAAAAAGGCTCATAAAGATAGACAAAATGGCTTCAATTTCACAAGCTTGCCAAAGAAAATAAGGCTTTTAGGCTCAAATTGGCTCACTAGAGAAATCAATGTTTTTGGTGGGGTCAAATTTGGCTAATTGGCTTTCAAATCAAACAAGGCCTCTTATCATCTTCACAAAATCCACACAAAACTCAATTTTGACAAATCTCTAGGCAAGTTCTAGCATGCAAATTCATGAACGATGCACTCAACAAAGAATCAAACCGTATAAAATGTACGATTTAAAAGGCACAAAAGCTCACGGGCTTAAAAATGAGCAAAGAATCAAGCATTCTCACTCACATCCATCATCACACAACAATTCATCATGCTATCATCAAGCTACAAATCAACTCATGATCACATCAAAAGTCTAATATGTCCACCAATCAAGTACACATGCTCATGAACATAATCTCAATCATATACCCCTACACATACCAACGCTCTCCACAACTACTCTCAATAAAGAAAGACTCAAATATCAGCAGTTAATCCACACATAAGCTCCAACTTCACAAAAATTTTCTCATGCTAATGAGAGGCAAGTTGGTGCAACGAAAATCGCTAAACTAACACCCCCAAACTTTTTCATTGCTAAGTAATTAAAAGTTTGGTAAGATAGTTAGCTAGTTGAGTTGCACACAACTACCTACTACTCGTAAATGAAAAACAAGAAAAGAGACACACCTCCCCAAACTTAGACAAGTCCAAGTCTGGAGAAGGTGTTGTACCTAAAGGTCTTCAAGTACTCTCTCTCCTTCAAGCATGTACCTCAATCACCTCCCTTGTACACCTCGATCTCCCGAAAAGCAACACATAACACACTTATTAAAAACAATAAAAACAAAAAAAAAACGAAAATAAAGAAAGCAAGTAACTGATGGGTTGCCTCCCATCTAGCGCTATTTTTAACGTCCATTGCCGGACGGAGCGTGAGTTGCTCAACTTTCCTCCAAGAACAAATTCTCCACCATCCTCACTTGAGTTGGACAAAAATAAGGCTTGACCCTATGTCCATTAGCAAAGAAGTGATCATTCTTCTCATCCTTCAACTCCAAGAAGCCACTAGGGAATATCTTCACAACCTCAAAAGGTCCACTCCATCGTGATTTCAACTTTCCCGGAATAGTTTGAGTCTTGAGTTGAACAATAATACCTTTTGGCCTTCATGGAAGTCTTTCACCTTCACCTTTTTATCATGCCATCTCTTAGTTTGTTCCTTGAAAATTCTTAAGCTTTCATAAGCCTTCTCTCGAAACTCATCCAACTCATGTAATTGGAGCATCCTTTTCTCACCCACTAAACCTTCATCAAAGTTCAACCTCCTAATAGCCCAATATGCTCGGTGCTCTAGCTCAACGGGAAGATGACATGGCTTGCCAAAACCAATTGATAAGGAGACATCTGAAGTGGGGTCTTAAAAGCTGTTCGATATGCCCAAAGAGCATCATCCAAATGCAAAGCCCAATCCTTCCTATTGGTTTTCACCGCTTTCTCAAGAATTTGCTTGATTTGTCGGTTGGAGACCTCGCCAAACCATTGGTTTGTGGATGATATGCAGTGGCAATCTTATGCTTCACACCATACTTCTCGAGCAACTTCACCATGAGCTTGTTCACAAAGTGTGAGCCTCCATCACTAATCAATGCTCTAGGAACTCCAAATCGTGAAAAGATGGTCTTCTTTAGAAATTACAACACCACCTTAGCATCATTGGTTTTGTGGCAATAGCTTCCACCCATTTAGACACATAATCCACTCCAACCAAAATATAGAGAAATCCGAAGGAAGGTGGAAATGGGCCCATAAAATCTAACCCCCAAACATCGAACAACTCAACTTCGATGAAGATGGACAGAGGCATTTCATCTCGTTTTTGCTATCGAGCCCATTCGTTGGCATCTATCACACCTCCTTACAAACTCATGACTATCCTTGAAGATAGTAGGCCAATAGAACCTGCATCGCAAAACCTTCATTCCCGTCTTAGCTCCACCAAAATGTCCACCACACGGCATTGAGTGACAATGTTCTAAAATAGCCTCAACTTCCTCCCTAGGAACACATCTCCTTATGACGGAATCAACACCTCTCTTCAAGAGAATCGGATCTTCCCAAATATAGCTCCTCGCATCCTTCAAAAATTTCTTCCTAGCATACTTAGGCAACTCATCGGGCAATGCACCACATGCTAAATAATTGGCAAAATCAGCATACCATGGTACCTCTCCTTGTGCTTTCTTCTCATGACCCCCTAACTCCACTTAATTTACTTCTCCTATCATGAAAAGTCTCTCATCCGGAAACGACTCTTGCACATCTCCCTCCTCATCTAGGGCGTCTTTCCCCTTCTCGAGACGTGATAGATGGTCTGCTATCACATTTTCACTCTCCTTTTGTCTCTAATCTCTATATCAAACTCTTGGAGTAAAAGGATCCATCTCATCAACCTTGGCTTTGCATCTTTCTTGGTCATGAGGAAACGAATTGCCGAGTGGTCTGTGTAGACAAAGTTTTCGCACCTACTAGGTAGGGTCGAAACTTATCAAAAGCATACACTACCGCCAGAATTCCTTCTCGGTGACCGTATAATTGAGTTGGGCTGGATTGAAGGTCTTCGATGCATAGTAAATGGCATGAAACCGCTTGTTTCTCAATTGGCCTAAGGCAACCCCCATAGCATAGTCGCTTGCATCACACATCAAAACGAATGGCAAGGTCCAATCGGGTGTGATCAATATCGGTGCACTCACCAATGCCTCCTTAAGCTTCCGAAAGAATCAAGACAAGTATCATCAAACACAAAAGGAGTATCATTTTCAAGTAAGTGAGTTAAGGGTTTAGCTATTTTAGAGAAGTCTTTAATAAATCTTGTAGAACCCCGCATGCCCCAAAAACGAACGAATTCCCTTCTCATTCGTAGGTGGAGGAAGTTTCTCAATAGCCACCACTTTAGCCCGATCAACCCGCAAGCCACTAGATGAAATATGATGACCAAGGACTATTCCTTCTTGAACCATGAAATGGCATTTTTCCCAATTCAAGACAAGATTAGTCTCTTGGCATCTCTTTAGGACCAATTCGAGATTATCCAAACAATGATCAAATGAGCTACCAAATACGAAAAAATCATCCATAAACACCTCCATAACATGCTCAATCAAATCATGAAAGATTGCCATCATACACCTTTGAAACGTAGCGTGCATTGCACAACCCAAAAGGCATGCGTCTCCATGCATATGTACCATAAATGCAAGTAAAAGTTGTCTTTTCTTGGTCTCGGAGCAATCATAATCTGATTATACCCCGAATACCCGTCCAAGAAACAATAGAACTTATGCCCACACAACCTATCTAGCATTTGATCCATGAAGGGAAGGGGAAAATGATCTTTACACGTGGCTTTATTTAATTCTCTATAGTCAACACAAACACGCCACCCCGTAGCTACCCTTGTAGCAATCACCTCATTTTGATCGGTTGTGATAACCGCCATACCCCCTTCTTAGTAACAACATGCAATGGAGACACCCAAGGACTATCACTAATAGCATAGATCATTCCGTAATCAAGAAATTTAATCACTTCCTTCCTAATGACCTCTTTTATAATAGGATTCACACGTCTTTGTGGTTGTACTATGGCTTTACTACCCTCTTCTATTCTAATCCTATGCATGCATATGGAGGGATTAATTCCCTTCAAATCATCAATTGACCATCCTAAGGCATTTTTATTTCTAGACAAAGACAATCAACAACTTCTCCAACTCACTATGACTCAACTTAGAAGATACAATAACCGGATACCTCATGTCCTTGTCAAGATAAGCATATTGAAGGTTATCGTGCAATTGCTTGAGAGTCTCCTTAGGTCTTTCCTCCTTTCGCTTGTCATCCTCCTCTTCTTTCCACAATTGAGCTTTATCCCCTTCGAAACTCACTTTCTTTACCTCCTCGAATCTCAAAGCATTCCCGTCATCAAAACAATCAACACAAGAATTCTTAAGCTTTTTATAACAATTATGCTCAAAAGGTAAAGAAGGAGTCACATTATCATTATCAAGAAAAGAGTAAGAGGATTCTTCCCAAACTTCTTGGAGACACAAATCAATCACATCAACTGAATGACACTCTTCATTATCCATAGGATGCCTCATTGAGTCTTGGATTGAGAATTGAAGTTCTTCCTCATTAAGTCTCAAAGTGAGCTTCCCTTGATTAACATCAATAACGGCACGTGCGGTTGCTAGGAAAGGCCTCCCAAGAATGAGTGGAACTTCTTTGTCCTCCTCCATCTCAAGTACTATGAAATCAGCTGGAAAGACAAATTTCTCCACTTTCACCATAATGTCTTCCACCACCCCCTTAGGAAATGTTGTGGACCCATCGGCTAGTTGAAGTGTGACGGATGTGGGACTCATTTCACCTTGATCCAAGCTCTTCAACATGGACATGGGCATCAAGTTAATGCTTGCACCAAGATCGCATAAGGCATTTTTCACCACCCCATTCCCGAGATCACACAAGATGGTGAAACTTCCGGGGTCTTTCAATTTCTGTGGCAAATCCCTTTTAGCAAGGCACTACACTCCATCGTCAGTCTCACTGTTTCGGGCTCTTCTATTCTCCTCCTTTTGCAATCAAATCCTTGAGAAACTTTGCATAGTTAGGCATTTGCTCAAGAGCTTCCGAGAATGGAATATTAATGTAGAGCTTCTTGAACACTTCAAGGAATTTTGCAAACTTCTCATCCATCTTCTTCTTCATAAAACGTTGAGGAAAAGGAATAGGCTCAATAGTTTTAGGAACTCCCCATGAGTCTCTCTCAACTTCCTTTCCTTCTTCTCTAGCCTCTTTAGCCTTCTTCCATTTGGGCTTCTTTTTCTCTTCCACTTTCTCTTCTTCCACAACTTCTTTCCCTTTGTCTATCCCTTGTTGCTCCACTTCATCAATCAATTCTATCCCTTCCTCATTACTACCCCCATCTTCTTCCTTCCTTTCCTCTCCTTCTCCCTCAATGGTAGGCATTGGAGGACCTTCATATCTAGTACCACTCCTTAGCTCAATGGCTTTGCAATTCTCCCTAGGGTTAATTTCCGTAGTTGATGGAAATTTACCCTTGAGATTGCTCCCACTTGAAGATGCCACTTGGCCTATTTGAAACTCCAAATTCTTCATTTGGTTGGATATGGAAGTCACCGCACTTTCCATCTTCTCAAACTTCTCTTGAGTGCAACCCATGAATTTTGCCAAGATGTCTTCCAAATTAGGCTTCCCTTCATTATTTGGAGCTTTTGCACCCGGATCAAAACCGGGAGGGAATTGAACTGCAGCTCTAGGATTGGCATAGGAGAAATTCTCATGTCTCCTCCAATTGTTGTTAGGAGCTTGTCCTCCCGTTGAGGCACGAAGGATGCTTGAGGTTGAGATAGATTTTGAAAAGGTGCTTGATAAGGTCTCCCACCTTGGTAATTCCCTTGATACCCTCCTTGGAATTGATTTCCTTGGTATTGTGGCCTTCCCATGTAGTTCACCTCCTCCATCGGATTTGGAGCTTGACTCATATCACCTTGGACAAGGGGTTGAGAATTTCCACCTTGTTGAGATGTTAGAGCTCCAACTCTATCCAAAGCATGGTCATCATCATAGCCTTCATAGATTCTATCTCTTCACTTGAGACACCCTATGATGACTTCCCTACTCACTTGAGTTTGAAATGAATCTTGAGCAATGTTATCCATAATTTGATTCATCTCAATCACGGACTTAGACCAAATGGACCCATTTGCACACGCATTCGTAAAGGCTCGATCGTAATCATTGAGTCCGGTATAGAAGTACATGATCGTTTGCTCGTCAGAAACCCATGTTGAGGACATGCTATCAAAAGGTTCCCGAATCTCTCCCATGCAGCAAAGAATCGACTCCCCACTCTTCCGTCGAAATTGTGAGATTGCTTCTTTGGCTTGCAAGGTCTTGGATGGAGGGTAGAACTTCATTAAGAACCTCCTACTTAGATCCTCCCATGTTCTCACGGTCCCGGTGGAAGTGAATTTAGCCAAGCCTTCGCTCTCCCATTCAGAGTGAACGAAAAGAGACGAAGCTTCTTTGCATCCTCCGAAACACCATTGTATTTGATGGTGTCTCGAGATCTCTAAAAATTGGGCTATGTGACCATGAGGATCTTCATTTTCATCCTTCCCCTCGAATTACTTTTCTCTAAGTATCCTTAACAAGCCCGATCTAATCTCAAAATTGTTAGCCTCAATTCGAGGTCTAGCAATCCCATCATAGAACTCTCTCGGTTGCGGCTCATAGAACTCCCGAAGTGGACGGCCTTGAGGTTGAGGCTCTTGAACGGGTGGAGGATTTTGAGCTTGTGGTTGCCGAGGTGGTTCTTGAGGATAAGGCATTTGGGGATATTGTGGGAAGTATTGTGGGGGTGGATAGTATGGATATTGTGGAAATTGTTTGCCTTGTTGAGGATAAGGATATGGTTGTTGTGGATATGGGAATTGGTTTGGTGGATACCCTTGAGGGAAAGGGCCAACTTGAGCATTTTGAGGTTGGTTCCTATTACCCCCTTGGTTCTCCATGACATTATTTCCCCACTACCATTTCCATTCAGATTTGGAGGCCCATTCTCTTCTTGCATCGGAGGATCACCGCCTCTCACTTCATTTTCCAACTCATTCCCAGCCTCCATTTCTCGTCTCTCTCTTGCTTCTCTACGATTACGACCTCGATTCCTCCTTACGGTAGCCTCAATTTCGAGGTTGATCGGTTCGGGTTGAATACCACGAGACCTTGTGTTCATGCACCTACGAAAGAGACGAGTATCAAATTCCCACGAAACAATTAACCAAAACAAAAATAAAAATAAAGCAAATAAAATGACACTACTAATCACCACTCAACAAACTCTAAGTCCCTATTAGCACTCTAATTAGTTCCCGGCAACGGCGCCATTTTGATTGGAGCTTTTTCGTGTAAGTATATTTAAGACCCAATCAAGGTATCGAACCCAAAGGAACTATGTCGAGCTAGGATCCCTAAAGCTATAAGTTGGCATGGTATTATAGAGTCGAGCTTGGGTTTGAATAATTAAATCTAAAATTAATCACTAAAAATAATAATGAGATAATAAATATGGGAAAATGTGTTCGGGTGCAAGTCACCAAGGAATCCTTAATTTCGAATCACACATGATCGGGGTTTCAATTAACGAGGGATAATAGGAGCTATCTAGCCAAGAATCACATATCAACCGTCTTGGATAAGCCTAGGTTTAATATATCAAAGAAACACGTAAGATAGTTTAGAGACAACACCCTAAGTCTCCTCACTTAATCACAAGAAATAAATTCAAGCAATTAACGTATTCTAATGTAGGTTCTAATGAAAATTAACCAAGTCTCCTTGCGTTAACCCAATATTTACTTCAATTTCCAAAACCAAGCCTAACACCTAAGAATCAATTTAATAAACCAAATCTCTTTGTGCAAATTAAATCAATTAACAAAGGATCAAGACCTAATCTAGCAATTGAATCATGCAAATCACAATAGAATAATTATTCACCTCTATAATTGAAACACCCAATCACATGATCATCAAAATTAATTCACCCAAGGATCATCACACCCAAACACAAAAGGAATTTAGCCAATCATCATGAATTCAAGAAAACCCATGAAAATTGAAAGAATTGAGAGAGAAGAAAGCATATAATTGAGAAATAATCCACTATTAATTAAAAGAATAAGGTTTGATGTCACCTTGAATGTTGAATAAGACTTGAATTAATCCAAAATCTAACCCTAGTTTGCAAGAAATTGAAAAAGAATTCAAGAACCCTAACTATGTGTGATTGTGTGTGGAGAAAGGGAAAAAGTGTGTATCAAAATGATTGTGCGTGTCTTTTTCTCTTGAAATCTGAATTACGCCTTTTATTCACGTCCCTAGCCACGTGGCGCTCATCTAATGGCTGAACAATGGAAGAAATCAACGCCGATAAAAACGTTTCTGCAATTTTTTCACCAGCCTCGAGTCGAGGTTCAGCCCTCGACTCGAGGGATCTTCGATTTACGCCGCCCTCGACTCGAGGGATCTCCCTCGAGTCGAGGCTTTTGCCTTCTCCGTTTTTCTCTTTCCCGGCACACCCTCGACTCGAGAGTCCCGGACCTCGACCGCAGGTCGAGTCCAGGGATTTTTCCACGAGAAATACTTCGGTCCCGACCCCCGTTTCTGTCCGGTATGTTCGTCTTTTCATCTTAAGAATGCCGGTACTCTCGGTTTAGCCAAATTCCACCGATTTACTGTAAAACGAACAAAATACCTCAAGTAATACCTTTTAGGCAAAATAGTGATACTCTACACATTTAAACATAAAACTAACATTTTATATCACTTTTTGCACTAAATTAAGCCCCGAAAACATGTATCACTTCACTCCAATTAGCTCTTCCCGGAAAGCTTAAGTCACGTTGGAGTGGGCCCTTTCGAGTTGCAAAGGTCTTTCCAAATGGGTACTTTGAGGTGACCAATGACAAAGATGAAAGATTTGTTGTGAATGGTCATAGGTTGAAACACTATCACATTCCATCACAAAAGGAGGTGTTAGATGCTCTTGATCTAAAGGATGTGCCTAACCTTGACATGGAAAGGGAAGTGTGAACTCCTTGAGTTCCGTCCGGCAAAGGACGTTAAAAATAGCGCTTGATGGGAGGCAACCCATCCTTTCTTGTTTTTCTTGTTGTTGTTGTGTGTGTTGCTTTGAATAATTGGGTCTTGTGATCCTTGTAGGTTGTGAGAATCGCTTGGAACTTGAGGAGCTCTATGCATACTTTATGGAAGATGGAGTTGAAAGGCTTATTGGTACCACACTCTTCCTTTCAAACTTAGACTTGTCTAAGTTTGGGGAGGTGTTCTTCTTAGCTTATCTTTTGTGCTCTTGTTTATTTTTGGGCTAGTCTTATCATGAGCTTAACTGTGGATTTATTGCATATCTTTTAGTATGATTCTTAATGTAGTGAGTATGCTTGGACTTATGTACATGAGCACTCTTACTTGATTTGCAAGATTAGTTGAATTTAGATTTGATCATGAGTTGATTTGTATCTTGAAGCTAGCATTCTTGATTGATTGTGTAAAGATGAATGTGATTGATAATGCTTGATTCATTGCTCAATTTAAGCCCGTGAGCTTTTGTGCCTTAATAATCGTACATCTTATAGGGTTGATATTAATTCTTTGAAAGTGCATCATTCATAGATTTGTATGCTAGAACTTGCCTCTAGACTTGTTGATACTGATCTTTGTGTGATTTCATGAAAGTGATAAGAGGCCATGTTTGTTATGATTAGTCACTTTGCCAAAATTTTTCCCCACCAAAAACATTTGATTTCCTTAATGAGCCATTTTGAGCTTAATTCCTTATTCTTTGGCAAGCCAAGTGAAATTGAAACCATTTGCCTATTTTTATGAGCCTTATTATCCTATGCTTAGTAGAGCTTGATTGTTGGCTAAAGATGGTGGGTTGATTGTGAAGTGTGGTGGAAAATTGTTAGGATTAGAATTTGTATGTTTTGATGATGTTCCTAAAACCTAAGTGTAATAGGACCAAATGAACTCGTTAGTCACCGATGATCTAGATAGGGTTTATGTCTTAGTATAGTTAAACTTGCTAGGCTTGACACGAAGAGCCGTATTGATTGAGATCCAAGGTCAGCCGATAAGAAGACTTAAAGATTTAAGAAAGATCTCGCTCGAGGTCATCTAGTAAGGCATCGTGAAAATAAAGAAGAGATAATAAGACATATGCAAAAATGGTGTTATCAAGAAAGGTTTAAGTGAAGATAGCAAGGTTGGAATCCGTGCTACAAAGCTTTGGAACCGTGGCCGGAGCAAGGTGTAAGGTTGCTAAAGTTGACTTTGAGAGATTCGTCAGGGTTAACGAAAGTCGAAGGATAATTCAGAGATATCCATAATCAATCTAGAGAAGATTGGATTATCAATCAAGATATAATTGATTGATATCGCACAATCAATTATCCAAAGTCAAACAAATCTTCCAACGATCACTTACCATTTCTTTGAAGACCTGATTGACAAATTAGTCTAACGGCTAGTCAATTTCAGGATCATATAAAAACCGAAGTGAAGGATTTTTGAATATACACACGCGCGAGAAACATCAAGAAAAATCCATCTTCACTCATAGCAATACACGTATAATTCTTCGTACTTAAATTGATTCAATACATTGATACTCTTAAAAGAGAGTTATTTTTGGTCAAGGAAGTGTAAATCACCTTTCATTATCTCTCGTACGAGAAAAGGTTGATTGTTTCGCATCTAAGAGTTAACACTCGAAGATCACATTGATTGTATCAAGGGCGGGAACTTGTTAAACTTCCCGTGGTCGAATCCTCGAGGAGATTAGAGGAGACAAGACCAGTTTTGGTGGATAGTAAGGCCCCGTGGAATCGGGGAGAGTGGACGTAGGATCGTTATATCCGAACCACTATAAAAATCTCTCGTGTCTTTACAAGCTTTCGCATTCATACTTATAACTGCCATTCATCATTGTTTTAATAAACTTGCACTAAACTTGCTAAGTATTCATCTCCAAGGTTTTCATCAAAAGGGTTTTTCAAATACACACGAGATTAGCTTCCGCACCATCGAAGACTTCGAGGTTCCGAAGTCTCCGATCACACCTAGCACACTCGAGTACCTTGTAGAAGACTTCAAAGCCTTCTAATCTCACACTCTGCTCACGAAAAGTCAAAAAGTTTTGAGTGTGGTAAAGTCTATTCAACCCCCTTCTAGACTTTCCACCTCCTTTCACATCTCGTCGGGACCAACAAAAATGATGAGCTAAGTGATGATGCTTGAAAGAAAAAGAAGGATTGTGAAAAAAATAAAAAATTTGAATTGTGCAAAAGAAAGTTTGAACAAAGAAAAGAAGAAATTCAATGGTGAGCTTAATGAAATAAAGCTCAAGTGAAATGTGGTGCTTGAACTCTAATTGCTTGAAGTAGAATTGATGAAAAGTTTGAAGAGATGAGTATTGTATTGCTTAGCTTTCATTCAAGTCTCTACTAATTGAGTCACTCTTATCCAAATACATCCCACATTTCTAAAAAGCTTACATTACAACCTAGAAGAAAGACCTCTTTGATTCTTGATTGAACACAAATGATTTTGATTGAGATTTAGTCTTTTGGCAAGCATATGGTGAGCATGTTTATGAATTTGATGATTGAGTGCATCATACCTTTATACACTTGAGTGAAGAGTGAAACACTCCATGGAAGGAGCAATGTGTTAAGTGTTTGATTGAGCATTTATTTGAGCATGATTCATCTTGATTGCTAGTGGATAGTTTGCATTGAAGCTTATATTCATTGATGAGTTCGATTGTCTTCTATTTCGTCTATAGTGCCATGTGACATAATTGCAATCAATTCACTCCTTTGTGCTTAGTTTCTACGTTGCTCGAGGACGAGCAACACTTCAAGTTTGGGGGTATTATGATTGGAGTGAATTGATGCATGTTTTTAGGGCCTATTTTAGTGCAAAAAGTGAGCCAAAGTGTTAGTTTTTGTGCATAAATGTGTAGAGTATCACTATTTTGCCTAAAAAGTATTTCTTGATGAGTATTTGATATTTTTCGTCTCATTTTACAGGTAAATCGGTGGAATTTTGCCAAACCCAAAGTACTTGGTGAGCTTAGAATGAAGAGACGAACAACACGGATGAAAATGGGGGTCGGAGCCGGAGTCCCACCCGAAAAATTGCGCTGGTCTCGAGCTGGTCGAGGACCATGAGCCTCGAGTCGAGGGATAGGATGGAGGGAAAAGAATTCAAAAATGAAGTTTCCTCGACTCGAGGGATCGAGAAATTGGGCATCCTCGAGTCGAGGTTGAGCCTCGACTCGAGGCAGGAGTGTTTTGGCAAAATCGCATTCACGAATCTTAACCCTCGACTCGAGGGCCCCAAGCTCGAGTCGAGGAGCCCCAAAACCGAAAATTTCAGGTTTTAAGTCAATCAAGCGAATACAGTAACATAACTCTTCATTATCGCTTTAGAGCAGTTTCTAGGTGGTTTCTTAGGCGAATTTCTCACTTCCTAGCTTAATTCTACTTGTAATTGAACTAGATTGATAGATTTAGATTAGATTGAAGCTTGTAATCATTAGATTAGCATTTTTGTCCATTAGATTTTGAGTTTCAAGTTGTGATTGAAGAGTAGAGAATTGTAATTCAAGCATTGTGGAAGATTGAAGCATTCTTATTTTTGATAATTGAAGACCAATTGGTGATGTTATTCTACTTTTCTCTCTTTAATTCCTTGTTTGTGTTGATTAGTGATTTAATTGCTTTCTTAGATTTTTCACCCATGGCTTTTGCACTTAGCACCATGGGCTAATAGCTTTGTGCTTGGGATAATTGAAATTAGGGATGATATGATTGCCTCATGCTATAATTGTTGATAATTGTGATCAATTGAATTAGATTGCTTCCTAATTGTGATTCTTAATTGTGCTTCATGTAAAATTGTCTCTTTAGATTAATGGTTGATCACCCTAGCAATAGGCGAGAGTTAAGCTAACGTGATTAAGGTGTTAATCGGGTTTCAATTTTGCATGATTGTATGAATTTGGGACTTCTACATTGAGAGATGGGAAGGACTAAGAAAACTCACATTAGGCATTGTGATTTTAATGGAGTGATTAATTTCATGATGGTTTATGCTTTCTAATTTGATTGATTTGCATTTGGATACAATTATAGCTTGTTAATCATGGATTCCTTGATGGAGATTATCCCTTGCACCCATTCCCCCATTTGATTTAGCTTATTTGATATTGCATTTTAAGTGTTCGATTAATTGCTTGCATTAGTTCTAGAATTTAATTCTTGCCATATTTTTGTAGAATTTAGTCCTAAACCCATTCTTGCAACACTAGTCACTTAGAACTTGTATCCTTAGGGCCTCGCTTGCATACTTACTCCTTTGGGTTCGATAATTGCGATTGGTCTTAATACCGCTTACCCGGAAATACTACTCCAATCACCCACCCCGTGACCTGACCGGGCAGGTCGATCCCCATATGACGGCGAGCATTCAAGAATACGGGAGTATCAAAGAGGCCATAATAGTTGGAATTTATGTTGTCTCATATGTTATGCATGTTTTTATGTGTCTCATATGTTATGCATGTTTTTATGTGTCTCACATGTTATGCATGCTTTTATGTTATGTCATGTGTTATGCATGCTAAAATCCCTCATGATAAATAACTAAGTGGGAGAGGAATTAATTTCAATAAATCCCATAGCCTCCATTTCTGGTTTGTAAGTGATGCATTCAAACATAAAAGTTGGTTTTAAGTGCCTTCTTCCATATCGGATGTGTTTGTTTGTGGATCACTAGATCAAACTTCCTTATGGATAACTATGAGAAAATTATTTAGGAGCGTGTTATCTTCTCCATCCGAAGAGGCATAAACCTAGATAATTGACTTGGTATTAAGAAATGTTAGATCAGGAGAAGTTTTGATGAGTTAAAAGGATCAACTCGGATGAACAGTCAACTTGAAGAACAGTGAGGTGAAGATCCAAAGACTAGGCCGATTAGACTAGGAGAGCTGGATAAGTTAGCCGAGGATCGAAAAGGTAAAGGTCATCTGGAGACAAGCTTTAGACAAGTCATCTGCAGAAAAGACTATGAAGAGCTCAGACGAGGTGAAGACAAGCTGAGTAGAATAAGAAAGGAAAGTCTTCACCAAGTCACCGCAGACAACTAGTGCAAGATCAATCAAGATAAGAGCGGTTATCAAGATTAAGCTTGTTAGATGCTTTTAGTTTGTTACAAACAACTAACAAACTAACTGTCTTCCGTGCTTATAAATAGGTCTAGGCATAATTTCTTTTCATGAGAATAAGACACAACAAATTTATTCTCGCATTCTCACTTTGATAATTCACGAGTTTTCAAAAGTTCACACAAGTTTTCAAAGAAAGTTTTCAAAAAGTTTTAAGTGTTTATAGAACACTTTTTCGTACATCTTCAACACACTTCTTGCCTTTGTAAAGTACGATTTTTCAGAGAAATTTAGGAGTTGAAGATAGGTTGAAGATCGAAGATCTTCATCGTAAAGTTGTAAGTTGTACGTTGGAAAGTAAGTAAGTAGTGGAAGAGATCCTTCTTCAAGTTGAAGAAGGAGAGTGGATGTAGGATCGGTTAGATCCGAACCACTATAAACCATTGTGTTCTTTTTGCTTTCATTTACTTATCTTTTTTAATCAATTTAAACTTTTAATCAAAGTTCAATTTCAGATTCACAATCGACAAATTATCGATTGCTTTTGATCAGTTTAAAGTTGAGTTAAAAATTAATTTCCGCCGTATAAACTTTGGTATCTTGAATTGATTTTCTTGTTTTGAAAAATTTGGAAAATCTATTCAACCCCCTTCTAGATTTTCCCTAGAAGGCCGTTTCAAGTTTCTCTTTGTTATACTCAACTCGTGGGACCAACAAGTGGTATCAGGAGCAGCTTTTAAGTCAGTTTCGATATTGATTTTAGGTCTTAATAAAGATTCTGAAATTGTTTCTTGATAATCTTCTTCATCTTTAAGTCACTAACCTTGCTACTAACAAGTTATTGTTATGTTTTTTTCCTTGTTTCATCATGTCATTTGTGAAAAGCAAGAAGTCTAGGAGCTTGCCTGAATTTTCAATCGAAGAATATGATTATTGGAAATTCAGGATGGAGAACCATCTCAAGGCTATTTATGACAGAGTGGAAGAGGTTCTTGAAGAGGGACCCATCAAATTTTATGATGGAGGGACCAACGATGGTATCTTGTTGCAAATTGAGACTAGAGTCAAACAGAAAAGAAGAGTTCGAAATGACTAGTGATGAAAGGAAAGTTCACAACTTAGATCAAGTGGCTAGGACGGAAATCATAGAAACTCTAAGCAGAGATTGGATTGAAAAGGTCAAGAGGTGTAAATCAGCTAAGGAGATGTGGGAGACCCTTGTCAATGTGTGTGAAGGATCGAGACCAAGTGAAAGAAAACAAGCCGCAATCAGTGCTACATGTTTTTGATACATTTAAGATGAAGGAGAATGAAACAATAGATCACTGGATGTGAGACTAACCAATCTTCTTAATAAAGTAGTGGATTTAGGGAAGAATTATTCAGAGAAGGAGATTAACAATAAAATACTCAGATCTTTGACCAAGAGATGGAGAGAGAAGTCAAATATCCTAAAAGCTTTGGAATATGATATTCGAGATAGAAGATGCGGAAGACGAGATAGAGTCAAGCACCTCGTCCCAAGTCTGTTGCTTTTGTCAACAAGGAAGACAAGACAATAATTGAATCGGTAGGAGCCGACTTGTCTCTTAAGGAGCAGATGGCATTGCTCACAAAAAGGTATGATAAATTGAGAATGAAATATAAACGTAATAAGCCGAGGTTTGCAAGAAAGGATAGATCCAGATCGGGATCAAGAAGAAAGGAGGATGATTCAACCGATGATGATAAGAAAAAGAGCCGCACAAGAAGGTTCGAGATCACCCGCAAAAAGAAATCCTACCAGTCCTAAGTCAGATAGGGGTGATACTTGTTACACCTATAACAAGCCAGATATTTCGCTTATGATTGTCCCCAGTGACTCCTAAGGAACGAGAAGAGAAAAGAATGAAAAGTGATAGGAGGTTTGCCGATCAAAGAGCCCTTCTCGGCTGAAGAAAAAGAATCAAGAAAATCATCATCATCTTCATCCGATTTTGGATCGACGATGAAGTTTGTCTTATGGCTAAGGAGGTAGTCTATTACTCTTCTTCTCGATAATGATTCATATAAATCTGCTTTGTATAATGACCAAACTGTCATTCAAGGATTATTGAAAGATCTAAAGATGTCTCTGATCGCTTATAAACAATTAGAGACAGAAAATTTGACTTTAAAAGATCGATTCAGATTCTAGTCAAAGGCAAGCAAGTTGTGAACTACTATGAGTCGAGGAAACATTCAAGGGGGAATGTTTACCCCAGTGCCGAGGCTAGTACATTAGCTAGTCTCGTCTGAAAGACTAGAAAATGAATTAAAATCTTTAAAAGACAAATTTGAAATGGTTTGTACCGAGAATGAGTTAATTAAGAAGGACAATGAGAAGCTTGTCTTCAAAATGAGTCACTTAATAACTCACAATCGCTTATAGACCACATCTTTAGCACTTCACACAAAATCCCATGATAAGATAGGGTTTGGTTATGATAAGAATAATAAATCGTATTCAAAACCAAGGAAATTTGTGAAGGCATCTGAAACCTCAAAAGAAATTAAGATTGGTCCTTGGAAACCACTAAGTCAGATAAGGACCGCATCTCCTAATCTCGAAAACCAAAATTCGATTGAGGAGTCTAAATCGTACTAAGAGGGTTCCAAGAACTAAGATAAGAAGAAATTCTTATTACAGCTTCTTTTGATGGGAGAAGTAGATGCTATCCCATTTTTCCTAAGATTAAGAAAATCACTAAGTCTCGAATACAATAAACTATCATTTCAAAGTGATGTGTTTGTAGACAGATTTGGTAGACAGATCAAATCTGATTTATTATTGAATAACGAGATGTTTGTTTGGTTACCCAAAGTGATTTTTGACCTTCAAGGACCCAAGATCACTAGGGTACCTCATACCTGATATGTTTCACGGGAATCACAGGGGACTATCACATAAGGAGGAGATTCTAGCTTCAATTTGGTACATAGACAGGTGGTTGTTCACAAAGATATGACTTGTAATAAGAAGCTATTATCAAACTTCTAGAATATTGATGGCCCGCAGTTCTTTTGGAGACAACAACTGTGGACAAACTAAGGGAGTTGGTACCTTGATTATAAGGGACGTCCTGTGTATCTAAGGTGTATTTTGTAGAAGGTTTAAAGCATAATCTGTTATCTGCTTTCTCAACTCGTGACAAAGGCTTTCTTGTAAAATTTTCTAAAGATAAGTGTGATATCATAGATAGCTCCTCGGATAAGGTACTTCTAATCGGCTTTAGACATGGTAATGTCTATGTGGCTAACTTTAATAGTTGTACCAAAGATACATGTCCGGTAGCTAAGGGTGGAGATGATCTCACCGGCTATGGCACAAGAGGCTTAGTCATCTGAACTTGAAAACCCTTAGTAAGCTAGCAAGAAAGAATCTTGTTAATGGACCACCCGAGAAATTCTCGCTCAACCGATTCAAGTGTGATACATGTCAAAAAGGTAAACAACCCAGACACTCATTTAAAAGTATTAACACATCCTCATCTCGAAAGAGTTTTACAACTCCTTCATCTTGATCTCGTTTGGACTTGTTTCACCTCTCAGCTTTAGTGGAAGGAAATATACTCTTGTTGTTGATGATTTTTCTAGATACACTTGGGTAATATTTCCTTTTCAAAAAGAATGAGATCGTGAACAAGATCCCCGATCTGTCTCGCATGCATTCAAAATGAGAAAGGTGTTAATATTGTTAAAATAAGGAGTGATAAGGGCACCGAATTTTTAAATTCTTGTTTATCTAACTTTTTAAATGAGAGTGGCATAGTTCATGAGACCTCATCAGCCAGAACACCACAACAAAATGGAGTAGTTGAAAGAAGGAATAGAACACTCAAAGAAGCAGCCAGGAGCATGCTAGCCGAGTATGGAACCCCTCATGTGTTGGCCGAGGCCATCAACACCGCCTCGCTATACCTGCAATGTGTGCTTGCCAATTAAAAGTAAGGGTAAGACTCCATATGAGATCTGGAACGGTAAGGTTCCAAGAATCTCATATTTTTGGGCTTTTGGTTGTAAATGTTTCATCCATAACAATGGGAAGTCTAAGCCGAGGACCTTTGATGCTAAGGCGGTGATGGAATATTCTTGGGATATTCCAACACTTCAAAAGCTTTCAGAGTCTTCAACAAGACAACTCTTTGTATGGAAGAAACTCCTCATGTGATTTTTGATGAAATGCATTCTTCCTCGTAGATAAAGTGAATCAGATTACAAATGATCTAGATAAAATTGAACTAACCAAAACTAAACATAGAACAATCTATCTGTCTAGTCTTGATTGTATTCAGATGATGAAGAATCCCCATCCGAAAATCGAAGGCAACCCCTCTCTAGACTCCATCTCGAGGAGACACCCTTGACATCACCGATCGCCTAGTGGTCGGCAGATGAAGGGGGAACGCCTACTCAGCAGAGTCGACGAGTTGCTGCCGAGTCTCAAGATGAGGATCCTTCTACTCAAATAGGCAAGAGGATGAGAAGTTATCATCCAACCGACTAGATCATTGGGGACCCATCTAGTAGTGTGCATACACGAACAATGTTGGATTCTCAAAGTCCTGCTCACCTGCTATGTATCACTTCTTGAGCCTAAGTCTATTGAGGAGGCTCTATCAGATCCAAACTGGATAACAGCCATGCAGAAGAAGCTGCGTCAATTTGAAAGACAAAATGTTTGGGAATTAGTGGAAAGACCCTTACATAGAAAGAATATAGGCACCAAATGGGTGTTTAAGAATAAAGCAGATGAAAATAAAGTTATTGTTCGTAATAAGGCAAGATTGGTAGTTCAAGGTTATTCACATCGAAGGGATAGACTATGATGAAACTTACGCTCCGGTTGCCGATTAGAAGCAATAAAGTTGTTTTTGACATTTCTTGCTTATAAATCTTTCAAAGTCTTTGAGATGGATGTCAAGTCTGCCTTCCTAAATGGTGTGTTACTTGAGGAAGTCTATGTGGAGCAGTCTCACGGGTTTAAGATCAATAACAAGGTCTATAAACTCAATAAGGCCCTATATGGACTGAAACAAGCACCTGTGGGCTTGGTATGATACCCTATCTGAATTTTTGATTTCGAATGGTTTCTCAAAAGGTAAGATAGATCGGACTTTGTTTAGGATGGAAATAGATGGTAACATCTTGTTGGTTCAAATTTATGTGGATGATATTATTTTTGGTTCACCTAATCGACTCTGTGTGGTAACATCTTGTTGGTTCAAATTTATCTATGATGGGTGAATTAACATATTTTCTAGGCTTCCAGTTAAGCAGGACGAGTAAGGGTATATTCATACATCGACTAAATATGTTAAGGACCTTATAGAGAAATTTGGGATGACTACTAGTAGAGAAGTTAAAATACCAATGGCAACTAACTTCTCTATGGATTCAGATGAGCGGGGATACCCACAGATGCAACGGAGTATCGTGGGTGATTGGATCCCTTCTCTATCTCACAGCAAGTAGGCCGGACATAGCCTTTGCGGTTGGGGTATGTACAAGATTCCAATCTAATCCCAAGAAAACTCATCTGGAAGACTGTTAAGAAAATCCTCAAATATCTCAAAGGGACTTTGCAAGTTGGGTTGTGGTACCCGGTGATGACAACTTCGAGCTATCGGGATATTCGGACTCGGATTTTGGAGGTTATAAGATTGACCAGGAAATCCACCTCTGGAACTTGTCAATTCTTAGGCAACAAGTTAATTTCTTGGTTATCTAAGAAACAGGACATCTGTTGCACCTCCACAACCGAGGTGAATCTTGTTAGGATGTATACTATAAGCCTAGCTTTTGTATGAACATTTTTCTTGAGTATGAACATCTTTTTCATATGAGATTCATTATGATCAAAATACTTATTGTTTATGATTGTTATATATATCATTATTATGTCTCGATTAATCTATACTTGTAGATAACATGGTGTGTGGTGTCACACGAGAAGATCATGTTATCGGTGCCTTATAGATTGTAAATAATAGCTCACAACCAAAATGGATTTGGACAAATCATTGGAACGGTTGTAGTGTAATTTGGTATTAGTCTATCTTGACTATAAAGTTACACTAGTACATTTTGTATGTATTGAGCAGGACCATATGAGGTTGTTCAATTTGTCGACTATATAAAAGAACAAGACCTCTGTTGTTATGGATGTACGTCTTCTTAATCCCTATATAATAATGGGCACGTGTACTCAATGTATGTTTCTTTGATTTACCAATGGGTGAGATTTATTAAATCAATAGGCTCGGTGAATTGGGAGATAGCATTGTTTATATGGTGTGTTGATTATAGAAGGAATCATGTCCTAATTATTTAGGATGATGATGTCCCCTTGAGGAGCTCATAAAGATTATTATGTAAACCTGTGGTGGATTTAATCCGACATAATAATAAAGATGAGTGGTACTACTCTTGGAATTAGATATAAATTAATTAAGTTGTCATTAATTTAATTAATTTATGGACATTCGATATCTTAAACACGGGAAATAAACGTACACATAATAAAGGAGCCCATATAATAATATGGGATTAGGACGGTAATTCAATTATAACTCTTTAGTGGACTCGAGTTATAATTGATGGGCTTAAGTAAAGTGTTCGGGTGAACACAGGATATTTAGGCCCATCAGAGGCCCAACCCTAATTCCTCCTTAGGGTCCCTGTTGTAGCCTATAAATAAACCCTAACATCGTAGTCTCCAGCGTGTGAAAAACGTGAGATCGAGAGGGAGGCGGATTGATTCCTTGGAGGATCGTCGACCACTCGACGTCCAAGGGAAAGGGATAGGAATACGGCGTAAGACCGTGAGGTTCGAGGCTCATCCTTCGATCGCAGATTCGACCTTAGAACTGGTTTGTCTTCACCTATTACGGTGAATAAAGGTACAATTCTTTCCATTTGCGTTTGTGTGATTATGATCCCGAGTCCGATAGTTTCGTAGAGTCGGCGATCGGTGGTTCCAACAATTGGTATCGAGCCGTGTTTTACGACTCTATGCAATTGATTCGGCTTTTCATAGATCTGATTTATTTGGATTGCATGATTATTGTAAATCTATTATAATAGGGTTTCTTGATCTGTTATAATAGGGTTTCTTGATCTGTTATAATAGGGTTTCTTGATCTGTTATAATAGGGTTTTTGATATGTTATAATAGGGTTTCTTGATACGATATTGAATAAGATTGCATGGTATTTGTAAATCTGTCATATTAGGGTTTGCATGCTTATCATAAATCTGTTATATTAGGGATTCGATGTTAATCGTAGTCTTTTGGGTAGGCGAATATTCGATAATTTTTGCGGGAACCCTAAATCCAACTATTATGGTCAAGTATGTATGTTTATGTATGTATTAAACCCTCGGACTGTCGAGGTTTTTGTTTTGGGTTGGTGAATGATTGTAATAGTAATTACCACGGCGATGCTGTCGTGTAGGTTTTATTTCGATCTATATGATGTATAGGATCGTTGGATAAAGCCGTAATAGAAACAGGTTAGGATGGTCGTTGGAGGAACCAGTTCGATAGCAAAGAATCGACGGAAGAAACAGTCGATCCCGTATTGCATGGCGCTGCCCGCACCCGTTTGTGACAGGCGCGCCCGCGCCGCGACTGACCGGGCGAGTCGATCCCGCGACTCCGAGCGGCCGTCGATCCCATGTGCAGGGCGCTGCCCCGCACCCCGTTTGACGGCGAACATTCAAGCACATGGGAGCATGAAAGAGGCCATAATAGTTGGAATTTTATTTTCCATGATTATTCTTTCTCATATGTGTTATTGTGTTTAGCATGCTTTATGTGTTTCATATTTCGTGCATATTAATATCCCTCATGTTAAATAACTAAGTGGGAGAGGGGTTATTTTTCAACAAATCCCATAGCCTCCATTTACGGTTTGTAAGTGATGCATTCAAACATGAACGTTGGTTTTAAGTGCCTTCTTCCATATCGGATGTGTTTGTTTGCGGACCACTAGATCAAACTTCCTTATGGATAATTATAAGTAAGTTATTTAGGAGCGTGTTATCTTCTCCATCGGAAGAGGCATAAACCTAGGTAATTGACTTGGTATTAAGAAATGGTATACACTTAGATGCATATAACAGTATCCTCCCCATCGGAGTAAGTGTTGTTATTTGTATGGCTAAAGACAAACCAACTATTAATTTTTATTTTGTTTGACAAAATGATGAAATTAATGGTTAAAACCTCCTCTTGCAAATGATTGAATTAGTATACGTCCACACTATCGTGGCATACAAACTTCACGGTGTTTTGAGGTGTTGGTGAATTTAATTGTATTGTTTGAGGGAAACAATATTGATTTAAATTCTTAATTTTGATCATAATGAATTTACGTGTTTCTCGGGATTTATCATGGCTTTCAATCCACTTGCTGTTATTCTTAAAGAAAACAAACTTCTTGGTCCTAATTACATTGATTGGAAAAGAAACTTGGACATTGTCTTGATCTGAAGAGTACAAGTTTGTACTCACTTAGGTTTGTCTGAAAAACCCGATGAAAACTCTAGTGAAGAGGAGAAAGAGGCTTATAAGAAGTGGGTCAAGGCGAGATGAGATGGCGCGGTGTTACATTTTGGCTTCTATGTCAAATGTGCTGCAACATCGGCATCGAGGCCATGACCTCTCGCTTATGAGATGATGCTCAATCTCAAAGAACTCTTCGGACACCAGAGTCGGGCTGCCGAGCAAGAAGCCATGAGAAACTTAATGGCGACCACCATGACGAGGGGACACCCGTAAGGGATCATATCCTCAAGATGATGGCTCATTTGAATGAGATGGAAGTCCTTGGAGCTGAAATCGATGGGGAAACCCAGTCGATATCGTTCTCCAGACACGCCTAAGAGTTTTGAGCGGTTTACTTTGAACTACAACATGAACAAAAGGTTGTATTCGATGGCGGAACTTCCGACGTAACTCCAAGCAGAAGGGTTATTTTGTCAAGCTTCTCAAGCTTATATTGCTGAAAATATTTCTACATCTAAGCCAAAAGGCAAAGTGATGAAGAAAAAGAAACAAGCTGGTTTGGCAAGAAAGCGGGTGAACCAAAGAAAATTGGTCCACCAAATGGCGTGAAGAAGCCTAAGGGCAAATGCTTTTGTGCAAGCGGCCAGGACATTGGAAGGTAGATTGCCCCAGTAAAAAGGAAAAAGAAGGTATATCTTATTCACTAACTATTGAAACATGTTTAGCGGTGTTATCTACCGGCACCTAGTGTGTAGATACGGGAGCCACTGATCATGTCTGCAATTCTTTGCGGGGTTCCAGGAAACCGAGCGGCTTAGTGAGGGTGAGATTACCATCTACATGGGCGACGCTACGAGAGTAGCATTATTGCGGTGGGAGATGTTTATTTATTTTTTAATAAGAATAAGACTTTGGTTTTGAGAAATTGTCTTTACGTACCTTGTTTTAGAAAGAACTTGATTTCAGTTTCTAAGTTATTTTTGGATGGATATTGTTTCTTTTGATAGCAAAGTGGTTGTCAAGAAAAATAGTGCTATTATACATTGCAGTACGTTGATTGGCAATTTATATACTCTTAATCCAATAACTCCCACAAAGCAACAAATGGAAATTAATAGTACATCTTCTAACTCAAATAAGCGAAAAGAACCTTCAAAAATGAACCAAACATATCTTTGGCATCTAAGATTAGGTCACATTAACTTGAGTAGGATTCAAAGGTTGATAGCCGATGGACCTTTGAGTTCGTTGGAAGTGGAAAACTATCCGACCTGCGAGTCCTCGCTTGGAAGAAAAAATGACCAAAAGGCCTTTTAAAGCCAAGGGGTATAGAGCCAAAGAAGTGTTGGAATTGGTTCATTCGATTTATGTGGTCCTATGTCTACTCAAGCAAGGGGTGGTTTGAATATTTTGTCTCTTTTATAGATGATTATTCGAGATATGGATATATTTATTTGATGCGCCGCAAGTCCGAGTGCTTTGATAAATTCAAAGAGTACAAGGCTGATGTGGAGAAGCGTCATGGTAAATATATCAAAACACTACGATCGATCGTGGTGGCGAGTACCTCTTAGGAGAGTTTAGGAATTACTTATCGGAAGCCGGGATTCAATCCCAATTATGCACTGGTACACCCCAACGAGAATGGTGTGGCGGAACGAAGGAATAGGACACTCTTGGAAATGGTTAGATCGATGATGAGCTATTCGGAATTGCCGAGTTCGTTTTGGGGGTATGCCACGGAAACGGCGGCATACATTTTGAACTTGGTTCCTTCTAAGACAGTATCTTCTACTCCCACGAGAATTGTGGAATGGGCGTAAGCCTAGTCTCAAAACATATTCGGATATGGGGTAGTCCAGCACATGTCTTTGAAAGGAGATCTTGATAAGTTGGAATCTCGTACGAGTAGTTCGGCTGTTTGTGGGCTATCCTAGAGGAACGAAAGGTGGTTTGTTTTATAGTCCTAAAGATCGGAGGGTAATTGTTAGCACAAATGCCCGATTTTTAGAAGAGGACTATGTAATGGACCACAAGCCCATGAGTAAAATTATTTTAGAAGAAATAAGGGGAGAAACTTCTACCTTAGTACCAAGAGTACAAGATCGGATACCACATGTGTCGGCACCATCTGCTACTAATGATACACTATTACCACAAGTGCCTCGTCGTAGTGGGAGGGTTGTTAGACAACCTGATAGATTCATGTTTTTGGGAGAGTCTTCGGACTTAGTACACAGTGAACACGAATCGGATCCCTGGAGCTATGGCGAAGCACTCCAAGATAAAGATGCGAGAATCTTGGGAAAAAGCAATGAAATACTGAATTAGAATCTATGGATTCTAATCAAGTCTGGGAGCTAGTAGAACCACCAAATGGTGTAAAAGCCATTGGCTGTAAGTGGGTCTACAAAAGAAAAAGAGGATCGAGACGGGAAAGTAGAAACTTTCAAAGCAAGGCTTGTAGCGAAGGGTACACTCAAAAGAAGGAATCGATTATGAGGAAACCTTTTCGCGGTAGCCATGCTTAAGTCTATCCGGATTCTTTTGTCTATTGTTGCTCATATGAATTATGAGGTTTGGCAAATGGATGTCAAGACAGCTTTCCTTAATGGAAGTCTTGAAGAAAACATCTATATGAAGCAACCGAGAAGGATTCATCGCAAAGGGCAAAGAGCATCTTGTGTGTAAGCTTAATCGGTCCATTTATGGGTTGAAACAAGCTTCGAGATCTTGGAACATCCGTTTTGATGAGGTAATCCGGTCTTATGGATTTATTCAATGTCCGGATGAGTCATGTGTATACAAGAAGAGTGACGGAAACGTGGTGGTATTTCTTGTACTATACGTAGATGACATCTTGCTCATTGGCAACAATGTCAAGGTGTTGTCGACGTAAAGGTATGGTTGTCCAAGCGAGTTTGATATGAAGGACTTGGGACAAGTTGGACATATTCTTGGGATCAAAGTTATAAGGGATCGCAAGAAAAGAATGTTATGCTTATCTCAAGCTTCATACATTGATACTATCTTGGCTCGTTTTAACATGCAAAACTCTAAGAAAGGTTTTCTACCTTTTCGACATGGAGTACCTTTATCTAAAGAGATGTGTCCTAAGACACCAAAGGAGATAGAGGACATGAAGGCGATTCCTTATGCTTGGTGTAGGAAGCATAATGTATGCAATGCTATGTACGAGGCCAGATATCTGTTTTTGTAGGCATGGTTAGCAGATATCAAAGTAACCCAGACAAGGACATTGACTGCGGTAAAGCATATTTTAAAGTACGAAAAGGACTAGAAATTATATGCTGGTTTACCAAGCAGATACTTTACTTCTGAGGGTTACATAGACTACGATTTCCAATCGGATAGGGACAACGGTAAATCTACCTCGGGTTATGTGTTTACCTTGGGAGGTGGAGCCATAGTATGGAGGAGTGTAAAGCGAAATGCGTTTCGGACTCCCCCATGGAAGGCCGAGTATGTAGCGACCTGCGAGGCAGGCCAAAGAAGGCTGTATGGCTCGAAACTTCTTGATGGACTTAGAAGTGATTCCTAGTTTGCCTAAAGCTATCACAATTTATTGTGATAACTTGAGTGGTGCGATGGCAAACTCGAAGGAACCACGAGCCCACAAAGCAAGCAAACACATTGAGCGCAAGTACCACCTCGATACGAGACATCGTAAAACGAGGAGAAGTTGTTGTCACCAAGATTGCATCAGCGGATAACCTAGCGAGATCCTTTCACAAAGGCTCTTCCAGCAAAAGCTTTTGATGGGCATGTTGAAGGGATAGGAATCGATGTATGGCGGCAATTATGGAAGCATAGTCTTTTAGTATAAGTGGGAGATTGTTAGGATGTATACTATAAGCCTAGCTTTTGTATGAACATTTTTCTTGAGTATGAACATCTTTTTCATATGAGATTCATTATGATCAAAATACTTATTGTTTATGATTGTTATATATATCATTATTATGTTCGATTAATCTATCTTGTAGATAACATGGTGTGTGGTGTCACACGAGAAGATCATGTTATCGGTGCCTTATAGATTGTAAATAATAGCTCACAACCAAAATGGATTTGGACAAATCATTGGAACGGTTGTAGTGTAATTTGGTATTAGTCTATCTTGACTATAAAGTTACACTAGTACATTTTGTATGTATTGAGCGAGGACCATATGAGGTTGTTCAACTTGTCGACTATATAAAAGAACAAGACCTCTGTTGTTATGGATGTACGTCTTCTTAATCCCTATATAATAATGGGCACGTGTACTCAATGTATGTTTCTTTGATTTACCAATGGGTGAGATTTATTAAATCAATAGGCTCGGTGAATTGGGAGATAGCATTGTTTATATGGTGTGTTGTTGATTATAGAAGGAATCCGTGTCCTAATTATTTAGGATGATGATGTCCCCTTGAGGAGCTCATAAAGATTATTATGTAAACCTGCAGTGGATTTAATCCGACATAATAATAAAGATGAGTGGTACTACTCTTGGAATTAGATATAAATTAATTAAGTTGTCGATTAATTTAATTAATTTATGGACATTCGATATCTTAAACACGGGAAATAAACGTACACATAATAAAGGAGCCCATATAATAATATGGGATTAGGGCGGTAATTCAATTATAACTCTTTAGTGGTGAGTTATAATTGATGGGCTTAAGTAAAGTGTTCGACTGAACACGAGGATATTTGGGCCCATCGGGAGGCCCAACCCTAATTCCTCCTTAGGGTCCCTGTTGTAGCCTATAAATAAACCCTAACATCGAGTCTCCAGCGTGTGAAAAAACGTGAGATCGAGAGGAGGCGGATTCGATTCCTTGGAGGATCGTCGACCACTCGGCGTCGAAGGGAAAGGGATAGGAATACGGCGAGAAGACCGTGAGGTTCGAGGCTCATCTCTTCGATCGCAGATTCGACCTTAGAACTGGTTTGTCTTCACCTATTACGGTGAATAAAGGTACAATTCTTTCCGCTGCGTTTGTGTGATTATGATCCCGAGTCGATAGTTTCGTAGAGTCGGCGATCGGTGGTTCCAACAAATACATGGCAGCTGGTAGTTGTTGCTCTCAACTCCTCTGGATTAGTCGGCAGCCTTAGGGATTATAATATTCAAACATCGTCTGCATTCTTATTTCTTGTGATAGTAATAGTGCAATAGCCATGACATACAATCACATTACGCATTCTAGGTGTAAACATATAGACATCGACATCATTTCATTAGAGATCATGTAGAAAAGAATGATATTAGGATAGAAAAGATAGCCACGAGAATCTCGGAGAGCGAGATATCCTTACAAAACCTTTATTTGAATCTAGATTTAAAGAATTGTGTTTAGAATTAGGATTACTTGATGCATCTTTAGCTGATTTTTTATTTCTTGTGTTTGCATCTATTATTTGTTTTCCTCTTTCTTTCCATTCTTTAAACAAATGTCTAGAAAGAATTATCCGACTAGATATGTGTCAAAGGACAATCAGGTAGGCGATATCATTGATCTCCTTCTTAGGAATCAAGAATCAAGGATTAGTCATATTGACCTTATCTAACTTGACAATTACTTATACGACATCAAGTAAATCGAGATAAGGACACAATAGTCAGCTGGTTTGTGAAAACAGATGACTATCTCGCATCCTATCCGACTTACCTCGGCTACTAATGGTTTTGTTGAGTTTATTTGCGGGAATAGGTAAATCACCGGTATTAGATCAGCTTAAAACTTTTAATCGATAAAAACCTCCCCTTTTGTTCACTCCTTTCTTGAAAAATGTATTTCCAAAACAATTTTCACAAGCTCATCTATGTTCAAATTTTTTTCAAATGAGTTTACGCCTTGAAAGTGTTTATTCAAAATAATAGCATTAAAATAATTTGTTGGTCCCACTTAGTTGAGTATCTTAGGGAAAACTTGAATTAACCTTCTAGGAAAAATCTAGAAGGGGGTTGAATAGATTTTTAGATTTTTACAAATATTTCAAACTTAAACGAAAACTCAAGTAGCACAACGGAATGTTAACTTTTAAACTCAACTTAATAGATCAAAAGCAAACTAATATTTTAGTTTTAACTTCGATTCTGAATTCAATCTTTGATTAATAGGTAAAATTGAAATTGACGAGAAAATGAAAGTAAAGCAATAAAGAACACCAAGGTTTATAGTGGTTCGGATCAAGCGATCCTACGTCCACTCTCCTTCTTCAACTTGAAGAAGGGTCTTCACTTACTACCTTTCTTCCTTCTTGCTTACTTACTTACAATCGTGTATCTTGACCTTACAACAATTTCTTCCTAATTTACGAATATCAATGGCTTGAAGATGCTCGTGCAAAAGTGTTCTACAAACACTAAAACCGAAAACGTATAGAACGTTTGTGTGTTTACAGAGATTACGAATACAAGTTGTGAAGAGAATGTGAATGAATAATTCGAAAATCGCCAAAAACTTAATTCTATTATACTTTCTATCCCTATTTTTAGAGATCTTCAATTGGTGGTTATAACTTCCTTGAATTCTGTTTTGAATCGGTTATAACTATATAATCTGAATCTTGTAACTTCCTCTTGGTCGATGGAATCTCGCTTCTTGAAACTTATGTGATATTTCTCTAACACTTCATCGTCGCCTTTTTACCTCACCTGTCTTCATCTTCACTCTTTGTCTTGGTGATTGTTTATTGTATTGAACCTTAACTATCTTCATCACGCCATCCTTGTCTCGATATCCGGTCCTCGTCGATTTCTTGTCCTTATCTCGAGGTTTGTCCTAGTCGATTTCCGATCCTCATCTTATTTGTACTTAGTTTTATTTACAAAGTATTAATTACTTCATTGTCTATACAAGATACTCGAGTTGGTCATCCTATTTACACTTTTAACACATCAAAACTAAATACAACTTTTCTTTCTTAACAATTTCCCCCTTTTTGATGAAGTTAAAACATAGCTCAAGAAAAGAGAAAAAAATGTTAGTATTTTTAGAAGATGAGAATGTTACAAAGTATACATTTAAGTCACATAGTCATATAATCGAGCAATAGACTTCACAATCGGATGATCCGAGTAATAAACTTCATAGTCGGATGATCGAGTAACAAAGTTGATCAAGATTGAGGTCGATAATCGAAATAATTATACGAGAATAAGATTAGAAAGTTTCGGATGATTTAGCGTTATAAAATTTATAAAACAGCTTACTCATACCAAGAATTAGTTAGAAGTTTTGAAGAAAGAACAAGTTAGTTAAACAACTAAGTTTATGAGAGTAGTTCAAACAGGTATTCACATATATTCACAGACTTGTACATTTTTCACATTCAAAGAAAGCAGATAATCGGATGAGTAGAATGAGATAGACTTAATCGTACCACCTGTCTTCATCTGGTATGCTTAACCACCAAAGACTCTCTTCTTCATAGACACCGTCTCCCCTCCTTGACTAAATCGGCTTGACTTCCACTCTTATAATCACCGCTTGACTCTTTCACGATCTAGCTGGCCATCTTTTGTTCTAGGGGTTCCATCGGTGAGTAGGCTGGTGCGACTACGTCTATGTTGAACTCTCTATGAGCAAGGTCGATCAAATATTGATAGAACTTGGAATCCTTTTCTTCTAACCAGACATGGAAAGCGATGGTCTCTTCAAGGCCCCATTGAATCTTCTTACGGACATGGAAAGTAAATATCCATTCTACTTGAAAGATCTCCACATCTCCCGATCCTTCATCGCAAGATTTCCTTTGGGACAACATCGCTCCGATGAAATGGTGCGAAAATCTCAACTCCTTGCTCATCTCTACTCGTTTGGACCCACTTCCTCTATTTTCGGTCGTAAAATTTTCCCCGCCGCCTTCTCCACTGCTCCCTCCTTCTTTTGGCATCCCTCCTCTTGTACTTTTCTTTCTCTTCCCTCCTCCTCTTTAGAACTCTTTCTTCCTCCTCTATCTCGCATCGGGTCTTGAATTTAGCTTGAAGCCTTAGCTTTCCAAGCCGCTTTGGATGAGGATGAGGGATATTTGATTGATAGGACAAAGGTGAGATCAGCAGTAGGTGGCAATTCGAGCAATGTGTTCAGATTCGGTGGACTCGGTTGTCTTCGTTCTTCTTTTCAGCCTCCTTAAGGCTCTCTCGAGACTTTTCCTCTGCTGCGTTCTTCTTCTCCTCTTGATTTCAACAACTCTTCGTATAGTTCATCTATTCTCGATTCAAGGCCAGCACTGATCTTCTTGCAACTCAACCCTTTTCTTGAGCTCACTATCTTCCCTCTTTTTGACATCAAAGAAATCGGGTGTTGCGTATAGTGGCTACTTGATTTATCTCGCCCAATGAGTTCTTCTCTTACAAAACCAGTCTTTTGATCTAGCCGATCAAGACGCTTCTTATGAGTATTTCGGTTAAATGCAATTCATCTTTCATAAATTGTCGCGAGAATAGCCGCTTGCCTATCCTTTTCCATGGATAGTTGCATCTTGAACACTTGAGAAAATGACGCTTCCTTTGTTGTCCAAGATTCTTTTACACGATTTTCAACGCTATCACCGATTTCTCGATAAGCATCTCGAACATATTATTTGATCCGAGGCATCTTGGGTGTTCATTTCCTCAAAGCAACCTTTTGCTTGACCTTAGCCATGTTCTCTTCATGTTCGATTCCCGAGAAAAATAGAGGTCAATCTTAGATTTCTCGTGAATTGCAGCCTCTATATTTTCTTTGATAGAAGATGTGATGACATTTGGAACCATTTGAAAGGCGTTCGAGACAGGCATTCTTCGATTTGCATCTTGAGCCTTCAAAGCTTCTACTTCGGATACGACGCAGATGTGGAGGGCAAGGTCGTCTCTTCGAAAGGAGAAGATAGAGTTAAATCTATCTCCTCAATTGGAATATCAGCTCGTGCGGCGGTGGAGGAGAATCGCCCAATGCATCGATGTAGTTGGCACATCTGTTTCTACCTCGGTTGTCACTTGCCTCCCCGTCTGCTCTGTTTGTGCCTCCTCAGTTGTATCCATCTCGGTGGCTCATCGGCAGCTCCACCAATCATTCCTTCCATCTCTTTCTCCTCATCTCCTTTTTCACCACTTCCTTTCCTTGTTCCTTTTCCTTCACCTCACCCAATTTCTCCACCTCTTAAGTTTGCATGTCCCCAAGATATACCCTTTGAAGAATGTAGTTTGAAAAAGTGTCCTCTGTCAGGGATATCTTGGAAGGATTTAAGCTTAGCCTTTTTGAGAACATCATTTTCCCAGGATAGCGGATTGTTTCCCCTTACGCTATTAGGATGGCTGTCTCCTCGAATGAGCCCAATCGAGTCTTCTTAGCAAATATACATCAATGAGTTCTTTTAGAAGCTTAGGCTCGTATGCTAGCGCGGATTCTTTTACGAGAAGGAATTTCTTTCCAAGAACTCTTAGAGAGGTTTCGGTTGGACTCATGACACCGGATGGATTTGGAAGGTTAAGGAATAGGTCTGGTTCGGATGATGTAGAGGGTAAAAAAGAAAATGGATCATATGAGGGTTGGGTTTGAGTTGGACTTACGGGAGTGGACCGTTTTAGAGGCTGCGAGGCGGCGGTCTTACTGCCTCTTCATCGCTGAGTAGGGTTTGGGAAGTTTGAGGTACTTCATCCTCGGATGAGGACGAAGATGATGAGAGTGATTTTGTTGCTTCTCCTTGTTCAGACTTTTCTCCGGATGAGACATCCCCTGTCTCTGTCTATTGAGACCCTTTGACCACCTCGGTGAGACACTTCCCCCTTGGGAAGGCTGTCTCCTCCTCTTCTTCACCTGCTTCCTCTGTCTCGTGCAGACGAGGACTCATCCACCAATCTTGTCTTGACAACCTTCGTCTTGGCTTTTGAAGCCTTCTTCCTAGGGGCTAGGGGTGGAGTGGAGCATCCGTCTCTTTCTCGAGTCTGTTGGTCCATAGAGTTTCTCGTCCTTGATCGGGAGTCCCTTCGTCTAGTGTATTTCTTCACACCCTCCTTCCATCCGGGTTGTCGACCGACTTGTGTTCAAGTATGATGGTAATCTCGGCCATCATACTTGTAATTTTGGTCGAGACCATCTCATTAATTCATGAAATCGGGTTTTGGTGAATTTCTTCTTCTCTTCCATCGGCCTCGAATACACCAACCTTGCCCAATTGATTTCTGCTCCATCTATAATTGCTCTCGACAACAAATCCTTGGCTTGGTTAACCCATCGTGACTCTGCTGCTCTCCCAAGATGCACTTGATCAAAATCAACATCAATAGCCGATACTTCCTTTTCAACATTGGCCTTTTCAAATTTGTCGTAGTGTTACGATAGGTTCTTCTCGCCATTAATCGGAAACTCTCCAAGTATTCTAATGCTTTATACGTGAAAGGGTTTTCTCCGACGGTGCTTAAACCAAAAATTTCTCCGATTTCATCAATGGATAATACCACCTTCTTCCTTTTTCCTTTGGTTCGTATTTAAGATTCCAAACCAGTATCGATTGCCTTTACCCTTGTTAAAAATTCAGCAGAAAGATCATCTACGGTAAAATTCCTTGACGGTTTCATCGTGCGGTATTGTTTCAAGCCTGCGAACTCAAGCAAACTCAATATCTCTCTGGTCTCGGGATCGGTTGAAATATCCCATTCAACAAACATCTCTCGACTTAGTTCTATCTCTGATTGAGGCAAGATCATATTCATACTTGATGTTTGATTTCTTCGATTCCGCCATTTTAGGAATATAGAAAGTTTTGAGAGGGAAAGGAAAGGTTTGAGAAATTATGAAGGTTTTTTTAAGTGTGCGTAAATAAAATTATGCACACGAACTCCTATTTATATGGAAAGATATAATAATAAACAATTATAAAATTAATAATTGCCCGAAAAGTGCAAGTATAGGCTTTCGAATCGCCATTAATGCAATTATGATATTTATTTTGAAAAGTGCAGAGAATATTATTAAATATGTCACGCGTGAAATTTAGACGGTTCATATTTCGGAAACCACCTCCATTTAAGCGCGTGAAGTGTACTCGGCGTATTTCAAAAGTAAATTTGATAAAATTTCGGGTCCGTAGTAACTTCTTCCCGACACGAGTTACTTATTTAAAATTACTTTTCGATTAATTGGAGAGATAAAATGAAATATATTTGTTTAAAAAATGAACCCTTATCCAATTATTTTGTAAAACAAAACATTTTTTTAAAATGCTTTGAGTAACTTTATTTTTGAAGAAATTTTAAAAGGATTATGATATTAAATTCATATATCAATTATATGAACTAATATGCATAATTTTATTAAAAGCGACTAAGTTTAGAAATACTTCTGAAGACTTCACCTTCTGCTGGATTGATAGCATCAAAATTTGTTTCATGAATACTTGGATAAGTAGACCTTGTCTTGTATTAGAGATATGTTTATCGGACCTTGTTTTTTTCTCGAAATCAAAGACACTTAGACAAATCATTAGTAACTAGGGTGAGTCGGATAAGATGCAATGGTCGTCGATTCTATAGAAGTCGGTGACTATTGTGATCTTGTCGATTTACCCAACGTCGAATAAGTAATCATCATGTCGAGATAAGGTCAATATGACTAATCCTTGATTCTTGATTCCAAAATAGGAGATCAATGATATCAGCTACTGATTGTCCTTTGACTCATATCTAGTCCGATAATTCTTTTTTGATGTAATAAACTAAATTAAGGGAGACAAAAAAATGAAAGACATAGAATTATAGATTAACTAAAGAAACATCTAATAATCATAATTCTACAGATAGTTCTTTAAACCTTGTCTCTACTAGTGGCTTTGTCAAGATGTCACGCTCTTTGGAAATCGGTCGAATCTTCTCTAATCGATGTCACCTTTCTCTACATGGTCTCGGATGAAGTGGTGTCTCGATATCTACATGCTTGCATCTAGTATGTAGGACTGGGTTCGGGTAATAGCTATGGCACTATTACTATCACAAAAGATTAGTACATCTTTGGTAATAATGTTATAGTCCCTTAGCTGTTGACTTATCCAGATCGGTTGAGAACAACAACTTCCAGCTGCCATATACTCAACTTCGATTGTGGAAGTAGCTACGAGAGGTTTGTTTCTTAGGCAACCATGAAATCAGCTTACTACCAAGAAATTGGCAAGTACCAGATGTAGATTTTCTATCTATCTTACACCCACCAAAGTCTCGAGTCTTAGTATCCAGATAGCTCAAAGTTGTCATCAATTTGGATACCACAATCCAACATTTATTGTACCTTTAAGATATTTAAGAATTTTCTTTCTGCTTCAAGATGACTTTTCTTAGGATTAACTTGAAATCGAGCACAGACTCCATCTGCAAATAAAATATCAGGTCTACTAGCGATTAAATATAATAATGAACCAATTAGACCTCGATACTCGGTTTGATCGAGTGTCTTCTCCCTTCTCAAATGCGGATCCATTGAAAAGTTTGTCATCATAGGTATCTTAGCTTCTCGGCTGGTACCTATTCCAAATTTTTCAATGCGATCTTTCGTATATTTGGCTTGATTGATGAATATTCCCTTCTTTGTCTGTTTGACTTGGAGTCCAAGAAAATAAGTCATCTCTCCCATCATGGACATTTCAAATCACTTTTCATAAGATGACTAAATTCTTCACACAAAGATATGTTAGTTGATCCAAAGATTATATCATCAACATAAATTTGAACTAACAAAAGATCACAACCATATTCTTTTTCTAAAAAGAGTTTTGTCAATTCTACCTTTAACAAAACCATTTTGAATTAAATAATCAGACAAGGTGTCATACCATGCTCTTGGTGCTTGTTTAAGTCCATATAGAGCTTTCCTTAGTTTATAAACCTTGTCTCCTTTGACAAAACCAGGAGGTTGCTCTACATAAACTTCATCGGCTAGGATTCCATTAAGAAATGCTGACTTAACATCCATTTGAAAAACTATGAATCTTTTAAAGCGGCATAGGCTAAAAACAATCTTATGGCTTCCAGACGAGCTACCGGTGCAAAGGTTTCATCATAATCAATCCCCTCGATTGTGACTAGCCTTGAGCAACTAGTACCGGATTTATTTCTAACTTCATCCCTTTTGTTTTTAAAGACCCATTTAGTTCCAATGACTTTTGATGATGTGGCCTTTCAACAAGCTCCCACACATCTTGTCTTTGAACCGATTTAGTTCTTCTTGCATGGCATTAATCCAGTTGGAATCGATTAGAGCTTCGTAATAGATTTAGGTTTAAGTAATGACACATAGCAATCGAACATACAATCTTGATTTAGTTGGGTCCTTGTCTGGACTCCAAAGTCTAAATCTCCAATTATCTAGTTCAATTTGGATGATATGATATTACTTTCTTACCTTTGTCTTTTACAATGGATGAAGTTTTGTCGAATTATTTATTTCAGATGATTCTATATTACCTTGATGACTCAACCCGATCATCCGGGTTGTTGGTCGTCCGATCAGGTGGTGAGGAAGAGTTTCCAGGTTCTTTCTCGTGTTTGAATCTGGTCTTTCTTCTTCATCCGAGTCCGATTCTTGATTGTAGAATTTTATGGTTGATCTCTTGATAGTCATCCGATCCAGATAATCGATATCTTTGTGATGTCCCTGTCTTACTATACTCAAAAGAAGATTCATCAAATACCACATGGGGTATTTCTTCCACACAAGGTTGTCTTATTAAAAACTCTATATGCCTTTGATACGGATGAGTATCCCAAGAATATCCCATCTGCTATCTTGGCATCAAAAGTTTTTAATTGAGATTTCCCATTGTTGTGTATGAAACATTTACAACCAAATATATGAAAGTATGAAATTTTGGGGGATCTTCCCTTCCAAATTTCATAGGGAGTTTTGCATTTATCTTTAACAATCAAACTTCTATTTTGAATATAGCAAGTTGTATTTACAGCTTCTACCCAAAACCTGTGTGGAGTGTTGTACTCGAGATAACATTGTTCTAGCCGCCTCTTTCAAGGTTTTGTTTCTCCTTTCAACTACTCCATTTTGTTGTGGAGTCCTTGCCGCAGATGTTTCATGAGCTATGTCATTCTCAATGCAGTAGTTAGTAACAAACTTATTAAGAAATTCAAGACCTTTATCACTTATAATTTTAACAATAGTTAGTCCTTTTTCATTTTGAACCTTTTTAAAAAATTCTGGAATCTTAATCATAGTTTCATTCTTTTTGTATAAGAAAATAACCCAAGTAAATCTTGAAAAGTCATCAACAATTACCAAGGTATACTTTCTTCCACTAAAGCCGAGAGGTGTTCTTCGACCAAAAAGATCCATGTGAAGAAGTTCCGTAATCCTTTCGAAGAAGGACTACTTATTGTTTTAAAAGAAGCTTTAGTCTGCTTTTCCTTTTTGACAAGAATCACACACATGGTTCTTTGAAAATACTTTATCAGGGAGTCCTTTAACTAAAGATTTCCTTGCTATTTTGTTAAGAGTTTTGAAGTTTAAATAGCCAAGACGCTTGTGCCACACCCAACTTAAATCATCCGAACTCTTAGCAACAAGGCAAGTATCTTTAGGACAACTTTTGAAATTAGCAACATAAATGTTACCTTGTCCGACTCCAGCTAATAGAATATTTTCATTAATACCATCTAATACAAAGCATGCATTATGAGTAAATTTGACACTTAACCCCTTATCACAAAATTGTGAAACAGATAGTAAGTTGTGCTTCAATCCTTCCACATAGTAGACTTCATTTACTTGAATATCACCTATCATCGGTGTTCCTACACCTTTGGTAAGTCCATAATTGTTATCTCCAAACATTACTCTTGGTCCATCTATGGTCCGATATTTAGAGAGAAGTTGTCTTTCATAGGTCATGTGCTTAGAAAAGCCATCACAATGTACCAGATGACTTCAAGAATGTCTCCTCTTTCAACTATCTTCTTATCTTCCCGCAATCACAAATTTAATGCTTAGGTACCCTTTGTACTTTGGGTCCTTTCATGTTAAGTTGACTTTTAGGAATCCGCATAAAGATATCAATGTTCCTCAAAACCATAGATTGAAGTTTACATCCATATATATCTACTAAGATAAGACTTTCAAGATCAATCTTATTTAACTCGATCTTTTGAAATTGTCTTAAATCTTAGTAAAAATGGATATGTTTTGCTTCTTCCATCAAAGTCATTATACCAAGGATAGGCTTTTGACTTAGTCTTAGGTTTATCCTTAGGAGTTACTTTCCTCGCTCCTGCTTTTTTCTTTCGTAATTATCGGATGAGGTAATTAATTCCTTTGGTTTCCGTGTTCTCGTCCTACTTCTTCCATCAAAGTTATTCCTTAAGTTTTCCTTAGGTTTTATTGGATCATTTTTCTTACTCCTATCAAAACCTAATCCAGCTTTTATCAAGACACTTTTGTGAAGTATTGAAGATTTTATCTATTGTGGTCTCGAGTGTTATTTAGAAGTCCTAACTTGAGATTTAATTCTCTGTTAGTCTTCTTGTAACTCTCATTCTCGTAATAGTCCAAAATCAGATGAGGATGAGGATGATGATGTCTCATGAACTTCTTCTTTCTCACCTGTAAGAGCTCTCTCGATCAAAGCATACCTTCTATCTCTCTTTTTCCTCTTTTCTTCTCTCTCTCTGGGAGTGAGTTGAGGACAATCATAACTATAGTGACCAGGCTTGTTGCATGTATAACAAATATCTCCTCTGTCTGCCTTAGGACTACTATCTCTTCGTCCGATTGGTGACTTATGCTTCCTCGTCTCGATCCTTTTTCCTATCATTGTCTCGAACTCTTTTCTTCTTTATCTCGATCTGTAGTTCCTTCGACTTGATCTGTCTCTCTTGTTTCTTTTGTACTTCATTCTCACTTTCATATCTTTTTTAACGGTAAGAGCCATTTCTTCCTTAATAGACAAATCAGATGCCTTGGAGATCTTTTCAGATTAATCTTGATGAACAAATGCTACGCTTCTTTCCAGATGTTGAAGATTCTGCTTTCATCTTCTTCATCTTCAATTTGGATGTCATATTTTAATGCCTTCAGATGAGAAAATAAAGTGTGGTGTGAAATTGAAGATAGATTCTAAGTAGCTTTCAGAATATTAGCTTTTTCTCTCCATCTTTTGCTTAATGACCTCAAAGCACTTTATTGTTGATTTATTTCTACTGTATAAGTTTTACCCAAATCACCGCCTTGTTCGTAAGATTAGTCAGTCTTACATCAAGTTGATCAATGGATTCTCCTTCTTTCATCTTGAAAGTGTCAAAAATATGTAATACGATTGCAATTTATTTTCTTTGACTCGATCTCGATCCTTCACAGATTCCAGCAAGAGTTTCCCACATTTCCTTGGCGATCTTGCATCTTTTCACCTTTTCAATCCAATCCTTACTCAATGTTTCAATGATCTCGGTTCTAGCAACTTGATCCGGATTATGAATCTTTCTTTCATCACTTGTGAGTTCTCGAGCTTTTCTTTTCTTGCCTCACTCTTGTTTCAAATTCGCCGCATACCATCACTTGTGCCACCATGATAAAACTTGATAGGTCCTTCCTCAAGAACCTCCTCCATTCTATCATGAATTGCTTTGAGATGATTCTCCATTCTAAACTTCCAATAGTCATATTCTTCAATTGAGAAATCAGGTAGACTCCTTGATTTCTTGCTCTTAACAAGACATGTTGAGATAGAAAACCAAAACAAGCTTACAAGATCTTGTTAGTAGTACCGTTAGTGAAACAAAGAAAATGAAGATAATCAAGAACAAATTTCAGAATCTTGGTTAAGACCTAGAATCAATATCGTAATGCCTTAACACCGCTCCGATACCACTTGTTGGTCCCACTTAGTTGAGTATCTTAGGGAAAACTTGAATTAACCTTCTAGGAAAAATCTAGAAGGGGGTTGAATAGATTTTTTTATTTTTACAAATCTTTCAAACTTAAACGAAAACCCAAGTAGCACAAATGGAATGTTAACTTTTAAACTCAACTTAATAGATCAAAAGCAAACCGATATTTTAGTTTTAACTTCGATTCGAATTCAATCTTTGATTAATAGACTCGAAATTGAAATTGACAGAAAAGGAAAGTAAAGCAATAAAGAACACCAAGGTTTATAGTGGTTCGGATCAAACGATCCTACGTCCACTCTCCTTCTTCAACTTGAAGAAGGGTCTTCACTTACTACCTTTCTTCCTTCTTGCTTACTTACTTACAATCGTGTATCTTCGCCTTACAACAATTTCTTCCTAATTTCTTAATATCAATGGCTTGAAGATGCTCTCAGGCAAAAGTGTTCTACAAACACTAAAATTGAAAACGTATAGAACGTTTGTGTGTTTACAAAGATTCCGAATACAAGTTGTGAAGAGAATGTGAATGAATAATTGTGAAAATCGCCAAAAACTTAATTTTATTCTACTTTCTATCCCTATTTATAGAGATCTTCAATTGGTGGTTATAACTTCCTTGAATTCTGTTTTGAATCAGCTTATAACTATATAATCGAATCTTGTAACTTCCTCTTGGTCGCTTGAAATCGCTTCTTGAAACTTGTGTGAAATTTCTCTAACACTTCATAAATGCCTTTTTGCCTCACCGTCTTCGTCTTCATTCTTTGTCTTGGTGATTGTTTATTATATTGAACCTTAACCTGTCTTCATCACGCCATCCTTGTCGATATCCGGTCCTCGTCTAATTTCTTGTCCTTATCTCGAGGTTTGTCCTAGTCGATTTCGATCCTCATCTTATTTGTACTTAGTTTTATTTACAAAGTATTAATTACTTCAATTGCCTATACAAGATACTCATTTGGTCATCCTATTTACACTTTTAACACATCAAAACTAAATACAACTTTTCTTTCTTAACATAATTGTCTTTCAAAAATCAGACTCGGAGGAATTTTCCAAAATATAAGACAAGGTCACTCTTGAACAAGTCCCGACAAAACCCGATCAAATAGGAAACCTTTATGCAAAGAAAGGTATATTTTGGCTTACGTCAGTATACTAATTACCTCTACATAAAGTAAAACTATTAGCCGTCTAATCCATAGGATAAACGGTTACTTTTTACACAGATTCAAGACACGTTAATGCCACGCTGAATGTGAAGTGGTTTTCTCATTGAGCCGTTGATATTTCTCACGCGCCTTTAACAATCAATGGTAAAAAATGATTCCTAAAAATTTACCACGTATCATCTTCCAAATTTTCCCTCTCTCTCCTCTTCACAAATTCCAGCCCAATTCTCTGTAAAACTTCTCAAATTTTTCAACTATTTACCATGACTTCTTCATCAAAAATCACCAAAATTCATAACCCTAAGTATATATCTTTAAATACATCTGGTTTTAAAATGAATGAAGAGATATTCAAGAGCAAGTTGAAAGCCGAAATGTACGTGGACTTGAAACCACGAGAGATAGAGAATCGGCGGAGATACTCCGGTTACTAGAAGCCTCTCAATTGCGGGGATTTCTTTCCATGAAGTCTCCCAGAACAAGACTGTGGACTTATTGGGAGCGAAGTTTCCGGTAAATTTGGCAGGAGACTACGTAAGGATTTGATACAAGGGTTGATGGCACAACTTTGTCATATACCAGGGAAAATCTTGCGAGAATTTTCAATACGTCAATGGAAGGGGTAAATTCATTGGCGTACAAGGAGGATGATTGGGAGGAATCATTTGATTTGATGGCGAGAGTTACTTACAGAGGGACTCGTCGGGATTTGAAGAAAAATTTGTTAAGGAGAAGGTATAGACTGTTGATGACTGTTGTAACGAAGGCTGTGTTGGGAGAGCAAAGTTCACATGATGGGTTGTCCAAGCCCAGATTGTGTGTGATGAGGGCCATTTTAGATGGGGTCCAAGTGAATTGGGTCCATTGCTCATCCATAGACTAAGCGAGGAGAAGAAGAGGCTGACTTTTAAATCACCAAGAAGGATGGGTGGTAAACTCTATAGTCGGCTGTTCAACAAAATCACTTTTCGATCGAGGCTGAACCGAGCAGCTAAGCTGGAGAGTTGGATCGAAAAAGTATTCTAAACAAAAAGAATACTTGCAAAAATGAAAGGCTGGGAGGAATGCCTAATTCAGACGATGAATCGAGATCTGCAAGTGACCAAAGGGCAGCAGCGGCAGCACTCGAAGAGGCTAGAAGGCAGGCTGCAGAACCGGTGGTTGAGGCCAGAGGAGAGGAGGTCCAAGCCGAGGAGAGTCCAGTGTGGTTGAAGAGACAGTGAAGAGGTAGGCTGCTGAGGCAAGATCTCCTCGAGAGGAGATCAAGGAGGAGGCTAGTCAAGGCCTCGGAAAAGAAAGCATCGGAGGAGTCATCTGCTGCCACCGCTACCAACCTTCGGACGAGAACTCGATGAGGATAATCAATTCATCCTTCGAAGAGGCCTCGAACAAAGTCTCAAGCGTCTGAATCCTCGGCAGCTCGGAGTCAATAGACGGAGTCCTCGACCCTTCTCCTAGAGGAAATTCTGTCCTCAAGATTGCAGGCGGAGGTCGAGCAAGCCGATGTTCCTCCATCTCCAACCAAGGAAGCTGCTCTCTCTCCAATCCAGAGGAAGGTACCAACTCTTCTCTTTCTTTATCCCAATCTCCCTGCAATGAAGAGGTGTGCCCGGTGGCACCTCTGAGCCTCTAAAATGGCCTCGGTTGCCCCAAATAACAGTCCAACTCCTACAGTCAAACACAAACCCCAACCGAACCAATCATAACTCCATCCGAAACCACATCCACCCCCACCCAACCTGAATCCACCCCCACTCTAACAACAATCCCTCAACTCGAACAACCAACCTCGTCTACCATTCCCTTACGAAACACAAACATCCATTCCCCCACAAACACAAACTTCACCCTCCGTAAATTGAGATCTCCTCTTACTCATTTGGAGGACATCGAGATGAGCTCTCCTACCCCCTTACCTCAAACAACAAAACCCCAAACCCCTCCTCTTTGTCGAATCCTCATCCGAGGATGAGGACAAAGTGACCTAAGCCCAACTTCAGCCATCTCCTCTATCGTTGCTCAAATGGAGAGAAAAACTAAATAAATATTTTCCAAAAAGATGAAGAGGAAGACGAAGAAGATGGTTGAGGCGGTCACAGTGACTATGATTGCTGATTGGAGTGAATTGATACATGTTTTTAGGGCCTATTTTAGTGCAAAAAGTGAGCTAAAGTGTGATTTTTGTGCCTAAAGTGAAAAGTATCACTCTTTTGCCTAAAAGTATTATTTGTGAGATTTTGATGTTTTTCGTCCATTTTGCAGGAAATTCGGTGGAATTTTGCCAACCCGAGAGTACCATTGGACTTAAAATGAAGAGACGATCATACGGGACGAAAAACGGGGTCGGGGCCAAGCCCCACGCGAGAAAAGTGCTCTGGACTCGAGCTCGGTCGAGGAGCAAGAGCCTCGAGTCGAGGGATATGCAAAAAGGACCAAAATCAGGAAGAAAAGTAGGCACCTCGACTCGAGGCATGACCCTCGAGTCGAGGGATGGGACAAGCGAGAGGCCTCGAGTCGAGGCCTGACCTCACTCGAGGGCGGTTTCAGAATTTTTGTATTTAAAGGGGAGAAGCAGAGCAACTTAGAGATACACTTAGATAATAGCAATTAGTAGCGATTTTGGGGTGATTTCTCAGGCCCCAAGCCAATTTCCATCTTAGGTAGAGTAGATTAATAGATTTAGGATTAGATTTCCATTGATTGTTGGTAGATTAGTATTAGATTAGCATTTGATTCTTGTAATTCTTTCAATTCAAGCTTGTAATTCATTTGGAGATTGTTGTTGAAGACTCAAGCATTCCTCTTATTGTTGATTGAAGATCAATTGGTGATGTTTTTCCTCTTTTGTCTCTTTAATTCCTTAATTGTTGTGATTTGCTTTGTGTTTGATCAATTCTATCTTCTTCCCATGGGTATTGTTTGTGGTACCATGGGCTAACTCTCTTGTGTTTGGGTTAAGCGAAATTGATGATGAATTGATTGATGATGCTATGATTGGAGATCAATTGAGTAGATTTCTTACTAATTGTGATTCTCATTTGTGCTTCATGCATAATTATCTCTTTAGATTAGTGTTTGATCACCCTAGCTATAGACGAGAGTTGCGCTAACGTGATCCGGGATTAATCGGGTGATAATTGTGTATGAATGCGTGGATTGGGTGCTTCGGAATCGAGAGATTAGTTGCACTAAGGATACTTACATTAGTTTGTTTCCTAATTGTGATTCTTAATTGTGCTTTGTGTAAAATTGTCTCTTTTGATTTGTTGCCTTTGTGTTCGTGTTTGTTTTGTTATATTTGTTTGAATTAGATACTTTGATATCTTATCTAGATGGAAGGATACAACTCATACATGTGGAATCAAGAGTATTATCAAGATACTAGGTTGTATTCTCCACATTTTGAAGATTTTGGATACAATGATTGGTGGAACTATGAAGATAATTCTCAATGGCAACAAGTTCCATCCAACTATGAAGATTGGAGATATGAAGAAATTCCTCCCCAACCTCAAGAGATGTTCCCATACTATGAGCCTTATGATCAAACATTTGATCCATGTCTTGGATGTGAGTGTCAAGGAGCATCGGGAGTTGATTACTATGATGATAGGAGAAGCCATGAGTTTGATTATCAAATGCCACAAGCTTCTCCTCAATTTGAAGAATGGGGACTCCATGATATGAGAGCCATATTGCAAGAGATGCTTGGATTTGTGTTGGAAAAATTTGAGGAAGATGATGCTAGATGTGATCAAATACTTCCCTTGTATGAAGAAATGTATGAGACCAAAGAAAAGGTCAATTCATGGATAGAGGGGAACATGGAGATCACCGGAGTGCATTTCATGTTTATCAAGAGTCAACTCAAAGATTTCCTACGCCAAGTAAAGAACTTGACTATCATGGAGAATCAAGAAGAAAAAGGGGAGGAACCAAATACAAGAGAAGAAGAAGTAGAAAAGGGTCCAATCAATGAGGATGAAAGGAAGAATTTCCTTGTCAAAAATGAGGAAGATGAGTGTCCATTAATGGACATGAGCTATAATGAGGAAGAAAATCTAGAAGCACCTAAGGAGGCATTGAAGATTGAAATGAGCATTTCTATACCCTCTAACTCTTCAAGTTGTGATTTTATTAATAATGATGCTTCTAATGATTTAATTTTGCCTCTTGTGAATTTTGACTATATGGAAGAGTTGATGAAACGCTTGGGCATCCTTGAAAGGAAAGAAGAATCGAGAAGGATGGCAAGAGAAAAAGGGGACAACCATGGACACTTTGCATATCTATAGGTGGTTGTCCTATCTATTCGGTGAACCTCCTAGACCTTGAAGTACAAAGGTTGAGATACAATGGCAAGGAGGATCGCTACCCTTGGCCATTCCGATGAAAGATGTTGGACGTGAACAAATAAGTCCAGCATAGGACAATAAAAATAGCGCTTGATGGGAGGCAACCCCTCCTTTTTATTTCTTTTCTTGTATTCTTTGGTAGATTAGTGTTTTTGTTTGATTTTTGGGGATTTGGCTTGCTACTTAATTGCTTATGCTTAGGAAATTATGCTCTATGCTTTGAGATTCATATATTGTTGAGCTTACTTGTTGATATCATTATGAGTTGCATATATTTTGAGCCAAACTTGAATGCATGTTATCATTCAAGTTTGGGGGTGTTGGTCGTTATTTGTTTCTTGCATCTCTTAGTGGTAATTAATTGATGTGTCTTATGCCCAATTGTAGGTACACTCACTACATTTGCTTGGGAAGTGATTGGAATTGCAAGGAAATGCAAGATCAAGAAGGAAAGAGCTCGAAAGCTTGATGATCCCTACATGCTTGAAGGAAAAAATGGAGTTTAAGGGCTTATTGGTATAACACTTCCTTTCAAACTTAGACTTGTCTAAGTTTGGGGGAGGTGTTTCTCTTCCCTTTACCTATCTTTTGTGCTATTTTATGATTATGGGGTTTGTTGAGCTTATTGCTTATTGTTGATTATGCTATATTGGTATCTTGGATTTCTTGCATACATTTGTGAGCTAGATTTATCTTGAGCTTCATTGTGGATTTATTGTCATATTTTTAGTATCATTCATGTGGTAGTAAGTATGATTGGACTTATGTACATGAGCACTTGTGTTGATTTGCAAGACTAATTGGATTTTGATATGATCATGAGTAGATTTGTAGCTTGAAGCTAGCTTTCTTGATTTATTGTGTGAAGATGAATGTGATCGAAGATGCTTAATTCATTGCTCAATTTAAGCCCGTGAGCTTTTGTGCCTTTATAATCGTACATCTTATACGGTTGATTATATTTCTTTGTGAGTGCATCATTCATGATTTGTATGCTAGAACTTGCCACTAGACTTGTTGATATTGATCTTTGTGTGATGTCTTGAAAATGATAAGAGGTCATGTTTGATATGTTTAGTCACTTTGCCAAATATTTTTCCTACCAAATACATTTGATTTCCTTAGTGAGCCATTTTGAGCCTTATGATCCTTATTCTTTGGCAAGCCAAGTGAGATTGAAACCATTTTAGCCTATTTTTATGAGCCTTTCTTGTCCTATATTTAGTTGAGCTTGAATGTTGGCTAATGATGGTGATTTGATTGTGAAGTGTGGGAAGATGATGAGCTAAGTGATGATTGAAGCATAAAAGAAAAGAAAGGTTGTGAAAAAGATTGAATTGTGAAAAAATGTGAACATGAAGTGAAAGAAAAATTCAATTTGTGAGCTTAAAAAGAGAAAGCTCAAGTGAATGGTGGATTGATCATTGAAGTTCAAAAGGAAGAGTGTGCTAGATGAAAGTGAAGAGATGTGTTGTGTATTGATTAGCTTACATTCAAGTCTCTACTACTTAGTCACTCTTATCCATATATACCCCAACCTAAGAGAAAGACCTCTTTGATTCTTGATTAATTGATTTGGATTGAGATTAAGTCTTTTGGCAAGCATATGGTGTGCAAGTTTGTGAATTTGATGATTGAGTGCATTGTACCTTGATATATATGAGTGAAGAGTGAAACACTCCATGGAAGGAGCAATGTGTTGAGTATTTGATTGAGCATTTGTTTGAGCATGATTCATCTTGATGGCTAGTGGATAGTTGCATTGATACAAGTGTTCATGGATGAGTTCGATTGTCTTTTATTTCATCTATGGTGCCATGTGACATAATTGCAATCAATTCACTCCTTTGTTCTTAATTTCTACGTTGCTCGAGGATGAGCAACAATTCAAGTTTGGGGGTATGATTGGAGTAAATTGATACATGTTTTTAGGGCCTATTTTAGTGCAAAAGTGAGCTAAAGTGTGATTTTTGTGCCTAAATGTGAAAAGTATCACTCTTTTGCCTAAAAAGTATTATTTGTGAGATTTTGATGTTTTTCGTCCATTTTGCAGGTAATTCGGTGGAATTTTGCCAAACCGAGAGTACCATTGGACTTAGAATGAAGAGACCATCATACGGGACAAAAATGGGGTCGGGGCCGAAGCCCCACGCGAGAAAAGTGCCACGGACTCGAGCTCCGGTCGAGGAGCAAGAGCCTCGAGTCGAGGGATATGCAGAAAGGACCAAAATCAGAAGAAAAGCAGGCACCTCGACTCGAGGCATGACCCTCGAGTCGAGGGATGGGACAAGCAGAGGCCTCGAGTCGAGGCCTGACCCTCGACTCGAGGGGGCTTTTCAGAATTTTCGTATTTAAAGGGGAGAAGCAGAGCAACTTAGAGATACACTAGATAATAGCAGTTAGTAGCGGTTTTGGGGCGATTTCTCAGGCCCCAAGCCAATTTCCATCTTAGGTAGAGTAGATTGATAGATTTAGGATTAGATTTCCATTGATTGTTGGTAGATTAGCATTAGATTAGCATTTGATTCTTGTAATTCTTTCAATTCAAGCTTGTAATTCATTTGGAGATTGTTGTTGAAGACTCAAGCATTCCTTTTTGTTGATTGAAGATCAATTGGTGATGTTTTTCCTCTTTTGTCTCTTTAATTCCTTAATTGTTGTGATTTGCTTTGTGTTTGATCAATTCTATCTTCTTCCCATGGGTATTGTTTGTGGTACCATGGGCTAACTCTCTTGTGCTTGGGTTAGCGAATTTGATGATGAATTGATTGATGATGCTATGATTGTTGATGATTGGAGATCAATTGAGTAGATTGCTTAATAATTGTGATTCTCATTTGTGCTTCATGCATAATTATCTCTTTAGATTAGTGTTTGATCACCCTAGCTATAGACGAGAGTTGCGCTAACGTGATCCGGGATTAATCGGGTGATAATTGTGTATGAATGCGTGGATTGGGTGCTTCGGAATCGAGAGATTAGTTACACTAAGGATACTCACATTAGTTTGTTTCCTAATTGTGATTCTTAATTGTGCTTTGTGTAAAATTGTCTCTTTTGATTAATGGTTGATCACCTAGCAATAGGCGAGAGTTGAGCTAACGTGATTAGGTGTTAATCGAGTTTCAATTTTGCATGATTGTATGAATTGGGGATTTCTACATTGAGAGATGGGAAAGACTAAGGATACTCACATTAGGCATTGTGATTTTAATGGAGTGATTAATTTCATGATGGTTTATGCTTTCTATCTTAGTTGATTTGCAATTTGATTCAATTGTAGCTTGTTGATTGATGATTCATTGATGGATGTTAATCCTAGCACCTCTGTCCCACCATTTATTGTTGTTTTTGTTATCGCATTCTTAGTGTTCGATCAATTGTTTGCTTGTTTTAGTTTTTATTTTGCAAGTGTTTTGTTGTTTTTGTGCCAAACCATTGTTGCATCTCACTAAAAACTCGTATTTCTAGGGCCTCATGTGCATACTTTTTCCCTTGGGTTCGATATTTTGTTGATTGGTCTTAATAACTCTTACCCTATACACTCCAATCAATTGCCGGCATGAGGGAAGTAGAGGTAAATTTAATTGAACAAATTACAACTCTTACTAACTCTGTCATGGTGAGAAAGTGAAGGCTTTAGAGGAGGAGGTGCAAGGGCCGAGGAATCAAGTCACCGACTATAATGTTATAGTGGTTGACTCATTAGCTCTGGACAAGTCGGACTTCCGCATCAAATGCAAGGATCTGGAGACGAAGCTGACCGCCTGGTGATGAAGTCAAAAAGGGGAAAGGGCAGAACAAGAAAGAGAGTGAACCCTCACACTGCTCTGGAAGAGACAAGGAGGGAAGTGGGCACTAAGGCCAATGCACTGAGCTGGAAGCAGCCACGGAGGATGTTCGACTCAAATCGATGAGCTGTTTGTGCTTCAACCGAGGGTGAGCTAGTTGGAAGAAACCCTCAACGAGGATGAGATCGGGAGGAAGAAGGAGGAGGAAGAAAAATCGCCCGGTGTTGGCCAAAATGAAAGAAGCGAGAAAAACCAGGTGAGGTAAAGGGAAAAGGTAAAGGAAAGGTGTTCTGAGGAGTCCTCTCTAGCCAAAGCGCTAAGTCTCAAAACTACCTTGGCTGAGAAAAGGAAGAGAGAGTCCGACTACTCAAACCTTTCGGAAGAGCAGATTCGCGAGAATTAGGCAAGAGAAGGCCCGGTATGGTGAAAGGGAAAGGAAGCGCCTAAAGAAGAAGAACAAAAGCTTAGAGATGAGATGGAGCAAAGAAGTCGAAATTGGAGATGAAAGGGGCAGATGAAGCTGAGTTCGACCTTATCACCGAACACTCAATCCTCCGAAGGTCGTCGCGGGACAATGGTTCAAAGAATATAAAGAGAAGATTCTAGATGCTGAGATGGATGTACCATTGGTACATCTTGAAATGCTCTAATTCATCGGCTCGGGACGAAGACCTAAGGTGGCAAGAAGTGGATTGAAAAGGAAGACATCAACCTCTATCATCGCCCGATCGACGAAAATGATAAAATTTTCAACGCCGACCTATGCGCTCCATCTTACGAGACAGCAGACTCCAAGACCAACCCCGACGGATCGGTGGACATGAATTGGATAAAGGCATCGTTGCCAAGGCTGAAGTGGAATCTGGCCTAAAAGGTGAAGAAGAGCTTAAGGCACTAAGAAGACGAGTCTTCACCTGGTTGGTTGTTCCGGAAGCCTATCGATGAAGACGAGTCTTCACCGGTTGGTTGTTCGGAAGCCTATCGATGGGGAATCGACCGAAGGACTTTTTCTTTACCTTATTTTCTTTTTCTTATCCATCTTTGTAACATGTAAATTTGATGTGAATAATACTTCATCTTATTTGTTTTGACTTGTCTTATTTTTTAAGCTTTCTTTCTTGTTTTCTAAGAAAACTTAAAAATTTTCTAAGTGTTAATCATCCGAGAAAATTCTCATCTCGTATTAAAATTTTCTCAAAAATTTTCTAAGTCCTAAGACTTAAAATTTTTCTAAGTATGGGTCCTACGAAAAGGTCTTATGACTTAAAAAAATTTAAAAAAAAATCTTAGTAAAACCTTTTTCAAAATTTTTCTAAGTGTGAATTAAGTGCTCTAATATGAATAAGTCTGAATTAAGTGTGGTTGTTCTTTAATATGCCTATCGATTATCTTGAATAACTTTGACTAACATCACTGTGAGTGTGTCTCTTTCTTGCGATTTTAACTTCATCAAAAAGGGGGAAATTGTTAGATCAGAGAAGTTTTGATGAGTTAAAAGGATCAACTCGGATGAGCAGTCAACTTCGAAAAGCAGTGAGGTGAAGATCCGGTACTAAGCTGATCGGACTAGGAGAGCCTGGATAAGTCGGTGAGGATCGAAAAGGTAAAGGTCATCTCGGAGACAAGCTTGAGACAAGTCATCGCCGGAGACGACTATGAAGAGCTCGAGACGAGGTCAAGACAAGCCGAGTAGAATAAGAAAGGCAAGTCTTCACCAAGTCACCGCAGACAACTTGTGCAAGATCGGTGAAGATGAGAGCGGTTATCAAGATTAAGTTTGTTAGATGCTTTTAGTTTGTTACAACCAACTAACAAACTAAGCATCTTCCAGGCTTATAAATAGGTCTAGGCATAATTTCTTTTCACGAGAATAAGACACAACAAATTTATTACGCATTCTCACTTTGATAATTCACGAAGTTTTCAAAAGTTCACACAAGTTTACAAAGAAAGTTTTCAAAAAGTTTTAAGTGTTTATAGATTACTTTTACGTACATCTTCAACACACTTCTTGCTGCTTGTAAAGTAAGATTTTTCAGAGAAATTTAGGAGTTGAAGATAGATTGAAGAACAAGATCATCATTGTAAAGTTGTAAGTTGTACGTTGGAAAGTAAGTAAGTAGTGGAAGAGACCCTTCTTCAAGTTGAAGAAGGAGAGTGGATGTAGGATCGAGTTAGATCCGAACCACTATAAACCATTGTGTTCTTTTCGCTTTCATTTACTTATCTTTTCTTTGTCAATTTCAACTTTTAATCAAAGTTCAATTTGATTCACAATCGGACAAATTATCGATTGGTTTTGATCCGTTTAAATTTGAGTTAAAAATTAATTTACATTGTGTAAACTTTGGTATCTTGAATTGATTTTCTTGTTTTGAAAAAGTTGGAAAATCTATTCAACCCCCCTTCTAGATTTTTCCTAGAAGGCCGCTTTCAAGTTTCTCTTTGTTATACTCAACTAGTGGGACCAACAAGAAATGGTATACACTTAGGTGCATGTGATAGTATCCTCCCCATTGGAGTAAGTGCTATTGTTTGTATGGCTAAAGATAAACCAACTATTAATTTTATTTTGTTTGACAAAATAATGAAATTAATGGGTAAAACCTCCTCTTACAAATGTTTGAATTAGTATACGCCCACACTATCGTGGCATGCAAAATTCACGGTGTTTTGAGGTGTTGGTGAATTTAAATTGTATTGTTTGAGGGAAACAATATTATTTTAAATTCTTATGTTTTGATTTGTGAATTTACGTGTTTCTCGGGATATTATCTATGGCTTTCAATCCTCTTTGTTATACTTTAAGAAAACAAACTTACCGGTCCAAATTATATTGATTGGAAAAGAAACCTGGACATTGTCTTGATCTTGAAGAGTACAAATTTGTACTCACCGAGGTCTGTCGTGAAAAGCCCGATGAAAACTCTAGTGAAGAGGAGAAAGAGACTTATAAGAAGTGGATCAAGGCAGATGAGATGGCGCGGTGTTACATTTTGGGTTCTATGTCAAATGTGCCGCAACATCGGCATCGTGCCATGACCTCGCTTATGAGATGATGCTCAATCTCAAAGAACTCTTCGGACACCGCAGTCGGGCTGCCGTGCAAGAGGCCATGAGAAACTTAATGACGACCACCATGATCGAGGGGACACCCTTAAGGGATCATATCCTTAAGATGATGGCTCATTTGAATGAGATGGAAGTCCTAGGAGCTGAAATCGATGGGGAAACCCAGTCGATATCGTTTTCCAATCATTGCCTAAGAGTTTTGAGCAGTTCACTGAACTACAACATGAACAAAAGGTTGTATTCGTTGGCGGAGCTTCCGGCGAACTCCAAGCGGCGAAGGGATACTTCGTCAAGCTTCTCAAGCTTATATTGCTGAAAATGTTTCTACATCTAAGCCAAAAGGCAAAGTGATGAAGAAAAAGAAATAACTGGTTTGGCAAGGAAAGCGGGTGAACCAAAGAAAATTGGTCCACAAAATGGCGTGAAGAAGCCAAATGGCAAATGCTTTTTATGCAAGTAGCCAGGACATTGGAAGGTAGATTGTCCCCGTAAAAAGGAAAAAGAAGGTATATCTTATTCACTAATTATTGAAACATGTTTAGCGGTGTTATCTACCGGCACCTAGTGTGTAGATACGGGAGCCATCGATCATGTCTGCAATTCTTTGCAGGGGTTCCAGAATCCAGGCGACTTAGTGAGGGGGAGATTACCATCTACATGGGCGACGCTACGAAAGTAGCAGTTGTTGCGATGGGAGATGTTTATTTATCTTTTGATAGGAATAAGACTTTGGTTTTGAGAAATTGTCTTTACGTACCTTGTTTTAGAAAAACTTGATTTCAGTTTCTAAGTTATTTTTGGATGGATATTTTATTTCTTTTGATAGCAAAGTGGTTGTTAAGAAAAATAGTGCTATTACCGGTTACAGTACGTTAATTGGCAATTTATATACGCTTAATCCAATAACTCCTACGAAGCAACAAATGGATATTAATAGTACATCTTCTAACTCAAATAAGAGAAAAGAACCTTCAAAAATGAACCAAACATATCTTTAACATCTAAGATTAGGTCACATTAACTTGAGTAGGATTCAAAGGTTGATAGCCGAGGGACCTTTGAGTTCATTGGAAGTGGAAAACTATCCGACTGCGAGTCCTGCTTGGAAGGAAAAATGACCAAAAGACATTTTAAAGCCAAGGGGTATAGAGCCAAAGAAGTGTTGGAATTGGTTCATTCTGATTTATGTGGTCCTATGTCTACTCAAGCAAGGGGTGGTTTCGAATATTTTGTCTCTTTTATAGATGATTATTCGAGATATGGATATATTTATTTGATGCGCCGCAAGTCCGAGTGCTTTGATAAATTCAAAGAGTACAAGGCTGATGTGGAGAAGCGTCATGGTAAATATATCAAAACACTACGATCTGATCGTGGTGGCGAGTATCTCTTAGGAGAGTTTAGGAATTACTTATCGGAAAGGCGGGATTCAATCCCAATTGTTCCGCACTGGTACACCCCAACAGAATGGTGTGGCGGAATGAAGGAATAGGACTCTCTTGGAAATGGTTAGATCGATGATGAGCTATTCGGAATTACCGAGTTCGTTTTGGGGGTATGCCTTAGAAACGGCAGCGTACATTGAACTTGGTACCTTCTAAGACAATATCTTCTACTCCCACAGAGAATTGTGGAATAGGCGTAAGCCTAGTCTAAAACACATTCGGATTTGGGATAGTCCAAGGCACATGTCTTTGAAAGGAGATCTTGATAAGTTGGAATCTTGTACGGAAGTTCGATTTGTTTGTGGGCTATCCTAGAGGAACGAAAGGTGGTTTGTTTTATAGTCCTAAAGATCAGAGGGTAATTGTTAGCACAAATGCCCGATTTTTAGAAGAGGACTATGTAATGGACCACAAGGCCATGAGTAAACTTATTTTAGAAGAATTAAGGGGAGAAACTTCTACCTTAGTAACAAAGAAGATAAGATGAGATACCACGAGGTCCGCATCATCTATTACTAATGATACACTATTACCACAAGTGCCTCGTCGTAGTGGGGGGTTGTTAGACAACCTGATAGATTCATATTTTTGGGAGAGTCTTCGGACTTATTACAGTGAACACAAATCGATCCTTGGAGCTATGACGAAGCACTCCAAGATAAAGATGCGAGAATCTTAGAAAAAGGCCATGAAATCAATTAGAATCTATGGTTTCTAATCAATTCTGGGAGCTAGTAGAACCACCAAATGGTGTAAAAGCCATTGGTTGTAAGTGGGTCTATAAAAGAAAAAGAGGATCGAGACGGGAAAGTAGAAACTTTCAAAGCAAGGCTTGTAGGGAAGGGGTACACTCAAAAGAAGGAATCGATTATGAGGAACTTTTCACCGGTAGCTATGCTTAAGTCTATCCGGATTCTTTTGTCTATTGCTGCTCATATGAATTATGAGGTTTGGCAAATGGATGTCAAGACAGCTTTCCTTAACGGAAGTCTCGAAGAAAATATCTATATGAAGCAACCTGAAGGATTCATTGCAAAGGGTAAAGAGCATCTTGTGTGTAAGCTTAATCAATCCATTTATGGATTGAAACAAGCTTCGAGATCTTGGAACATCCATTTTTATAAGGTAATCCAGTCTTATGAATTCATGCATTGTCCGGATGAGTCATGTGTATACAAGAAGAGTGACAGAAGCGTGGTGGTATTTCTTGTACTATACGTAGACGACATCTTGCTCATTGGCAACAATGTCAAGGTGTTGTCGAGATGTAAAGGTATGGTTGTCCAAGCGGTTTGATATGAAGGACTTGGGAAAAGTTGGACATATTCTTGGGATCAAAGTTATAAGGGATCGCAAGGAAAGAATGTTATGCTTATCCCAAGCTTCATACATTGATACTATCTTAGCTCGTTTTAGCATGCAAAACTCCAAGAAAGGTTTTCTGCCTTTTCGACATGGAGTACCTTTATCTAAAGAGATGTGTCCTAAGACACCAAAGGAGATAGAGGACATGAAGGCGATTCCTTATGCTTCGGCCGTAGGAAGCCTAATGTATGCAATGCTATGTACGAGGCCGAGATATCTGTTTTGCCATGGGCATGGTTAGCAGATATCAAAGTAACCTAGGACAAGGACATTGGACTGCGGTAAAGCATATTTTAAAGTACTGAAAAGGACTAGAAATTATATGTTGGTTTACCAAGCGGATAATTTACTTCTGAGGGTTACACGGATTCGATTTCCAATCGGATAGGGACAACAAGATAAATCTACCTTGGGTTATGTGTTTACCTTGGGAGGTGGAGCCATAGTATGGAGAAGTGTTACGCGAAATGCGTTTCGGACTCCACCATGGAAGGTGAGTATGTGGCAGCCTCACGAGGTAGCCAAAGAAGGCTGTATGGCTCGAAACTTCTTGATGGACTTAGAAGTGATTCCTAGTTTGCCTAAAGCTATCACAATTTATTGTGATAACAGTGGTGCGATGGCAAACTCGAAGAAACCACGAGCCCACAAAGCAAGCAAACACATTGAGCGCAAGTACCACCCGATACGAGACATCGTAAAAGAGGAGAAGTTGTTGTCGCCAAAATTGCATCAGCGGATAACCTAGCAGATCTTTTCACAAAGGCTCTTCCAAATAAAGCTTTTGATGGGCATGTTGAAGGGATGGGAATCGGATGTATGACAAAGCAATTATGGAAGCATAGTCTTTTAGTATAAGTGGGAGATTGTTAGGATGTATACTATAAGCCTAGCTTTTGTATGAACATCTTTTTATTATGAACATCCTTTTGATATGAGATTCATTATGATCAAAATACTTATTTTTATGATTGTTATATATATCATTATTTTGCCCAGATTAATCTATATTGTAGATAACATGGTGTGTGGTGTCACACGTAAGATCATGCTATCAGTTCCTTATAGGTTATAAATAAGAGCTCACAACCAAGATGGATTTGGACAAACTATTGGAGCGGTTGTGGTGTAATTTGGTATTAGTCTATCTTGACTATAAAATTACACTAGTACGTTTTGTATGTATTGAGCAGGACCATATGAGGTTGTTCAATTTGTACCGACTATATAAAAGAACAAGACCTCTGTTATTATGGATGTACTTGCTTCTTAATCTCTATATAATAACGGGCACGTGTACTCGGTATATGTTTCTTTGATTTGCCAATGAGTGAGATTTATTAAATCAATAGGCTCGGTGAATTGGGAGATAGCACTGTTTATATGGTGTGTTATTGATTATAGAAGGAATCCGTGTCCTAATTATTTAGGATGATGATGTCCCCTTGAGGAGCTCATAAAGATTATCATCTAAACCTGCAGTGGATTTAATCCGACATGATAATAAAGATGAGTGGTATTACTCTTGGAATTAGATGTAAATTAATTAAGTTGTCATTAACTTATTTAATTTATGGACATTCGATATCTTAAACACGGGAAAATAAACGTACACATAATAAAGGAGCATATATTATAATATGGGATTAGGGCGGTAATTCAATTATAACTCTTTAGTGGACCGAGTTATAATTGATGGGCTTAAGTAGAGTGTTCAGATTGAATACAGGATATTTAGGCCCATCGGGAGGCCCAACCCTAATTCCTCCTTAGGAGTCCCTATTGTAGCATATAAATAAACCCTATATCGAGCCTCGGTCGTGTGAAAAAAACGTGAGATCGAGAGAGGCAGATTTTGATTCCTTGGAGGATCGTCGACCACTCGGCGTCAAAGGGAAAGGGATAGGGATACGGCGAGAAGATCGTGAGATTCGTGGCTCATCCTTGATCCGCTGATTCGACCTTAGAACTGGTTCGATTTCACCGATTAAGTTGAATAGGTATGTTTTATTTTTCTCTGCGTTTTTATGCATGTGATCCCGAATTAGATAATCACATAGAGTCGGCGATCCGGTGGTTCCAACATCATGGACATCTCAAATCTGCTTTTCATGAGATGACTAAATTCTTCACACAAAGATAGATTAGTTGATCCAAAAATAATATCATCAACATAAATTTGTACTAATAAAAGATCACTACCAAATTCTTTTCTAAATAAAGTTCTATCTATTTTACCTTTTACAAAATCATTTTGAATTAGGTAATCAAACAAGGTATCATACTAGGCTTTGGAGCCTATTTAAGTCCATATAGAGCTTTCCTCAATCTGTAGACCTTGTCTCATTTTAAAAAGCACGGGGCTGCTCTACATAAACGTCTTGACTAAGATTCCATTTAGAAATGCTGATTTTACATCCATTTGAAAAGCGTGAATCTTTTAAAAGCAGATAGACTAAGAACAATATTATGGCTTCAAAACAAGCTATTGGTGCAAAGGATTCATCATAATCGATCCCTTCGATTATGAATAACCTTGAGCAACTAGTCCGCTTTATTTCTAATCACAATATTGTTCTCATCCCTTTTGTTTTTAAAGACCCATTTAGTTCCAATGATTTTTTGATGATGAGGCCTTTCAACAAGCTCCCACACATCTTGTCTTTGAAACTGGTTCGATTCTTCTTGCATAGCATTAATCCAATTAGAATCAGTTAGAGCTTGATGAATTGACTTAGATTCAAGTAATGAAACATAACAATTGAACATACAATCAAGAATCAAGCTGTGTCCTAGTCTGGACTACGAATCTAAATCTCCAATTATTTTTTTCAATTTGGATGATAAGTCATTATCCTTTTACCTTTGTCTTTTACCAGGGATGAAGACTTATCGAAATATCTTTTTCAAATGATTACGCATTACCTTGAGAGACATCATCCCGATTATCTGGTAAGGTAGTTGTCTAATCAAATTCTGACTTTGAAGAACTTTCGGGCTCTTTTTCTTTATTTGAGTACCGATACTTCTTCCTCGTCTCGAGTGCCGATTCTGGTCCATAGAAATTTTGTTGGTCCCGATTAGTTGAGATTTTAGAAGAAACTTAAACAACCTTCTAAGAAAAATCTAGAAGGGGGTTGAATAGATTTTTAGATTTTTACAAATCTTTTAAAACTTATCCAAAGCACCAAAGTAACACGGCGGAAAATAATTTTTAAACTCAATAATTACAAGATCAAAAGCAAACTGATATTTTAGTTTTAACTTTAATCCTGAAATTAATCTGTGATTAATGAACTGGAAATTGAAAAGAAACAAGTAAGTAAATCAAAGCAATAAAGAACACTGTATTTATAGTGGTTCGGATTATAAAAATCCTACATCCACTCTTCTCCTTCAACTTGAAGAAGGGTCTTCACTTACTATCTTTCTTCCTTCTTGCTTACTTACTTACAATTGTGAATCTTCAGCCTTACAACGATTTCTTCCTAATTTCGAATATCTATGGCTTGAAGATGTTACGTGAAAAGTGTTCTACAAACACTAAAACTGGAAAACGTATAGAACATTTGTGTATGTGTACAACTTTTGTGGCTCGTGTATATAGAATATGTAAATAGTTTTGAATGCAAAGTATCAAAAAGTAATTCTAAACTAATTTCTATCCCTATTTATAGAGATCTTCATTTGGTAGTTGTAACTTCCTTGATTTATGTTTTGGTCCGTTGTAACAAGATAATCTGAAACTTGTAACTTCCTCTTGGTTAGTTGAAATCGCTTCTTGAAACTTGTGTAAAATTTCTCAAACACTTCATCGTCTGCTACTTGCCTCACCCTGTCTTCGTCTTCATTCCTTATGCAGGTGATTGTTCATCGTATTGAATCTTAAGCGTCTTCTTTGTGTCGTCTCTATCCGATATCTGGTCCTCATCCGATTTCTTGTCCCTATGTGATGTTTCGTCCTAGTCTGATTTCTTAACCTAGTCGACTTCTTGTCCTTATCTTATTTGTACTTAGCTTTATTTACAAATACTTACTTCAAATTGCCTATACATAATGCTCATTTGGTCATCCTATTTTACACATTTTAACACATCAAAACTAAATACAACTTTCCTTACCTAACAACTTCACTGTTGATCTTTCAATAGTCATCTTGTGTGGATTATCCGATATCTTTGTGATGTCATCTGCATTTCTAGACTCAAAAGTATATTCATCAAACACAACATGTGGTGTTTCTTGCACACACAAGGTTGTCTTATTAAATACTCTATAAGCTTTAGACACGAGATGAGTATCCTAAGAATATCCCATCTGCAATCTTAGCATCAAATGTTTTTAAATGAGATTTTTCATTGTTGTGAATGAAACACTTGCATCCAAAAATAAGAAAATATGAAATCTTGGGTGATTTACCCTTCCATATTTCATAAGGGGTTTTACACTTATTTTTAACAATCGGACATCTATTTTGAATAAAACAGGTTGTATTAATGGCTTCGCCCAAAACCTGTGTGGAGTGTTGTACTCGAGATAACATAGTCCTTGCAGCCTTCTTTTAGGGTTCTGCTTTCTCCTTTCAACAACTCCATTTTTTGAGGTGTCCTTGCGGTGATGTTTCATGAGCTATACATTCTCGATACAATAGTTAGCAACAAGTGTATTAAGGAATTCGGTACCTTTATCACTTCTAATTTTAACAAAGATTTAATCCTTTTTCATTTTGAATTCTTGTGAGAAATTCTGGAATCTTTGTCATAGTCTCATTCTTCTTGTACAAGAAAATAACCCACGTGAATCTTGAGAAATCATCTACGATTACCAAGGTATATTTTCTTCCACTAAAGCCTGAGAGGTGTTCTTGGACCAAAAAGATCCATATGAAGTAGTTCCAGAATCCTATATCGAAGAAGGACTATTTATTATTTTAAAAGAAGTTTCTGAGTCTGTTTTCCTTTGTGACATGCATCACGGACATGGTTCTTTGAAAATACCCTATCTGGGAGTCCTTTGACTAAAGATTTCCTTGCAATTTTGTTAAGAGTTTTGATGTTTAAGTGGCCAAGGCATTTATGCCATAACCAACTTAAATAATGCTGAACTCTTCGCAACAAGACAAGTATCTTTAGGACAACTTTTGAAGTTAGCAACATAAATGTTACCTTGTCTGACTCCAGCCCAATAGTATATTTTCATTGAGACCATCTAAAACATAACATGCATTACAGTGAATTTAACACTAAAACCCTTATCACAAAGCTGCGAAGCAGGACAACAGATTGTGTTTCAACCCTTCAAAGATAATAAACCTCATTGACTTGAATGTCACCAATCATCAAGGTTCCAACTCCTTTGGTTAGCCCAAAAGCTGTTATCTCCAAACATGACTCTTGGTCCATCTATAGTCGATAATTAGAAAGTAGACGCTTCTCATAGGTCATATGTTTTGAACATCCACTGTCAATATATCAGACGACCTCAAGAACATCTGCCCTTTCTACTATTCTTGTACCTTCCTGCAATCACAGATTAGATTTTAGGTACCCTTTGTAAGTTGGGTCCTTCTTGGTTAAGTTGGTACTTAGGAATCCAGATAAACACATCTATATTTCTTAAAACCAATGATTGAAGCTTGCATCCATATCTATCAACCAATATAAGACTATCAAGATCAATCTTATTGGTGATCTTTTGTAATTGTCTTATATCTTGGTAGGAACGGATATGATTTGCTTCTTCCATCAAAACTATTATACTTTGGATGAGTTTTTGACTTAATCTTTGGTTTAACCTTGGAAACATTTCTCCTCGTCGTATTTTCTTTGCGAAATATCGGGTGAGGTGATTTGTTCTTTAGGTTTCCAAGGACCAAATCTTGTCCCTTCCTTAACTTTAGTAGCTTTGACCAAAACCCTTAGTTTTATAGGATCATCTTTTTCATTTCTATCAAAACCCAATTGATTATGGTGAGGGATTTAAATGCATAATTTGATGAAAAGTATTACCGTTTAAGCTTAAAAGTATAGAGTATCACTCTTTATGCTTAAAAGTATTACTAATGCATTCCACTCGGTTTTTTTCTCGTTTTGAGTTTCGGTGGAATTTGTGAAATGGAAAGTACCGGGATTCATATGGTGACGAGACGAATATGTAGGGAAAACGGGGGTCGGAGGTGCCTATTAGGCCTTAAAAATTCCCTCGGCTCGACCTAGGGTCGAGCTTGGGAAGCCTCGAGTCGAGGAATTGGCCAAAATAAAAAAGCGGATTTTTCAAAAGCTTCGAGTCGAGGGATGAGCCAAGCCTCGAGTCGAGGTTCAGCCCTCGAGTCGAGGCGCGTTTCGAAACTCTGTTATTTTTCGACTAATCCGAGCATGACACATGGCAAGGCGGTTATATACATATATATACATGAAGATACACGATTTTGAGTTTTTGGATGGGTTTTTTTATCAAGAGGGAGAGAAGAAGATCAAGAACACGCACTTTTCATACACACATAGCTAGGGTTTCAATTTATTCTTTAATTTAGACGATCGTTGGATGTTTTCTTTATGATTGGACGCCAATTAGGTGATATTCTTCCTTTAATTTCAGTTTTCTTGATTCAATTTCTTGTTACGACATTCGATTATTCAATTAATTTCATGGATTTAATTTCTTTAATTATGATCAACTAAATTCCTATTTTGATGCATATGGATGATTGATCTTGTGAGACATTCTTATGGGTGATTTTGATTGTTGATTAATTGATTGGATTGATGAGGTTTGATTGATTTATTTATTTAATTAATTTCTAATTCCATGCATAGTTGTTTAATTATCGCTAGGAGACTTGGGTATTTAGATAACTCATTTAGGTGAGGGAATTAATTGGGTAATTAGAGTTAATATTGTGTTAACGCAAGGAGACTTGATTAATTCCATTAGAAATACATCAACTCTACACTAATTGCTTAGATTAGTAGTCGGGTGATTAGTGAAGAGACCATAGGTAAGGTGCCTTAGTATCGAAGGGAGACACATGTTAGATCAAGTAAAGTTTTGATGAGTTAAAAAGATCAATCCAGATGAGCAGGCAACGTTGAAGAATAGCTAAGATCGAGTTCAGTACTAAGCCGATCAGACTAGGTCAAGGACTCGATTAAGTCACCGGAGATCGAAGTTGCAAGTCATCCGGAGACAAGCTCAAGTCTAGTCATCTCAGGAGACAAACATGAAGAGCTCAGACGAGGTCAAGACAAGCTGAGTAGAATAAGAAAAGCAAGTCTTCACCAAGTCACCGCAGACGAGTAGAAGAAATCAGCTGAGGTCAAGAGCAATTTTCAAAATTAAGTTTGTTGAGTAGTTTTCAGTTTGTTAGAACTAACTAACAAACTAACTGTCTTTTTCAGACTTATAAATAGGTCTAGATTTTATTTTTCAACACACTTATGCAAATTTGATTTTTCACAACTTTCACTATTTAGATTTCAATCTCAATTCACAAAGTGTTTTCAAAAGAGATTTCAAAAGTTTCAAGTGTTTATAGAACACTTCTCCCGTAATCTTCAAAATCCATTATTCACCGTAATTGTTAGATTCATCGAAGGAGTTAGGAGTACTTTGAAGATTTGAAGAAAAGTTGTAAGTTGTAAGTCTGTGAAGTAAGAAAGTAGTAAGGTGCCCCTTCTTCAAGTTGAAGAAGAAGAGTGGATGTAGGATTGTTCTAATCCGAACCACTATAAAATCCAGTGTTCTTTACGCTTTATTTACTTATTTGTTCAATTTACATTCTATCATTCAAAGGTTAATTTTAGAATCAAAGTTAAAATCAATATCGGTTTGCTTTTGATCTTAATAAAGTTGAGTTTAATATTGAATTCATTTGTGTACATCCGGTACTTTGAATATATTTTAAGAGATTTGAAAAATCTACAAAATCTATTCAACCCCCTTTCTAGATTTTGTCCTAGAAGGTTAACTCAAAGTTTCTTAATCAACTCAACAAATCGGGACCAACAAGTGGTATCAGAGCAGTTGTTAAGTCAGTTGCGATATTGATCTTAGGTCTTAACTAAGATTGAAATTTTCTTGATTTTCTTCATCTCCTTTATTGTTACTAACTGTGCTACTAATAAGTTTTTGTGGAGTATTTTGTTTCTTTATCTCATCATGTCTTCAGGAAAAAGCAAGAAGTCTAGGAATTTACCTGAATTTTCTATTGAAGATTATGATTACTAGAAATTCAGGATGGAGAATCACCTCAAGGTCATCCATGATAGGATGGAAGAGGTTCTTGAAGAAGGACCTATAAAATTTTATCATGGAGGCACTAGCACCGGCATCGAATCCACCGAATCTGCAACTGCATAAGAGAATAAGAGTTCTCAATTGACAAATGATGAAAGAAAGATCCACAATCTAGATCAAGTAGCTCGAACTGAAATCATTGAGACTTTAAGTAAAGATTGGATTGAGAAGGTTAAGAGATGCAAAACACCAAAGAAATGTGGCAGACTCGCAAATGTTTGTGAAGGATCGATCAAGTAAAAGAGAATAAGCTGCAATCGGTCTTACACGCATTTGATACATTCAAAATGAAGGAAAATGAATTTGTGGATCGGGTTAGATGTAAGGTTGACGAATTTCCTCAACAAAGCAAATTGACCTTGGAAAGAACTATACAGAGAAGGAGATTAATAACAAGATACTCGAGATCATTAACCAAGAGATGGAGAGAGAAATCCAATATCCTTAAAGCAACTCAAAATTTATCTTCTATTACTCACCATACTTTGTTTTCTCATCTTAAAGCTCTGTGAGAGTATGACATTCAAATAGAAGATGAGGAGGATGAGATGGAGTCGAGCACCTCATCCAAGTCTGTTGCCTTTATCAAAGAAAGAAGACAAGATGTCAACTCGAGTCTAAGGTAGGAGCCGACCTATCTCTCAAGGGAGCGGATGCCTCGCTCACCAAAAAGGTATGACAGATTAAGAATGAAGTATAAACGAAATAAATTGAGATTTGCAGGTAAGGATAGATCAAGATCCAAATCAAGAAGAAAGGAAGATGAGTCTACAGATGATGATAAAAGCAGGAGCCAGACGAGAAGATTCAGATCACTGTCAAAAGAAATCCTTCCAGCCCTAAATCAGACAGGAGTGACACTTGCTACACATGCAATAAGCCAGGACAATTCAGCTATGATTGTCCTCAATTGACTCCTAAAGAAAGGGAAGAGAAAAGGAAAAAGAGAGACAGGAGATTTGCAGATCAAAGGGCTCTCTTAGCTGAGGAAAAGGAGTCAAAAAATCATCATCATCATCATCCTCATCGATTTTGGATCGATGATGAAATCTGTCTCATGGCTAAAGAGGTAGTCTATTATTCATCTTCTCGATAATGATTCTTGTCACCGCATCCGATTATGATCAAACTGTTATTCATGAATTATTGAGAGATTTAAAGACATCTCTCGCTGCTTATAAACAGCTAGAGATGTAAAATTTGGCTTTAAAGGATCAAATTCAGATTCTAATTAAAGGAAAGCAGTGATGAACTATCCGTAAACCGAGGAAACATTCAAGGGGGAATGTTTTCCCAGCCGAGGCTAGTACATCACCACCTTACCCGAAAGATTAGAAAGTGAATTGAAAACTTTAAAAGACAAATTTGAATCAATCATGGCTGAAAATGAATTAATTAAGAAAGACAATGAGAAGCTAGTCTTCAAAATTAGTCAACTTAATAATTCACAATCAGCAATAGATCACATCTTTAATACATCTCGAAATCCCATAACAAAACAAGTCTTGGTTATGATAGAAATAGTAAATCGATGTACAAAAACCTAGGAAATTTGTAAAAGCATCCGATCAATCAAAAGAGGTTAAAATTGGTCCTTGGAAACCAATTAGTCAAGTAAGGACCGCATCTCCCAGCCTTGAAAACAAAAATTTAGCTAAGGACTCCTTATCGTACTAAGAGAAATCCAAGAACCAAAATAAGAAGAAATTTTTATTATAATTCTTTTGATGGGAGAAGCAGATGTTATCCCACATTTCTTAAGTTTAGGAAAATTACTAAATCTGAATACAACAAGGATAAATGTGATATCTTAGATAGTTCCTCGGATAAGGTACTTTTAATCGGCTTGGACATGGTAATGTCTATGTGGCCAACTTTAATAGTTGCCCCAAAGATACTTGTCTGATAGCTAAGGGTAGAGAGGATATCACTGGCTATGGCACAAGAGGCTTAGTCATCTGAATTTCAAGACCCTTAGTAAGTCAGAAAAAGAACCTTGTCAAAGGATTACCCGAGAAACTTTTATCCACCGATCTTAAATGTGATGCTTGTCGAAAGGTAAACAGCCTAGACACTCATTTAAGAGTATTAACTCCTCTTCATCCGAAAGAGTGTTGCAACTACTTCATATGAGATTTGGAAGGGTAAGATTCCAAGAATCTCATATTTGAGCTTTTGGTTGTAAGTGTTTTATCCATAACAATGGGAAATCTAAGTTAAGAACTTTTGATGCTAAGGCGGTGATGGAATATTCTTGGGATATTCCAACACTTCCAAGGCATTTAGAGTTTTTAACAAGACAACCCTTTGTGTGGAGGAAACTCCTCATGTTGTTTTAGATGAGTTATATTCTTTCTCAGAGAAAGTGAATCAAATTTCGAAAGTCTAGATAAAATTGAACCGACCAAGACTAAACATAGAACCTGTCTATCTACCTAGACTTGATTCAGAATCGAGATGATGAAGAATCCCCATCTGATAATCGAAGACAACTTCGATCGACTCCATCGAATGCAGACACCCTTGACGTCACCGATCGGGGTCAACGATGAAGGAGGAACGTCACCGAGGTAGAGTCAGAGGAGTTGCCTACTGAGACTCAAGATGAGGATCCTTCTCCTCATATAGGTAAAAGGATGAGAAGCTACCATCCATCTCGATCGATTATAGGAGACCCATCTAGTAGTGTGCAGACACGAATGATGCCGACTCGAAAGTCTGCTCGCCGTTATGTGTCGCTTCTTGAACCCAAGTATATTGAGGAAGCTCTATCTCGATCCAAACTGGATAATTTCCATGCAGGAGGAATCGCATCAGCTTTGAAAGACAAAATGTTTGGGAATTAGTGGAAAGACCCTTACACGTAAAGATTATAGGCACCAAATGGGTGTTTAAAAACAAAACAGATGAGAACAACATTATTGTTCGAAATAAGGCAAGATTAGTTGCTCAAGGTTACTCACACCGAGGGAATAGACTATGATGAAACCTATGCTCCATTGCTCGATTAGAAGCAATAAGGTTGTTCTTGGCATTTGCTGCATATAAATCTTTCAAAGTCTTTCAAATGGATGTTAAGTATGCCTTCCTTAATGATGTGTTGCTTGAGGAAGTCTATGTGGAGCAGCCTCCCGGGTTTAATATCAATAACAAGGTCTATAAACTCAACAAAGCTCTATATGGACTAAAACAAACTCCCAGAGCTTGGTATGATACCTTATCTCGATTTCTTGACATCAAATGGTTTTTCAAAAGGTAAGATTGATAGAACTTTATTTAGGAAGGAAGTAGATGGTAACATCTTATTAGATCAAATTTATGTAGATGACATAATCTTTAGTTCACCTAATCTGAAATTATGTGAAGAGTTTAGTATTCTCATGAAAAACAGTGTTTGAAATGTCAATGATGGGCGAATTAACATACTTTCTAGGCTTACATGATTAAACAGATGAGTAAGGGTATATTTATACATCATCTAAATATGCTAAAGATCCGATTGAGAAATTTGGAATGACTACTAGCAGAGAAGTTAAAATACCTATGGCAACTAACTTCTCTATGGATTCAGATGAGCAGGGGATACCCACAGATGCAACGAAGTATCGTGGACTGATTGGATCTCTTCTCTATCTCACCGCAAGTAGGCCGGACATAGCCTTTGTAGTTGGGGTATGTGCAAGATTCCAGTCTAATCCCAAGAAAACTCATCTGGAGACGGCTAAGAAAATTCTTAAATATCTCAAAGGAACCTTGCAAGTAGGGTTATGGTACCCGGTGAGGACAACTTTGAGTGACGAGTTATTCGATTCAGACTTTGGAGCATGTAAGATTGATAGGAAATCCACTTCAGGAACTTGTCAATTCTTAGGCAACAAATTAATTTCTTGGTTATCTAAGAAAGCAGACATCTGTTGCCACCTCCACAATCAAGCCGAATACATGGCGGTGGAAGTTGTTGCTCTCAACTCCTCCGGATTAGTCAACGACTTAGAGATTATAATATTCAAACATCAGTTGTTCCTATTTATTGTGATAGTAATAGTGCAATAGCAATGACTTACAATCTCGTTCGCATTCTAGATGTAAGCATATTGACATTAGGCATCATTTCATTAGAGATCATGTTGAGAAGAATGACATTAGAATTGAGAAAATAGCCACAGAATCACAAAGAGCAGACATTCTTACAAAACCATTAGTGAGTCTAGGTTTAAAGAATTATGCTTAGAATTAGGGTTACTTGATGCATCTTTATCCGAGTTTTAAATTACTTGCATTTGATAAATGTATTCCTTATTTCTCGGTCATTTCTATTCTTTAAATTAATGTCTAGAAAGAATTATCGAGACTAGATATGAGTCAAAGGACAATCGTAGCCGATATCATTGATTTTCTTTTAGGAATCAAGGATTAGTCATATTGACCTTATCGACTTGATGATTACTTATCGACATTCGGTAAATCGGACTAGGGCACAATAGTCACTGATTTCTAGAAAACAAGACTATCTCGCACCCTATCCGATCTACCTCACTACTAATAGTTTTGATGAGTTTGCTTGCAGGAGCAGGTATACAGTTTGTCTCGTAAATCTCTTCAATCAGAAAACCTTCACCTTTGTCTCTCCTCAAAACCTTTATTTTCAAATAAAGTTCATAAGTCTGCGTATTTCAAATTAATACATACTAGTGACTAAAACTAAAAATCTGTGTTAAGCTTTGTTTAAATATTTGTGTTTTTCAAAATCGAGACTAGGTGAAAGTTTTCAAAAAAAAATACAAGACAAGGTCAGTTTGACCAAGTCTACATTATTAACCAAGTCCGAAATAGAAGACCTATTTGCAAAGAAAGGTATCTTTTAGCTTACGTCAGGGTAATAATTACCTCCGATAAAGCAAACCTATTAGCCGTCTAATCCGTAGGTTAAATGGTTACTTTTTACACAATTCAAGACGCGTAGAGGCCACGCGCCTGAATTCGAAGCGATTTTCTCGCTAAACCGTCGATGTTTTACACGCGCTTTTTAAATCAACGTTTTAAAATTAAAACTCGAGATCGTGCCACGTATCATCTTCCCAACTTTCCCTCTCTCTCTTCGGGTTTAAAATCTTACCTTCTTCTTTTAAAAATTTCACTTTCACATTTCACTTATCAAAATCTTCGTAAATATAACCTTTTCTTACAAAAGTTATCCAAATGGCTTCTACTTCTTCCCAACCCCTAGAGCCCCCACCTATATAATCGCATCTATTTCAGAATTCAAGATGAACACCGAGGCAAAGAAACAAACTCAAAGCCGAAATGTACGTTGATTTTGAAACAACTCAAGATAGAGAATCCAGCGAGATTCTAGGCTTACCGGAAGCATCGAGGCTACGAGGATTTTGCTCGATGAAATCGCGTAAAACAGAACCATGGATTTCATAGGGGCAGAGTTTCTCGGTTAATAACGAGTTCACTTTGAAAACGGTTTCAGTACTCTGTAGAAAGGTACTCGATTGGAATTTACCAAGGAAAATGTGGCCCGGATTCGGATACAACGGCGGACGGAGTAAATCCATTGATTTACAAGGAGGAGGAATGGGAACAGTCTTTTGATATGTTTGCAAGGGTCACTTATAGAGGAACAAGGAGAGATTTAAAGAAGCATATGCTTGAGAAAAAGTATAGGTTGTTGATGACTATTGTGACCAAGTCCATTGCGGGAGATCGAGTTCACATGATGGTGTGACGAAATCCAGATTATGCTGCATGCGAGCCATCTATGACGGAATCGAGTAGATTGGGTTGAGTTATTGTTCGAGAGACCGAAGGAGGAAAAGACTAGATCCGGTGTATAACCACTGTTGATGCTGATTGGGTTCCTCGGTCAGTGAGTCTGTTCAATAAGATCACAAGATCTTGATGGATGGGCTGAACAAAAGGGTACAAACAAGAGAGGGCGGGAAAAAATACTCCAAGCGAAGGGGCCGACAAAGAACGAGAGACTGGGTGGATTGCGATTCGAGATGATGAATCGATGAGGCAAGAGGCCCGAGAAATGAAGCAGCAGCAGTGGGTCCAGAGACAGGCAGCCGAGGTACGAAGCCGAGGTACCCGAGGCCGAGATACCACACTGAAGTTGATGTACCAAAGAAGACAACTTGAGGAAGCAAATGGAGTGGAACTAGAGGTCACCCAACCCGAAGAACCTAGACACGATGTTCCACTCCAAAGGAGGTCGAGAAGGAGGCTGATCAAAGGCTGCGGATGTACTTGTCGGAGGAGAGTCTTCTCGCAACTCCCTCAAGCCTGCTTCGAAGAAGCCTGCTACACTACAAATAGCAGCAGCGGTAGAGGCGAGAGGTTGATGTGCTGGAGGATCCCGGCTCGGGCGGGCGGCATCTGCCGAGAAGCGAGTCTCTCCGTGTACATCATCAAACATCTCTTCATCGATAAATCCCCCACCCACCTTGGCGATGAAGAAGTATCCCAGTGGTACTTGAGCCTCTTAAACAGCCTACTCCCGACATAGTCCAATTCCAAACCACTCTACCTCCCACCTCATCCCCAATCCCTGAAATTCATCCCACCTCCACTTAACCATTCGATTTTCTTGACTTCCTCTCCACCAAATATCCCACTCCCTCACCCCAAATAAGTCCAATACACACCCCTGCACTGATGGATCTCGTAGGAAGCTTTGAGCTCTCCCTACGATCGACGCTCGAAGGAGGCCGGGCAGAGCTTATTCCCGAACTTCAACTCAACCACGAAGTAATGAAGGAATCCATTGAAGTATGACTGATCCATCATTTAAGGACTGGAGATCTGCGGAGGAGATGAGCCTGTTCACGAGATGAGGTTGGCTGGGAAAACATCATCTCCTCGGGAGAAAGTTGTTCGAGTCTGCAGGAATCACTTCAATTTCATTCATCTGTCGGAAGAGCGGCTCCCGAACCTCCCGAGAGGTCGCCTAGGCTTGCCCGAAACCTCCCCGCCGCCCCTCCCGCAGATATTGTAGATTATGTCGGTGTGACAATGGAGGACATGCTAAAAGCATCTGAGGTAAATCTCTTATCCTCTATTTCGATTCGTTAAATTGTTTGTCAAAGAAGAAGCTGAAGTGAAGAAGGAAGTTGGAGAGTGAAGAGCCAAACCCAAGTGATAATCAGTTAAGGCGATGAGATCTTACTCAATCAATCCTCGGCTTCCACATATTTTACCGTTATCAAGGAGCGGCTTGCTATGCTACTTGATGATGTTAAAAAGGGGAAGATGTGGAGATCATTAAGGCCGAGCTCAACCAGATTAAGCTTTCAGCGGCCCGGCCAATCGAGATGAGCTCACCGCCCTAAAGATAAGAATTGAGCAGATCGAGGAGACGATAAGGGCGAGATGAGCTGGCCGGGAAGAAGGAAGGCGAGTGAAGTCGAGAAAGATTTATGGCCAAGATCGAGAGAGAGAAAGGAGGAAGCCAAAGCCAAAGCCGAGGCCGAGCAGGCAAGGATTTACTATAAAATGCTGGTGTTCTTCTTCGCTTTATTTACTTATTTGTTCAATTTACATTCTATCATTCAAAGGTTAATTTAGAATCAAAGTTAAAATCTGAATATCGGTTTGCTTTTGATCTTAATAAAGTTGAGTTTAATATTGAATTCCGCTATGTACATTTGGTACTTTGAATATATTTTAAGAGATTTGAAAAATCTACAAAATCTATTCAACCCCACTTCTAGATTTTGTCCTAGAAGGTTAACTCAAAGTTTCTTAATCAACTCAACAAATTGGGACCAACAACACGCTAGGGGAACCTATTGACTCGTGCTCTAGCCCCGGGAGGAAAGGGTGACTTAGTCCTCTCAAACTTTCGTGCTTAAACCGTAGCGTAATTCCTAGGCTTACCAAGTACGGAATTATTGTTTAATTAAAAGTTTGCTCTTATTAATTGATTAACATGACAAATACTCATTTGAATTCATTGCGTGGTTGATACCCATTTGTGGATAAGCACCGAGCACGTCTTTATTATTGATTAAATTTTGTTGTTAGTAGAATTTAGTTATTTGATTAGTTAATTATTTGCATAAAACCTATTAATCCTATTATAAGACTTGTGCTACAATTGCGAATAAATTAGTAAATTCAGGGCTATCTCACACTTGATTTCCGTGGATTGATAATTTAACCGGGTAACTTACTAGCTACACGATCCCTTTACACTTGAAGTGTGAGTGTTGGCTTTTAAGCCTATCAAGTTTTTGGCGCCGTTGTCGGGAATCGGTGTTTGAGATAACTTAGATTGAAAGTTGAAAGTAGTTCATTGTGCCTTTTATTTTTGTTTTATCTTGTTCTTGCTTGCCTTGTGAGAATTTGATACTTGGTTGTTTTCTAGGTGTGTATGAACATAAGATCACGTGGAATAGAACCAATTCCCTTGAACTTGGAGATTGAAGGCACTGCAAGGAGAAACCAAAATCGTCGAAGGGCTCAAGCTCGAGCAAGAGAAAGAGAACGTGAAATGGAGAACAACGACCAAGATGTGGTCGAAAGGAGAGAGAATGGAAGAGCAAATCAAAGAGAGCCTCCAAGAGAAAATCCAAGGGAAAGACCAATCCGGGAGTATTTTGAGCCTCCATCCAAATCCGCTATGATGGGATAGCTCGTCCACCATTGACGGCTAACAATTTTGAAATCAAGCCGGCATTGCTGCACATTCTCCAAAGCAAGCAATTCGGTGGAGATCCCAAGGAGGACCCGAATCGTCATATTGCTCAATTCCTTGAGTATGCCGATACGGTGAAGATGAATGGAGTGGCGAGGATGCATGGAGAGCTCGTCTCTTCACATTTACTTTGAGAGATCGGGCCAAGGATTGGATTGCCTCTCTACCACGCGATAGCTTGGGGTCTTGGGAAGAATTGAGTAAGAAATTTCTCTTGAAATTTTTCCACCTTCAATGACTCTCCAATGCAAGAAATTGATTGTTCAATTCCATCAAATGGAGGAGGAGAATATGCATGAAGCTTGGGAGAGATTTAATAGCTTACTTCGGAAGTGCCCTCAACATGGTTTTGTAGATGAGCAAATTGTAAGCTTCTTCTATTATGGACTTGATCCACCATCTCGAAGAATTCTTGACTCAAGTGCGGGTGGATCAATCTTTGACAAGTCCGGAAGAGAAGCTAAAGAGTTGATCAAGAATATAGCGTGCAACACTACAAGTTGGCCAACCGAGAGAAGGGGTCATTTCAAGATTGCTCAAGTAGAAGAGAATGAGATGTTGAAGGTGCTAGCCGATGTGGTCCAAAAGTTGGCTACAAAGGTGGATGGAATCGTAGAAAGTGGCATAAGAAGTGGAATGGGGGTGGCCATGAAGCTCACCAAGTGGTTAATCATGTGGAAGAGGTAAGCTATATGGGAAGACCATCATATCCTCAAGAAAATTTTCAAGGTAATCAATTTCCTAACCAAGTCCCTCTACAAAATTTCCAAAGCCGATATCCCAACAATCCATCTAATTTCCAAAATCAAGCCTCTCAACCACATCCATATCCCTCAAACAACCCTCCATATAATCCCAACTTTCGAAGGCATGAGAACTTATCATACTCAAACCCAAAAGCCGCACTTACATTGCCTCCGGGAATTGATCCGAGTGCTCGTGGACCTAACAATGAGGGAAAGTAAAGCCTTGAGGATTTACTCACAAGTTTTATGGGTGCTCAAAATTAAAAGATGAAGAAGATGGAGAACATTGTGAGTTCTTTCTCCAATCAAGTCAAGAACATAGAGTTCCAAATTGGTCAAGTTGCTTCTTCAAGTGGAGGAAATCAAAAGAAAAACTTCCTTCTACTACGGAAGTGAACCCGAAAGAGCATTGTATGGCAATTAAACTCCGGAGTGGTACTCGTTATGAAGGTCCAAGCATGCCGGTTAAGGAAGATGGAGAGAAAGTTGAGAAGGAAGTTGGTGTTGAAGTTGAGAAAGAAGTTGGTGGTGGAGAGGAAGAGGAGTTTGTTGGAACCACCGATCGCCGACTCTATGAAATTATCGATTCGAGATCGCAATCACATAAACGCAGCGGATAGAATTGTACCTTTATTCACCGTATTAGGTGAAGACGAACCCGATTCTAAGGTCAAAACTGCGATCGAAGGATGAGCCTCGAACCTCGGTCTTACGCCGTATTCCTATCCCTTTCCCTTGGACGCCGAGTGATCGACGATCCTCCAAGGAATCGAGAATCCGCCTCTCTCGATCTCACGTTTTTTCACACGTCTGGAGGCTTTGATGTTAGGAGTTTATTTATAGGCTACAACAGGGGACCCTAAGGAGGAATTAGGGTTGGGCCTCCCGATGGGCCTAAATATCCTCGTGTTCATCCGAACACTTTACTTAAGCCCATCAATTATAACTCAGTCCACTAAAGAGTTATAATTGAATTATCGCCCTAATCTCATATTATAATATGGGCTCCTTTATTATGTGTACGTTTATTTCCCGTGTTTAAGATATCGAATGTCCATAAATTAATTAAATTACCGACAACTTAATTAATTTATATCTAATTCCAAGAGTAGTACCACTCATCTTTATTATTATGTCGGATTAAATCCACCCAGGGTTTACATAATAATCTTTATGAGCTCCTCAAGGGGACATCATCATCCTAAATAATTAGGACACGGATTCCTTCTATAATCAACGGCACACCATATAAACAATGTTATCTCCCAATTCACCGAGCCTATTGATTTAATAAATCTCACCCATTGGAAAATCAAAGAAACATACACCGAGTACACGTGCCCGTTATTATATAGGGATTAAGAAGACGTATATCCATAACAACAGAGGTCTTGTTCTTTTATATAGTCGGTACAAATTGAACCTCATATGGTCCTCGCTCAATACATACAAGTGTAACTTTATAGTCAAGATAGACTAATACCAAATTACACTACAACCGTTCCAATGGTTTGTCCAAATTCATCTTGGTTGTGAGCTATTATTTATAATCTATAAGGAACTGATAGCATGATCTTACGTGTGACACCACACACCATGTTATCTACGGTATAGATTAATCTGGACAAAATAATGATATATATAACAATCATAAACAATAAGTATTTTGATCATAATGAATCTCATATTAAAAGGATGTTCATACTCAAAAAGATGTTCATACAAAAGCTAGGCTTATAGTATACATCCTAACAGAGTTGAAAGAAGAGAAGAAAGTAGAGAGAATTCCCAAATGGAAGAAGGCAACAGAGTTGAGGAAAGAGAAAGAGAGGAAAGAGCTAGAAGGTGCCAACATTGAATGTGATGCATGGGGGTACCCAAGACTTATGTCCCACCACCATATCCTCAAAGATTCATGAAGCAAAAGCTCGATGAGAAATTCTCAAAGTTCTTGGAATTCTTCAAGAATGTGAATGTCAATGTACCTTTGATGGATGCTCTTGAGGAGATGCATACTTATGCTAAATTCTTCAAAGAATTGATCACCAAGAAGAGAAAGATTGATGAAGTGGAGATGGTGAGTCTATTTGATGGAATGTAGTGCTCTTATTCAAAAGAGTCTACCTCAAAAATTGAAGGATCCGGGAAGCTTCACGTTGACTTGTGAGTTGGGTAATGGTGAGAAGAAGAAGGCCCTTTGTGACCTTGGAGCAAGCATAAATTTAATGCCATTATCCATCTATGACCGTTTGAAGCTCGGTGATCTCAAACCAACTCACATGGCCCTACAACTAGGTGATAGATCATTCGTTCATCCAAAAGGAGTTGTAGAAGATGTGGTGGTGAAGGTGGACAAATTTAGCTTCCATGCGGATTTCGTGGTGATGGAGATGGAGGAGGATCCCAATATTCCCTTAATCCTTGGGATACCGTTCTTGGCTACTAGTGGAGCTACAATTGACGTGAAGGAGGGAAAATTAAGCTCAAAGTGGATGATGAAGAAATTTCATTCTCCATGAACATTAAAGATTCTCCAAAATCAAGCTCAATTCACTCTATATTCTCTATCTCTCATTTTATTGATGATTTTCTTTGTTCAAGAAAATTTGATGATGTTAATGATAATTCTCTTTATGTGCTAGGAAAGAAAGTGGAGAAGGAGAAGGATTGGTTTGACAAGAAGAAGGGAAGGAACAAAGGAAGGAGATATCATCATGCTTCATCCTCCAAGGAAGTGGGTGAAGTGAGGATGAAATGGATGGCAAAAAGTTGAGCTGTCTCATGCTCCGTCCGGCATAGGACGTTAACACTAGCGCTAGATGGGAGGCAACCCATCGTTTTTTCTTGCTTTCATTTTTTTATTTATATATTGCTTTCAATAAGTGTGTGTGATTTATTTTTGTGTTTCTTGTAGGAGGTCGAGGTGTGCAAGTGAGGCTTGGTGTGCTACAAGTTTGATGATGAGAGGAAATTTGAAGCTTTTACGGTACCACACCTTCTCTAGACTTAGACTTGTCTAAGTTTGGGGGAGGTGTGCATCTTTCTTCCTTTCTTCTCATGTTATGAGCTTATTTGGATTTTGTAGTGGGTATTTGTGTGCAACTTCACCTAGCTAACTACCTTTTTTTGCCAAACTTTTAATTGTTTTGCAATGAAAAAGTTTGGGGGTGTGTGTTAGTTAGCAATGTTTGTTGCACCAATTTTGCCTCTCATTCGTAATGAGAAAATTGTGTGAAAATTTTTGTGAATATTGAGCTTAAATGTGGATTTCATTCTTATCTTTGAGTCTATTATATGTGAATTTGATGAGGTGTTATGCTTGGAGGTATATACGTGGCATATTTGTTTTGATTGATGGACATGATAAACTTGTGATGTGTTGATAAGTTAATTTGTTGCTTGATGCTAGCATGAGAAGTTGTCTTGTGATGATGAGTGTGATGAAGGATGCTTTCTCTTTGCTAATTTTAAGCCCGTGAGCTTTTGAGCCTTTTAAATCGTGCATGAAAAATGGTTTGATTCCTTGTTGAGTGCATCAATTGCAATTTTGCATGCTAGAACTTGCCTAGAGACTTGTTGAAGTTGAGTTTTGTGTAGATCTATGAAGATGATTCGAGGCCATGTTTGATTTGTTAAGCTACTTAGCCAAATTTTACCCCACCAATGCCATTGATTTTCCTAGTAAGCCAATTTGTGCCTTAAAGCCTTATTCTTTGGTAAGTTTGTGGAATTAAGTCATTTTGCCTTTTCTTATGAGCCTTTGTTCCCATATGTTGAGTAGAGCATAAATGTTGGCAAATTAATGGTGAAGTGAAGTTGGAAAGTGTGGTGGTATGAATTGGATAAGTATGTTGAGTTAAAAAAAAGAGGAAAAGAGAAAAAAATTTAATTTAAAAAGGATGAAAAAATCATGAGAAGAAAAATTCAATCTGAGCTTGAATGCAAAGGGAGTTTGGTGGTGAATGTGATGTGAAAAGGAAGAAAATGAAAGAAGGAGATGTGTTTGTTGAGATGATGTGTAAATTGTATTGCATTATTTGATCAACATTCATTGCTCTACTAACATTGAGTCACTATTTCCCAAAATTCACCTACCTTATCCAAAGAGCCTTCATTACAACCTCTTGAAAAGACCTCTTTGATTCATAGTTGATACACGAAATGTCGATTGAGATTGAGTCTTGTGGCAAGCCTATGGTGTGTATGGTTGTGATATGATGAATGAGTGTTTTATTATCCTTATACACTTGAGTGATGAGAGATACACTCCTTGGAAGGAGCATTGAGAAAGTATTTGAATTTGCATCTTATCAAAGCATGACAATTTTTAGTGTTCGTAGAAAGTGACATTGAGAACTTGTATGCACTAATGAGTTTGATTGTCCAAATTTAATTCTTTGTGCCATGCGACATAGTTGCAATCAATTCACCCTTTGTGCTTATTTGTTTTGTTGCTCGGGACAAGCAACACTTTAAGTTTGGGAGAGTTGATTAGGGTGAATTATTGCATAAGTTTTGAGGGATTTAAATGCATAATTTGATGAAAAGTATTCTTGTTTAAGCTTCAAAGTATAAAGTATCACTCTTTATGCTTAAAAGTATTACTAACGCATTTCGTTCGATTTTTGTCTCGTTTTCAGAGTTTCCGGTGGAATTTGACTAAACGTAAAGTACCGGGATTCATATGGCGACGAGACGAACGTGTAGGGCGAAACGGGGGTCGGAGGTGCCTATCGGGCCTTAAAAATTCCACAGGCTCGACCTAGGGTCGAGCTTGGGAAGCCTCGAGTCGAGGGATTAGCCTGTTAGATCAAGAAAGGTTTTGATGAGTTAAAAAGATCAATTCGGATGATCGGATGACTTTGAAGAACAGTGAGGTCAAGTTAGATCTTGGTGATCGGACTAGGTCGAGAGGCTGGACAAGTCGGTGAAGATTGTAAAGTTATAAGTCATCTCGGAGACAAGCTCAAATCTAGTCATCTGCAGGAGACAATTATGAAGAGCTCGGACGAGGTCAAGATAAGTGGGTAGAATAAGAAAGGCAAGTCTTCACCAAGTCAAGAAACGACTAGGGAAAAATCAGCTAAGGATGAGAGCGGTTTTCAAGATTAAGTTTATTAAGCGGTTTTAGTTTGTTAGAAGACTAACAAACTAAGCTGTTTTTTCAGACTTATAAATAGGTCTAGGTTTTCATTTTATACACACGGATATCACATTAACACAACACATTATACACAATACTCGATTTCTACTTTCACATCAATTCACAAAGTTTTTCTAAGAAAGTTTTGAAAGTTCTAAGTGTTTATAGAACACTTTCGTACATCTTCAAAGCTCACCTATCACTTTGTAAAGTTAGATTTCAAAAGAGTCTAGGAGTTTGAAGATTTGAAGATCTTTGTAAGTTGTAAACTGTAAGTTGGATAGTAAGTAAGTAAGTGGTAAGAAGAGACCCTTCTTCAAGTTGAAGAAGGAGAGTGGATGTAGGATCGGTTTGATCCGAACCACTATAAATCGATGTGTTCTTTATTGCTTTCATTTACTTATCTGTTCATATCAATTTCGGTTTATAATCAAAGTTTAATTTCAGAATTAAAGTTAGACAAATTATCAGATGTGCTTTTGATCCAAATAAAGTTGAGTTTCAATATAAATTCCATTGTGTAACTTTGGTGTTTTGAATAAGTTTCAAAGGTTTGTAAAATCTGAAAAATCTATTCAAACCCCCTTCTAGATTTTTCCTAGAAGGTTAATTCAAGTTTCCTTTAATATACTCAACTAAGTGGGACCAATATGGCCAAAATAAAAAAACCAGATTTTTCAAAAGCCTCGAGTCGAGGGATGAGCCAAGCCTCGAGTCGAGGCGCATTTTTGAAACTCGTTATTTTTCGACTAACTGAGCGTGACACGTGGGAAGGCGGTTATATACATATATATACATGAAGATACACAATTTTCAGAGTTTTGGACGGGTTTTTGATCAAGAGGGAGAGAAGAAGATAAAAACACACACTTTTCACACACATATAGCTAGGGTTTCGATTTATTCTTTAATTTAGACGATCGTCGGATGTTTTCTTTATGATTGGACGCCCATTAGGTGATATTCTTCCTTTAATTTCAGTTTTCTTGATTCAATTTCTTGTTATGACATTCGATTATTCAATTAATTTCATGGATTCAATTTCTTTAATTATGATCAACTAAATTCCTAGTGCTAGGGTGTTTTGATGCATATGGGTGATTGATCTTGTGAGGAATTCTTATGGGTGATTTTGATTGTTGATTAATTGAATGGATTGATGAGGTTTGATTTATTTATTTATTTATTTAATTTCTAATTCCATGCATAGTTGTTTAATTATCGTAAGGAGACTTGGGTATTTAGATAACTCATTTGGGTGAGGGAATTAATTGGGTAATTAGAGTTAATATTGGGTTAACGCAAGGAGACTTGGTTAATTCCATTAGAAATACATCAACTCCACACTAATTTCTTAGACTAGTAGTCGGGTGATTAGTGAAGAGACCATAGGTAAGGTGTCTTAGTATCGAAGGGGAGACACGCTAGGGGAACCTATTGACTCGTGCTCTAGCCCCGGGAGGAAAGGGTGACTTTGTCCTCTCAAACTTTCGTGCTTAAACCGTAGTGTAATTCCTAGGCTTACCAAGTACGGAATTATTGTTTGATTAAAAGTTTGAAATACTCATTTGAATTTATTTTGTGATTGATACTCATTTGTTGACAAGCACCCGAGCACGTCTTTATTATTGATTGAATTTTGTTGTTAGTAGAATTTAGTTATTTGATTAGTTAATTATTTGCATAAAATCAATTGATCCTATTATTAGACTTGTGCTACAATTGCGAATAAATTAGTAAATTTAGGGCTATCTCACACTTGATTTCCGTGGATCGATAATTTAACCGGGTAACTTACTAGCTACACGATCCCTTTACACTTGAAGGGTGAGTGTTGGCTTTTAAGCCTATCACCAATCTGTCTTATCACTAGACTTTTGAGAAATCTTGAAGATTTTATCTATTGTATATTGAGTGTTACTAAGAAGTCCTAACTTGAGATTTAACTCTCTGTTAGTCCTTTTAAAACTCTCATTCTGCTGAATAGACATTTGACAATTTAATTTTTAAAGAATTCAATTCTTTTTCTAACTCAGCGATCTTTTCGGATGAAGAATTAGTTATAACTTTAGGTGACCTTCCCCCTTGAATGAGCAGTTTGATTTTTCACTAATCCTAGTCGACTTTCCTTGGTTAGACAAAAAAATGATCATTTAAATTTAAATTTTCAATCTCTATCTGTTTATAAGCAGATAGAGCAATCTCTAGATCCTTCAAAAGTTTATTAATGAGGCTTGGTGATCCTCTATCTCGATTTTGGATTACTTTCTCCTCTTCGACAGGTGATACGAACCTCCTTGATTGATCATTTTTCTTCTCATTATCCGAACTTTTTTATTCTCTATTTGGCTTGTAGTTTCTACGACCTGATCTATCCCTTTTATTTCTTTTATACTTCATCTTGAGCCTTTCATATCTTTTCATCAATAGAGTCATTTCTTCCTTGATTAATAAATCGAGATGCTTTGGATACCTTATCCGACTCTTCTTGATGAAGAAATGTGATTGGAGTGAATTGATGCATGTTTTTAGGGCCTATTTTAGTGCAAAAAGTGAGCTAAAGTGTTAGTTTTGTGCCTAAATGTGAAAAGTATCACTCTTTTGCTTGAAAAGTACTATTTGAGGGATTTTGATGTTTTTCGACCATTTTGCGGGTAATTCGGTGGAATTTTTCCAATCCGAGAGTACCATTAGGCTTAGAATGAAGAGATGATCCCCGTGCGAGAAAAGTGCCTGGACTCGAAGCTGCAGTCGAGGACCATGAGCCTCGAGTCGAGGGATATGTAGAAAGGACCAAAATCGGAAGAAAGCGGGAGCCTCGACTCGAGGCATGACCCTCGAGTCGAGGGATGGGACAAGCGAAGCCTCCGGTCGAGGCACTGACCCTCGACTCGAGGGGGCGATTTTGAAGTTTTGTATTTAAAGGGGAGAAGCGAGCAATTCAAAGGGGAACTTAGATAATAGCGATTGAGAGCGGTTTTGGGGCGATTTCTCGGGCCCCAAGCCAATTTCTCTTGTAGATTTGAGTAGAAGCTAGATTTAGATTTAGATTTCAATTGATTGTTGGTAGATTAACATTAGATTAGCATTTGATAATTGTAATTCTTTCAATTCAAGCTTGTAATTCATTTGGAGATTGGTGTTGAAGACTCAAGCATTCCTATTGTTGTTGATTGAAGATCAATTGGTGATGTTTTTCCTCTTTTGTCTCTTTAATTTCTTAATTGTTGTGATTTGCTTTGTGTTTGATCAATTATATCTTCTTCCCATGGATTTCACCATGGGCTAACTCTCTTGTGCATGGGTTAATTGAAATTGATGATGATTTGATTGATGATGTTATGATTGTTGATGATTGGAGATCAATTGAGTAGATTGCTTACTAATTGTAATTCTCAATTGTGCTTCATGCATAATTATCTCTTTAGATTAGTGTTTGATTACCCTAGTTATAGACGAGAGTTGCGCTAACGTGATCCGGGATTAATCGGGTTATAATTGTGTATGAATGCGTGGATTGGGTGCTTCGGAATCGAGAGATTAGTTGCACTAAGGATACTCACATTAGTTTGTTTCCTAATTGTGATTCTTAAATGTGCTTTATGTAAAATTGTCTCTTTTGATTAATGGTTGATCACCCTAGCAATAGGCGAGAGTTGAGCTAACGTGATTAGGTGTTGATCGAGTTTCAATTTTGCATGATTGTATGAATTGGGATTTCTATATTAAGAGATGGGAAAGACTAAGGATACTCACATTAGGCATTGTGATTTTAATGGAGTGATTAATTTCATGATGGTTTATGCTTTCTATCTTAGTTGATTTGCAATTTGATTCAATTGTAGCTTGTTGATTGATGATTCATTGATGGATGTTAATTCTAGCACCTCTATCCCACAATTTATTGTTGTTTTTGTTCTCGCAATCTTAGTGTTCGATCATTTGTTTGCTTGATTTTAGTTTATATTTTGCAAGTGTTTGGTAGTATTAGTGACATCCCTTGTTGCATCAATAGTCACTAAGAACTCGTATTTCTAGGGCCTCATGTGCATACTTTTTCCCATGGGTTATCTAGGCGGGGTTATCTATTCTAGGCGCTCATAGATAACGGATAAAAAAATCAATAAATATCCGTTATCTATGTGGAACATGCATGTCGAGAAAGACACTCATAGATAACGGATATTATCCGTTATCTATACTTGTTTATATCCGTTATCTATTCCTTAAATAGATAACTAAAGATATCCGTTATGTATCAATAAATATATCCGTTATCTATTCTAGAAAAGATAACTATCTATATCCGTTATCTATTAATAAATATATCCGTTATCTATTTTAGCAAAGATAACAGAATATATCTGTTATCTATTTTATTTTATATATTTTTTTAATTATTTCATAATCATTTTAATTCCTAAAAGAAAACAATTAAATTTACTAAATAAAAAGAAAAAAACATAATGCATTAATGTCATCATCAAATCAAATGTCAATATTCATACAATAATTCATGTCAAAAGAACAATATTCATACAATAATTCAACAAAATACACATTAACAATTACTACTTGATAACATATAATTGAACAAAGCTGAGCCCACTCCGACCGCACTTCATCAATTTCGGTCTTGGTGCGTTTTCTCCATGAACTATAAAATAAGACATACACATATTAATACTAACAAACCACACAATATTTAAAATTATATTACGAAAAGATACATTTTTATCAAAGCATAATAACATTACCAAAGGCTGCGGTGAAGCCACATCCAAAGGTCTATCAAATTGAATTATTTGTCTCATGTATCGCGACGTAGAAACCACATTGCATCGCATTTTGGTTGCTTAGGAGCCCGACTTACGAACAAATTAATAAATTCATCACTCCAACCATTTGTACACATACGTTAGATAATTCAATTATCTACTCAAATGTATCAAAATCCACATCTTTCGTACCTTGATAATTTTCCATAATGGCTTCTTTTTTGGTTTGGTTGTCTTCACCTCTGAAAAAACATTTTCAATGCCCTACAAAGTAATATTTAATCAGAGTTAGTAGATGTTCACACAATAAAATATAAAATAACAATTAACATATTGGAGATTACATACATATCAACTACTATTTCCCATTTTTCATCGTTAAGACGCGAATAAAGAGGATCAAGCAAGTAAACCTCCTCTTTATGTGGGTTTATGACGCTCAAAATCCCGTGCTCTCTACGTACAAACTCATAATAAGTGTATGAGACGAGTCACATCTGATGCATACCAATTAAAGAACTCACCTGATTCCAAATTGGCTGACCAGGAGGTCCAATAACTGTTGTTTGGCTGTTTCTTTTACTACGAATAACTTGATCACCCAATCTTAAAATAACGAAAGGATCTGTTTTGCCTGTAAAGTTGTGGAACAAAATCATGCAATTGTACTACTGCTCAAGAGTGAAACGCAGATATGAAAAGTAAAAACTGGGAATGATACTTTTATTGAAGAAATAATGATGAGAATTACAAGAATCAGGAAGTTACCAGATCCCATTATTTATACATTATTTCCCTCAATTATGGTAAACAGACTGGCTGTTCATAACTTATGCAACAACCTTCCAAGACAAGCAGTTAAAACATTTTGCTTACAATCGTAACAAATAAAATTCATACCATAGAAAATATATCTGAGTTTCCGTGCATCTAGAAGAGTCACAGATAATTCTCCTGTATAGTCATTATTTCCTTGTTTCTCCAGATTTGGTAAATGGAACAGGTCCAACTGCTTTTCCCTTTTGAAAATCTAGAACTATTTTTTTGGACGCACAAATAGGTTTGGTAAATCCTCGGTGAGAAGCTTTTTCAAAAACCTGTATAATGGAAGTGCTTAGATTAGCATTCCGAGAAAAAAATATGGTTGATTTTGAAATTGATAGTGAATCAAAAGTAGCAGAAACAAGATGTATTAATCAAGTTACACTAAGTGAAAAATGTATTAAAAAGGCAGGTAAACAGATGCATGCTATTAAAAAAATGAGGCACTAACCAAAAAATACTAAAACTCGATAGTATAATTATACAAGGCAGGTCAACAGATACATAATTTATTTTACAGGAAGCAACTCCATACAATTTTAACATTTGAAAAGGAATTCCAAAATAGCAGTTGATTAGTCTGATAGTTGTGAAGACATGACTCATGAGTATCATATATCATTCACAAGTTTGGAACAAATTGATTAGGATTCCACTGAGATTCTTTATAATCACATAAAGGGGGAAAACGAGGAACAAAGGAAGCATGCAGAGGGGAAACACTGGGGGCCTCTGGGTTCTATAGAATCAAAGGGGACAGTTCAATTAAAGTCTCAATTGAAGAGGTTAGGTGCATATGGAACCACATGGCAGCAGCAGGAGAAGAAAACAAGGAAAATAATAGAACAGAAATATCCCAGAAAAAAAAGCTAGAAGAAACTTGCTTACATTGACAGGACAGGTATCGCTGAGATTTTAGCGTACACAAAAAAATGGAACAACATAAGATACAAAAAGTTAGTAGGTTCTCTTGATATATATAATTATATGAACTAAATTAAATTAAATGAATAACACAATAGAACATTCTTAACCAATGATTGAGTTAAAAATGGTGAGCTTCACTCAACATCATGACAAGAAACAAGAAACTACAATCATTAGTCCAAATGTCCTACTTCCATTTTTTAAAAATAATGCCTGCTTACAGCTAGATCAAAATCAACTAACTCAACTAGCAATCAAAACATAATTAATGGGCATGCAAGTAGAGGCCTTATTCTATTCCATGTTCAACCAACTCCTCGCGCACCCCCTTGAAATTAAACTTTTTTTTTTATTTACACTTTAAATTTATCCCATTAAATTAAAAACACATACATGATGTTATAATATAAAAATTTCGCCACTGACCACACCCAAGCAGAATACTCGAAAATACATCTGTAAAGCAGATAAGTAAAAAACTTAATTGAGACGACGGGCAACAACAGCAAATTTACGAGGACACCACATTATAAGAAAAGCGCTTGACAAACCCATACACAAAGTTGTCATTAGTCTCTTCCACATAAGCACCAATCATTGAAGACAAAATGCAAATCAATTTATACACACGAAATTACTACGTAAATTTTTACTTATCTTCTCCCTTTTTTAATAATTGTTCAAACTCTTTCGTTAACTCAAGCAGAATTCCCATACAAACTATCCAGATGAATCCTTTCACAATAAGAATCACCTTAAACATTGAAATTACATTGACAAAATAACCAAAAATCACAGAATCATTTCCAAGAACTACATTCTAAATTGAAATTAAAATTTAATATTGAATAAAGGATGAAAACACAGGGCACTAACTAATTAAATAAGAAAAACAGAGAAAAGGTCTATTAGGACTGAGGCGATTAATATAAAAATACTAATCGATTTCAACAACAATTATTATCCGCATAATTATTAAAAAAAAAAACTGAAAATAGGGTGAAGATAAGGCAATTACTGTTAAAGCATCCAGACACGAATTCGAACAGACACGCAGTAAATTTCAACACTTTTACAGAAAGGAAGAAAAACGCTACCTGTTAATATGCTGAGACGGCGTCGACGGCGTTATAGAGTTCAGAGGAATGGCGGTAGGGCGGCGGTGGTCGGTGATGTTAGGGCGGCGGTAGAGCAGCGGTTAGACTGAGATGGGCGGTGGTTAGCAGCGGCGAAAAGAGGACCGGTTTGCGAGCAACACCAACGCCGTCGGTCAATTGGTTGAGAGGTCGGCTGCAAGGTCCCCTGGCGGTAGAGGAGAACGGCGATTTGGGAATGGTAGGAGAAGGAATTGGGAATGGTAGGAGAAGGACGATTAGGGCTTAGTTCTGAAAAATTCTACCTTCAATTTTGTGATAATATTCAGCATAGATAACGAACACGGGATAACAGGTTTAAATGTCCGTTAAATATAATTAAAAATAATTATTAAATTTTGATTTAAAAATAAATTATAATAATTAGATAACTAAACACAGATAACGGATATATAAAAATACAATATCTGTTATCTATGATTAAAAATTTAATTCAAAAATAAATTAAATTGCTTAGATAATGAAGCATAGATAACCACATAAAAATATCCGTTATCTATGAGCGTATTCTAATTTTCTCAAGAACAGAGATAACGGATACAGATTAGATAACGGATATACAAATCATAGATAACGGGTTTAAAAATATCAGTTATCTATGCATGGTTATCTATTAGCAAAAATGTAGTAGTGAACACTTACCCGAAAAACTACTCCAATCAAAATGCAACCGTTTTTCCAGTAGAGGACTCAGCTTCATCTTCTTCATCTTCAATCTGAATGTCATATTCTAAAGTTTTAAGATGTGAAAATAGTGTATGGTGAGAAAAATTGAAGGTATATTTTGTGTGGCTTTATGAATATTGGCCTTCTCTCTCCATCTTTTGCTCAATGAGTGAGAATCTTTTATTAATCTTTTTCTCTGTATAGGATTTTCCCAAGTCTGAGCCTTATTGAGAAGATTTGTCAACCTAACATCTAATTGATCGATTAATTCACCCTCCTTCATTTTGAAAGTATCAAATGTGTGCAAAATATATTGTAGCTTGTTCTCTTTAACTTGATCGATCCTTCACACATATTTGTCAACGTCTCCCACATTTCCTTAGTAGTCTTACAACGTTTTACCTTTTCAATCCAATCTTTACTAAGAGTTTCTATGATCTCTGTTCTTGCTACTTGGTCCAAGTTGTGGATCTTTCTCTCATCATTTGTTAAATCGGCTCCTTTCTTCTCACGTCGACTCTAGTCTCGGAAGATTCGGCTCCATCACTTACAATTCCATGATAAAACTTGATGGGACCTTCTTCCGAGAACTTCTTCCATCCGATCATGAATAGCTTTGAGATGATTCTCCATCCTAAACTTCCAATAATCATAATCTTTGATTGAGAATTCTGAGACTCCTAGTCTTCTTGCTTTTAATTGCAGACATGATGAACAAGAAACTTGATAGAAACTTATTAGCAAGGTTAGTGAATCAAAGAAGAAGAAAATGGCCAAAAGCAATTCAAGAAACTTCAAGACCACAAATATATCGAAACAACTTAACACCGCTCTGATACCACTTGTTGGTCCCTAGATTGAGTGTTGAATAAGAGTTTGAGTGAACCTTCCAGAGATAATCTAGAAGGGGGTTGAATAAATTATCTAAATTTTTAACAAAATTCAGATTCTCAAACAAACTTAAACCTGCAAACCCTAAAATCAAAGTGTTAGCGGAAACAAATTTATACTCAATCTAAATTGGATCTAAAGTAATCTGAAATATGTTTAACCGGTTTGTAAGTAATTGATGGAAATTAAAAGCGAAAGAATGAACCACGAGATTTATAGTGGTTCGGATCGAAAGATCCTACATCCACTCTCGTTCCATTATCCTATGAAAGGGCATTCACTACGTACTTCCTTGCTTACTTCCCACTTACAGTTTACAACGAATATCTTGAGCCTTACGAGGTTTTCCTTCTTGATTTACGGAAATAATGGCTTGAAGATGTGAATGAAAGTGTTCTATAAACACTATAAAAACTATGAACGTAAAGAACGTTCTTGTTTGTGAATATGAACTTTGTGAGTGCTTGATTGTGTTACAAGTTGCTTGTGATTCTCGAAATACAAAAGTTATTCTATTCCAAACAAAAGACCTATTTATAGAGAGTTGATGCTTGGTGGTTGTAACTTCCTTGTTGACTCTTCTCTTGTTTGTTATAACCAACTAAGCTGAATTTTGTAATTGCTTCTTGATTAGTTATAATGAAACTGCTTGATTTTCTAACACTTAAGTCGTCTTCTTTCCTCATCTTGACGTGGTCCACCTCATCCGATTTTCTTCATGTCTTCATATTTTGTCAATCTTGAAGTGTCGATTAAATCTGTGGCTTGTCTTGATCTTGACTTGTCTTCATCTGTCTTCTTGTGCTCGTCCTTATTCTGTCTTTTTGAACTGTCCTTATACGCCGTAAGTACTTAGTCTATTACAAGTTTTCACTACATCACTGGCTATACAATGATTCATTGGTCGTCCTATTTTTACATTTGTCTTAACTTCATCAAAACTAAATACATTTTTCTCCTAACATTCAGACTTAGTCGAGTTTATTAAACTTGAGAAACATAGGATAACATCTACTTCTTCCATCAAAAGGACCGTATTTCAATACGAGTCTTAAACTTGGACTTTGGAACCCTTTCTATCAGTTAGGTCTCTTCATCCGATCCTTTTTGTTTAGATCGAGACGAGTTTGAAGTAATCTAACCCATAGGTTTCCATGGTCCAAATTTGATTTTCTTTTTTATTTCACTGCCTTGATGAATTTCCTAGGTTGAGTAAATTCGATTTTTGCTTCTTTCATAACCAAGCCCAATTTTATCATGAGTTTTTAGAAGACTTAAAAATCTGGTTTATAAGCGATTGAGAGTTATTTAGGTGACTCGGCTTGAAGACTAGTTTTCATTAGTCTTCTTGATAACCTCTCGTTACAAACCTCTATTAATTTGACTTTTAATGAAATCAGTTCTTCCTCTAATTTTGGAAAAACTAGATGATGTGCTAGCCTTAATCTGATATTTACATTCCCCCTTGAACGTATCTACGGACTCGGGATAACTCATAATCTATTTACCTTTGGTTAGAGTATAAATCTGATCTTTAAGAGTCAAATTCTCGACTCTAATTGCTTATAGGCAATTGAAGAAGTTTTCAAACCTTTCAAAAGGTTCTTGATGACTGTTTGATCATTTTCGAGATACAAACCTACAAGATTCATTATACGAGGAAGAATAGTAACTTACCTCTTTAGTCATGAGGCAAATCTCGTCATTTGATCCAAAATCGAGATGATGAAGATTTCTGGCTTCCTTTTCTTGAGCAAGGAGAGCCATCCGATCGGCATACCGTGTGTCCCTTTTCTTTATCTTTTCCTCTCTTTCTTTAGGGGTTAACTTGGGACAATCATAGCTGAAATGACCAGGCTTGTTACATGTATAACATGTATCTCACGATGTGATGCGGGACTTCTAAAGCTTTTCTCATGGGAAACTTATATCTTTTAGTCTAACCCTTTCTTTGGTCATCATCGATGAGTTTCCACCATCATTTCTTCTAGATCTTGACCTAGATCTGTCCTTCCCTACATGTCTAAACTTACTACGCTTGTACTTCATTTTTAAACGATACCCTCTTGGTCAATAAATCCATATGTTCCTTCAAAGAGAGATCAGCTCCCTTTGATTCTTGGACCGGTTTCTCATCACTATTAACAAAAGCTACGGTTTTAGTATACGTGCTAGATTAAGTCTTGTCTTCCTCGTCTTCAACTTTGAATATCAAACTCATAGCCTTTCAAATGTGAGAACAAAGTATAATGAGTCATAGAGGATAGATCATTTGTAGTTTTAATCAAGTTTCCTTTTTCTCTCCAACATTTAGTTAGAGATCTAAGAATTTATTGTTAATCTCTTTTACGTATAGGCCTTTCCAAGATCGGTTGCTCTATTTATCAAATTAGTCATTCTTCCTGTCTAATTGATCTATAGATTCACCTTGCTTCATTTTAAAGGTATCGAAAGAATGGAGAACAGGACTAAAGCTTGTTCTCCTTTACGATTTGTGTCTTCGCACATATCGGCTAAGGTAGACCACATCTTCTTGGTTGTCTTACACTTTTTGATCTTCTCGTACCATTCTCGGTGAGAGTAACAATGATTTCATTTCTGCAACTTGATCAAGATTATATACATTCCTCTCATCATTTGTGAGTTCGAGACCTTCTTCTCAACACGAACTCGGGTTTTGAGCTACTAGCACCATCACTAACACCACCATGATAGAATTTTATTGGACCGTTTGAAAGCACATCTTCCATTCTAGGATGAATGAATTTCAGATGATTCTCCATGCGAAACTTTCAATAATAATAATCCTCAATCTCAAAATCTGGAAGATTCTTAACTTTCATTTCAATACGTGGAGACATGGTTAGTGATGAAAAAGAATAATAATGAAAAGATATCAAGAACAAATCTGTAAACAAAGATTAAATGATAAAAGATTGACCAAAAGAAATATTAAGAACAGTTTAACTATTGTTCTAATACCACTTGTTGGTCATAAGGTTGAGACTTCTAGAGATAATCTAGAACCGGGGTTGAATAGATTATCTAAAATTCTTCAATTTCAGATTAAACTATTTAAAGTAATTTTCTAAATTACTTAGAGTTCACAATGATTTCTTTTAAACTTAACCTTTCTAAAAATGGATCTTAATTCTTGATTTGATTAAGAGCAGATTAGTAAACTAGAAAATCAATAGTGCGAGAAAAGAAAAGAACACCGATTTATAGTGGTTCGGATTATCCTACATCCACTCTCCTTCTACAAATTAGTAGAAGTGACTCGACTTACTACTTACTTACTCACTTTCCTTATAGATTACAAGTATAGTATGAAGACTTGATCTTCGACTTCTTCCTTCTAAACTATATTCTAACTTCAAGTACAAAGTGCATGATGAAGATAAAGATACAAAAAGTGTTCTATAAACACTTAGAAAAATTCTAACTAATCGTGATGATTGCTAAGTGTGCTTTTTAGAGTAAAGAATCTTGAGTGCATCAAAAGTCTTTTCTAGTGAAGCATCTAGACCTATTTATAAGAGATGAAAAAGCAGTTAGTTAGTTAGAATTAACTCTAACCGTCTAACAATTTCTTAAAAACCGCCTAATCGTAGCCGATCTTCTTTTAGTTGTCGTCTGATTGACTTAGTGAGATCTGTCTTTCTTATTCTACTCAGTGGCCTTCGCTTTGTCTTGAGCTTTTCATTATTGTCTCCGATCGGATGACTTCTTCAAGATGATCTATGACTTGAGTCTTAAGAACCTCGGTGACTATACTAGTCTAACCTAGTACGAATTTTTACAATTTTAACATACTACTTTACTTGATTTGTTCTATACAACTCAGCTTGTCATCCTACTTATAAAGACTATCTAACATATACATTTTAACACAACAAAACTCATTCCCGATCTAACAAAGAGGTACCCAAGATTGTGTAAAAAATAATAAAATCGATACATAAAATCCAACAATGAATTTATCTAATATGATACTTTCGATTTCTTTGAGTCAATTTATCAAACAGTTTGAAAATAATTTTAAAATTCAAGATCATCATATAATTATAACACTTAAATTAATCAAGATTCAAATAAAAAAATGAATGTGTTTTTAACTATTGAGACAAGAATGACAACAATTACAACCGAGGTTGAAAGAATGTGATAAAAAAATCTCACATCTATAAACAGGGAAATTGAAACAACGCTATTACATTTAAGTAATATAAATGATATTGAATTATTTTAGTTGAAACAACGCTATTACATTTAAGTAATATAAATGATATTGAATTATTTTATTTTATTGGTTATTAATTATCATAAATTAGTATACAAGGTTAAGTTTATAAATTTGTATTTTTTAAAAAATTATAATGAGGATATCTTTGTAATTTTATACATTTTTAGAACTTTATTTATTTTGTGATATTGCGAAGCTAAATCGCTATTGGCAAAACTAAACTAGTGTCAACTTTTTGTTGGTTCTCTAACATCGAGTAGGACGAACATCATTCCCGATAGTATTGAATTGTCATTCCACAAAATCTAGTTAATCCCTTTGAATTTGCCATTAATTTTGATTTGTAACGATAAATGTTGTAAGTAAATATAATCATTATATAAAACCACCTATATTCATTAATCTTCAACACCTTGCTTGATTTAGGCAAGGTATGCTATGAACTAATTTTAAGATGAAATATGTTTGTATTTTATATATGTATATTTAATAATATTAGTTACTTTATGTCGTATCACGAATTATTCGCCCCAAGGCCCAACTCGGCTAGGCCAGCCCAAGCCAACCATGCCAAGCTCGGTGGAGCTCGGCCCATCCAACGGTCCGCTCGTCCAACTACGGTCACCACGGCCGTCCGGGTAGGCCAAGCCTAGAGGAGCTCGGCACCAACCAGGGGTCCACCCGCCCGGCCAAGGCGAGCAAGACCCTCCAAGAGGTGAGCCCATCCAAGCCCGACGAAGATCTCGGCTCGCCACGAGAAGGCGAGCTTGGCGAGGCTAATGGCGAGCAGCTCGGCGATCCAATAGCTTCCAAGCGAAGTCTCTCCCAAAATAGTAATAGGACCAATGTAACAGATCACTAGGGATGTCACCCTTACAGGTATAGCTAGAAATTCCTTTTGTTATCGAGAGAATCGCACTGAACGGACATTAGCGGGACGTGAGAGGGTAATTCTTTGCCCAAAGTATAAGGAGTCACTCTCACACTAAATGAGAATTTGTGCATTTAATGTACATCCTTTTTTCGTAGGGATTCTAGGGCAATATTAATGCCCTATAAATAAGACCTAAAAGACATAATAAATGAGTTACAAAATCCATACTTAAGATCCGAGGCTAAATCCCTCGGCAATTCCTCCTCTTATTTACTTGCTTTCTGCATTTATTAAGATATTAATTACTCATCATTTCTATTGATTGTTCTTGGGAATTTATCACCATAAATTCCCCAATCAATATTGTTATTAAATGAATTCGAGGCCACTTCCACATTTAGTCCATAGATTTATTTCGATTAACAACACTTTATTAAAAAGTATTAATTTAATAATAAAAGTGTGCTTGGTAGATTATACGGCTGAGAAATAAAATATCTCTCTCCTTTTTTTTTTTTTTAGTTTGTTACTATTTTTTTCATTTCTCTCTTATGCTTAACAAACCATAACACACCATTGGGTGTTACCCACAATCTTCTCTCAAGTCTCAACAATGTAGGAAATATGCTTGTCCAAAACTCGATATTAACCTTGACCTGTTTAAATGCCTAAATCATAATAAGGGTAATTGTTACAGCTTTTCCATGGTAAAGAATGCTTATGTAATTTTACACTCTATCAAACACTAGTAAATGATGTATATCTCACTTTTTTATACTAAAATATTCTCTACATTATATACTCTCTTATCTAATCTATTCAATTAAATGAGCTTTAATGATGTATAATAAAAAACAACCAATTATACTCATATTTTTTTAATTAATTAATTTATCTCCCCACAAACAAAGGATCTATCATTAAAATAAAGTGAAGGATGTAATAAACCTATGTTGTACGTGAAGGAGAACACGAGTGCGGGGCGATACAATATGGGCACAAGGATACAAATTTTAAAAATTTTAAGTTGTTCATCAAAGATACGTCTATTTATTTATATTTTTTTAATATATAATGCCTAAAAATATATATATGAAATTTTAAAAATTCATAAATCAAATGTATGTAAATTCACCTTTTTCTCTCATCTCTATCCTTTACATATCGGTTAAGGTTCCAAAAAGCAGCTACATGAAGCATGAGTAAGAAAGGAAGGTCATAAGGTAATGCTAGCCGATGATAATGAGGATAGCCTTCAACGCGAGGGCCTTCGATTGAGAAGGGCGTGGCTTGTAATAATGGGCTTGACATTTTGGCGAGAATTAGAGGAAAATGACTTGGAGCCGGCTATTGAGCTGCAAGGCGACTCTTGTCGGCTTGAAGAAAAGAAGTATATTGTCGAAAGTGAGAAAATCGAAAGTAAGGAACAATTCATGGATATCTCTGCTGATCCTTCCAATACTTCCATCCGATTTCGGTCCCGGGGGGTTGGGTCTTAGAGAAACCTGGTTAAGATGTTACTAGTTCGACGAAACTACAAAGTTTTACCGATATTACTAAAAATGACACGAGAGAAAAAAATATTATTACTAAGGAATACAACCTACGTAACAAGCCGGTGGCAACTCGGTCAAGTGGAGTGCGGTTCTTGCCTCCTTATGATAACATCTACGTGATTATCTCAAATCGATATAGATGCTCTTAAATCAATGCGAGTCATGGCTCATAAGAATTTAGCAGTACATGTGAAGATGAGTCAAATCCACCGTAATTTTGATTGAGAATTTGTGATTACAATCGTAGGGTTGGTGGGACAATGGTGGGTTTTATTATTATTTTGGCAAAGAAATGATAGGTTTATAAAGTTCTACTTTGATTTTGTATAGAGGTTCTTCCCTTTCTCCGCCTTTAAATCGAAGTGTGATCTTATGGCTTTTTAGATTTTGATAGGCTTAAAAGTCAACACTCACCCTTCAAGTGTAAAGGGATCGTGTAGCTAGTAAGTTACCGGTTAAATTATCGAACCACGAAAATCAAGTGTGAGATAGCCCTAAATTTACTAATTTAATCATAATTGTAGCACAAATCATATAATAGGATCAATTGGTTTTATGCAAATAATTAACTAATCAAATAACTAAAGTCTACTAACAATGAAATTCAATCAATAATAAAGGCGTGCTCGGTGCTTATCAACAAATGGGTATCAATCGTAATGAATTCAAATGAGTATTTGTCATGTCAATGAATTAATAAGAGCAATCTTTGACAAAAGCAATAATCCCGTACTTGGTAAGCCTAGGAACTACGCTACATTGAACACACGAAAGATTGAAAGGACTAAGTCACCCTTTCCTCCCTGGGCAAGAACACGAGTCAATAGATTACCCTAGCGTGACTCCCCTTCGATACTAAGACACCTTACCTATAGTCTCTTCACTAATCACTCGACTACTAATCTAAATAATTAATGTGGAATTAATGTATTTCTAACGGTGTTAATCAAGTCTCCTTGCATTAAACCAATATTAACTCTAATTACCCAATTACTTCCCTCACCCAATTGAGTTATCTAAATACCCAAGTCTCCTTGCGATAATTAAATAACTATGCATGGAATTAGAAATTAATTAAACAATAGATCAATCAATCCTCATTAATCAAATTAATTAATCAACAATCAAAATTACTCATAAGAATTCCTCACGAATCAATCACCCATAAGTATCAAAACACCCTAGCACTATGAATTTAGCCTAGCATAATTGAAGAAATTAAATCCATGAAATTAATTGAATAAACGAAAGTCATAACGAGAAATTGAATTGATAAAACTGAAATTAAAAGTTGAATATCACCTAGATGGTGTCCAATCATAAAGAAACCATCCGTTGATAAATCTAAATTGAAAAATAAATTGAAACCCTAGCTATGTGTGTGTGAAAGTGTGTGTTCTTGATCTTCTTCTCTCCCTCTTGATCAAAAACGTCCGAGAAAATTGTGTATGTTCGTGTATATATATGTATATAAGCGCCTGCCACGTGTCACGCTCGGATTGGACGAAAAAATAACGAGAATTCCGCAAAACACGCCTCGACTCGAGGGAGAGCCTCGACTCGAGGCTTGGCTCCTCCCTCGACTCGAGGTTTCTGAAAAAATCCGGTTTTTAGTTTTGGCCTATCCTCGACTCGAGGCTTCCCAAGCTCGACCCTAGGTCGAGACCAGGATTTTTCTAGGCCCGATATGCACCTCGGACCCCTATTTTCGCCCCTACGCGTTCGTCTTGTTGCCATATGAATCCCGATACTTTCCGTTTCGTCAAATTCCACGAAAACTACGAAAACGAGACAAAAACCAAACGAAATGCATTAGTAATACTTTTAAGCATAAGAAGTGATACTCTATACTTTTAAGCTTAAACATTAATACTTTTCATCAAATTATACATTTAAATCCCTCTAAACTCATGCAATAATTCACCCTAAGCAGATTTTCTTTTTACTATAACACCTAATTAGATATTTTTCTCTCATTCAAAACTTAAGCATATTTAATAATTTAATCTAATTAAGTAATAAAATAACAATTCAAATTTCTATCGATCCAATACATAAATCATAATAATGAATTCAATTAAAAATGAATGTCACATTGTTAATGCCTATAAAGAATAGGTTTTGTGTGGCACCGTCTCACGGATCCTTTTTGTGAGACGAAGCTCCATTTAATTAATACCTAACCCATTTAATATTGGATCAACAAAGCGAGGCCTAAAAAAATGCAGTCCAAATACCTCTCAACTAATAGAGAGATTTGACCCAAATCCATAGCTGTGGCAAGTAAAAAATTGAGGAAGAAAAAAAAATCAGGGCTCAAATCCAAAATAGATAGAATAAAAACTCCGATGCAATTGTGACTTCAGTACCAGGCGCCTGAGACTACGATGGCGACACGACTGCTGGTGAGGCGACAACACGATGGAGATTTTATATCCAAAATCTTCCCTGTTTTCCCAATTCAAATACAAAATTTTCACAATCCACGAGGAAGTATAATTTGCATATTTGCAGCACAACTATTTAATTTCTCATAGTCTTATGTTTTGCGGTGATTTTAACTTCATGCAGAGATGAGAAAATTAGAGGTGAATTCTAATACTAAACATTTTCCTTCAATTATGAGAATGTTTGTGGGAGTTTGATGGGTTTTGAGAATGGAAGAGTTGTTCATGAGGATGTCGTGATATATATGTATACAAAATGTAATGAATTGGAACCTGCTCAAGAATTGTTTGATGGAATGCCTCATAGAGATTAGAGACATTGTTTTATGGAATAATTTGGTTTCTGGGTATATATACTTCCAACTGATTCAGTAAGTTTATCTATCACATAATCAATTATAGGGGTTGGTGTGTGTGGGAAGATATGCATGAGTGGTAGGGACGAGTAATGGAGATTTTGAGAGTAAAGTTGAAAAAAGAGAAGTGTGTGTGAGAATCACAATTTCCATTGTTTGTTTCTTACATTTTACATGAGAAGTTACAACAATGATGTTATCATGATCCCGCATATACCTGCACTTAAGTCTAGTTACAAGATTCTGTTGAATGTTGACTTGGAATTGTGATAGTAAATATTAGTTGAATGGTTAAGTTTTTCATAACTCTGCTGGTATTTATTTCACTTGCACCAAATTCATTTGAAATCAAATATACAGATGAAACTTTGCGATTAGGACAACCATCCAAGTGTAAGACATTTCACTTAATGGAATAAATTTTTGGAAATTTTTACTAATGTACTATATTAAAAAAAAGTATCACTTTTTATTTAAAAATATGTTACATTTCAAAACGTGATAATTTTAGTTGAAAAAAGTGATATAATTTTTCACAAAAGCGACTATCGCTTTTCACTTTAAACATTATCACTTTAAAATTTATAATTCATAAAAGGAATTGACGTGAATCTTGACTAATGAACGGTATTAAAAAATGTATCACTTTTTATTTTGAAAATAAATCCCATTATAAAATGTGATAACTTTAATTATAAAAATGATAATATTTTATATTAAAAGTGACTATAACTTTTCACTTATAATCATTGTCACCTTTCCGAATACATTATCACTTTTCAATTTTTGGTTAATACTCCCTCCATCCCAAGAAGTTATGCACACTTTCCTTTTTCGTCTGTCCCAAGAAGTTATGCATACACCTAAAATGAAAACATCACACAATATTGATACCCTCATAATATTAATTTACGATACTTGAAAATTTATCAATTTTCATTTGAATATATATCACATTTCAAACAATGGTAATTTTAATTGAAAAAGTGATGATATTTTAATAAAAGTGACCATCACTTTTCACTAAACTGTCACCACTTTCACTTAAAATATTATTACTTTTCAATTTTCGATTAATATAAGGAATTGATGAAAAACTTTATTAGTGAGAGGTATTAAAAATATATTTCCTCTGTCCCATAATAACTTACACAATTTTCTTATTTGGACGTCCTAAGATAACTTGCACAACCCAAAAATAGAAACCCCACTATAAACTTCACCCTCACATTATTCACAACATTACATAAAATATCATTACTTTTGGCCCACATATACACACAATCCAACTCATTTCTTACTTTATACATACGAGATAGGGATGTAAATGAGTCAAGCCGTTCGCGAACTATTCGGGCTCGGCTAAAAAAATATTCGTTCGAATTCGTTCGTTAAATTTCACGGTGAGCTCGAGCCCAGTCGAGCTCATTTATTTTATCGAGCCGAGCTCGAGCCTATGAGTATTTGGTTCGAAAGCTCGCGAGCCGAGCTCGCGAACAGGCTCGTTTACAAAGCTCGCGAATAAGCTCGTTTACAAAGCTCGCGAATAGGCTCGTTAAGGCTCGGCTTATTATGTATATATTATATTTTTATTTATTTATATGTATTATCAATTCTATATTTATTTATTAAAAAAATCTATATAAATACTATATATTTATTATCAATTCTATATTAAAAAATCTATATTTATTTATTTTTATTATCAATTCTATATTTTTATTTATTTATTATTTAAAAGTGTGATATAAATAAAATTAATCATTATACTCAATAAGTCAATATTATGATTTAAGACTTAATCACTATACTCAATATTATAATTTAAGACTTAATCACATATTTAGAATTATATTATATAAAGAAAAATAATCGCATTAATTTAAAATTATATAATATCAAATTTTTATAAAGGGAAATAATTTGAGATAATATACTTACTTTAAGGAATTTATTAAATTAGTTAAATCTCTCATATTAATCATTCCATAAATTTTTCTTAATTTAAAAAATTTATTATTTATTGACACATCATCACATTACTCAATATTATGATGCCACATAATACAAATATACAATCTATTTTGCCTCGTGCACTTTTTTTTGAATGATATTACTTATATTACTAAATAATATTACTTATTTTATTGAATGATATTAGTATATTACTCATAAATCAATTGCATCGTGCACTAGTTGAATAATATTCTTTGTTTCACTAAATAATATTAATAAGTATGTATATAAACAACAATAATTTATATTTATAAATATTTTTTTATTAAATCAATATTAAAAATTAAGTGTTCTAGCCTTACAATTTGTTATTTGTCCTAAAATCAAGTAAAACTGTCTAGAATAGTAAAAGTAAACAACAATAATTTTTTAAAAGTTTAGAATATATAAGTAGAGAATTATCTATTGTTTAAGAATATGTAAGTAGAGAATTTTTACGAACTTTTTTGAGCCGAGCTCAAACTATTTTGATAATTTGTTAACGAGCTTTTTTCGAGCCGAGCTCGAACTAGGCTCGATTAAATTGTTGACGAAGCTTTTTATCGAGCCGAGCTCGAACTAGGCTTGATTAACTCGTTAACGAGCTTTTCGAGCCGAGCTCGAACTAGGCTCGATTAATTCGTTAACGAGCTTTTTTGAGCCGAGCTCGAACTATTCGCGAGCCAAATAATTTATATTCGAGCCGAGCTCGAGCCCAAAAATACAAACGAGCCGAGCTCGAGCACGATAGTATTCGGCTCGGCTCGACTCGTTTACATCCCTACATACAGATTTATAAAATTACCCCTCAAAATCTAACTAATTACTCTACTTTCTTATTTTGTGTGCCCACAAAATTGTGCTAGTATTTATGGGACGTAGGGGGTACCGAGTATCACATTTCAAAAAGTGATAACTTTAATTGAAAATGTGATAATATTTAATCTTAAAAATGACTATCACTTTCACTAAACTGTCATCAGTTGATTAATATGAGAAATTGATAAAAATCTTTATTAGTGGACGGTATTTAAAAATATACCACATTTTAAAAAGTGACAATTTTATTTTTACTAAATTATTTTCACTTTTAGAATAGAAGAAATTGGTAAGAATTTTTACTAATTAGTGATACTTAAAAATGAGCATTTCTCATTTAAAAATATATCACATTTAAAAAATGATAATTTTAACTAAAATGGAATTTTCCCTTTCCATTAATCTCTCTCTTTTTAGAAGAAATGTTCAACCAGAATGCTGAGATCCTCATCTTCCACAAGCCACTGAAAAATCTTGTTGTAACACCTAAGAAACGTATATTTAATGATATTGGGTTGTTTTTCTTTATCGTTTCATCTTGAGTACTGAATTAAATTTTATCTCAAGCTTCCAAGAACTATGTTACATACTAGAACTTGAAACATATGGACAAATCTATTGTACAGATTGACGCAGTTAGCATGGTTATTCAAGTATGTTCCATTATGATTTCAGTTAGGAAAATTATCAAACATCTTATAGTCATATATTGTATCATACAACTACTACTGTATTTTTAATTCTTCTTGTGTATAATTCGAACAGAATATCAACAATCACATATTTCCAGTATCACCAACTATTCCAATGGCAAACTAATCGATGAAGTTGCCGCCTGAATTGTGCAATAGAAGAAAATATCAATCATAATGTCTCTAATCATATAAAAATTGAATAAATGCAACTCCATTGCAAGCTAATTAAATCCCCTCAAATTATCCATCAATATGTTCGTCTAAGGCATTAAGTCCATTCTTGTGTGAATACATATTTCTATTAGAGAACGGTGATGGAGATTTGTAATACCGTAACTTTCACAACGTCTAAAAGCAACAATTATTATATATCTAGAATAGATCTTTCATGTTGTTGAAGAGTAAGAGCAGTGCAAAATATTAAGAGAGCGAGAAGAATGTGAGAGAGAGATAGGTTAGGAGAAGAAGAGGGCAAGAGAACGGGTTACAGGCAGCAAGAGTATTTGTTATCACTTTTATATTAATTTGTATCACTTTTTTAAAAAGTGATAACAATTTATTAAAAATAACTAGGTCTCATGCATGAGACGGTCTCATACATGTTTTTCCACTACGGTTAGATCTTACTTAAATAATTTAGCGAAGCAAAGAATGGATCAAATGTGATCCGTCTCATGAAATGAGATCCATGAGACAGTCTCACACAAGTATTTGTCTAATATAAATTACATTACATAATAAAATTCAATTGAAACACGCTTGGTTGTAAATTCTTCAATAACAATGAGATTGATTACAAGACAATTTTGGTTGTTTATGATAACAAAAATGGTCAATGATACTATATTTCCTCCTAAATAAAGTAATAATTACCCATTTTGATTAATTTTTTCCCTTCATACAATCATTTATCCGCAATCATTTCCTTCCATCACCACTAACAAACCTCTTTTATCTCATTTTATTAAAAAAATTGGAGCACAACACTCATGATTTAACCACCAAACATTTCCTTCCTTCAATATATACGGGACGGCAAAAACTTGTATGAGACCGTCTCATGTATGAGACCGAATCACTTTTTAATAAATTGTTATCACTTTTAAAAAAGTGATACAAATTAGTATAAAAGTGATAACAATTTTGAAAAGTGATAACAATTTATGAAAAAATGATAACAAATTATGAAAAAGTGATAATAATTTATTAAAAAGTGACTCCGTCTCATGTTCGTCTCATGCATGTACGGTCTCATACAAGAGTGTCCCATACGGGACATATAGGGAAAAATAATTGCATTCACATTCCGATTAAAGAGCTTATAATAAGTGACCCATATATATATATATATATATATATATATATATATAATCATATTTGCCAAATTCGTGCACTGAATTCATGAGTTTAATAGTTTTACTTTATTATTATTATTATTATTTACTGATTCGTGATCGTCGAATTCACTAATTTACGAATCTCATCCTTTTTAAAATATTGACACAAATTTATTATTGCATCATAATATTTTTAGCTTTGGTGCATCATAGGAATAAACTTAATGCGCCAGCGCCATAAATACTCAGCTATATATGGATAGAGGACAAAATTCTGAGTGGGAACTTTAAATCATGGATTATCCTCAAATAAATTTAATCTTTTGGAAGTTTAATCTCCTCATTTTCTTTCCCACCCAAAAAAATTTGAGTTGGAACAATGGCATCTGCTTTGAATCAGTGCAGCAATTATCGATGCCTTATGGTGCATCGTCCCAGTGATTTTTCCTCCTCGCGACGCCCTTCTTCCTCAGCTACTCCACTCTTTGGCTGTAAGCTGAAGGGATCTTCAATCAGGTATGGATCGAGGAATGATTGTCAGGGTTTTAGCGATTTTGAGTTTAATTCTTGGCGTTGTAATTTTTTAGAACCAGCAACTAAACCTCAATGGAAGATTTTCTGAATCTAGTTCCAAGTTTTAGGCGTGCTGATTTTTGATTTAGCTCTCGTTCATTAGTTCATTTCTTTAGCATCATGATAGTTGTCTGATTTTATCCACATACTTCTTATAGAAAACGCCATAGAAACACTTTTCTGTTGACGGAAATCGGTGGACGTGATGAAACTAATTTGGGGGTAGGGGTGGGGGTGGGGGAACTAATATTAATAAGTTGATCTGGTGGTTGATACCTTTGAATGTTGAATGCAGGTGTGAGTCTTCCACAAGTACTGATGAAACCAAAACATCGAAACAAATGAACATATTAGACAATGCAAGCAATCTCCTTACGAATTTCTTAAGTGGAGGAAAGATAGGAAATATGCCTATTGCTGAAGGTGCTGTCTCGGATCTTTTTGGCAAACCCCTTTTCTTCTCCTTATATGATTGGTTCATACAGGTACCTTCTTAAATTGTGTTGCTTATTGGTTGAATTTGGTGTATATATATATATATATATATATATATATATATATATATAATATATATATATATATGTGTGTGTGTGTGTGTGTGTGTATACTACGATTTGTTTAAGTAACTGATATATTAAACTTCCAGGAGATGTTGGTCTTATTCTGATGTCTGTAGATGCATTTGGTTGTAGATACAGCAACAGTCTTGTTTTTGGTTCTATCCGGTCCCATAATTGTAACTTTGCTTCATGAATGATTTCATTTCGCACTCTGTTAACTGTTGTTTTACTTTTGCAGCATGGTCAGCATATAACTTGACTCTTTGGGGCAATATGTTGTCTCATATCACATTATCACTAGACATATGCTAAAAATGCATTTTCATTGGTGATTTCCTTTATTGGTCTAATTCACAGTGTATATCGGTTGATTGTGCAGCATGGCTCCGTATATAAACTTGCCTTTGGGCCAAAAGCATTTGTCGTAGTGTCAGATCCCATCGTTGCAAGACATATTCTCCGTGAAAATGCATTTTCCTATGACAAGGTATGATTTGTTTAGGTGGTGCTTCTCTCTTTTGAATTTTGTTTGCCATGAGTCTTGTTTTCTGGTGGCCATTGGTAATTATGAGTTCAATTATGCCAATTGATCATTCTTCTATCATTCATTACTTTTGTATCTAGCATTACCTTGAATATATACGTCCTTATCTTATGGCTACTAAACTTTTATGTAAGTAAACGCAGAGAGGTACATCTTTTTCATTCCAATGTTAGTCCAATTGTGTGCACGGCATTAGAGTATGGTGTATGCCTTAAGTTTGAATGGTTAGACATTATAGTATGGTTCTGATATGTTTATGGCAAAGAAATCACCATCATTGTTTGACTGATTTTGTTAGAGTCAAAGAGATTGAAACAAGAATCCAAGAACTCTAAATTGAAATACGGGAGATTCCCATCCCAAGCCTTAGGCTGAAATTCACTATTCAATTATCCCTCCTCCAAAATAATAGATCCTGGCCTATTTTATAAGCATTACAGTCCACGCTTAAGGCCCACTAACAGAAAATAAAGCACTAACTAACCCCGCTTAATGCCAACTGAACAATTAACTACCCACTAATGCTAACTGAATCAACTAACTAATCAGAACAGAAAAAGTCTTTCTATGATGGTAATTTTTATCGTATCAGATTTCACATGTAGGCCCAAGCACAAATGCTGGAACTCATTAACCAGAATTAGGAGGAATTGTTAATTTTATGTATGATTTATATTCTTATTTTCTGATTATTAATTCCAATAACATTATCAAGGGTGTCCTTGCTGATATATTGGAACCAATAATGGGAAAAGGACTCATACCTGCAGACCTTGACACCTGGAAGCAGAGGAGAAGAGGTAACTATATAAATAACTTAGTTATTACCACTTGTCTAATTCTTTTCGTTTATGTAGTTACCCTTATAGTGTTGAATGTGAATTTGCAAATTTCTAAAGATTTCTTGTAAAACTGTCATTAATTATGAACATTGTTGACTACTTCACCAAAAATCTATATTTGCAATTGTATCGAATTACAACGTTCCCTTTTCTTAATTGTTGTTCACATTTAATGTACGTTGATTGCAGTTATTGCTCCTGGATTCCATTCACTTTACTTGGAAGCTATGACCAAAGTTTTCACTAAGTGCTCTGCGAGAATGACGTCAAAAATTGATAAGCTTATAGAGTTCGAAGCTTCAAGAGGAGAGCAAAAACAGAGCTGGATCTTGAAGCTGAATTTTCTAGTCTGGCTCTTGATATTATTGGACTTGGTGTATTTAATTATGACTTTGGTTCTGTTACAAAGGAATCCCCAGTGATTAAGGTATGTTTGGATATTATTCTTTTAAATTTCAGTCACCATATAATTCTTTAATCTTTCTAATTATCAGTAGGATAATTTGTGATTATTACAGAGTGGTAATAGTATATGGTTTGTCTTTCTCGCTAATCTCTTAGTGCACATTATGAACTGTCTGATGCAATATGTTTGACTTGTAGGCTGTATATGGTACACTGTTTGAAGCTGAGCATCGTTCAACGTTCTACATACCTTACTGGAAAATCCCTTTGGCAAAATGGCTTGTTCCTCGGCAGCTGCAGTTCCAGAAGGATCTTAAAGTCATAAATGATTGTCTTGATGAGCTCATTAAAAATGCAAAAGAGACCAGAGAGGTAAGAAAATATGCTGCAAAGAGGCTAAGAATAGCATAAATAAAAATTGATGTAATGCTATGATGTCCATCATTTAAGCACCCTCACATAGAACCAAGAGTAAAATATATTTGCGTTTTAAAAGAGATAGCAACTGATGTATTTCAATAATTATTCTTTTCCTCATAAAATTGATGTTTCTCCCAAATTTCTTACGAATTTAGAAGTTATGACTATCCGATGAGAATCCGCGAATTAGGCTCGATGAATTCGATGCCCCAACTCAGGTTGGCAAGCAACGAACCCCTCAATCCCTAGTAATTTCGATGCTCCAACTCAAGTTGGCAAGCAACGAAACCCGATTCAAAGCTCTAGCTCGGGCTAGCAAGCTATCGAATCAATTCACAAAGCAAGAATTTGCTTTAAGAACTAGTTTGTTATCTTTTTCATATCCCTCAAATGAACTTATACAACTAGTTATATAGCCATCAATTCTACCTAACCAACTAACTAACTCCTAACAACTCCAACTAACAACTAACAAGAAAATACAACTCTTGCAAAATAGTCCCTAATATGCAATACAAAAAGTTAAAGGACTAAATACAGAATTCATGACAATTCAATTTCTTGACTTGATTTATAAGTTCTCAACATTCCCGGCCCCATAAAGAACATCCTTGACCTCAAGGATAAGCTCGGATCGATCTCTTATTTCTTGGAACGTCAAGAGAAGACAATAAGATTTTTCCTCTATCGAAAATGAAAAATCGGCCATCCAAAGTTGAACGAAATCGTGCAAACATTTCCGCTTCAATCTTGACCGTTCCTTTTCTCTTGACAACTTTGCAAGGAAGAATAGTTCCATATTGGAAGAAAGTGCATTCCAATCTAGCACCCTTTACCGATTGATCAAGATTCTTCACAAAGAGGTTTCCAATTCCATAATTTTTGATGGGTTCATCTCCACCAACCTCATTGACATTTTTGCAAACACCTTCACTACACCTTTCAACATTTCCTTCAACAACTCTACTTTCTTCCTTTTCAAGGTTTTTTTGCTTTAAACTTGCTTCTTTTAATTCCTCTTCCTCTTGCACGAAATCTTCATGATGATAACAAGAAGAATGCGGCGGTGTTTTCTTTGATTTTCTTGACGACGATTTAATTTTATTTGTTTGTTTCCGTCGCCTTACCTTCACCAACTTCTCCGCCATCTTGATGATTCTCGTCATCCTTCTCTCCATAACGTCTAATCCGTTTTCCAAGATCTCCATTCTTTCTCCAAGAGTACATGCACCAGCCATTTTTCTTTTCATTTTGAAGCGCGATTCTCGTCGTGATTCCATGCTCTCAATGAAAGCACCAATTGATGAGAACCGCGAATTAGGCTCGATGAATTCGATGCCCCAACTCAGGTTGGCAAGCAACGAACCCCTCAATCCCTAGTAATTTCGATGCTCCAACTCAGGTTGGCAAGCAACGAAACCCGATTCAAAGCTCTAGCTCGGGCTAGCAAGCTATCGAATCAATTCACAAAGCAAGAATTTGCTTTAAGAACTAGTTTGCTATCTTTTTCATATCCCTCAAATGAACTTATACAACTAGTTATATAGCCATCAATTCTACCTAACCAACTAACTAACTCCTAACAACTCCAACTAACAACTAACAAGAAAATACAACTCTTGCAAAATAGTCCCTAATATGCAATACAAAAAGTTAAAGGACTAAATACAGAATTCATGACAATTCAATTTCTTGACTTGATTTATAAGTTCTCAACACTATCAAGACACACACACACACACATCCAGACTCCAACCATTAAGTTCTGTTAAATATCAGTATTAGAAAAATAAGAACAAACGGCTTCCGTTCTTTATTGATATGAAATAGATATATCAGTCACAGGGCCTAAAATTATATTTTACAGAATGCCCTCTAAGTAAGCTCTAGGAAAAGTTTTTCGGTGAGGAACATTCATAATGATTGTGACAAAATTTCCATCCAAACTTAACTGTTTTCTCATTCATGCAATAATTCACTTAGTGTTTGATCTGAGATTTCCATCTCCTATGGTGCTTTATTCTTTGCATTCTGTCACAGGAAGCTGATGTTGAGAAATTGCAACAAAGAGACTATTCAAGTATCAAGGTGTGCTACATCCAATGCCTGAAAATACTATCAGGTTTCATCTGTTTTTGACATTGATGATCTGAGATGTACATTTTGTCACTATAACCGAAAAGTCTGCAGGATGCCAGTCTCTTGCGTTTTTAGTTGACATGAGAGGAGTAGATGCTGATGATCGTCAGGTAAAGAACTCAAGATCCCTATGCATTGTTTGGTTCTATAAAAGAGTTGGTATTTGTTGTTTTGGGATGTTGTTTGATCTTTTATTACTGTGCTGAATAGCTGAGAGATGACCTGATGACAATGCTTATAGCTGGACATGAGACAACCGCTGCTGTCCTTACATGGGCTATTTTTCTTCTAGCACAGGTATGGTTTTTGATTCGATGTTCACTTAAAATTGATAATGGAAATCATGGATTGAATTACAGTTACATTATCCTGATTTGTAACGACAAATTCCTTTGATGTTATTCAGCATCCATCCAAAATGAGAAAAGCACAGGCGGAGATTGATTCGGTGCTTGGACAGGAGACAATGACATTTGAAGCCGTAAAAAAACTAGAGTGAGCATCAGAGCTCTTGAATATGTCCAATATTAAGCTAGATAATTTTCTTTTGTTTCCAAGATCCAATTATGAGATAGTCCTATAACTATCTTCTGCTTGATTGATTTCTTCCAACATTCATTTTGTTATATTTGATCGATTTTATTTTTTAGGATTTGGAATCATTAAAAACGCACAGCAGTTTAACATTCACTCAACGTTAAGATAGAACCTGAGATGTTGATTTAACTGTCCAATTGTACTCAGGTACCTGCGACTCATTGTTGTGGAAGTTCTACGTTTGTACCCTCAGCCTCCATTGCTTATTAGACGGTCTCTGAAATCAGATAAATTACCAGGTATTTTTCATTTGATAGGATTATCGATAAAATAATCTCTGATTTACTACATCAAAAGTTGAAAATACCTTGTGATCATCAATAGTACTCCTAGTAAGTTTCTTGAGGCTCCTGCAGGTGGTTATAATGGCGACAAAGATGGATACGAAATCCCAGCTGGGACAGATGTTTTCGTTTCTGTATGCCTTCTTCTAAGCACTTCGTTTTATTTAATGACAGAAACAGCATAATTCGTGCTGGTGAGTACGCTGAAATATTAGTTTAAGTGAATGATGTTGAAATGAAATCCATTGCAACAGGTGTATAATCTCCATAGATCTCCGTATTTCTGGGACAACCCAGACGAGTTTGAGCCAGAGAGGTTTAAAGTGCACAAGCCGAGCCAGGTTGAAGGTTGGGCTGGTTTTGATCCATCTCGTAGCCTAGGAGCATTGTATCCGAATGAGGTAATTAACCTAGTATTCGATACTCTATATGTTCTTGTAAGATAGGTTTACGAAACCAAATACTATCAACTAATATTGTTCAATGAAAACAACAGCTCCCTCCTTCCCATAGAAATTTTCATAGGAGGGAGTACACGCACTTTAAGAAAGAAGAGTAATGATTGAGATATTTGAGTAAAAAATTTTATTGGGTTGTGTGTATATGTAAGTCAAAATTGTAATGATATTTTGGACATTTTGTGTAAATTAGTAGAAATTGTGAGGGTGATTAAAGAGTTTTCCATTTTAAAGGTGTGAAACTTATAGTGGGATGGACAAAAAGGAAAGTGTGAAAGGTTTTATGGGATGGAGTGAGTAATATCGTTCAGTGAAAACAACTAATTTTGGTCAACTAACACCTTTTAGTATTACAATTAATATCATTTAAAAATACACTTGAATTGCATTATGCAACTAGTGCATAAAAGTGTTTTTTGGACATCTATTGTACGAGCATCATGTAATATGTTCATCGTTTGGTGTGATCAGATCATCGCAGATTTCGCCTTCTTGCCTTTCGGAGGAGGGCCAAGGAAATGTGTCGGGGACCAATTCGCCCTTATGGAGTCGACTATTGCTCTGGCAATGTTATTGCAGAAGTTCAACGTTAATCTGAGAGGATCACCGAAATCTGTAGAACTAGTTACAGGAGCTACCATTCATACCAAGAATGGATTGTGGTGCCAACTAAAGAAGAGATCATCATCCAATGTTGATTGATCACATTTCTTGTAATTCTACTCTACTCGATTAAATCATGTTTTTTTCTTTTTATACAAAACTACACGCAGAGACCTTAAAAAGGTCATATGGGGCTGATCCGTTTGAATTGGAAAAAATAAGTTTTAGAGCTACTTTTTCAAGATTCTTTTAAGTTTGGGTTGTTTAGGCACGAACCGTTTAGCTTGAAGTCCTATAAGGTTAGGTCACTTGAAGTCTGTGTTGCATAGGTGCGGGAGCGGGTGCGTATCCGATAGGATACGGGTGCGGGGATTCTACTTTTTGAAAATTTTAGGGTGCGATACGGCGAGGATACGTCTATTTATTTATATTTTATTATATATAAAAAAATATATTTTAGAAATTCGTAAGTCAAATGTATATAATTCACATTTTCCCTCGTTCAAAACTTAAACGTATAATTAAATAATTTAATTTAATTAAGTAATAAAACAACAATTCAATTTTTTCCATCCAATATGTAAATCATAATAGTGAATTCAATTTAAAATGAGTGTTACAATGTCAATTTAAGTTACAAAATTACATTATATTATAAAATTCAATTGAAATAATATATTTAATGTTTAATTGAATGTCTCCAACTAATCATCAAATTGGATTCGTCCACCGGATTCGCGAGTGCGTTAGTTTATTTATTCTTGATTCGCCACGTGGCAATCGGATTCGTGATGGATTCGCCACGTGTCAATCGGATACGCAGCGGACTCGCGGATTCGAGAATCTCACCCCTTTTAGGGCGGGTGCGAATCCGATCTTTGCATTGTAGTATTTTTAGAAGAATCCGTGCATCATAGCTTGAAGTCCTATAAGGTTAGGGCACGTTCGTCAGCTCATTTAATTCTTTCAAAATTAAATATAATATAATTATACTATAATTTTACTAATAATTTATTTTTATTATTTTATATATTTTAGATGAAATGAGTTAAAAATTAATAATTTTTTCAAATATGAATATTTTTTATTTTTCGAAACAAAAGTAATTTAAAAGTTAACACAAACAAGCAATGTCAATAAAGTTTTTCACACTGGAAGAAAGTTTGACCCAATAATAAGAATTAGGATAACTCCGATACTCGCTAAACAATGAGCCATGGAGTTGCTTCTCGAGTAATCCAGGTCACGCGACAATGGGTGTACGTCCTTGTCACTTGCTTACAAGTTTCAATCACACTTTCAATCATAGAGATTCAAAGAAGAATTAATAGCATCATGTTGTCTACATCCATATCTTTTATCTAAGATAAAACCTCAAACAAGACAATCCTTAGAAGCTTGAGATCATTCCCCCACCAAAAATTTAATGTGGAGTTCATCTAACAAGGCAGACGAGAACACGAAGGTACTCATACATTAGTCGGGATTAGGTCCCGACTATTAACAAGTAACCCATTAAAAGTAACTACTATGACCCTTATATTATTTATGTCTGCAATATATAATTAAACCCTAGTAAGTTAGAACTAGCTGGTGAAATTCGTGAATCAAATGATCAGAAAAGTAGATTTATTTTGTATTATTATAACACAAATAAACATTTTGTAAATGATTAAGATCTTTGTTGTTTTCTTTTCTGTAAAAAAATTAATAATAAAAAAATAAAAAAAGATCTTTGTTGTTTTCCATTTCAAACAATTGAGTAGTAATGAAGAGTGATATTTTTTTTAGGTGTCTGTAGACCCATTTATAAGAGAAAATCACTTTTATTTAAAAAAATATATATATATTATTTTTGTAATCACTTTTTTAGTATTTAAAATTTATTTTGGCAAAACAAGTTTTATTTGTTTTTCGATTCGGAAGAATTCCATATAACAACTCAATTTTTAGGTTGAGTCTCAATTTAGGTCATGAATTTTGAAATGTCTCAAATAAGGATATAATTTTTATTTTTCTTAATTTAAGATCCAATTTTAAACTTTTTGTCTTAATTCAAGACTGATCCATTTATTTTTATTTCAATCGTTTTTATAAGAAACTCAAAGTATAATAACTTTTCGTTTCTAATTAATTTTTTAAATATAATATATTTAATTAAACAATATAATCTTTAATTGACACTAGTATTACATATACATAAAAATGAAATTTTAAATTTTTTATATTTTTATCTCGGGCGACGAACGTGAGTACTTAAAATAAATGCGGTGGGAAAAATATAAAAAATTCAAAATATAAAACATATATATTCCGAATGTAGATAAAAATATAATTAATAAATATTCTTTATAAAAAATAGTCGTTTATGATTAGAAATGAAAAAAAAATTGTGTCTTAAAATGGAAACAAAAGGAATAAAATTGAATTTTAAATTTAAAAAATTAAAATTAGATCCTAATTCGAGATACTACAAAATTCAAAGATCTAAATTAATACTTGATGGCGTAAGACAAAGTCACGCTAGCAAGAATCGAACCCGTACATGAGATTCGTGAGATCACTCTTCAAACACGTGCCAAAGCAGTGCAATCCGAACCCGAACACGAGCTTCGAATACTGCAAAACACGCCGGAGGGTCCCGGCGTAGGGACTCCGACGCTCAAGTCGGTGATCGGAAAGTGTGTAAAAGGAGGACCCTAAATACCGGTGTTGTTAACCGAACAATTTATGAGTGATTAATGTGGCTTTTGATCGGTTAAAACAATATTGATTGGAGCATTTATAGTGATAAACACCCAAGAACAATCAATAGAAATGATGAGCAATAAATGAGGAATTAAATGCGAGAAAAGCAAATAAGAACACAAGATTTCTTTGGGAGTGTTAGTCCCGTGCTAAGGATGGATTTTCGATCCGTTTATTATGCCTTATAGGTCTTATTTATACATGGTTTTGGTTGCCTTTTAGGCAGACCAAAGGTACAATAGAGTACAAATTGTTATAAATGCTTTGTACTATCCCTAATTAATTAGGGTGTACACCTTACTGCATACGGGCGGGCCGGGTGGCAATCGCGTCTGCAAGGTGTCCCTGGCGGGGATCTTCGATGGTGGGAAATCTTCTTCCTTTACGGGATAAGTTGACATTAAATGAGGGCCGCCTTGTACTTGATACCACTTTGGGTGTGGCTTGGCCGGCAAGCCTCGACTTTGCCGAGCTTGGGCGTGATGACGACCTTGCCGAGGCTCGCCACTTGGTGCCGAGCTCGCGACCTTGTTGTTCGAGAATGCTTCGCCCGCCGGGAGGCGATCCCGCTTCGGCCGGGCGGGCGGGATCCTCGGCGGGTTTGGCCGGGAAGGTCCGACCTACTGTGCCATGCTTGCTCGCCTTGCCCACGGACCGTGGCTTCCCGAGGTGCCGAGGTCGTCCGGATGCGCCGAGCTCGCCCGAGCGCTGGCTGGGTTGGCTCGCCATCTGCCCGGCGAGATCCTTGAGGGGTGAATCCCTTTTGGGCCGGGCCGAGCTCAAATGGGCCGGTCCGATTGGTGTTGGGCCTGGGCGAATAAATCGTCATACAACACCCGGTTAGGGACCTCTCGGGAGCTAATATAAGTTAACCGAATAGATGCTAATGGAGATAGTTTTTACGTGCTCAAAGTGTGATTAATAAGTAAGTGAATTCGTACCTTCTTCTTCATAGGGATAATACATAAATAGTACAGGAAGGGGACGATTGTCACCACCCTCCGATGAAGCTCTCCACTCTTCATCGTGTTCCTCCCACGTTCACGTCCCATTCCTCCTTTTTCGGAATACTCCCTTCCGTGTCTTTCTTGATACTCTCTTCGGGCCCTCTTTGACCCAGTCTTGACTTGTTCCTTACTTAACTCTTTATCCCAAATGATTTATCCTAACCGTCACCCCTTTTCTTGGTACTTATCTTAACTACCCGCTATATTCTGTTAATCCGACCCCGTATTGCATTCTAGGCTTACTCACGAACTTATCCATACATCTATAACTCGGGGCTCCTCTTTGGGCGCTTGTTGGGCCTAGCCCATATTCCCTTTTTATATTGACTTGGAGTCGAGTCTTGGCCCATAACATATTTGTGCCATATCAATATTAAACCTAAAAATTGAACCCTTTTATAAAGTGTTCCCCTTGAATTCTCTAAAAATATTTTTATTGGGAGAAAAAAAAATAATTATTCCGACATATAATCACTCTCAAAATTTACAAAGTGATTTTTTTACTAACACTCACTGAATAGAGTTTCCAAACATCCTCCACGATGTTTTTTGTTTTCCATTCCAAAGAATTGAGTAGTAATGAAGGTGATATTTCAGACTTTCTTGTTATCCATTCCAATCAACTAGAAAAATAAAGCACTGGTTAATATTCAAGATATCCATGTGTCCTATAAAATTCATCCTAAATAAAATTACATTCTTTAACAAATATCCATTTTTTTAATTCAATATAATTCCTTTTTAAAACAAAACTTAAGAGTGACTTTGAATTACAGGGGAAATTTATATGTTCACTCTACCAATAATGATATCTAGTAACACACAGTAGTATGTGTCTGTAAATAAACAGTTAAATATCACAATTACAGGGACAAGAGGGTAAAGTACACAAGAACTTCACAAGCTAGGAATGCTCAGCATTCTTCCTATTTCCAGCAATTTAATCTAGTACACAACAAACAGGATGCAATGGATACAACTAATTATGCCCATTTTAGGGTCCTAATTACAGTAAAATTAGCTACTGATACACTTGCTACCATCAACTATAACATAGCACAGGGTTCGTCGCCCCAGATACAACGAGTCAGAAGCTGCTCAAACCAAGTTTTCTTGCTATACAGTTAACACAGAGATACCCGATTAGACAATTTCACTCGACCGTTCTTGATATATTAATTTTGTACTTAACATCGAGGTATGCACATATCTGCCAAATCCAAGTTTCCGCACGCTGAAATCTACATTTGTTAATTGATATAAGCAATTCATGAAATTTCGGGCGTATAAATATAGCTACCTACCATTGAGGCGGGAAGGAACTTCTCAAGCATGTCTTGGTGCATCATCATGCAATTGAGCAGATCTCACGTTGGTGTCGTCCTTACGTGATAAGAAGAAAATAAATTAGTAAAAAATTTAAATAAAAGTTAAAAATTAATTTTTGAGAAACAAACCCGAATACTGTAGCTGAAACTTGTATTGCGGAAGAAATCCATTTGCCCCTTCAAGAATTACACCATGGAAATTCGCCAAAAGTTAAGCTTAATTCAGATAAAAGAAAATAAAAATATAAGAGCAACGAGAAAGGAAAATACCAATCCGTGCATGGATGGTTGAGTGCCATAATAACCATCGTGGGGCGTTGGTGCTATAGAGTTCAGCTGGCCCTACAGAAGATCACAACAGCAAGATTCATTGTTATATAACCACCAAATAATAATAATCAATAATTTTATTCTGATAGTCAGGATTAAATGACATACTAGTCCCTGCATGTTCTGCTGGTTCCCGTAGTAATTATCGCGTGTGGGAGCCATCAAGTTCAACTGCACCTAAATACAAATAGTAAGTCACATAAGGAGGGATAAAAGTGTAAATTTCACTCTTCCCACATGACTTTAACTAAATTTCTTACCATCCCGGGACACCTTGTTGAGGACCAAAAATCCATCCAAGTTGACTGGTCGAGAGCTCAGTTTCTCCTAAGCATTAATACATCAATTAATTTCTTTTTCAAAACATAAAATACATAAATCAATTTAGAACAAGAAAAACAGTAGGTGAAAAGGCACTAGGATTGTTTTTGTTGAAGACAATAGCAACTGGCATACTACCATTTAATTAAGATTCAGATCGAAAGCTCCTTTCGGTTGAATCACGAGAATAACAGCATTAGTCGACTTTCATATTCATTACTTAGGTGCATAAGATGAAGTTGAACTTTCAAAGGACTAACCATTTGTTGTAAGCTTTCTGATGCGCCAACTGTTAAAACATCTGGCTCCATGTTTACCTGCAAAAGGGCCAACATAACATTTAAAAAGATTGAAAAAGCCTAAAAACAACAAACATTAACTTTTATCCACAACAAACCTTTCTTTTCTTGGTTGAATTTTTCTTCTTATTCGTCTTACTCAAATTTCCACTTTGAATGTCATCTTCAATGCACAGAATACCCGGTGAGGCCGACGGACCACCTTCCAAAAGATTGCGATTGGAGTTATTAGCATTCAAACAGTTCTCAAATGCATCATCCAGTGCACGAAGTGTCAAATGATAACTCTCTTGTGATAATGATCCTTCTTCACTCAGTTTTATTGCCCTTTGACAGAGATCATTATACCGTTGCAATCTAGACTGCACATGCTCATTCCCTTCTCCCATTACATATCTGCATTTAGCATCTTTAGTCCACCGTTTCAAAATATATTGCGAAGGTATTGTCGAAATCCCAGAGATTTGAAGAACAATCATTGCATGTCTACACAGAAAGCCTTTAAATTCAAATAAGCGGCATATGCAGGATACTTCAGACTTCAATTCATTCAAAGTGACAATAAATTCTTGATTCCTTTGAAATCTTGAACTTTAAAAATGTAACGGTAGCATCAACTTGCTCCTCCCTCTTAGGAATGCAAGCTACTGCACCCAATACTTCAACTTGAAATTTCCTAAATACAGCATGAGAATACAGCCCAGCCACATGTTTCTCAAATGGTGATGGGGACTTCAAAGAAGGCTGTTTGTTCCATGTGTCAGAAGATGCCTTTGTTTCTTCCTCATACCTATCTTGCAGAATTGCTTCGTACTGTTTAATGAACTCTTGTACAGTTGTCTTCTTATGTACGTATTTGTCGAAGAAAGAGTTCACGCTCTCTGATCGTTGGCCTGTAGACATCCCCGCAAAAAAATCCATCTGTCATAAAGTTAGGCACCCATCTTTTACGATCTTCAAACAATGACTGGATCAACTCACTCTCTTTGAGTTCAAATCTGTCGACCAGTTTATGCCACCGCTTTTCAAACTCCTCATCTGTCCACGACCTATAAACACATTTTTCAAATTTAGGCATGAAATTCTCGTTCTGTTTGATTACAAGATTCAATGTTTCTGAAACCTTTCCCATTATATGCCATAAAGTGAAAAAGTGAAGAGTGTCTGGAAAAACATCTGAAACAACAGACTTCATAACATAGTCCAGATCGGTGAGTATAATTTTCGGAGCCTGACCGCCCATTGCTTTCAACCACGTTTGCATGACCCAGGAATATGTAGCTTCGTTTTCATCAGACACCAAAGCACATCCAAGTAGCATGAACTGATAGTGATGATTAACCCCAACAAAAATGGCTAAAGGCATTCGATATTTGTTTCTTATATAGCTAGTATCAAAAGACACAACATCACAAAAATTGGGATAATCGTGCCTGCTTTTGGCATCAATCCACAAAACACTCTTCAACCGTTGATCTTCACCAACATCTACTGCATAAAAGAAGTTGGAATTCAGACACTGCATCTGAACAAAAACTCAAGCATAGTATTTGCCTCTCCTGCATCCATTGCCATATTCCTACCCTTCTCAAATTGACTTTTTGAGTCATGTTTAAGACCAACAGCACTTTTATACTCAGCAAACTGTCTAGCCATAGCAGCATACATCCTTCTGGTTTGTTCACTTACAGCTTGGGCAGGTAAAAGTTCATGGTTATGCTCTTTCTCAAATCTATGTATTATCCATTTCCCATCAGACCTTCTCTTTACATGCATACTTGCTTTACAATCTGTCTTTGCACATGCTCGTCGACCTGTAGCATTGTCTGAATCCTGATTGCTTCCTTGTCTACTGCGAGGACGGTTTAGAGATTTCTCATACTCGCGCTTTGTACCATATCTAGAACATGCAAATTTGGCATCAATGAACTCCTCGATGTTTTTGAACGACGGCTATTCTGAATCGCAGTACTAAATCCTACAGACCTAGCATATTCCTGATAGAAAGCATAGGCATCCCCATGTGACCCAAATTCCATACCAGGAAGAGGCTCAAGAATTGTCACATCTTTAAAATCTATATCTTGTAAGGGAGAATTCACATCCTCTCCATCTTCGATATGAAGCTTTTCCTCAACATCTCCCACACTCCCTCCGACTCCATCAACCTTTGAGGGGCTTCTCTTCCTCATCTAGCATATTAACAATTCCATTGGGCTCTTCTATTTCTTTGTCATGTTCTCCAGAAGGCAAACTAAGATCTATATCCATGGCAACAACCTGTTTTCTTTAAGTTAAGGCTCTCGTCCGGCAAACTGGAAAAGTGGGCATAAATTTTGAGCTCATATATAGCAATAGAGAGAGCTTTCAATATAGGTTACATTTATTGCCATATAATAACCAAAGAACAAAGCAGACCACACAAAAAAACAAAGTGCTATATTAGACAATTAGTTACATTGTGCTTTCTTCCATCTTCTCCATTAATGGGATCAAATTACCGGTAAAACTTCACAAGGTCATTAAGTTTTACATATCTACTCTAGAAGTTAAACCATGGTTAACCCTCAGCAGCCTCCCTGAGAATTAGCTAGATTATTGGATGCACACCTTCTGTTCTTAATTACCATGGCCTTCCCTCTAAGTTTTCTCGATTTTATGCAAATGGCACACCTATTAATGTTTTGGATGGAGATATGATGATACCATAATTATATTTTACAAAATGATAACTTCTCCTGATCTCAATTGTTTGGAAATTGCATGGACCAATATATCCACAACCAAACATAGAGAAGCGGCAATGTGAAGAAGTGGAGTTGAAGTGGCCTATCCAAAAATTGCCATTAAATTCATGCCCAATCCAAAACTTAGTTATTACTAAACTAATAATTAATTTAAAGTTTATATAAATCCACCAAAAGCTCATGCCAGTTAAATAACTCAATTATTTATGAGTAATTAATTAGATTACTTTTTCATTTAAAATAAATTTAATTTCATACTTCAGTTTTGCTTTATTTCTTTGTTTTCCCCATTCTTCTCTTTTCTTTTTACACAATATGCGCACTTCTCACACAGTCCTATAGCCCCGCACTCCATCGTCAGTGCCACTAAACAACCACCACCATCAACACTCCACCTCGTGCACAAAATCAGATGCACACACATATCGCTGTGATAAAGCACAAGCATAACTACAACAAAGGACAAGACATTACAGAGATATATTTTTTTGGTGGCGGATGTAACTTTAGTGATGTCCAAAATGAAGATTTTAAAATTTTTCCAAAGACGAAGCTACAATAGTAAGTAATTTGTGCATTTTCAGAGGAATTACCGCACAGAACCCAAACTAACAAATATGCAAGAAAAAGTTAAACTTTTAAAGCTTGTCATCTGACCACTGCAAAACAAATTCAGATTCTCTGCTTTCCTAGAGTATTTGTATAGGGAGGACAAAATAAGACATTTAACAGCTAGTTACTCATGATGCATCAATCATCATGGATATTTTAAGCACAAAAGGGTTGCAGCAACTAAAAGTATGAAACCATCAATCCAGCAATTGAATCCACAAAGTGTGTAATCCCAAACAAGACAACGTAAGGCTAAGTAGCTTCTCCATATATGCATTTCCCTTCCACCCACCCTTTGAAACAGAAATCGTCCAACAGTATTATAGCACAAATGTTACAAGCAAATCAAATCAAAGCAAGTGTGTACGATTTAACCCTAAGCGCATCTAATCACAACACAACGGAAAACGGCTCTCTGCAGCAAACGCAAAAGAAGAAAGAAACCGCATTCACAAAAAGTCTACATAAACAAATTCAGAAACATGACACAATTAGGTTGCACCAACACTAGATGTTATTGAAACACAAAAGAGAAAAAAATACTGTTAACAAGAAAAGACAAACATGAAAACCCCGTGATCACGCAAAACAGAGGTCACAAAAACGAGAACGAAAAAGAAAAAAAGGCAGCTGATTCTCAGAGCAGAAAGAAAGGCGTTTTTCTGTAGACGATCAATTCGCAAAAGCCAGAACAAATGATTGAGTAAAGAAAGAAAGAGGAGGAAGAAGGTCGAGGAGCTATGGAGGAGAGGGGTATTACCTGTAAATAATTTAGTTTTGTAGTTGGATCTTCCGAACTGCAAATCCACGCGAGGGTTTGAGCGAGTCGACGATTTTTCGCCCAATTTGGGAGATTAGGGTTCTCGAGATTTGATTGCCACTCGCTCTCTTTCAACACTCTCTCTCACTCGCTCTAACATTTTCTCTCTCTAGCGCGTGACTCACTCCGTTGCCCCTGCAGCAGAGCCCACAATCACGCCCACTTTATTTTTTTATTATATCGTATACATACTATTTGACAATCACTCCCAATTCACCAAAACTCTCTATTTCAAAATACTCAAATTCTATACATTTGAATTTATTTATGGTATTTTTTATTTAATTTCTTTCAAAATTAATGCATATATTCATTTTCATTAATTAAATTTCAACCATACATTTTCTCTTTCATATTTTATGTTTAAAATTAGGTTTTAAATATACAATTTAATTTGATATTATTGGGATAGATTTTATTTTTTTATTTAAAAATTTCAATTTATATTTTAAAAACATTTCATATTAATATTGTAGAAATTATAAATCTATAACTTCAATATACAATCATTTAAAAAGACTTATCATATATTACCAAAAAATTATAATTATAATACATAGATAATTTAATATTAAAAATGAATATAACACATTTTAAAATTATAATATATGTTTAGAATAGAAAAATAATATATGCTAAAGTTTTAATTTAATAAAATAATTACACCTAACACCCCTATAAAAAAATCTACACCTCTAATTTTTATTTAGAATTTTTATGTATACATTCTATCCATAAATTTTGACCAAATAATAGATGAAATTATATATATATATATATATATATTAATTTAATTACTTAATTAGTAAAATAATTACACATTTATGATTAATGAAATGAATGATACACATCTATAAAATAAAACCTACACCCTCTAAGTTTTATTTGGAATTGACTTGCTAAAAAAATACTCATATAATTAATATTCAACATGCTTTAAAAATATATTTAAAAAGAAATATATAACATATATACAATTTTAAAAAATTTAATTTTATTTAAATCAAATTAATTAAATTAAATAAATATTTGAAATATTTACTCTAAAATTAATATTTTTTCAACCCGCGTAATACGCGGATTGTGCTCTAGTTTTATATATTTTGGGAGAACCACACACCACTTAATTTCTAACGTATTTTCACAAATAAGGCGTTTCCTATTTTGTTTAAAGAAAATATTGATTTATTTTGGAAGTATTCGCACCACCAAATATGATAAACACACCATGGATAAAAATGCCACCAACTTTTAATTATTTGGTAAAAATATTATTCCTAAATTATCTTTTTACCCTTTTCTCTCTAAATCCTAAAATGCCACTTATGTTCTTTTCATCCTCGTTAAACGGGTTGATCTTCTCTTTCTCATCAAACGCCGCTCACTTTTCTTCTCTTCTTCTCTTCCTCATCGACGGCGCTCACTCTTCTCCTTCCCTCGTCAAGCACCACCTCCTACTCCCATCCTCCGTCTTCTCCCCTCCCCCTCAAACACTTTGCATCTTCTTCTCCTCACACCCGCCGCTCTGCCTTCTCCGATGCTCCTCCTCAAGCTCTGCGTCTTCTCGCCACCGCTCCGCCGCTCCACCGTCCTTCGTCGACCTCCCTATCTTCAATTTCCTTTTGCTTTTTTCCTGCATTTTTGAAAAATATCGGACTTGAAAAAATAATTTGAATCGGTGGTGTTCTGTTAAAAAAATTTGATTCGAATCTATGTTTTTATTCAAAAAATCTGATTCGAATGTGTTCTTGTTCGAATAGTACGAATCTAAATCCGTCGAATTATTGAATTTTTTCGATTTTTTCCGAACAATGTGTTCTTGTTCGAAATAAAAATATCGATTAACATTTTTATTTTTTTCGAATTTATGGGGTTTGTTCAAAAATATTTACGAGATATTTTGTTTATTCGATTTTTTTCAAAATATTGATGTGTTTTTGAAGTTGATTTTCGAACATGACAAATTCTTATATTCAATATTGTACCGTGAAATAACTCATTTAATGAAATTCGCAAATTCTAGTCTGCCTGGATCCAATGGATATTTTCAAAAAAAAAAAAAAAAACTTCATGGGGACAAAAAAATTCGCCCTCGGGTGCTCCTGTGTGTTACTATTAGGTTACACATATGTTACTTAAACGATAAATATGTGTTACTATAAAATAAATAATATGTATTTGTCTAAAAATAATCGCCCAAATGCAAAATAAAAATGAAAAAAATGGTCAAATAAATCTCTAATCTAATTATATGTGTGAATCAAATAAGTATTTAATCATCGACAACTTTATTCTTATTAAAAGAGTGTGATTTTATTAAGATGATGACTTATTTGATCTCAATATTAAAGAGAAATGATTTTAATGTGTTAAGAAAAATTATAGGTCTATTTGATCCCCAAGTAGAAGATTTTTGGGGTAAATATGTGTTATTGTAAGGGCAAATATGTGTATTAAACTTGTGCAAAGGTAAAAATAAATTTTTACTCTCGGGTTGTGTTATTATCGGGTCAAACACGTGTTCTTGTATTGATTGGAGTGTATAGGGTAAGAGTTATTAAGACCAATCAACAAAATATCGAACCCAAGGGAAAAAGTATGCACATGAGGTCCTAGAAATACAAGTTATTAGTGACTAGAGTTGCAACAATGGTTTGGTACAAAAACAACAAAACACAAGCAAGAATACAATTAAACAACAAGCAAGCAATAGATCGAACACTTAGAATGCGAGAACAAAAACAACACTAAATGGTGGGATAGAGGTGCTAGGATTAACATCCATCAATGAATCATCAATCAACAAGCTACAATGGAATCAAATTGCAAATCAACTAAGATAGAAAGCATAAACCATCATGAAATTAATCACTCCATTAAAATCACAATGCCTAATGTGAGTATCCTTAGTCTTTCCCATCTCTCAATGTAGAAATCCCCAATTCATACAATCATGCAAAATTGAAACTTCGATCAACACCTAATCACGTTAGCTCAACTCTCGCCTATTGCTAGGGTGATCAACCATTAATCAAAAGAGACAATTTTTCATGAAGCACAATTAAGAATCACAATTAGGAAGCAAACTAACGTGAGTATCCTTAGTGCAACTAATCTCTCGATTCCGAAGCACCCAATCCACGCATTCATACACAATTATCACCCGATTAATACCGGATCACGTTAGCGCAACTCTCATCTATAGCTAGGGTGATCAAACACTAATCTAAAGAGATAATTATGCATGAAACACAAATGAGAATCACAATTAGTAAGCAATCTACTCAATTGATCTCCAATCATCAACAATTATAGCATCATCAATCAATTCATCATCAATTTCAATTAACCCAAGCACAAAGAGTTAGCCCATGGTGAAATCCATGGGAAGAAGATAGAATTGATCAAAAACAAAGCAAATCACAACAATTAAGAAATTAAAGAGACAAAAGAGGAAAAACATAACCAAATGATCTTCAATTAACCGAACTAGGAATGCTTGAGTCTTCAACAACAATCTCCAAATGAATTACAAGCTTGAATTGAAAGGATTACAAGATTAAATGCTAATCTATGGCTAATCTACCAACAATCAAATGAAATCTACATCTAATTCTAACTTCTACTCTAATCTAAGAAAGGAATTGACTTGGGGCTTGAGAAATCGCCCCAAAACCGCTACTAACTTGCTACTATGAAAGATTATTTCCTCCCGAACTGCCTCGCTTTAAATACGAATTTTTGGAAAAACCTCCCCCTCGAGTCGAGGGTCGGCCTCGACTCGAGGTCCCCGCCTTTTTCACCTCCTCGACTCGAGGGTCATGCCTCGAGTCGAGGCCGCTGCCTTTTTCCAATTTTTGCCTTTCTCTACACAGCCCTCGACTCGAGGCTCTTGCTCCTCGACTGCAGCTCGAGTCCAGTGGCATTTTTTCTCGCACGGGCTTGGCCCGACCCTCGTTCGTCCGGATGTCCGTCTCTTCATTCTAAGCCTAATGGTACTCTCGGTTTGGCAAAATTCCACCGAATTACCTGCAAAATGGATGGAAAACATAAAAATCTCACAAATAATACTTTTTAGGCAAAAGAGTGGTATTTTTCACATTTAGGCACAAAAACTAACACTTTAGCTCACTTTTTGCACTAAAAATAGCCCTAAAAACATGTATCAATTCACTCCAATCATACCCCCAAACTTGAATTGTTGCTCGTCCTCGAGCAACGTAGAAACTAAGAACAAAGGAGTGAATTGATTGCAATTATGTCACATGGCACCATAGGCGAAAAATAAGACAATTGAACTCATCAATGAACATAAGTATCAATGCAACTATCCACTAGCCAACAAGATGAATCATGCTCAAACAAATGCTCAATCAAATACTCAACACATTGCTCCTTCCATGGAGTGTTTCACTCTTCACTCAAGTGTATCAAGGTATAAAGCACTCAATCATCAATTGCATGAACAAGTACACCATATGCTTGCCACAAGACTTAATCTCAATCAAAATCATTTGTGATCAATCAAGAATCAAAGAGGTCTTTCTCTAGGTTGTAATGTAGGCTCTTTGGAAAGGTGGAATGTTTTTGGATAAGAGTGACTAATTAGTAGAGACTTGAATGTAAACTAATCAATACAAATCACTTCTCTTCTCTTTCATCTAGCAACACTCTTCCTTTTTAACTTCAATGATCATTCCACCATTCACTTGAGCTTTCTCTTTAAAGCTCACAAATTGAATCTTTATTCTTTTCACTTCATGCATTTTTCACAATTCAACTTTCACAACCTTTCCTTTCTTTCATGCTTCATTCATTACTTTAGCTCATCATCTTCCCACACTTAGCAATCAAATCACCATCATTAGCCAACATTCAAGCTCAACTAAACATAGGACAAGAAAGGTTCATCAAAATAGGCTAAATGGTTTCAATTTCACTTGGCTTGCCAAAGAATAAAGATCATAAGGCTCAACATGGCTCACTAAGGAAATCAAATATATTTGGTGGGAAAGTATTTGGCAAAGTGACTCATCATTCCAAACATGGCCTCTTGTCATTTTCAAGACATCACACAAAGATCAATATCAACAAGTCTAGTGGCAAGTTCTAGCATACAATTCATGAATGATGCACTCACAAAGGAATCAAATCAACCGTATAAGATGTATGATTATTAAGGCACAAAACTCACGGGCTTAAATTGAGCAATGAATTAAGAATTATCAATCACATTCATCTTCACATAATTAATCAAGCAACTAGCATCAAGCTACACATCAACTCATGATCATAACAAATTCCAACTAGTCTTACAACTCAAGCACAAATGCTCATGTACATAACCTCAAGCATACTCACTACATCAAGATGATACTCAAAAATATGTCAATGAATCCACTATTAAGCTCAAAATCAATAAATCTCAAAAGCCTAGGAATAAGGAATCTAAAGAAATCATCAAGGAATAATCATCAATAGACCATCAAACTCAATAAGATCAAGATAATAACCACCATCAATAAAATCATCCAAAAATCCAAAACCAATCATCACAATCATCAAGTCAAGAGTACAAGCACCATCAAAAGTACAAAGGAAACAAGAATATAAGAATCTAAAGATCAACAAGAGGGAATAAGGAATAGGGGATAGCCCTAATAGTCGGACGGCGGCGGTGGAGGAGGGTAGTGTCCCCGCCCAGAAGTTCCACGAGCTCATCTCGAAGAAGTGCATACATGTCATGCCGAGTCTTCAGAGACTCCTCCTGCATCCTCCGAGTCTCTTCATTAAATCTGCGGGACTCCTCAAGCATCCGGTACATCTCATCCCGCCGGTCGAGACTCTCTATATGCATCCTCCGACACTGCCCACATCTCCTCGGTCAAAACCCACTGCCTCGAGATGAACTCCCGCCTCGTACTCTCTACTCCTCATCTCGTCTGCCGGTACATGTTAATCTCTGGCTGGTAATCCTCGTCCATCTGTCCGGCGGCTCCTCTTGCTCCCGCTCCTCATCATCCTCGTCCTCGAATCATAATCTCCGATCTCTACCTCTGCTCCTTCTGCAGCTCCATCACCCCGATCATCATCGTAACCCGACCGCCGACCTCCATCGTCATCATCAACCTCTCTAAGCACATCCCCATGCTCTCTAGTGTAGGCATCTATCGCCTCGGTATGACGCTGTGACCACATACGTAAGTTGATAGTCACAAAGGCACGAGATCCAAAAGCTGCCGTCAACCTCTTATTAGGTAGAGGGAATCGGCCACCATGATGCTTCTTTGTAGGCACCACGTCCTCCCGATGCGGTCTAGCATCCTCATGCGCCGCATGGTATCAAGAGTAAGGTCGGGGCCCTCCACCGCTCCGAGGTTATGCGTCGGAATCCCAAAATGCTCGGCGATCAATGTAATCATGCCCCAAGTTAATCTTCTTGAACTTCGTGCTAGTGGCTCTCTCAAATAAATAGCAAAGATAGGCAGCCGCATTAAATCGACTCCATGTAAGAAGCACCAAATAACGTATAGCTCCTCGGAAACCACGGCTCCTCCTCCGATCTCGCGAATATGGTGCTCGCGAGAATCTTCTCAAGATATCGGATGACCGGGTTCGGATATGTGTGCTCTTAGACTTCCCCGAACAAAATCGGGCGATTAGGAGCCCCAGAATCAAATCCTCCTCCAAAATCGCTTAGCATTATACTCCTTCTGATGTTCAACGGTGATCGGTCGAGGTCTGTAGGTGCTCCAATAATCTCGTTGACCTCGCCCAGAGTCAACGAGTACTCATACCCCATGAGCTCAAATGTAATACTCCTCGGGAATTTGGCCCTCCCGGCCTTATCAACTCTCACCGTGCACAGGAACTCGAGAGTGAGTCCGAGATATGTCCGAGGCCTCTTCATCAAGAAACTCCCCATCCCAACTTGCTCAAATAAGCGAGGAATATCCTCCTCGATCCCCATCGATATCATGCACTCGTGGTCCACTAGTCTAGTCTTGACCACCCGGTTATAGAGCTCAATATAACTCAATATGAGTCCTCCACCGGTGATCATCCCACCGAATTCCGAGCTCGGCGGGTGTCCTGTGTGCACATCGGATAACGGCCTTCTTTCTCGCGAATCTCCGCCTCGAGAGGTTATGTCTGTCGGCCCTCTAGACATTGTTCCCGCAAAACATTCCCAAAAGCAAAAATCAATACCAACAAATACAATACGAGCTCGAGAAAAATATCAATCATACCATGAACGAGTCAACAATCAATAATCATCTCAAATGAACAAAATCCCTAGTAACTAGCAACAAAGCCTCAACAATGGTCAATGAGTCAACTAAACACATATATCCAATAGAAGTGCTCAAAATAGTCCTCAAACATGCATTTACTTACTAACATGGCCCCACAATTAATTCACAAGTAGGCTCAACAAATAATCATGCAAATAAGCTCAATAAAATCCCAAAAATCATAGGCCAATTAGCAAGTAATTCAACAATTATGCATCAACAATTCATACACTTCTATCAACACCATAATTCAACTTGACCAAATGATCCCAACAATTATACTAGGAATTCCTACAAATGCCATAATTCACAATTACAATCCCAATTCACAAATAAACGAGCACAATATCATTTTCAATCCTAAACATGCTCCTATTCTCATCAACGATCCAAATATACTCATACAAGGCTCTAAATCATCCAAAATAATCATGCATCTCAAGTGTCTATCAAAATGCCCAAATGAAATATTCCAAATTCAAGAATTTTATCACAAATCATAACACCCATGCAAGAATCATAATATATCAACGAAATTAAAGCCAAGAAGAGTAGAAATTACGTACCTTGTTTGTGAATTTGACCCAAAACGGATTTGGACGACACCCAATCAAGTATACCCAAAAATCCCCAAATTTACTTCCAAAAACCCTCAAGAATCAATCTTTATGCAATGTATATGTTACAATGATGAAATGATGATGAATGTGTGTTACTATATGAATAAATCAAAACCAGATTAGGAGTTGCGATATTAATTCCAGTTTAAACGAAATAAAAATTTATCATCGAAGTTCGCATAAGCTTTATATTCATCCTGTTTAAGTTTTATCCACTCTTGTTTTCATCAATCGGATCATCCCTCTTTTTCCTTTTTTCATCGGAGTTCACAGCTTTATCCCTCTTCATCGTCGGCGTTTCTGCGTGTGAAAGAATCTTGATGCGTGGTTGGGGTTGATTGGGGAACACTGTGCACAACCATGGAAGTTGTGGAGCGAACAGAGGAGGAAGAAGAGTTAGAACGGAGGAAGAAGAAGAAATATGCGTGGAGGAAGAAGAAAAAATATGCGTTAGTTTGATCCGTTCTTTATCTTGACCCACAAAATTTAATAATTTCCTTTTTTAATTGATATTGCACGGTGCAATATTTTACAAGAGACTTGCTCTTCGAACATATGTATTTTTTTCCGAAATTATGAGGTTTGTTCGAATATTATTTTCGAGATATTTTTGTTTTTTCGAAATATTGATGTGTTTTGGAATTTAATTTTTGAACGGATGTATTTTTCTTTCGAATTTTTCTCGGAATATTTGTATTTTTTTAAATATCCGAAAAGAAATTTTTTATTTTGACTTGGTTGCACTTGACTCGGTTGTGATTTGGTGGTGACTCGGTAAAGCTTGGTGGTGTGGTTTTGGGTGGTATATATGTTTAATTTATTTAAATAAATAAAACGGTAATATAGTCCTTCCGTGTGTAATTTTTTTGGTCAAAAATTTTGAATGGTGTGTTTATTATATTTGGTGGTGTGAGTAACTAGAGCCAAGTATTAATTATTTTATGGGATCTTTATTTAAGAGGCCTAGTCAACATAAAATTTCATTTAAAGATCCCCTTCGTAATCTTTTGTTTAAATGTCCCTCTTCTAAAAATTGGGGTTTTTGAAGCAATAATAATATCTTATGGGCTTTTGTCTAGATAAATAAGAAATTAGAACTTTCTTATCAAAGAATTCAAAATACACAATTCTAATTTGCGGGGGTTTCTCACAACACTTTTTCACGCTATTTTTTTCTTTCTATTTTATCAGCTTTTTTCGTCTATCATGGACATGGTAGTTGATAAAGAAAAGAACTATGATGAACATGGTAGTTGTTAAAGAAAAGAACTATGAGTTATTACCCATCTTCTCAAATGTACATCGACGAATACAAGGATATTATACAACTCCATTGATGTCTCCATCGAAAACTTCAAATTTTACGATTATTTAGAATATCTAATATCATAAATTTCTTAGTCATGTGTTACTTTAGAATGCATAACATTGATAATATTTTTACAAATGCAGCTATGTCTCCTATCGATACATTGTGAGTTACGATTTGTTGTGACGTTATTCCGAGAAAAAGTAGATGGTGATGGACGTGGGAACATAGAGGGACCAATCGAGCAATTTTGATACCACTTCTCATTTCTAAAACCATTTCGTACGTAGAGTTATATGAAAAAGTTGGAGAAGCATTGGGCATAGACCATATGTTTCAAAAATGGAGTTTGTTTCACATGTATCCGAAATATGTAATTTGCTAATTCAACTTATGAAAATTGATTATGACAAAGCAATGTGTTGTGGAAGAAATATATTTTAATTGGTGAGTATTCTCATGATTTGTACATGGTTGAAAATTCTTTCATTTGTAGCTTTTTAGAAGAAGTTATGATAGTGTTATTAGAAAGTGGCGAGATCACTACAAAAATATGTTCAAGTTCAAGTATTTTGGTCTTATAAGTCCTCCAACTACCATTTGGATTATTTATTGAAATTCATTGATGAATATCAAATGTTGGAGTGCTATTCTTGTATTTAGATTGGTTAAAAGTCAATATTTAATTGTAATGCTGTCCATAATGACATACATTCCGTTATAATGACACTAATGTCGTTTTTATAGTTTCTAGTGATCTCAAGCTCTTATTTTATAGTACCATATACCTTTTTTTTTTTTATGTTCAAAATATTAAAAAACACATGAAGGCATGAGAATGATGAATTTGTAGTCATAAGTGCTCATAACGACAATCGTCTTATTATAACACTTTTGTTGTAATTAAAATTTCTAGTGATTTCAAACCCTTATTTCATGTTTTCATATACATCTTTTATGTTTGAAATGGTAGAGAACATGATAAGACGAGAAAAATGATGAATTTATAGTCGTGAGTAGTCATAACGATATATGTATCATTATAACAACACACACGTCGTTATTTAAATTTTGAGTGAAATCGAAACCTACTTTTCCTGAGGTCTTCATCAATTTGTAATCTTAGAATACATTATTCAAAGAAAACTAAGTTTGATTGAGAAGCATTATCAAATTACTTCACTTCTACAATAATGTTACAATGTGAAAGAGTTAATAATTGTTCAATTGTGTCCAATGAATATGACATTCGAAATACATGACTAAAATCTTTTAAATGTAAGGATGATAGAAGTTATATGGTGTTCATATAGTAGATACAAGTTTGTTTGTACTCATAATGACACGCGTCTCGTTATAACGCCATACAAATCATTATTCTAATATCTAGTATTTTCAAGTCTTTATTTATGTTTTTATCTCGTTCTCTTAAATATACTAAATACACGTGAAGGAGGGCAAATAATGAAATTATTGTCATCAATGGTTATAATGACATGCATGTCGTTATTTGAAATTTGAGTGAAATTGAAAATCTACTTTTCCCGAGGTCATCAATTTACAATTTTTAAACACGTTATTAAAAAAACTAAGTTTGAGAGGGAAATGTGTTTAATTGAGAAACATTATCCAATTTCATCACCTCTACAATAACGTTACAATGCGAAAGATTTAATGATTGTTCAATTGTGTATTGTACAGTAACATGACATCCAAAATGCGTAATATATCTAAAATAGGGTGATGAAAGTTATACAATGATCGTATAGTATATACGAGTTTGTTTAATCAAATATATTAAACAATTAAAAGAACATCGAAGGAAGATCTAACATTCATAAGTCATAAACAAACCGCCCAAACTCCGGCCTTCAAGGCTAGAAACTTCGTCATACAAAGGGGAAAGTTCATTATGCAGATTCATTTTCTCGAGATAGAATTTAATTCACTTTTCCCTTTAGCAAGCAATTCCTCCATGGCACAATGTCGGAAATTTCAGGGCACTTGAGAGGGAGAGAGAAATTTATCATGAAAAATAAAAAATTATTAAAACATAGGAAATCGAAAGATTATTTCTACGAGAAAAATTAGTTGTTTATCTTTATACGTGGAATTATATACATCATCTTGGTCTTTTTCATACCCCATATATATATATATATATATATATATATATATATATATATATATTATGCAAGTATTTGTCATGTGATGCGGATAAAATGATAGGCCCAAATACACGTAGGGCCCAAAGACATTCACCCAATAGGGCCCAATGACGAATCGAGTACCCTCAATAGAGGGAGGAAAACCCGAGGTGGGCCTGAGCCCGCACTAATCTCGAGAGGCTGCAAAGTCCAAAACCTGGCTACAGGCAGGCCACGAGGCCCAAACCTAACCGGCAGTGGGCCGTGTGGCCCAAATCTAATCGCAGTGGGCCGCGAGGCCCATTTGAGATTTTAAGCCCTTAATCGAGTATTAGCTAAGCCTATACGGGCGAATTACCCTATAAGATCGAGAAACACGAGAAATAACAATGAGCCGAGAAAATTTAGGCCCAAGTCAAGGAATATTCCTCATATTCTTCATTGATCGGGTCTAACCTCCGTCCAGGAGGAAAATCGTGGCACAATCAGTTTTCTTGAGAGAGAAGATAGCCATGCACGACATCATGAGGGAACGTGCGGGATAATGCCGTAAACCCGTAATGGCGCTTATTATTAATCAAGTATGTATAAATAACACTCCTGTGAGGGAGGTAACGGTATCGAATAACTATCACTCTTACTTAGCTACTTCTTGCGTACTTTCTTGAGTGTTTTCGGTGATCCGACTTAAGCGTCGGAGTGCCTACGCCGAAGAACCCTCCGGCGTATTTTGCAGTGCACGTTCGTGTGAAGGGAGATAAGGATTGCATTGCGTAAAGGCTTTACCCATGTGGAACCTAGGTGGGAAAACAGGCCCAGCCGGGCTTTTACGCATCAATCGGCACCGTCTGTGGGGGTTCATTTTTGGGGGTCGAGAATAGGGGAATGGTGTGAGCCTGTGGAAGAGTTGCGACTAATAGAAGGAGTCCTCGAGGAGCGGAACTCGAGACATAACTAGAGATTCTACGAGTGAAAAAGTAAAACGAGAAAAGTAAAGAAGAATTACCTGGACACAAAGAGTGGAGAGGGAAGATGATGACTAAGAAACTCGAACTAAAGAGCAGATTTGAGGGAGAGAATATGAAAAAGAAGAAAAGGAAGAAGAAGCGGAACTGATTTGATATAAAAGAAGAAGTCAATGGGAACGTGTATCAAGAGCCAAAACCGAAAGGCGGATGCATGATTGACTAGCGCAGAAGCCGAGGAGTCGCTAGACTCCAAACAGCTTAGCGAGAGGGGATGTACAAATGGAAGTCAAAGCTGCAGGAGGATTTCCAAAATCTTCCTTACTCTGTGGAGCTCCGAGATTGCTCACCGGAGTAGGGGGAGTGGTTGATGCGGATAAAAATGACAGACCCGGCTACACGTAGGGCCCAAAGACATTTAGCCCAATAGGGCCCAATGACGTAACCGAGTACCCTCAATAGAGGGAGGAAAACCCGAGGTGGGCCTCGAGCCCAGAGACTAATCATAGAGAGGCCGCAAAGCCCCAAACCTAATCGCAAGTGGGCCGCGAGGCCCAGCTGAGATTTTAAGCCCTTAAGCGAGTATTAGCTAAGCCCATACGGGCGAATAACCCGATAAGATCGAGAAACACGAGAAATAACAATCGCTTGAGAAGATTTAGGCCCAAGTCAAGGAATATTCATCATATTCTTCATTGATCGGGTCCAACCTCCGTCCAGGAGGGAAATCTTAGGCACAACCGCTTTCTTGAGAGAGAAGATAGCCACGCACGACATCATGAGGAACGTATGGATAATGCCAGGAAACCATAATGGCAATCATTATTCATCAAGTACGTATAAATAATACCCCTGTGAGGGAGGTAACAATATTGAATAACTATCACTCTTACTTAGCTACTTCTTGCGTACTTTCTTGAGTGTTTTCCGGTGATCTCGACTTGAGCATCGGAGTGTCTACGCTCGGAGAACCCTCCGGCGTGTTTTCGTACATTCGTGTGAAGGGAGCTAAGGATTGCATTGCGTAAAGGCTTTACCATGTGGAACCCAGGTGGGAAAACAGGCCCAGTCCGCTTTTACGCATCATCATGGATAGAGTTACGTTGCAGCTTTAATCTCTCAATCAAGAATCGAGTCAAATGTATGGTTAAAGAATTTAATTTAAAGCTTAAAAAAGGATGACTAATTTCTTTTAGGCATTATATCAAACACTTTAAGTACAAAAGTCCATGTATAGCTCGGTTTATTTTATCTCACATATTCACCCCAAGAAACAAGAGTTTGTATCAAATAACTAACCTTCAATGTTCCTTGAATATAATTTTCAAGCCTATTGTAGACTCCCACGAGCAAAAGGCTTTAGCCGTTCCTCACCGTCGACTAGACATTTTGGGCACTTGTAATTAGACTGGACCTGACCAATTGTCATGCGGCTCGTGCAATCAATGACTGGAAGCTTAATTAGGTTTCAATTTGGGATTATAAGAATGAAGAGGGAAAAAAGAGTTAAATATAAGATTTTAAGAGAAAAGAGAAAGACTTCTTTTCCTAGCCATTGAAACAAAACATGTTTATTGGTGTATTTGTAAAGATTCGCGTAGAGAGTGAAAGAATAAAGAATTAGGAAGTTTCAAATGAGGACAATTGAGGCTAATGCGTAATTTACAAAATTGGATTTAATTTTACTTATTTTATGTCACATCCAAACTTTTGAAAACTTTTTTTATAAATATACTAGAAAGTTTTGAGGATAAGTGCGGTAGAAACTTTACACAAAAAATTGAAGAATAACTTACGTAAAAAAATTTAACACAAAGGCTCATAAATTTTATAAAAAGAACTACGAACCAAATATTTTTTGTAAAATCTTGCGAAAGTCACATAAGTTTCAAAGTTTATTTTTTATAGAAAACCAAAAATACTCTAAACAAATACTAGAGTAAATGAAACTTGTAAACAAATTTAATCCAAGAAGATAACAAAACTCTTCCTAGAACCAAATTAGAAATAAACAATAAGTACAACTATTTAAAAGAAAATATTTTATTATAATAGAGCTACTAATCTCCACCACCTTGCCTCCACAAGTCTCCTTAATATGAAATGAGTAGAATTATGAAGGGTGAGCAACCAACTAGCCTGGCTTGAGACTCGTTTGTTAATGTTAAATACAAATCATATAAATCATCACCGAATATCTACAACACACTCGTAAATTTTAACAAGGACCCACTTGTGATCCGAGCTACTATAGAAAGCTTGAACATAGCATAGCATGTAATCTGTAGCTGTAGTTGTTGCCTATGGAATGTCGTATTTAAACAATAACAATTCACATTCAGAGCATTTAATAGAGACAAGCGTAAACTTGAATAGAAATCACCACCTTATTTTGATGTTGTGGATGCAAATGGATGCAATGAAACACTTTAATTCTCGCCATCTTCGGTAAAATAAAAATAAATGGGATCACGGTATCAACGAAGGAACAAGAAATAGGAAAAAAGGAGAGAAATCTTTCTTGTTTCGGATAGTTGATGAAAGACCGTAAATTCTGTCAACTTTGCTAATGGACGGTCAAAATTTTTGGAAGAGAAATTTTATGAGGTAGAGAATTAAATTTTTCTCAGTAAAGACCGTATATAAAAAGAAATAAGTAGATGTGAAGTTGAGATTTTTATGGATATGGAGTCAAATGAATCTCCCACGTTTGATGTGGGACAATATTTGAATTTATTTTTTTAAAATAACCCGAAGGAAGAAACTTAGGGTAAAAGATAAAAAAATCAAATATATATATGTATACATCTTATATATTTAATATATAATAATAATAATAATAGTGTATATCTAATAATAATCGACTATAGATTTTTAGGCGTTACATCCTACCCTCTTGAAAAAAATTTGCCCTCGAAAATTGTATAACTAACCTTGAAAATACATAGTCATTTGTAATAAAAGAATGACCTTGAAAATATAGAACTTTCACATGAATCTTGGTCACAGCTTGTTGAATTGTAACATACGTAACTTTTAGAGAGGTCGGTGTAGTAGCACGGGTGGATATAGCAACTAGAAGACATATTGTACAAAGAGAATTTTGACTCAAATATTGAAGGCACTTATGATTATATTTGACTAAATAAAATACTTTAGCGAGTCTACAGAATCATAGACCCGCTCGATACCACACTATCACATCCAAACTTTTGAAAGCTTTTTTTTTTTATAAATATACTAGAAAGTTTTGAGGATAAGCGCGGTAGAAACTTTACACAAAAATTTGAAGAATAACATAGGTAAAAAGATTTAACACAAACACTCGATAAATTTTATAAAAGGAACTACGAACTAAATATTTTTGTAAAATTTTGCAGCGGAAGTCACATAAGTTTCAAAATTATTTTTTTAAAGAAAAACAAAAATACTACGAACAAATACTAGTGTAAATGAAACTTGTAAACAAATTTAATCCAAGTAAGATAACAAAACTCTTCCTAGAACCAAATTAGAAACAAACAATAAGTATAATTATTTAAAAGAATATATTTTATTGTAATAGAGCTACTAATCTCCACCACCTTGCCTCCACCAGTCTCCTTAATGAAATGAGTAGAATTATGAAGGGTGAGCAAACAATCATTAGGATGTATACTATAAGCCTAGCTTTTGTATGAACATCTTTTTGAGTATTGATGCGGATAAAAATATCGTGTCCAATTGCATATAGGGCCCAAATACGACCAGCCCAATAGGGCCCAATGATGTCATCAAAAACCCTAAGTAGGGAGAAAAACCCGAGATGGGCCCAAACCCGAGATGGGCCCGAGCCTGTGTCGGCCGAGACTAGGCTACGAAGCCCTAAACCCACCTACGAGGTGGGCCCCGAGGCCCAGACTGTAGGGAGAGGGGCCACGAGGCCCAAGCCCAACTTCAGATAGGCCACGAGGCCTAAATCCACCTATGGGTCACGAGGCCCTAAACCCGATCGGCAGTGGGCGCGAGGCTCAAACCTAGGCTGCAGTGGGCCGAGAGGCCCAAGCGAGATTTGGAGAAGGCGCGAGCATTTGACCAAGCCCGTGGCGGTTATCTATCCGATAAGATCGAGAAGTGACGAGTAGTTGAGATAATTGAGGCCCAAGTTAAAGAATATTCCCTATATTCCACATTGGTCGGGTCCAACCTCCGTCTGTGGGGGAATTCGTAGGTATAATCTGATTTCTTGAGGGATAAGTTTTCCACGCACGACATCATGGTCGAACGTGCGGGATAATGCCTCGGAGACCGTGATGACGGTTATTGCTCTTAACTTACGTATAAGTAACACACCTAGCAGGAGGTAACGGTATCGAATCACTATCACTCTTACTTAGCTACTCTATACGTACTTCCTTGAGTGTTTTCCGGTGATCCGACTTGAGCGTCGGAGTGCCTATGCCGGAGAACCCTCCGGCGTGTTTTGCAGTACGTTTGTTCGAGGGAAGCTAAGGATCTTTGTGCGTAAAGGCTTTACCCAAGTGAACCCAGGTGGGGAAACGGGCCCAGTCAGTTTTACGCATCAATCGGCGCTGTCTGTGGGAAAAGAGAGCTGAGACGTGAGTTTCAACTCCTTTTCTTTTGATTATCCGAAAGAAGGACATCATGACCGGTGAACGTACACCCATGAGATCGATTGCACTAGTACCGGCTTGGGGAAAGACAACCCCCGCAAACCCGGTGCGGGGGTGAAGCCGTGTCCAACCCCGTGCCTCCGGTGGCTATGCCCAACATCAAGGACCTCCACCGGTTACGATGGCACGACGAGAGCTCGACTCCGTGCCAACGCCATCCAGGAGTAGGAGCCGGCTGTTAGAGAGGGAGGGGGAACATGCCTACCTCTTCTTCCGCAATTCCTAAGGAATACCTATGGTGGGGATCCCCGGAGCGGCCAATGCTCCAGCCCAGGGATACCTCGAGAATCCCGAACCAGCCGCCTCCGTCGCTCCGACTCGGGAGCAGCCGGATGATATGATAGGTCGAGTTGTGGCCAGGGCAATGGCCGAGGGGGAGGACCTCCACTTGCGAAAAGGATTGGAGAACCAGACTGGGAATTTGCTCGCTCGATCCCAAACAGGGGAGTAGGCAGGAGAAGCATCAAGAAGAACGGAAGGAGAGAGGTGGAGTCCAGAACCAGGAGGAGACCCCGGGAGGCTGAAGGAGCCCAGGAGAGAAGGTCGCGATCCCTCGACCGAGGAGGCTGGTCTCGAGGAAGCCGCACGGGGAAGGAGGCAGCCCCTCTGCGGCGAGGAAGTAAGATCGAGGACCAAGAAGAAGGTACATGAGACACCCAATCGAGGCCATGAAGGACCAAATCAGATCCTTGAGGAAACAAATGGACAACATGAAGCATTAGATGGAAAATTGGGTTAGTATGCCTCGACCGGTTACAGTTGCCAATTTACCGAGAATATCTTACAAGATGAGTTGCCTAGCAATTTTAAACCTCTTAATTATGAATATGATGGTACGACTGACCCTATGACCATTTGGTGAGATTTGAAAATTCGGCCCTCCTCCATCGATATGGGGAGGGTGTGAAGTGCAGGTCTTTCTTACTACTCTATCTAAGGTAGCCCTGAAGCTGGTTTAGCTTGATTGGAACCCAATTCCATTAACTCCTTTGAGCGGTTTGGGGAGCTCTTCTTGCATCGATTCGCTAGTGCAAGGAGGCAACCCAGAGCTACGCTAACATTGTTCAACATGAAGCAAGGTGAAAATGAAAGCCTAAGGGCCTTCATGAAGAGGTTCAATCAGGCGGCACCGGAAGTTCCGACCGCCACCCCGGAGGTAAAAATTAATGCTTTTACTAGTAACCTTCGAGATGGAGACTTGTTTTCCTCCTGGCTAAGAAGTCACCCAGACGTTCGATGAACCTGTTAAGGAGGCGGAGAAGTACGTTACACCTGGAGGAGGTGAGAAAGGCTAATAGAGCCGAGGTCAAACCAAGTGGACTCGAAAAGAAGAAGGAATCATCGAAGAAAAGCTCAACGGCGTAACCCGAGAAAGCTGCAAAATCTGGACCTCGCTCCAGGTTTGACAAGTATACCCCCGAAGCTTGAGCCGAGCAGAGTTACTGGAAGTGGCATCCGACCATCCCGAAATGAAGTTTCCATGGACACGGTCCAGAGGGCCTCAAAAGCCCAAGTCGGATAAGTTTTGTCACTTCCACAATGAATACGACCATGATACTAACAATTTTTTTCACTTACGTGATGAGATTGAAAGGATGATCCAAGTGGACATCTTAAAGAGTTTGTTTACAGAGATCGAGTTAGCTCCAGGGGGCAAAAAGAAAGGAAGCCGATGACAAAGCCGAGGAGAGAGGAAGGATGATCGAAGGGAGGCGGGAGGAGAGACCCTCCCGAGAAGAGAGGACTTATCCAGATGATAGTCGGAGGTCCAAACAGAGAGGAGACTCCTTCCGCGCTAGAAAAGCCGGGAGAGAGGACCCTCGAGAAGAGAGGTAGGAGAGATGTCGAGAGATGTGGATCGAAGGAAGCTGTCCATACACCTCGGATTCATTTTGGTCCGAGAGGATGGAAGCCTAAGGAAGGAGAACCACGGTGATGCACTGGTCATCACAGAGATGTGGCGGGATATACGGTAGCACGGATCTTCGTAGATACGGGGAGCTCAGAACATCATCTTCTTGGAATGCTTCAAGAAGATGAATTTGAACATAGAAATGCAACTTGATGGATACGGCGTTATGCGGATTCACAGAGAGGCAAGATACACCCCTCGGGCCGGTAACCCTCCGAGGTGGGGCTAGGTGAAGCTCCACGGAGGAGGGTAGTTATGGCAAATTTTTTTATTGTTGATGTACCCTCATCCTACAACATGATTTTTGGTAGGCCGGTGTTGAACTTATTTGGTGGTTATATCAACTTATCACATGAAACTCAAGTTTCAGTGAATGATGAGGTGGGTGAAGTAGGCGGAGACCAGTGCAATCCGTAAAATGCTACGTGGAGGCGGTAAAGATAGCCGACAAAGAGCTGCATCGCAGCACGAAAAGAGACAAGGAGGTGGACCGAGAATCCAAGAGGTGCAAGATTTCAAGAAATCGATCCTCCAAAGATGGAAGCCGACGAAGAGCCGATGATGGTGGAGTTGTATCCCGAGAAGAGAGGATACACAACAAGGATCGGAGCCAGTGGAGCCAGAGCTAGAGAAAGACACAGTAGCAGCTCTACGAAGAAATGCGAGATATTTTTGCTTTTTCTTCCTCGACTTGAAAGGTATCCCGAGGAGGTGGCGATGCATCACCGAACGTGGACCCTAAAGCTAAACCAAGAAAGCGAAACTAAGGGTCTTTGGACCGAGAAAAAGATGCCATTACGAAGGTGGAAGCAGAAAAGCCGATGGAGGCGTGGACATGTCAAGCGAATCCAATTTCCCACCGGCTATCCAATCTTTGTGTTGGTGGCAAAACCAGGGGGAAATGGAGAATGTGCATAGATTTTCGAGACTCGAACAAGGCTTGTCCTAAGGATCATTATCCCTTGCCTAGGATTGACCGGATGGTCGACTCTACATCGGGATTTGAGCTGCTAAGTATGATGGATGCCTATCAAGGCTACCATCAAATACAAAATTTCCCTCCGGATATCCCAAAGGTTAGTTTCATTATTGCTAGTGGAACTTTCTCGTTATATTAGAATGCCCTTTGGATTGAAGAATGCAGGAGCAACCTATCGAGAGAATGGTTGATAAAATGTTCCGAGACCAGCTAGGGAGGAACATGGAAGTCTACGTTGATGATATGCTTGTGAAAAGCGTAAAAGGCTGGAAAACACGTGGCGGACACTGGAGGAAGCTTTTGCGGTGCTCGGGAGGAATAGCATGAAGCTGAATCCAGCCAAGTGTTCTTTTGGAGTGAGGTCCGGAAATTTCTCGGATATATGGTGACCCAAATGGGAATCAAGTTAACCCCGCTAAGGTTAAAGCCGTGCTCGATATGCAGCCTCCCACTAATATTAAGGAGTCAGTAGAGATTAAATGGGAGAATTACAAAGACCGAGCGATTCATAGCCAGATCTCAGAGAGGAGCCATCCCTTCTTTAAAATCTTGAGGAAGGGTGTTGGAACCACCGATCGCCGACTCTATGAAACTATCGACTCGGGATCATAATCACACAAACGCAGCGGAAAGAATTGTGCCTTTATTCACCGTAATAGGTGAAGACAAACCAGTTCTAAGGTCGAAGCTGCGATCGAAGGATGAGCCTCGAACCTCACGGTCTTCCGTATTCCTATCCCTTTCCCTTGGACGCCGAGTGGTCGACGATCCTCCAAGGAATCAGAATCCGCCTCCCTCCGATCTCACGTTTTTTCACACGCTGGAGACTACGATGCTAGGGTTTATTTATAGGCTACAACAGTGGACCCTAAGGAGGAATTAGGGTTGGGCCTCCCGATGGGCCTAAATATCCCGCGTTCATCCGAACACTTTACTTAAGTCCATCAATTATAACTCACCACTAAAGAGTTATAATTGAATTACCGTCCTAATCCCATATTATTATATGGGCTCCTTTATTATGTGTACGTTTATTTCCCGTGTTTAAGATATCGAATGTCCATAAATTAATTAAATCATCGACAACTTAATTAATTTATATCTAATTCCAAGAGTAGTACCACTCATCTTTATTATTATGTCGGATTAAATCCACCCGCAGGTTTACATAATAATCTTTATGAGCTCCTCAAGGGGACATCATCATCCTAAATAATTAGGACACGGATTCCTTCTATAATCAACAAAGACACCATATAAACAATGCTATCTCCCAATTCACCGAGCCTATTGATTTAATAAATCTCACCCATTGGTAAATCAAAGAAACATACATTGAGTACACGTGCCCATTATTATATAGGGATTAAGAAGACGTACATCCATAACAACAGAGGTCTTGTTCTTTTATATAGTCGGTACAAATTGAACAACCTCATATGGTCCCGCTCAATACATACAAAATGTACTAGTGTAACTTTATAGTCAAGATAGACTAATACCAAATTACACTACAACCGCTCCAATGATTTGTCCAAATCCATTTTGGTTGTGAGCTATTATTTACAATCTATAAGGCACCGATAACATGATCTTCTCGTGTGACACCACACACCATGTTATCTACGGTATAGATTAATCTGAACATAATAATGATATATATAACAATCATAAACAATAAGTATTTTGATCATAATGAATCTCATATGAAAAAGATGTTCATACTCAAGAAAGATGTTCATACAAAAGCTAGGCTTATAGTATACATCCTAACAAAGGGGTCCAAGTTCGAGTGGAACGAGCAATGCCAAGCAGGCGTTTGAGGAGCTTAAACAAAGACTTGACCCGATTACCTACATTAACGAAGCCTATTCCAGGAGACACTCTACCTCTACCTCTCAGTAGGTGGGGTCTCACTTAGCTCCGTGGCCGGTGAGGGAGGAAGGGTCAACCCAAAACCTGTTTATTACATTAGCAAGCTCATACAGGAGTCAAGTGAGATACTCGGAGATAGAGAAGGCAGCCACGACTATAATGGTCACGGCACGGAGGTTACGACCTTATTTTTGTCACATAAGGTCATTGTTCGGACTAACTACCTTTTGAAACAGGTGATAGGGAGAGTTGATCTTTCAGGGAGGATGGTCAAGTGGGCCGTCGAACCGGGAGAATATGATGTGGATTTCGAGCCACGGAGGACCATTAAAGCACAGGCCCTCTCCGACTTCATCCAGGAGGGTACACGTGCGCTTGAGGAAGAAGAATGAAAGGTATATGTGGACGGTTCTGTATCTATGCAGTGTGGAGCGGGATCGTAATTATTGATCCAGAGGGCCAGGAAATGCAAGTTGCGGTAAGGTTCGAGTTTATTACCTCTAACAACGGAGCTGAGTACGAGGCCCCGATTTGAGGAATGGAGATGGCCGCAGAATCGGGAGCAGGTCGGGTGGTCATATTTTCGGATTCCCAACTATTAACCCAGTTACGAGTGGGTACGAGGCTTTCTGAGATGAAAAGATGGTAGCCTACCTTCGGCCAGTAGCCGAGGCTGCAGGAAGGTTCGATTCCTTTGAGGTCAGCAGATACCTCGAGAGGAAAACTCCAGAGCGGATAGCCTTTCAAAGTGGCGAGTTCCGCAAAGATGCGCAGGAGGGGGAAGATCACCCCGTGACTGCAAGCTAAAGCAACGGTTCCCTCGGTAGGGGTCATCGGAGTCAAGATGATTGGAGAACCAGCATATATCGAGTGTTGCAGAACCCGGAGAGCTGCCCGAGATAAAAGGAAAGCTCAGAATTGGAGAATCCGATACACGATGATCGGGACAAGATGTACGGCGGTCCTTCACGCAGCCTTTTACTTGAGGTGTTTATCCCTCAAGAAGGGAGGTACGTAATTAAAGACATACACGAAGGTTGTTGTGCTGACCATGCAGGAGCTCGGGCAATAGTCCGGAAAGCCTTGAGGGCCGGATACTTCGGCCTACCATGACCCAGACGCCAAAGACCGGGTGAAGAAGTGCGAGAAATGCCAAAAGCATGGCTGCCTTATCCACCTCCCCGCAGAGGAGACCGTGATGACGATTATTGCTCTTAACTTACGTATAAGTAACATACCCGGCAGGGGAGGTAACGGTATCGAATCACTATCACTCTTACTTAGCTACTCTATACGTACTTCCTTGAGTGTTTTCTCGGTGATCCGACTTGAGCGTCGGAGTGCCTACGTCGGAGAACCCTCCGGCATGTTTTGCGAGTAAGTTTGTTCGAGGAAGCTAAGGAACTTTGTGCGTAAAGGCTTTACTCACGTGAACCCGTGTGGGGAAATGGGCCCAGTCGGTTTTACGCATCAAGTATGAACATCCTTTTAATATGAGATTCATTATGATCAAAATACTTATTGTTTATGATTGTTATATATATCATTATTTTGTCCAGATTAATCTATACCGTAGATAACATGGTGTGTGGTGTCACACGAAGATCATGCTATCAGTTCCTTATAGATTATAAATAATAGCTCACAACCAAGATGGATTTGGACAAACCATTGGAACGATTGTAGTGCAATTTGGTATTAGTCTATCTTGACTATAAAGTTACACTAGTACATTCTCGTATGTATTGAGCGGGACCATATGAGGTTGTTCAATTTGTACGACTATATAAAAGAACAAGACCTCTGTTGTTATAGATTTACGTCTTCTTAATCCCTATATAATAACGGGCACGTGTACTCGGTGTATGTTTCTTTGATTTGCCAATGGGTGAGATTTATTAAATCAATAGGCTCGGTGAATTGGGAGATAGCATCGTTTATATGGTGTCTTATTGATTATAGAAGGAATCCGTGTCCTAATTATTTAGGATGATGATGTCCCCTTGAGGAGCTCATAAAGATTATTATGTAAACCTGCAGGTGGATTTAATCCGACATAATAATAAAGATGAGTGGTACTACTCTTGGAATCGATATAAATTAATTATGTTGTCGTAATTTAATTAATTTATGGACATTCGATATCTTAAACACGGGAAATAAACGTACACATAATAAAGGAGCCCATATTATAATATGGGATTAGGACGGTAATTCAATTATAACTCTTTAGTGGACTCGAGTTATAATTGATGGGCTTAAGTAAAGTGTTCGGACCGAACACAGGATATTTAGGCCCATCAGAGGCCCAACCCTAATTCCTCCTTAGGGTCCTTGTTGTAGCCTATAAATAAACCCTAACATCGAGCCTCCAGACGTGTGAAAAAAACGTGAGATCGAGAGAGGCGGATTCGATTCCTTGGAGGATCGTCGACCACTCGGCGTCCAAGGGAAAGGGATAGGAATATGGCGTAAGACCGTGAGGTTCGAGGCTCATCCTTCGATTGCAGCTTCTAACCTTAGAACTGGTTCGTCTTTACCTTTACGGTGAATAAAGGTACAATCCTATCCGCTGCGTTTTTGTGACTATAATTCCGAATCGATAATTTCATAGAGTCGGCGATCAGTGGTTCCAACAATTGGTATCGTGAGCCGTGTTTTCGACTCTATACAATTGATTCGGTTATTCATAGATCTGATTTATTAGGATTCCATGATTATTGTAAATCTATTATAATAGGGTTTCTTGATTTGTTATAATAGAGTTTCTTGATCGTTATAATAGGGTTTTCTTGATCTGTTATTATAGAGTTTCATGATCTGATATTGAATAGGATTGCATGATATTTGTAAATCATCATATTAGGGTTTGCATGATTATCATAAATCTATTATATTAGGGATTCGATGTTAATCGTAGATCTATTTTTTTTTTTTGGGTATGCGAATATTCCGATATTTTTGCAGAACCCTAAATCCAATATTATGGTCAGCATGTATGTTTATGTATGTATTAAACCCTCGGATGCATCGAGGTTTTTGTTTTGGGTTGGTGAATGATTGTAATAGTTATAACCACGGCGGTCTATCGTGTAGGTTTTATTTTGATCTAGATGATGTATAGGATCGTTGGATAAAGCTGTAATAGGAGCAGATTAGGATGGTCGATGGCGGAACCAGATCGATAGCGAAGAATCGATGGATTTTTTTTTCAAACCCGTATTGCATGGCGCTGCCCCGCACCCGCGACTCGACCGGGCGGAGTCGATCCCGCGACCGAGCGGGTAGGTCGATCTCGCCAAGGTGGCGCGCCCGCACCCCGCTTTGACGGCGAACATTCAAGAACATGGGAGCATGAAAGAGGCCATAATAGTTGGAATTTTGTTTTTCATATTTATTCTTTCTCATATGTGTTATTGTGTTTAGCATGCTTTATGTGTTTCATATGTTATGCATGTTAATATCCCTCATGTTAAATAACTAAGTGGGAGAGGGGTTATTTTTCAACAAATCTCATAGCCTCCATTTCTGGTTTGTAAGTGATGCATTCAAACATGAACGTTGGTTTTAAGTGCTTTCTTCCATATCGGATGTGTTTATCTCATGATCACTAGATCAAACTTCCTTATGGATAATTATAAGTAAGTTATTTAGGAGTGTGTTATCTTCTCCATCCGAAGAGGCACAAACCTAGGTAATTGACTTGGTATTAAGAAATGGTATACACTTAGATTCATATAATAGTATCCTCCCCATCGAAGTAAGTCTGTTATTTGTATGGCTAAAGACAAACCAACTATTAATTTTTATTTTGTTTGACAAAATGATGAAATTAATGGGTAAAACCTCCTCTTACAAATGATTGAATTAGTATACGTCCACACTATCGTGGCATACAAACTTCACGGTGTTTTGAGGTGTTGGTGAATTTAATTGTATTGTGTGAGGGAAACAATATTGATTTAAATTCTTAAATTTGATCATAATGCATTTACGTGTTTCTCAGGATTTATCATGACTTTCAATCCACTTGTTGTTATTCTTAAAGAAAATAAACTTCTTGGTCCTAATTATATTGATTGGAAAAGAAACTTGGACATTGTCTTGATCTTTGAAGAGTACAAGTTTGTACTCACCGAGGTTTGTCCTGAAAAACCCGATGAAAACTCTAGTGAAGAGGAGAAAGAGGCTTATAAGAAGTGGATCAAGGCAGATGAGATGGCGCGGTGTTACATTTTGGCTTCTATGTCAAATGTGCTGCAACATCAACATCGAGCCATGACCTCTCGCTTATGAGATGATGCTCAATCTCAAAGAACTCTTCGGACACGCAGTCGGCCCGCTGTGCAAGAGGCCATGAGAAACTTAATGACGACCACCATGATTGAGGGGACACCCGTAAGGGATCATATCCTCAAGATGATGGCTCATTTGAATGAGATGGAAGTCCTTGGAGCTGAAATCGATGGGGAAACCCAGTCGATATCGTTCTCTAGACGCTGCCTAAGAGTTTTGAGCAGTTGCCGAACTACAACATGAACAAAAGGTTGTATTCGATGGCGGAACTTGACGTAACTCCAAGCGGCGAAGGGTTATTTCGCAAGCTTCTCAAGCTTATATTGCTGAAAATGTTTCTACATCTAAGCCAAAAGGCAAAGTGATGAAGAAAAAGAAATAAGCTGATTTAGCAAGAAAGCAGTGAACCAAAGAAAATTGGTCCACCAAGTGGCGTGAAGAAGCCTAAGGGCAAATGCTTTTTGTGCAAGCGCGGTGACATTGGAAGGTAGATTGCCCCGTAAAAAGGAAAAAGAAGGTATATCATATTCACTAACTATTGAAACATATTTAGCGGTGTTATCTACCGGCACCTGGTGTGTAGATACGGAGCCATCGATCATGTCTGCAATTCTTTGCGGGGTTCCAGGAAACCAGGCGGCTTAGTGAGGGTAAGATTACCATCTACATGGGCGACGCTACGAAAGTAGCAAAATTGCTATAAGTGGGAGATGTTTATTTATTGTTTGATAAGAATAAGACTTTGGTTTTGAGAAATTATCTTTACGTACCTTGTTTTAGAAAGAACTTGATTTCAGTTTCTAAGTTATTTTGATGGATATTCTATTTCTTTTGATAACAAAGTGGTTGTCAAGAAAAATAGTGCTATTATTTGTTACGTACGTTGATTGGCAATTTATATACTCTTAATCCAATAACTCCCACAAAACAATAAATGGAAATTAATAGTACATCTTCTAAATCAAATAAGCGAAAATAACCTTCAAAAATGAACCAAACATATCTTTGGCATCTAAGATTAGGTCACATTAACTTGAGTAGGATTCAAAGGTTGATAGTCGATGGACCTTTGAGTTCATTGGAAGTGGAAAACTATCCGACTCGCGAGTCATGCTTGGAAGGAAAAATGACCAAAAGGCCTTTTAAAGCCAAGGGATATAGAGCCAAAGAAGTGTTGGAATTGGTTCATTCCGATTTATGTGGTCCTATGTCTACTCAAGCAAGAGGTGGTTTCGAATATTTTGTCTCTTTTATAGATGATTATTCGAGATATGGATATATTTATTTGATGCGCCGCAAGTCCGAGTGCTTTGATAAATTCAAAGAGTACAAGGCTGATGTGGAGAAGCGTCATGGTAAATATATCAAAACACTACGATCTGATCGTGGTGGCGAGTACCTCTTAGGAGAGTTTAGGAATTACTTATCGTAAGCCGGGATTCAATCCCAATTGTCTGCACCTAGTACACCCCAATAGAATGGTGTGGCGGAACGAAGGAATAGGACTCTCTTGGAAATGGTTAGATCGATGATGAGCTATTCGAATTACCGAGTTCGTTTTGGGGGTATGCCCTGGAAACGGCAGCGTACATTCCGAACTTGGTTCCTTTTAAGACAATATCTTCTACTCCCATAGAATTGTGGAATGGGCGTAAGCCTAGTTTGAAACATATTCGGATTTGGGGTAGTCCAACACATGTCTTTGAAAGGAGATGCTTTGATAAGTTGGAATCTCGTACGGAAGTTCGATTTGTTTGTGGGCTATCCTAGAGGAACGAAAGGTGGTTTGTTTTATAGTCCTAAAGATCGGAGGGTAATTGTTAGCACAAATGCTCGATTTTTTGAAGAGGACTATGTAATGGACCACAAGCCCATGAGTAAAATTATTTTTGAAGAAATAAGGGAGAAACTTCTACCTTAGTACCAAGAGTACAAGATGAGATACCACATGGGTTAGCACCATCTGCTACTAATGATACACTATTACAACAAGTGCCTCGTCAGAGTGGGAGGGTTGTTAGACAACCTGATAGATTCATGTTTTTGGGAGAGTCTTCGGACTTAGTACAGTGAACACGAATCGGATCCTGGAGCTACGACGAAGCACTTCAAGATAAAGATGCAGAATCTTGGGAAAAAGCAATGAAATCAATTAGAATCTATGGATTCTAATCAAGTCTGGGAGCTAGTAGAACCACCAAATGGTGTAAAAGCCATTGGCTATAAGTGGGTCTACAAAAGAAAAAGAGGATCGAGACGGGAAAGTAGAAACTTTCAAAGCAAGGCTTGTAGCGAAGGGGTACACTAAAAAGAAGGAATCGACTATGAGGAAACCTTTTCACCGGTAGCCATGCTTAAATCTATCCGATTCTTTTGTCTATTGCTGCTCATATGAATTATGAGGTTTGGCAAATGGATGTCAAGATAGCTTTCCTTAATGAAAGTCTTGAAGAAAACATCTATATGAAGCAACCGTAAGGATTCATTGCAAAGGGCAAAGAGCATCTTGTGTGTAAGCTTAATCGGTCCATTTATGGGTTGAAACAAGCTTCTAGATCTTGGAACATCCGTTTTGATGAGGTAATCCAGTCTTATGGATTTATTCAATGTCCTGGATGAGTCATGTGTATACAAGAAGAGTGACGGAAACGTGGTGGTATTTCTTATACTATACGTAGATGACATCTTGCTCATTGGCAACAATGTCAAGGTGTTGTCGACGTAAAGGTATGGTTGTCCAAGTAGTTTGATATGAAGGACTTGGGAGAAGTTGGACATATTCTTGGGATCAAAGTTATAAGGGATCGCAAGAAAAGAATGTTATGCTTATCTCAAGCTTCATACATTGATACTATCTTAGCTCGTTTTAGCATGCAAAACTCCAAGAAAGGTTTTCTACCTTTTCGACATGGAGTACCTTTATCTAAAGAGATGTGTCCTAAGACACCAAAGGAGATAGAGGACATGAAGGCGGTTCCTTATGCTTGGTGTAGGAAGCCTAATGTATGCAATGCTATGTACGAGGCTAGATATCTGCTTTTGCCGTGGGCATGGTTAGCAGATATCAAAGTAACCCAGACAAGGGCATTGGACTGCGGTAAAGCATATTTTAAAGTACTTGAAAATGACTAGAAATTATATCTTTGGTTTACCAAGCGAGATACTTTACTTCCGAGGGTTACACGTATTCCGATTTCCTTCGGATAGGGACAACAAGAAATTTACCTCGGGTTATGTGTTTACCTTGGGAGGTGGAGCCATAGTATGGAGGAGTGTAAAGCGAAATGCGTTTCGGACTCCACCATGGAAGCCGAGTATGTGGCGGCCTGAGGCGGCCAAAGAAGGCTGTATGGCTCGAAACTTCTTGATGGACTTAGAAGTGATTCCTAGTTTGCCTAAAGCTATCACAATTTATTGTGATAACTTGATGTGCGATGGCAAACTCGAAGGAACCACGAGCCCACAAAGCAAGCAAACACATTGAGCGCAAGTACCACCCGATACGAGACATCGTAAAGCGAGGAGAAGTTGTTGTCGCCAAGATTGCATCGGCGGATAACCTAGCAGATCCTTTCACAAAGGCTCTTCCAAAAAGCTTTTGATGGGCATGTTGAAGGGATGGGAATCGGATGTATGGCAGCAATTATGGAAGCATAGTCTTTTAGTATAAGTGGGAGATTATTAGGATGTATACTATAAGCCTAGCTTTTGTATGAACATCTTTTTGAGTATGAACATCCTTTTAATATGAGATTCATTATGATCAAAATACTTATTGTTTATGATTGTTATATATATCATTATTTTATCCGTATTAATCTATACCGTAGATAACATGGTGTGTGGTGTCACACGAGAAGATCATGCTATCGAGTTCCTTATAGATTATAAATAATAGCTCACAACCAAGATGGATTTGGACAAACCATTGGAACGGTTGTAGTGTAATTTGGTATTAGTCTATCTTGACTATAAAGTTACACTAGTACATTTTGTATGTATTGAGCAGGACCATATGAGGTTGTTCAATTTGTATTGACTATCTAAAAGAACAAGACCTCTATTGTTATGGATGTATGTCTACTTAATCCCTATATAATAACGGACACGTGTACTCGGTGTATGTTTCTTTGATTTGCCAATGGGTGAGATTTATTAAATCAATAAGCTCGGTGATTATATGGTGTCTTTGTTGATTATAGAAGGAATACTGTGTCCTAATTAGTTAGGATGATGATGTCCCTTTGAGGAGCTCATAAAGATTATTATGTAAACCCTACGAGTGGATTTAATCCGACATAATAATAAAGATGAGTGGTACTACTCTTGGAATTAGATATAAATTAATTAAGTTGTCATAATTTAATTAATTTATGGACATTCGATATCTTAAACATGGGGAAATAAACGTACACATAATAAAGGAGCCCATATTATAATATGGGATTAGAATGATAATTCAATTATAACTCTTTAGTGGACCGAGTTATAATTGATGGACTTAAGTAAAGTGTTCGGATGAACACAGGATATTTAGGCCCATCAGGAGGCCCAACCCTAATTCCTCCTTAGGGTCCTGTTGTAGCCTATAAATAAACCCTAACATCGAGCCTCCGACGTGTGAAAAAACGTGAGATCATAGAGAGGCGGATTCGATTCCTTGGAGGATCGTCGACCACTCGACGTCCAAGGGAAAGGATAGGAATACGGTAGAAGACCGTGAGATTCGAGGCTCATCCTTCGATCGCAGATTCGACCTTAGAATCGGTTCGTCTTCACCTATTACGGTGAATAAAGGTACAATTCTATCCGCTGCGTTTATGTGACTGCGATCTCGAATACGATAATTTCATAGAGTCGGCGAATGATGGTTCCAACAACAACTAGCTCGGTGGGGACTCGTTTGTCAATGTTAAATACAAAGCATATAAATCATAACCGAATACCTACAATACACTGTAAATTTTAACAAGGACCCACTTGTGATCCGAGCTACTATAGAAACTGTTGCAATAACATAGCATGTAATCTGTAGTTGTAGTTGTTGTCTGTGGAATGTCGCATTTAAACAACAACAATTCACATTCAGAGCATTTAATATAGACAAGCGTAAACTTGAATAGAGATCACCACCTTATTTTGATGTTGTGGATGCAAATGGATGCAATGAAATACTTTAATTCTCGCCACCTTCGGTTAAATAAAAATAAATGGGATCACGAGGCATCAATGAAGGAACAAGAAATAGGAAAAAAATGGAGATAAATCTTTCTTATTTCGGATAGTTGATGAAAGACCAGAATTCATCAACTTTGCTACTGGACGGTCAAAAATTTTGGAAGAGAAATTTCATGAGGTAGAGAATTAATTTTTTCTGTGAAGACCGTATCTAAAATGAAATAAATAGATGTGAAGTTGAGATTTTTATGGATATGGAGTCAAATGAATCTCTCCACGTTTAATGTGGGGCAATATTTGAATTTTTTTTTAAATAACCCGAAGGAAGAAACATGGTGTAAAAGATAAAAATCATATATATATATATATATATATATACATACATCTTATATATTAAATATATAATACTAATACTAATAATAATAATTATAATAAAAATAGTGTATATCTAATAGTAACCGATTTGTAGATTTTAGGGTGCCACATCCTACCCCTCTTGAAAATAAATTTCGCCCTCGAAAATTGTATAACTAACCTTGAAAATATATAGTCATGTGTAATAAAAGAATGACCTTGAAAATATAGGACTTTCACATGAATCTTGGTCTCAAATATTGAATTGTAACACACGTACCTTTTAGAGAAGTCGGTGTAGTAGCGTAGAGGGGATATAACAACTAGAAGACATATTATACAAAGAGAATTTTGACTCAAATATTGAAGACACTTATGATTATATTTGACTAAATAAAATATTTTAGCGAGTCCACGAGAATCACAGACTCGCTCGATACCACACCTGTCACATCCAAACTTTTGAAAACTTTTTTTATAAATATACTAGAAAGTTTTGAGGATAAGCGCGGTAGAAATATTACACAAAAATTTGAAGAATAACATAGGTAAAAAGATTTAACACAAAGACTCATAAATTTTATAAAAGGAACTACGAACCAAATATTTTTTGTAAAATCTTGCGGCGAAGTCACATAAGTTTAAAAGTTATTTTTATAGAAAACCAAAAATACTCTAAACAAATACTAGAGTAAATGAAACTTGTAAACAAATTTAATCCAAAGAAGATAACAAAACTCTTCCTAGAACCAAATTAGAAATAAACAATAAGTACAACTATTTAAAAGAAAATATTTTATTATAATAGAGCTACTAATCTCCACCACATTGCCTCCACAAATGAGTCTCCTTAATCGAAATGAGTAGAATTATGAAGGGTGAGCAAACAACTAGCTCGGTGGGGACTTGTTTGTCAATGTTAAATACAAATCATATAAATCATCATTGAATATTTACAACACATGTAAATTTTAACAAGGACCCACTTGTGATCCGAGCTACTATAGAAAGCTCGTTGAACATAACATAACATGTAATCAGTAGCTGTAGTTGTTGCCTATGGAATGTCGCATTTAAACAATAACAATTCACATTCAAAGCATTTAATATAGGCAAACGTAAACTTGAATAGAAATCCCTACCTTATTTTGATATTGGGGATGCAAATGGATGCATTGAAACACTTTAATTCTCAGCACTTTCGGTAAAATTAAAATAAATGGGATCACAGGCAACAATGAAAGAATAAGAAATGGGAAAAAAGGAGAGTAATCTTTCTTGTTTCGGATAGTAGATGAAAGACCGAAATTCATCAAATTTGCTCTTGGATAGTCAAAAATTTGGAAGAGAAATTTGATGAGGTAGAGAATTAAATTTTTCGTGAAGACTGTATATAAAAAGAATTAAGTAGATGTGAAGTTGAGATTTTTAAGGATATGAAGTCAAATGAATCTCCCCACGTTTAATGTGGGACAATATTTGATTTTTTTAAATAAGTCAAGGAAGAAACTTGAGGTAAAAGATACAAAAATCACATATATATATATATATATATACACACATCTTATATATTTAATATATAATAATAATAAAAATAGTGTATATCTAATAATAACTGACTATAGATTGACAATATATTTTCGGTGTTACATTTTAATTGGGAGAAAAATAAAGTTGAGTCAAAGACTATTTAAATAAATTTTTATGTGAAAAAGGCCATGGAAACTAATTTCTCTTATTTTATTAAAGAGGGAGTCTATTGTGAAAGAGTAACACTTGTGTGAACTCTACTCATTTTAGAGTTCACATGAACTCTATCATGACCCGTTGACACGAAATATATAAATTTACCTCAATTTCATTCGCATTTTTTTAACGGAACTTCAAAGAATGTTCTTGAATCCCGCAGATGAGAATTTCATATAAATTTTGTTTCGTCCTCATCTTCGTCGTAATAATCATAAAACAACAACTTCCTCAAATGAAAATTCAATAAATTTGATAAATCACAGTGCATCACCTCCTTCATTGAGAATGATAAATAATCTTGAAGAAAATGATGAATCCAACACAACATTGGAGTCGTTTCACCATGAATTTGGAGTCGTTCACAAGAGATTTTGGAGACAACCACTCATATAAATAGTTGATATTGGGTAAGATTCTGTGAGATTAGGGATTAGAAACACACATTTAACTCGGTGAAACAGAGTCGTCGATGTCGGGTAGGATTCCGGTGAGATTATGAATTACGAACATGGTATGATAATGATAGTTGCTTTTACATGACAATAATACTTCTAATGAATGATAGTGATAACCTTTGTATATGACGGTGACAATAGTTGTGCATTACGGTGATAGTAAATTATTTATAATTTTAATAGTTGTTTCTATGTGAGAGTGATACTCCTAATGCATGAAAGTGATAGCTTTTCCAAATGACAGTGATAATGTATAAAAATAATGATAAAAATCCATAAAAGAGACATTTGTTGTGCATTACAATAATCCCCTATATACTAATAGGGAGTATAGTAATCCCCTTATATACTTCTAGGAGTTTGTTTTGCTTGGGTATCGACTTGTGAATTTCGCTTATGTGTCAATTTTTGCATTTTCACCGCCACGTGTCATTTTATTGTGAAGTGTTGATTTATGGTATGTTTGCTTATACCTAGCACCTCTCATATAATTTTTTAATGCTTACCAACTAAACCAATTTATACACATTTATATATTCTCAAAACTATTTTATTTAACTCCATTTATAAAAATGTATTATATATTTCTTTGAGAAAGTTCAATATTTATGAAATACTAATTGTGAGTATTTCAAATAAGTGAATCTCATTATATATTAATATGGAGTTTATAATATTTATGTGTATATTTTTTATGAGTTACGATGATGTGTCATAATTTTGAAAAAATAATTTATGTGTGTGATTAGGAGTCAATAATATAAAGAGTTGTATATTAGTAATGATTATGTCTAATTAGTTCTTATATAAAAATGAAAAAAATGCCATAAGATCACACGTCGATCCAGAGGCGGGACTCCATTAAAAGCTAAAAAAATTAGCCTCAATATAAAGGAAGAGAAGAAACTTTATACAAAGTCAAAAGATTCCATAAACCATATGTTGACGAATCCATCATGTTGTCACACCACATACTACCGCAATGCATCATCTTCACACATATATGCCAAACTCTTAGAAGCTATGACTCACATTGATTTAAGAACATCTCGTATCGTATTTGAGGTAATCACATAGTTGTTATCATAAGGAGGCGAGGTCCTCACTCCGCCCGGCTAGATTTGTTTCGCAAGTTATAATCCCGAGCCTTAGCCCGCTTTTTTCCTCTTTAATTAGTAGCCTTAGAGGCATGAACAAGTGAGCTGCCCGAATTCAAAGACGAACTAATAGAAGTGTCTCCGCTCCCCCAACTTATCCTTCGAATTCTTTTCGTAATCCACATGAGCATCAATTGCTAAGCCTCGCATTTGTCTTGTCCAAGTTCTCTCAAATGTCTTCCCCATTCTTCTCCACCGAATTAGCCATATCCAATTTGTCTCCCATTTTTCCTGGAGATGTACTGTTACCCATCTCGACATTATCATTATTCAAATCTTCGCCATCCCCCACATTGATGAGTGGTGATAAGTGCATGAATAATGTGGTGTTTAATTGTAAATAGTGATGAAAAGTATTAGTTTTTGAGCTTAAAGGTGTAAGGTATCACCTATTTGCATTAAAAGTATTACAAGTGTGAATTAATGGATTTTTATGTATTTTGTCTCGTTTTCAGGTATTTCGATGGCATCCGACCAAACCGAGCATATGGACATTCACACGGGAATGAGACGATCAAGATGGGAGATAACGGGGTTGGAGGTGGTCAACAAATGCCCTGGACTCGATCATTGGTCGAGCCACGGGAGCTCTAGTCAAGCTTTGTCTTTGTTCTAAAAAATTTGCCTAAGTTAGAAGAGGCTCGACTCGAGGGCATGAAGCTCGAGTCGAGTTTGCCGTTGAGGAGATAAGATCGAGTCAAGGCTACTCAAAGACGAGTCGAGGTGAAGGAAAATGGCAAGCTCAACCCGAGGCGCAAGAGCTCGAGTCAAGGCTGGAACATTTTTAGAGAATCGTGAATGCGACTTCACCAAGCTCGAATCGAGGGGCCCAAGCTTGAGTCGAGACACCCTATTTTCATAAACTCCTCATTTTAATTCTCTTGGACGAAAAATAGAGTATCATTCACACTAGAGCGATTACTAAGCGGTCTTTACGCGATTCTTCCATTCCAAGCAATTCTCTCCTTCCTAGATCATTAAATTCACATTTCTAGTTAGATTCCCATTTAATTGTTGTTTAGATTAGCATTTTTTCCACTAGATTAGTCATTTGAAGTTTGTAATTTATTGAAGAGAAGTTTACATTTTATAAGATCAAGCATTCAATTCCTATTGCTATTGGCAAAATATTGGTGATGTTCATTCTATCTCTTGATTTCTATTTCTTAATTGCTTTGTTGATTGTTTTGATCATGCTATTTGATTTTTCACCCATGGATTTTGCACTTTGCTCCATGGGCTAATTCTCTTGATCTTGGGATAATTGAAATTGAGGATGATTTGATTGCTTGAGATATGATTGTTGATGATTGTTGTTTAATTGAGATAGTTAGTTCCCGAATTGTGATGCTAATTGTGCTTCATGCATTTTGTTTGATCACCTTAGCAACATACGAAAGTTGAGCTAACGTGATCAGGGATTAATCGAGTTATAATTGTGCATGATTGTATGAATTATGTGCTTCATAATTGATAGATTAGTTGCATTAAGAATACTCACATTTAGGCATTGTGTGATGAATGGAGACATTATTGCATGATGTTCATACTTTCTATCTTGATTTAATGTTAATTTAAAGCAATTATAGTTGTAATCATTGATTCCTTGGTGGAGATTATCCCTAGCACCCTATTCCCCATTTGATTACTTGAAAGTTTGCTTAGCTAGTTTCATTCCTTGCTATTAGCCTAATCATAGTTTAATTGTTGATTGATTTTAATTCTTGCATTTGAGCGAGTAATTGGAACCAAAACCTTACTTGCAACAATAGTCGTGGAAACTCATGCCCTAGGGCCTCATTGCATATCTTATTCCTTGGGTTCGATAAACTTGATTTGGTCTTAATAACTCTTACCCGATTATACCACAATCAAAATGACACTGTTGCCGTGGATATGTTTATGCGTCTAAGTGAGACTTATGATTAGTTGGAAGTGGCTACTTGTTGCTTTTTATTTTTGTTTTGTTTGTTGTTATTTTTGTAAGAAATTGATACTTTGATTGGTGGTGTAGGTGCATGATCACAAGATCTCGTGGTATACCACCCGAGCCATTCAATCCGGAAATAGAAGCTACAATTCGAAGAAATCGTGGGAGAAGGAGAAGAGAAATGATGGAAGGTGATGATTTGGCGAATGAAGAAAGAGTTGGTGAACCTCTTGTGGAGGAGGTAAATGGAAATGGTAATGGTCATGGGGGAGTGCAAGAGAACCATGGAGGCAATGGGCACAATCCATCTTACAATGCTCAAGTTGGCCCTTTCCGTCAAGAGATGCCACCACATCAAGTCCCATACCAAAATCCATACTCATACCATCTATAAACTCACCAATATCCATACTATCCACCTCATCCACAACAATTCCAACCATATTACCCACAAATGCCATATCCCCAAGAACCTAGATATCAAGAGCCACCGCACATACCACAAGCTCAACCCTCCTATACAAGACCCTCCACCTCAAGGTAGTCCACTAAGGGAGTTCTTTGAGCCTCAACTTCGTGAGTATTATGATGACATTGCAAGACCAAGGATCGAGGCTAATAATTTCGAGATAAGTTCGGCTCTATTGAGGATGTTGAGGGAGAAGCAATTTGAGGGGAAAATGAAGAAGAGTGCCCTCACCAACATATGACACAATTTTTGGAGATTTCCGACACTACCAAGTACAATGGAGTGTCCGAGGATGCAAAAAGCTAAGGCTCTTTGCCTTCACTCTCAAGGGAAGAGCCAAGGCTTGGCTCAATTCTATCCCTCTCGTAACCGTGCGTACTTGGGAGGACCTTAGCAAGAAATTTCTTATGAAGTTCTATCCACCATCTAAGACGGTTCAAGCCAAAGAAGCCATCTCTCATTTTCACAAAAGAGTGGAGAGATCATACCGGAAGCTTGGGAAAGATATGCAACATTACTTATTGCTTGCCCACAACATGACTTCCCGGAGGAGCAAACTATCATGTATTTTTGTAATGGCCTCACGGATGGTGATAGATCCTTCCTCAATGCTTGTGCTAATAGTTCATTTTGGTCAAAGACGGTGGGGCAAATGAATGAGATCATGGAGAATATTGCCCAAGACTCTTTTCAAGTGACGGTGAATCGAGGAGCTCATCATAGGGTGTCCCATGTGGAAGAGATTGAATAAATGAAAACAATGATGTTGATGATGATGGATAGATTAGGGGCACTTACAACTTCTCAAGCTCAACAAAGTGTACATCCACCTATGCCTCAAGTTGATTTGTGTCAAGGCCAAGTGCCTATGGAAGAAGTGAATTACATAGGGAGGCCTCCATACCAAGGAGGATATCCAAGCAACTATCAAGGCAATTACAAAAATGCAAGGCCCTATCAAATGCCTTATCAAAATAGGCCTCAAGGTAATTTACCTCATCAATCTCAAGCTCAATATAATGCTAATAATTGGAGGAGGAAAGAGAATTTCTCATATGCTAATTCGAGAGCAGCCATTCAATTTCCCTCGGGTTTGATCCGGTGCAAAGGCTCCCTATAATGAAGGGAAAACAAAGACGGAGGAGCTACTTGGGATGATTGTGAAGAGGCTAGAGTCCAATGATTCTAGGTTGGATGATATTGGGAAGCAAATGGATTCTAGATTCAAGACTATTGAGCACCAAGTAGGGCAATTGACTACAACGGTTGGAAAGTTATCATCCACAGTGGATCACTTGCAAAATAAAGGGAATATCCATCTACCACCGAGCCTAATCCAAGAGAGTTTTGTAGTGCTATACAATTGAGGAGTGGTGCTAGATATGAAGGACCCAAAATGCCCAAGGAAGTTGAAGGTGAGAAAGGAGTTGAGAGAGAGGTTGAGAAAGAAGAAATGATTGAGGAGAGTGTGGTTGTTGAGAAAGAGAGTGACGAAGAGATCAAAGCAAAGGAAGAAGCAAAGAAACAAGAGAATTCCAAGGATGTGTGGGGAGTGCCAATGACTCTGTTTCGGTTCCCTATCCACAAAGACTTGTGAAGAAAAAGCTTGATGAGGAATTTGGTAAGTTCTGGAGGTGTTTAAAAACTTGCATGTTGATATTCCACTTCTAGATGCCCTTGAGCAAATACCCCATTACAAGAAATTTTTGAAGGAAATTTTGTCAAAGAAGGGAAAATGGGATGATAAGGGGACAATCAAGTTGGTGGAAGAGTGTAAGGAGATTCTTGAGAGACATCTTCCTCAAAAGCTAAAGGATCCGGGAGCTTTGTTATTTTCTTGTGAGATTGGTGAAAATGGGAAAGTGCAAGGCTTATGTTATTTGGGAGCTAGTATCAATGTTATGCCTTTATCTATATTCAAAAGGTTGGAGCTAGGAGAGGTGCTTCCCACCATTATTAATCTTCAATTGGCGGATCAATCTTTTGCTCATCCTTATGGGATTATTGAAGATGTATTAGTGGGAGTTGACAAGTTTATCTTCCTGGTGGACTTTGTATTGCTTGAGGCACTTATCATTCTTGGTAGACCTTTCCTTGCAACCGGAAGAGCTATGATCAATGTGGAAAAGGAGAGCTCAAATTGAGCTTTAATGGAGAAGAGGTGACATTTTCTAGAGCTCCAATAGTGGAAGATGCTCCAAGTGCTTTAGAGAAGAAATGTGGCTATATAGAGATCATTGACGAGTGCCTTTCAAAGGATAGAGATGATTCTAACTCTTCTAATTCTTTAATTAATAATCATCTTATTCCTTCTTGTAATTTGATTGCTAATACGTCTTGTGTTTCTCTTGATGATCTTAGGGAGGAGAAGGCTTTTATGCACCTTTGCTAGATCCGGAGATGAAAAGAATGAAGAAGGAGTGAGAAATGTGTCCAAATTTGAGCAAGTCTCAAGTTTGGGGGTGGTAGAAGAAAGAAAGGTGCCATTTGAGAAGAAGAAAGAAGAAAACTTTGTGGTGGGAGATCAAGTGGTAAGGAGTGAGTCTAATTGGAGTAGATTGCTTGGAGTAGAAAGACTCAAAGAAGTTTTGATTGTGAAAGAGATCAAAGACGGAGGGAAGCTTCTATTAGAAGACAAGTGGGGATGTTGCCTATTCACAAAAGAGACATTAGTGAGGTACAAGGACCATCCTAGTTCAAAGGAGGTGCCTAACATCCTAATCGAAAGGGAAGTATGAACTCCTTGAGTTACGTCCGGCATAGGACGTAAAACCTAGCGCTTGATGGGAGATTGATTTGATTTATGTTGCTTTTGGAGAGATTGTTTGGAGATTGGAGCTTAATTGATGATGCTTAGGGTTATTGTGATGTATATTGCTTGTTGATGATTGGATTGATTGAGCGTATTTGATACCTTAGGGGTGCAAGTCATTTAATCACTCTTTTGCCAAACTTGGAATTTTATGCTAAAATTTAAGTTTGGGGGATGATTGTTCTTAAATGTTTACTTGCATCTCATTTTTGGTATATTGTCTTGGCAAGATTTTGATATTCTTGTGCTCAAATGTAGGTATACTTGTTAGAATGAAATGTTGAGTGTGGAAATGGAAAAGCAAGAAGAAAATGTGCATAAATTGGTGAATTAAGGCAAAAAGGAAGAGACCCGGTTTTCTCGATCGAACGAGCGACACGGCTTAAATCGAGGGACCAAAAAGGTTAGTAAGTGCATTAGGGGTTTCGATAGGGTCGTTAGGGTCGATTTTGGATGTTTCGAGAGTCGAGCCAGGTCCAAAATTTTGAAAAAATTCCTGGACTCGACCACTTGTCGAGGAAAATGGAGCTCGACTCGAACTTTTGTGCCTTATGGAAATTTCACATTTTTAGGCAAGCTCGACTCGAATGGGTAGCCTCGAGTCGAGGCAACCGTTGGATGAGCAAGCACGACTCGAGCTTTGGACCTCGAGTCGAGGACGTGATTTTCAAGCGACCTCGAGTCGAGGGTAAGAAGCACGACTCGAGGCTGGGGTTAATTTTAAAAACACGATAGTTTTCCCCATTTCCACATTTCGAACTCAGCTTACCCTTTCTCCCTCTCTCGCGATTTTTCACAAATTCCACCAAATTGCACGCAAATTCAACCATAATCCCTCTCAATTATCTATTCCTTTGTCTAATTCATCAACAAGATTCAATCTTTTTGAGAAGAATTTTGAGGATTTTGATTAAGATTGAAGGTGACCCAAATTGTGCTTCCAAATTCGAATTATTCATGAAAAATGTACGATTTTTTCACTCTTGGCCTTATTAATTTCGTCTTGGTGATGATTTATACATGGATTTTGATTATTATGTCCAATTTTGTGATTTGAGATAAAAATTCTTTGAGGCATTTTATCAAACACCTTATGTGCATACTATTGTGGATGAATGTGATTGATTTAGTGGATATTTTGGATTGATTGAGGAACAATAAGTGATATTTGTGATTAATTGAGTTTATTAGATGAGACATAATTGATTCCTAGTATTGAGAATGAGTTTTGGAGGATTTCTTTAGGATTCCTTGTGAATGTATATTTGTTATTGGTCATGTTTGCATATATTAGGATGGAGTTGCATTCTATTTGATTGTTATTGATTAATATACTTGTTGAGTGGCCAATTTTTGATAGAATTTTTGTTGAGGATATGGCATATTATTTTGAGCTTAATTGTTGTTGTTGAATGATTGAAGCCATTTAATTGAGTATGCATTTTTGTGGTAATTTAAGCACTCCTTATGCCTAATTGATTGAGTTTATGTGAGTGACCAAAATACGTGAGTTAATTGCTTGATTCACATGGAAATAGTTGAGTGTTGAAACTTTGTTGACGTATAAAATCATTCATTCTCATTGTTGATGTGCCTTCCACTTTTGAGATAATAATGGTGCTTAACCTTGTCTTAATGGCTTTGTAGGAAAATATTTCAAGGGGCCGATGGACATGATTAATCCGATAGAGATTTCTAAAAGGTGGTTGACGCAGTGACATTTGCTAATAAGTTGTCGGCTCAAGTTGGAATTTTGTGGGATGACCATAAATGGAGGACACACTCGATCCTCTATGGAGAGTTGTACAACAAGGTGGTTAAAACAATGCTTGTGGACCACAAAAGCACGGTTGCTATGGGAATCGAGGACATCCCACGATTGTTTGAGCAAGTAGGAATGTCGGAATTTTTGGAGAAGAGGCCTCGAACCTATTTGGGCCTCACATTGGAGTTCTTATGCACAATCACCTTTGAGAAGGCGAGGAGGGCTAAATATCCAAAGTCCATTACTTTTGAGTTGATTGGAAATGAGTACACCTTGACGGTGGATGAGTTGAATGAGATTTTGGGAGCACCGACCGACCCGGATGGCACACTTTCGAAGCCTAGGAAAAAGTATAATGCAAAGAAATTTTGGAGACGAATATCGGATTCGGGAGCTCCCGAGCAACGACCATTCACACCTGGGAAATCCAAGAGTACTCACATCCGGAACCCCGTGATGAGATATTTAGAGAAGATTTTATCGGGTACTATCTTTGCTCGATCCGAAGGAGGCGCGGTGGTATCAAAGGAGTTGTATGTGATGTGGTGCTTCCTTCATAGGGTTCGGTTCAATGCCGGCGCCTATCTTTGCTACCTATTTGAGAAGGTTAGAAGCACAAGATTTGCTAAAGTCCAGTTTGGGGGTCTTATCACATTGATAGCCGAGCACTTTGGAGTGCCTACGCATAATTTGGCGGCTTTGGAGGGTCTCGACTTCACTACGGACACGATGAGGAGGATGAGGTCATTGGATCTAATTGGGAGGACATGGTGTTTTCAATAACACCAAGGAGGTCGGTTTCTATGCCTAACAAGAGGCTAACCACGGTGTTTGGCTCGGTTAGCCAAGTGACGATAAACCTCCGAATGTGGTCGCAAAGGCATACCGATGCCATCGAGGCCTACATGATTGCGGTAAAATAGGGTAAGTGATATTAAGACAACCAAGTTTATCGAACCTAAGGAAAAAGTATGGCCGTGAGTCTCTAGAAATGCAAGTTCTCAATGACTATTGTTGCAATCACGGTTTTGAACCAAAAACACAATACAAATACTAGAATAAAAATCAAACAACTCAACAAGCAATTAATCAAACAAGTGGTAGGCAAGAACAAATAGCAAAAATTAATTGGGGATTGGGGTGCTAGGGATAATATCCATTAAGGAATCAATGATCAACAAGCTATGATTGAATCAAATTGCTAATCAACTAAGATAGAAAGCATAAAACCATCATGTAATTAAGTCTCCATTAATCACACAATGCCTAATGTGAGTATCCTTAGTGCAACTAATCTCTTAGTTAAGAAGCACCCAATTCATACAATCATACACAATTATATCTGATTAATCCCTAATCATGTTAGCTCAACTCTTGCCTATTGCTAGGGTGATCAAACATTAATCTAAAGAGATAAAAATGCATGAAGCACAATTAGAATCACAATTAGGGTACAAACTATCTCAATTGATCAACAATCATCAACAATCATAGCACAAGGCAATCAAATCATCCTCAATTTCAATTATCCCAAGCACAAGTGTATTAGCCCATGGAGCAAAGTGCAAAATTCATGGGTACAAAATCTAATTGGACAATCACAAAGCTAATCACAACAATTAACAAATTTAAATGAGTAGAGAGGAAGAACATCACCAATTGAACCAAAATGATTGATTGGAGTGTATAGGACAAGAGCTTTTAAGACCAATCGCAAAATATCGAACCCAAGGGAAAAAATATGCACATGAGGCCCTAGAAATACGAGTTCTTAGTGACTAGAGTTGCAACAATGGTTAGGAACAAAAACAACAAAACACTTGCAAGAATACAAATAAAAATCAAGCAAACAAATGATCGAACACTAAGAATGCGATAACAAAAATAACAATAAATGGTGGGATAGAGGTGCTAGGATTAACATCCATCAATGAATCATCAATCAACAAGCTACAATTGAATCAAATTGCAAATCAACTAAGATAGAAAGCATAAACCATCATGAAATTAATCACTCCATTAAAATCACAATGCCTAATGTGAGTATTCTTAGTCTTTCCCATCTCTCGATGTAGAAATCTCCAATTCATACAATCATGCAAAATTGAAACTTGATCAAGACTCTAATCACGTTAGCTCAACTCTCGCCTATTGCTAGGGTGATCAACCATTAATCAAAATTACACAAAGCACAATGAAGAATCACAATTAGGAAACAAACTAACGTGAGTATCCTTAGTGCAACTAATCTCTCGATTCCGAAGCACCCAATCCATACATTCATACACAATTATAACCCGATTAATCCTGCATCACATTAGCGCAACTCTCGCCTATAGCTAGGGTGATCAAACACTAATCTAAAGAGATAATTATGCATGAAGCACAAATGAGAATCACAATTAGTAAGAAATCTACTCAATTGATCTCCAATAATCAACAATCATAACATCATCAATCAAATCATCATCAATTTCAATTAACCCAAGCACAAGAGATTTAGCCCATGATACCACAAACAATACCCATGGGAAGAAGATAGAATTGATCAAACACTAAGCAAATCACAACAATTAAGAAATTAAAGAGACAAAAGAGGAAAAACATCACCAAATGATCTTCAATTAACAAAAAGAGGAATGCTTGAGTCTTCAACAACAATCTCCAAATGAATTACAAGCTTGAATTGAATGAATTACAAGGATCTAAAGCTAATCTATGGCTAATCTACCAACAATCAATGGAAATCTAATCCTAAATCTATCAATCTACTCTACCTAAGGAAGAAATTGGCTTGGGGCCTGAGAAATCGCCCCAAAAACCGCTACTAACTGCTATTAACTAAGTTCTAAGTGTGTCCCCGAATTGCTCTGCTTCTTCCTTTAAATAACTGAAAAACCTCCCTCGAGTCGAGGGTCGGGCCTCGACTCGAGGCTCCTCGCAAATTCTCCTCCCTCGACTCGAGGGTCATGTCTCGAGTCGAGGCCGCTGTCTTTTCCCAATTTAGTCCTTTTCGCATAGCCCTCGACTCGAGGCTCATGGTCCTCGACTGCAGCTCGAGTCCAGTGGCACTTTTCTCGCGGGGCTTCGGCCCCGACCCCCGCGTCCCCGTATGATCGTCTCTTCATTCTAAGCCCAACGGTACTCTCGGTTTGACAAAATTCCACCAAATTACCTGCAAAATGGACGAAAAACATCAAAATCTCACAAATAATACTTTTAGGCAAAAGAGTGATACTTTTCACATTTAGGCACAAAAACTAACACTTTAGCTCACTTTTTGCACTAAAATAGGCCCTAAAAATATGTATCAATTCACTCCAATCAATGATCACTATATTGAATGCTTGAATCTTCAAATGTAAACTCTTCTCCACTTGAATTACAACTTGGAATGAGAAAACTAATGGATCAAAATACAATCTAAGGTACAATTAATGGAAATCTATCTAAATCTAACAATCTAATCAAGCTAGAATGATAATTAAGCTAAGAACTCGTAAAATCGCCCTAGAAAGCTGGTTAGTTCTTGTTATGGGGAAGGTTATGCTCTGTTTTCCGCTCAAATGGCTTTAAAAGCCAAATTTTAAAAATCGGCACCCTCGACTCGAAGTTGGGGCCCTCGAGTTGAGACTCCTTAAATCGCATCCACGCTTCTTTTAAAAACTCCCACCTCGACTCGAGCTTCAACCCCTCGAGTCGAGCTTGCCACAAAATCCCGACCTCGACTCGAGCTTCCAGCCCTCGAGTCGAGGCTCTCTAAATTTTGAAATTCTCCTTCTTGGCTGCACCCTCGGGTCGAGCTCACAGGCCTCGACCGGAGGTCGAGTCTAGGGAATTTTCTCGGCCCGACTTCCGCCTCGACCCCGTTTTCATCCGTCTTGTTCGTCTCTTCGCCTATGAATGCCGGTACTTTTGGTTTGGTCAAATTCCACTGATTTACCTGAAAACGGGACGAAAAATATCAAAAATCACACAAGTAATACTTTTCAAGCAAAAGAGTGATACTCTACACTTTTAGGCACAAAAACTAACACTTTTCACCACTTTTTGCACAAAAATACCCTCAAATCATGCATCAATTCACTCTAATCATAATACCCCCAAACTTAAAGTGTTGCTCGTCCTCGAGCAACGAAGCAAATAAGCACAAAAGAGTGAATTGATTGCAATTATGTCTCATGGCACCATAGATGAAAAATAAGACAATCGAACTCATCAATGAACTCAAGTATCAATGCAAACTCTCAACTTTCAATCAAGATGAATTATGCTCAAACAAATTCAACATCAAATACTCAAAACATTGCTCCTTCCATAGAGTGTTTCCCTCATCTCTTCTAGTGTATCAAGGTAAAATGCACTCAATCATCAAATTCACAAACATGTACCCCATAAGCTTGCCAAAGGACTAAATCTCAATCACTTTGTTTTGTGTTCAATCAAGAATCAAAGAGGTCTTTCATCAAGGTTGTAATATAGGCTCTTTGGAATGGGGTAAGTGAATTTAGGTAAGAGTGACTCAATTAGTAGAGAACTTGAAAGTTAGCTAAGCACACTTCAATTCACTTCTCTTCCAATTCTTGATCAATCAACACTCTTTCTCCTTCATGCTTTTGGAAGTTCAATCATCACCCTTCTTTTTAGCTTTCTTTCACATCTAAGCTCTCAATTGAATTTTTCTTCTTTTCGTTTTCACACTTTTCTCCAAAATTCAATTTTTTTCATCTCAACCTTTTTCTCCATAATCAACTTAGCTCATCAATTTTTCCACCACACTTTACATTGCAAAGCACCATCATTAGCCAACAATCATGCTCTACTAAACATAGGACACTACGGCTCATAAGAATAGGTAAATGACTTCAATTTCACTTGGCTTGCCAAAGAATAAGGATATTAGGCTCAAAATGGCTCACTAAGGAAATCAAATGTTTTTGGTGGGGAAAAATTTGGCTAAGTGACTTATCAATTCAAACATGGCCTCTTATCATATTCATGAAATCACACAAAGATTAATTTCAATAAGTCCAAGGGCAAGTTCTAACATACAAGTCCATGAGCGATACACTCACAAAGAAATAATTCAACCGTATAAGATGTACGATATTTAAGGCACAAAAGCTCATGGGATTAAATTGAGCAATGAATTAAGCATTTTCAATCACATTCATCATCACATAATTATCAATCATACTAGCTTCAAGCCACATATCAACTCATGATCAATTCAAAATTCAATATATCTTGCAAATCAAGCACAAGTGCACATGTACATAATCTCAAGCACACTCACTATGTCAATAAAGACCACTCAAAGTTATGCAATAAATCCACAATTAAAGCTCCATACAAATCAAACCCAAAAATATCACTACTACATTTCCGCTCATAGATAACCAAGCATAGATAACAGATATTTTTAAATCCGTTATCTAATCTGTATCCGTTATCTCTATTCTTGAAAAAAATTAGAATACGCTCATAGATAACAGATATTTTTATGTGGTTATCTATGCTTCGTTATCTATGCAATTTAATTTATTTTTGAATTAAATTTTTAATCAGAGATAACGGATATTTTATTTTTATATATCCGTTATCTATGTTTTGTTATCTATTTATTATAATTTATTTTTAAATCAGAATTTAATAATTATTTTAATTATAGTTAACGGATAATTTATATCTGTTATCTCATTTTCGTTATCTGCATAATATTCACAAAATTGGACAGAATTATTTCAGCAGATTCCTAGCCCTAGATCGTCGTTCTCCCCAAATCGCCGTCCACACCAATTTGTCGCCCTTCTGCCAGTCTACCGCCAAAGGGACCTTGCCGCCGACCGCCGATACCTCTCAAGTAATTGACCGACGGCGTTGGTGACACTACTGCTTGCAAAGATCCCCTTTTCGCCGCTGCTAACCGCCGCCCCTCTCAGCTCTCTAACGTCGCCGACCGCCCTATCGGCGACCTCTCAGCTCTCTAACGCCGACCGCCCTATCGCCGACCTCTCAGCTCTCTAACGTCGCCGACCGCCCTACCGCCAATCCTCTCAACTCTTTAATGTCGTTGACGTCGTCTCAGTCCAAAGATCCGTCAGCCGTCGGCGCTCCACAAACACTCAACAGTCGCGCTCCCCATCCCACCGCCGGCTCTACCGTCGTCGTTCTCCCATCTCCGACGTGCTCTGCAATCAGAATCGGTAAGTTCTGTAAATTGCCAATGATTTTGATTTCTTTAATTCCAATTGTTGCTCAGATTTTGTTGAACATTTAATTCGAATTTTGATTATTGGCCTTTGAATTTGAATTTTGAGAAGTTGGTTGATGTTAACAAATTCATTCACATCTAGTAATTTATTGATTTTTCATTTTTATGAGCTTAACAGTTGGTGGTTGGGATAATTGTGTGCCATGTTTTGGTTCACTGATTAATTTACTGATTACTGAAAGCGAACACAAAGACGAATTTCAGTAAAATATCAGTTTCTTGTAACTATCGTGTGTATGGAGTTTGATTTTGCATATTAAATGCAAATAATTTTAGATCAAATTCTCTTTCTCCGGAGGGTTCTTTCTTTGTATCAAAACGACAGTGAATGACCAAAAGTATCAAGTAATTGGATTTGATGATTTATTAATTCATGTGCTAAGTATAAACTATTTATTTCATCTGCTCCTTAAGCAGTGTTGTCGGGGATTCTGTAATGGGGTTAAGCAAAAGAGAAGTAAATTTGAGAAGGCTACTTGGAACAGCTCCTCAACAACAAAATAAAGGAAAGCTTGTACATGTATGCTCTACTCCTCTCAATTTAGTTGTTAAGATGATTTGGTTTTTTAGTTTCTACAGACTTACTCTCAAGATGTTTGAGAGTCGGTTTCAATTTTTGTTGCTACTGGAAAACAAGAATATTCATTTGTGTGTGATGGTAATTATGCAGTATGTAGCCACTCTAAGAGAGCAACTGGAGCAACTGGGTGGAGAGAGGACTCCTGAAGGTTTGCCAAGGTTCGTCTTTTTATGCTTGCTTCAGCTGCTGTCATGTATGCAAACTTGGTGACTTACTTTGATTTTTGTGTGATGGATTATTTTTGGTTTTTGCATAATTTGATATATTATATAACGTGATAAGTGTTCCACTTTTACTCCTTTGATGTTCTCCCACTAACTGTTTGATCAGTGCTTGAGCTCGTAAATTTTACCTTTGGTGAACTACATTTAAAGCCATGTCAGTACCCAATTCATTTGGTGCTTGATATTTAAAAAAGATTTAAAGATAGTAAATAAACATTTTTACTGAAAGTTGTTACAGCTCATAAGTTTTATAATGAAAATCTACCTCATTCGCTGCTTGCAATTATAAGAATTTAATGGTGATTTGATTGATAAGACCTTTAACATAAACATAGAATCTATATGGATTTCTTTAATGAAATTATCCATCATTTGCCTAAACCCGCGTGCCTCACAAGTAGCTGGATAAGAGTGTACCATTGTTTAATGTTGTCACTGAGTTTCCCATTAATTTCACCATTTATCATTATCAGTTTCAATAAAAACCATCATTTATAGCATTTCCTCTTTAAGGTTCATTCTCATTCTAGACATCAAAAAGCAATTTACATCTTCTTGTCTGGCATAGTATTTTAAGTTTAGTGCTTTTGTCTATTGCCTATTGCCTTTTCAATTGTATCTTAGTCTTAAAATTTATTAATAGTTGCGATCTAGGAACTCTATTTTTTTCTTAGTCATCTTTGTCTTTTTACTAACTTATTGCTATCAGTGAGAGCAAAAGCCAATCCATCTAATTATTTAATAGGTGATCGTTTCAATAAAAGATCCCCAATACCGCACTTTCTATGAGGAGCTCATTCTCAAGTTCTCACTGATACTACACGTTCAAATAGTGTTTTTGCATTGCTTTTGTATGCTACATTCTGTTTTTTGCATTCCGTACCTAAATCTATAAAGTAGTAAATGGATACAATCCACAAGTTCTAATATATCTTATTCCATTATGCTTCGATCATTTATCGTGGTGTGTATATATACCTGTGGTCTTTCCATAAGGTCTATTGTCATTAATATTGCCACTTCAATTTTATTATTCTGCTGCTATGGTAGTTACATGATTGCTTCCTTGAGTTAAACACTAGTAACTTAGAACAACTGATCAGGCTCCACATTTCTAACTGATCATGTTTTTCAAAGTATGCCAGAACTCTTAACATGTTAATCATCTCTAACATCGTCTTTTTCCTTGGCAAATTCCAGTCCAGCCCTCAAAATTCTGAGGAGCCTTCTTTTGAGGCTAAGATCAGGGAATCCTCTTCTACATCTGAGGGAGAAAGCATTCACTCCCCCAAAGAGCTGAGAAGGAGACTTTTGTATGTCAAATGACAGTTGGTACGTTAAAATTATGTCACCTATTACCTTCCAAAATTGACTTTCAATTCCCACAGGCGTCTCTCAGAAGGTAAACCCCCAGCAACGTGGAGGATAGTTATACTATGAAGTCCGTTCAGACACTGCACCACAAGCTCATATTGAGAAGCACAATTATTGTTATTTTCAAATTTCTGTTGTTAGATGGTATTTGCCAGATCTAAATATAACTATTATTAAGTGATTCGGAATGAGTAGCAAGTTAAATGATTATTATTTCGCTGCTTATATTAACACTCTCCTGAGCTCATTTTAGCTCCACAGTTAGTAATTCAATACTAAGTTCCTAAATCTTGCTCAATGTGATTTTGCTCTTTGTTTATGGCTGTGATCGAGGCTGATTGTTATCAGTAGTATATGATATTTGTATTATTAGTTTTAAACTATGATCTGGACTAAGTCTAACTTTCTTCTTGTGCTGTAGACTATAAATCTTACTGCTATATGCACTCCAGCAGATTATAATATGCGCCCTCTTGACACAATTTACAACAATTTTATTGATGCTCTCCCGTGGTAAGTGTGTTTCGTGTTACACCGATTCGCAATTCACTTTTTATTTTTCTTGTATAACACTTTCATCAAATTAATTTTCATAATTTTGAAGTTAATTGATTGTTGTGGGTTCAGGTCAAATACTGTTCCAAAAATAGCAAGCGCCTCATACATTTCTCCACTTGTGAAATATATGGGAAGACAGTCGGTAGCTTTTTACCCAAAGATAGCCCACTGCGTGAGGTGAGCCTTTGCTTTCAAGTCCTCGGGGCATACTTATGTAGTTTCCTCGGACTGGAAAATATGTAGATTTATAGTAATACCTCTTTCTTTTTGGCAAATGTTGAATGTTTTGAATATTGTTGTGATTGGAGTGAGGGATGTGTACAGTGCTGCAACAATTTAATTCTTGTTGTGATCAGTTAACTTTTATGAGTTCCATAATTTCCTCCATCTCCTTCTCCATTAGTTATCTTTGCCAATAGGAATCATATGGTTGACTTGAAAGTGCCTAAAACTAATTTCCTCCCACTGTGGCAAGTTTCATTTCTTTTCTTTAACAAATATAATCTTTATGGAACCGAGGGGTCATAATTAAAGCAAGCCCATCTCGTGAAGAAAACATAACATAACTATAGTATTGATATGATGCCTTAGTGTTCCTTTCGCGTGCTACAAAAATATGTAATATGTTGAGGACTCTGATCTTGCTTGTAACATATCTTCAGGAAGTTTTCAGCCATATATGTCATATATTAAGATAGGATATTTGAAATTGTCTGTGATGTCCGAGAACCAAGTCACTACTTAAGTCATGGTAGAAGCTCATCATAAATAACATTTATTTCTCGCTCCTTATTTTAGGCAATGTTTATATTTCGATTTTGAGTTCCTTCTTTCATGATTTTTTACTTTTACCAAGTAATAACCTAGGAGACCTTTTAATTCACTATTCAGTCAGCCTTGGTTAGGTGATTTATTGATTTTCTAAATCATCTTTTCTTCCGCATCAGGACCCTTCTTATTATCTTCTAAAAGAAAATGAATCCCCTTGCATCTTTGGGCCTATTGAAAAACGAGAGATGGTCATATGGTTTGAAGTAAATTACAAAAGATCGAAATCGGAACCATTGTTTAATGCAATATATAATTTTATTTTTCGTAAATTTGTACATGGTTTGATAAATGCTTGTTAAGTATTTTCATGATCTTTTTATACAAATTATTTAATTAATTTTTCAATGTAATTTGCGGTTTGTGCATACGCCTCGGATCAATTTTTACAATAACGATAGAATGGACAAATGGAAAATGGATTGGATTGGATATTTTTACAATCGATTCTTGTAATAATATTATTCTTGTACGTAACTTTTGGTAACATGTTACTTATATGTTAATTTTTGATGATATATAATATTTCATGTTCATAAATTAGGCTCCAAAGCAACCAGATGCGATGCAATGTGGTTTCTACGTACTTCGATACATGAGATAAATAACGAGATTTGATAGACCTTTGGATGTGGCTTCACCGCGGTCTTTGGTAATGTTATTGTGCTTTGACAAAAATGTATTTTTTCTTAATATAAATCTAAATCTTGCGTGGTTTGTTAGTATTAATATGTATGTCTTATTTTATAGTTCATGGAGAAAACATACACCAACGCCGAAATTGATGAAGTGCGGTCGGAGTGGGCCCAGCTTTCTTCAATTATATGTTATCGAGTAGTAATTGTTATTGGGTATTTTGAGAAATTATTGTATGAATATTTTATTTTACGAAATTATTGTATGAATATTTTATTTTGATAGAAATTATTGTATGAATATTGAGTTTTGATTTGATGATGAAATTCATGCATTCTCGTTATATTTTCTTTTTATTTAGTAAATTTAATTGTTTTATATTAAATAAAAATATATAAAATAAAATAGATAATGTATATATTCTGTTATCTTTGCTAAAATAGATAAATCGAATATATTTATTAATAGATAACGGATTTTTACTAGAATAGATAACGGATTTATATATGAACAAATAACAAAAAAATGCGTTATCTTTTAAGAAATAGATAACGGATATAAATAATAATAAATAATAGATATATTACGTTATCGTGTAATGAATAGATAACGGATATGCTTAATAATACATAACGGATATCTTTGGTTATCTATTTAAGGAATAGATAACGGACATAACAAGTATAGATAATGATATATTTGGTTATCTATTTAAGGAATAGATAACGGATATAACAAGTATAGATAACAGATAATTTCCGTTATCTATGAGCGTCTTTTTTGATTAGCAGGGCGCACATAGATAACGGATATTTTTTGATTTTTATCCGTTATCTATGAGCGCCCCACATAGATAACCCCTGCCTAGATAACCATTGATTTTAGATAGATAACGGATAATATCCGTTATCTATGCCAAAAATGTAGTAGTGTATATGCAAGAAATCCAAGACATAATTATGCATAATCATCCATAACATACCATAAGCAATGAGAAGCAACACATTCAAATCCATCAAATCATCCATAAGAATCATCAAGTACCCAAATCCATAAAAAGTCAAAAATTAAGTACAACCCCAAACAACCACAATCAATTCAATACAAATCATCAAGTGGAATCAAAGAGATAGCTAAATGAACTAGAGGAGAGGGATGACGAAATAGGGTGAATCTCCCTAACCATTAGTCGGAGGCGGTGGAGGAGGGTAGTAGCCAAGCCCCCGGTTCCACGAGCTCATATCTTTGGAGGAGAGAGTACATGTCCCGCTGGTTCTTCTGTACTCTTCTTGCATCCTCCGAGTCTCTTCGTTAAATTTACGGGTCTCCTCCATGACTCAAGCACTCGTCCTATCGCGTGAGGCACTCAAGCCGCATCCTCCGACTATCAGCCCACATCTCTTCTCGGTGTCCATGGCCTCTGCGCGACGAGCTCCCGGCCTCATCTTGTCTACTCCTCATCTCGTCCCCGCCATTAGTAGTTGATCTCGGCATATACTCCTTGATTGGAGTGAATTGATACATGTTTTTAGTGGCCTATTTTAGTGCAAAAAGTGAGCTAAAGTGTGATTTTTGTGCCTAAATGTGAAAAGTATCACTCTTTTGCCTAAAAGTATTATTTTGTGAGATTTTGATGTTTTTCGTCCGTTTTGCAGGTAAATCGGTGGAATTTTTGCCAAACCGAGAGTACCGTTATTCTTAGAATGAAGAGAAGAACATACCGGACGAAAATGGGGGTCGGGCCCGAAGCCCTTCTCGATAAAATTACCCCGGTCTCGAGCACGGAGTCGAGGGGACATGGACCTCGACTCGAGGGTCAGCCGAGGGAAATATTTTCAAAAAGCCGAGAAATCTCGACTCGAGGGAGGAGCCTCTAGTCGAGGGATGGAAAATGGCAGATTCCTCGATTCGAGGGTGAGCCTCGACTCGAGGCGGGAGGAATTTTGAAGAAATGTGTTCGCGACTCTTAGGCCTCGACTCGAGGGCCTAAAGCTCGAGTCGAGGAGTGCCAAAAACTGAATTTTGCGCTTTTAAAGCCCATTGAAGCCAAAACAGAGCATAACTTGATTCTAGCGGTTTAGAGCGGTTTCCGGGGAGGTTCCTTAGGCGAATTTTGCACTTTGAAGCTTGATTTCCATTGTAATTGCCATAAATTGTTAGAATTAGATTTGATTCTACATTTAGTCCACTAGATTAACATTTTGATTGATTGTAATTGAAGATTTCACTGTGAATTGGGAGTAGAGGAGTTGAATTGAAGCATTGTAGAAGATTAATCATTCCTATATTTGTCTATTGAAGTTCAATTGGTGATGTTCTTACCCTTTGTTCTCTTTAATTCATTGCTTGTGTTGATTAGATTGTTAATTGCTTTCTTAGATTTTCTTCCCATGGCTTTTGCTTGTAGCACCATGGGCTAATAGCTTTGTGCTTGGGATAATTGAAATTAGGGATGAAGTGATTGCCTCATGCTATGATTGTTGATAATTGTGATCAATTGAATTAGCTTGCTTCCTAATTGTGATTCTTAATTGTGCTTCATGAAAAATTGTCTCTTTTGATTAATGGTTGATCACCCTAGCAATAGTAGAGTTGAGCTAACGTGATTAGGTGTTAATTGGGTTTCAATTTTGCATGATTGTATGAATTGGAGACTTCTACATTGAGAGATGGGAAGAACTAAGGATACTCACATTAGGCATTGTGATATTAATGGAGTGATTAATTTCATGATGGTTTATGCTTTCTAATTTGATTGATTTGCATTTGGATACAATCATAGGTTGTTAATCATGGATTCCTTGATGGAGATTATCCCTTGCACCCAAATTCCCCATTGATTTTAGTGTATTTGATCTTGCATTCTAGGTGTTTGATATTTTGTTTGCATAATCTTGCCATTTAATTTTTTGCATTCTTATAGAGATTTTAGTTTATATCTTGTTGCAACTTTAGCCATCTAGAACTCTTATCCTTGAATTTCGTTTGCATACTTTCTCCCTTGGGTTCGATATTTTGCGATTAGTCTTAAAAGCTCTTGCCCTATACGCTCCAATCAAATGGCACCGTTGCCGGGAGTTAGTTTTTGCGCCTATAAGTGAGATTTGAGGATTGTTTGAAGTGGCTATTTGTTGCTTTTGTTTTTGTTTTTGTTGATTTTGTTTGGTTTGAAGTTGACACTTGGATTTGTGGCATTGTAGGTGTATGCTAACAAGATCGAGTGGTGTTCCACCCTTGCCACTAAATCCGGAAATTGAGGCTACATTGAGAAGAAATCGTGTGAGAAGAAGAAGGGAAACTATGGAAGGTGAAGATCAAAGGCATGAGGAAAGAGTAGTGGGTGAACCTCAAGTAGAGGAGGTACATGGACAAGGAGAAGGAGGAGTAGACCATGGAGGTAATGGGAACCATTTCCATGCTCAAGTTGGCCCTTTCCCTCAAGGGATGCCACCACAAAATTACCCCTACCAAAATCCATATCCTTATCCTCCACAAGCTCATCAATATCCCTACTATCCACCTCATCCACAACAATTTCCACCATACTATCCCCATATGCCGTATAACCAAGAGCCACGATATCATGAGCCGCCTCACATACCAAATGCCCAACCACAACCCGTAAATGAGCCACCACCTCAAGGAAGACCTTTGAGAGAATTCTTTGAACCACAACTTAGAGAGCACTATGATGGGATAGCAAGGCCGAGGATAGATGCTAATAACTTTGAGATAAGTCCCGCTTTAGTGAGAATGCCGAGGGAGAAGCAATTTGAAGGAAGAGATGAAAATGAGTGCCTACATCAACATATGGCACAATTTCTTGAGATTGCCGACACTACAAAATACCATGGGGTACCCGAAGATGCGAAGAAGTTGAGGCTCTTTGCCTTTACATTGAAAGGAAGAGCAAAAGCATGGCTTAATTCATTACCACCCGGGACCGTACGTACATGGGAAGAGTTGTCCAAGAAATATTTGATGAAGTTTTACCCACCGTCAAAGACCGTGCAAGCTAAGGAGGCTATTTCCCACTTCCGACAAAAGAATGGGGAGACCATACCGGAGGCATGGGAGAGGTATGACATATTACTTATCAATTATCCTCAACACGTTTTCCGGAGGAGCTAACCATTATGTACTTTTGCAATGGTTTGACGGATGGGGATAGGTCGCTTTTGAATACTTGTGCTAATGGATCGATTTGGTCTAAAACCGTGGGGCAAATGAATGAAATAATGGAGAACATAGCTCAAGATTCATTCCAAGTGTCGGTTAATCGGGAGCACATCATAGGGTGTCACAAGTGGTTGAGATCGAGTCGATTAAGAGTATGCTGATGACTATGATGGACCGATTGGGAGCTCTTACTAATTCACAAGGCCAAGCAAGTGTGAGTCCATCCGTTCCTCATGTTGATGTTTGTCCAAGTCCATTGCCGGTTGAAGAAGTGAGTTATATGGGTAGGCCTCCATTCCAAGGAGGCTATCAAGGAGGAAATTTTCAAGGGAATTATCAAGGAGGAAGGCCTTACCAAATGCCTTATCAAAGTAGGGGTTGGTAAACTCATATTCCCGGTGGATTTCATTGTCTTAGACATGAAGGAGGAACTTGAGGCACCGATTATCCTTGGTCGACCTTTCCTTGCAACGGGCAAGGCTATGATTAATGTGGAGAAAGGAGAGCTTAAGTTGAGTTCAAATGGTGATGAAGTTACATTTACAAGAGTTCATGAGGAAGAGGTTGCTCAAAGCAAGGTAGAGAAGAAGACGTGTGGATACATAGAGATTGTTGATGAATGCCCTTCCATTGAAAGGGAAGTTTCTACACCTATTACTTATACTCATCCTTTAGTTAATGAGCATTTCCTTCCCTCTTGTAAAATCATTTCTAACAAGTCTTGTGTTTCCCTTGATGATTGTAGGAAGGAGAAAGCGACAAAGGACCCTTTGCTTGACCCCGGTGAAAAAGAGAAGGAAGAAGATGAGAAAGATTTGACCAAACTTGAGCAAGGCTCAAGTTTGGGGGTATTGATTGAGAAAAAGGCACCACTTGAGAAAAGGAAGGAACGTTTTGTAGTAGGAGATCAAGTGGTGTGGTGTGAATCAAATTGGAGTCGGCTACTTGGAGTCGAAAGACCAAAGGAGGTGCTTACGGTCAAAGAAATTAAAGAAGGAGGAAAGCTACTTCTAGAGGATAAATGGGGATGTTGCCTTTTTGCAAAGGAACATCTAGTGAAGCACAAGTTCGACCCTCATTTGATCAAAGAAAGGGAAGTATGAACTCCTTGAGTTCCATCCGGTAAAGGACGTTAAACCTAGCGCTAGATGGGAGGCAACCCATCTTTTCATTGCTTTGGTGTGTTTGCTTTGTGTTTTTATGTTTTGTCCTTTTTGTGAAATTTTTGCTTTGGATATTTTTGGGAATTGCTCATACTTGGGAGAATTTGTTAGTTGATGGATAAAGTGCATTTGGAATATTGAGCTTAATTGTTGATATCATTTAAGGGTTGCATACTTGTATCATTCCCATACTTAGTTTTGAATGCATATCTTCATTCAAGTTTGGGGGTGTGTGTCATTTAGGGTAGAAATGCATCCCTTAGTGATGATTATTTGATGAATTGTTTTGGCCATTTGTAGGTATACTCACTACGAGGATTGAAAAAGGATCGAAATGGCAAAGGAATTAAGGAATCGAGAAGGAAAGGAGAGCTTAAAAGTTGGTGAAATGAGCATAAAGGAAGAGAACCCGGTCTCCTCGATCGAATGAGCGACCGGGCTTAAATCGAGGGACCAAATTGGTAATTTCTTGCATAATTGGGTTCATTAGGGGCATAGAGGTCATTTTTAGGAGTTTTGGGGGTCGGGTCGGGCCCGGGAATCGTCAAAATTCCTGGACTCGACCCTAGGTCGAGGTTGCATAGACCCAGTCGAGGCATTGACACTTAGAAAATATTTTGAAATCGGCACATCCCTCGACTCGAGGGAGGAACCTCGAGTCGAGGTTTTTGAAAAATGGGGTTCCTCGAGTCGAGGCCTCGACCCTCGACTCGAGGTCGGTGTCCGATATAAAAATCGCGTTTCGATCATAGCAGGCACGAGTCGAGGAGTAGCCCCACTGCCGATCCCTTTTGTATCTCTACCCTATTTCCGTCGATTTCACGCCATTTTCACCGTTTAATCACCATAATTTCATCACATTATCATCTTAGTGCATTAAAGAGTGAATTTTGAGGATTTGTGCATTCAAATTTGGGGTTTTTGTGGAGAGTGCGTGGGTGTCCAAATTTTTCTGTTCCAAGCTAAATTTCCTCCATAAGGTATGTAATTTCTTATCATTTGGCTTTCAATTTCATGATTGGTGGGTGATTATTGCTTGGGTGTTGATAAAATTGCTAGAATTCATTGAATTGAAATTTCATTTGGGCATTTTGTCAAGCACTTGGTATGCATGTTTGATTGTGATAAATTGAAGCCATTTTTGAGAATTTTTGAGTTAATTGAGGATTTTAGGAGCATGTTTAGGATTGTATATGATGAGTTGCTCGTTTATTTGTGAATTTGGCTTGAATTGGAATTTTGGGAATGATTGGAAATTTCTAGTGCAATTGTTGGAAAATTTGGTCAATTTGAGGTTTTGGTGATAATAGAAGTTCATTGTTGATGATGCTTAGTTGTCTAAATGCTTGCTAGTTGGCTCATGTTTTGTAGATATAATTTTTGGAGCTTAATTGCATGATATTTGATGAGCTTAATTCTTTGGTGTTTAATGTTGAAGCCATGTAGTAAGTATGCATGTTTTGAGGGATTATGAACACATCTATGGATTATATTTGCTTTGATTGACTCATTGACCATTTGTTGAGGATTTATTGCCTAGTCACTAGGAATTTTGTTGAGCTTGGATATATTATTGTTGACTCGTCCATGGTTAAAGTGATATGTTGAGCTTGTATTGTATTGTGGGAATAATTTGTGCCTTTGGATTATTTGTGCCTTTGGATTATTTGTGCAGAACCATGTTTAGGGAGTTGATGACCATAATTATTCGGATGCGTAAATTCGAGAGAGAGAGGAGGCAATACGATTTGACACAGGATGCCCGCTGAATTGGGAATTCGGTGGGACGATTATAAATGGAGGAAGCATATCATCCTCTATGCCGAGCTTTATAAGAAAGTGGTCAAGACCAGATTGGTAGATCATAACCGCATGCTATCTATGGGGATAGAGGAGGATATTCTTCGACTTTTTGAGCAAGTAGGCATGGGAGGCTTCCTAGCCAAGAGGCCTCGAGACTCATCTTGGACTCACTCTCGAGTTTCTTTGCACGGTTAAGGTCCACAAGGCCGTGAGGGCCAAGTTTGCGAGGAAAATCACTTTCGAGCTAATGGGGAATGAATATGAGTTAACTTTGGACGAGGTCAACGAGATCCTTCGTGCGCCCACTGACCCCGATAGATCATTGCACAACATTAGGGAGAAGTACAACGCCAAAAAGTTACGGAGCCGTATTTGATTCGGGGCACCTAGACAGCCCCGAGTTCGTACTGGGAAGTCTAAGAGCACGCACATTCGGAACCCGTAGTCCGATACTTAGAGAAGATTCTCGCGAGCACCATCTTCGCGAGATCGGAGGGAGGAGCCGTGGTTTCCGAGGAGTTGTACGTCTTGTGGTGCTTCTTGCATGGAGTGAGATTCAACGCCGCCGCATACCTCTGCTACTTGTTTGATAGAGCGACGAGCACGAAATTCAAGAAGATTAACTTTGGTGGCATGATTACCTTGATAGCCGAGCATCTCGGGATCCTTACTCACAACCTTGCAACATTAGATGGTCCAGATCTTACTACCGATACGATGCGACACATGAGGACACTTGATCGCATCGGTAGGACTTGGTGTTTCCAAAGAAGACCACGGTGGCCGATTCCCTCTTCCTAATAAGAGGCCGACGGCAGCTTTTGGATCTACCGCTTTCGTGACTATCAACTTGCGCATGTGGTCGCAGCGTCACACCGATGCCATAGATGCTTACATGAGGGAGCATGGGGATGTTCTTCAAGATGAGGGGGACGACGATGATAATGATGGCCAGCAATGCTCGATTCCGATTCGATGATGAGGGTGTTGCGGTGAGAGCAGAGGCCGAGGAGGAGGATGAGTCTCGAGGATGAGGATGATGAGGAGCCGGAGCAGGAGGAACCGCCCGTACAGATGGATGAGGATTACCAGCCGGAGATCAACATGTACCGGGCAGGACGAGATGAGGAGTAGAGAGTATGAGGCGGGTAGTTCATCTCGAGGCCGTGGGTTTTGACAGAGCAGATGTGGGCGGATAGTCGAGGATGCATATTGAGAGCTTGACCCGCCAAGATGAGATGTTCCGCATGATTGAGGATTCTCGCAGATTCAATGAAGAGACTAGGAGGATGCGGAAGAGTCTCCGAAGACTCGTAATGACATGTACGCTCTCCTACACAGATGAGCTCGTGGAACTTCGGGCCGAGCTACCCTCCTCCACCGCCACCGTCGACTACTAGGGTTATCCCCTATTCCTCATTCCCTATCCTTAGTTTTAGATGCTTATCTTATTGGTGATTGTACTCTTTATTGTGATGATTGTACTCTTGATTGACTTGGTGGTGTGATGATTTTGATGTTTTGGATTGTTGATGATTTTATTGATGCTATGATTCTCTTGATCTTTTTGAGCTTATTGTCTATTGATGATTGTGATTTGATGATCTTTTGATTCCTTATTCTTTGATTTGATTTGAGCTTAATTGTGGATTTATTGATATATCTTTGAGTATTATTCTTGTGTTAGTGAGTATGCTTGGATTTATGTACATGACCACTTGTGTTGATTTGCAAGACTTATTGGATTTTGATTTGATCATTAGTTGATTTGTAGCTTGAGCTAGCATTCTTGATTAGTGATGTAAAGATGAATGTGATTGATGATGCTTAATTCATTGCTCAAGTTAAGCCCGTGAGCTTTTGTGCCTTAATAATCGTACATCTTATACGGTTGATTTGATATTCTTTGTGAGTGCATCATTCATTATTTGTATGCTAGAACTTGCCACTAGACTTGTTGATATTGATCTTTGTGTGATGTCTTGGAAGTGATAAGAGGCCATATTTGATATGATGAGTCACTTTGCCAAAATTTTCCCCACCAAATACATTTGATTTCCTTAGTGAGCCATGTTGAGCCTTATGATCCTTATTCATTGGCAAGCCAAGTGAAATTGAAACCATTTAGCCTATTTTTATGAGCCTTTCTTGTCCTATATTTAGTTGAGCTTGAATGTTGGCTAATGATGGTGATTTGATTGTTAAGTGTGGGAAGATGATGAGCTAAGTGATGAATGAAGCATAAAAGAAAAGAAAGGTTGTGAAAGATTGAATTGTGAAGAAAAGAAGTGAAAGAGAAATTCAATTTGTGAGCTTAAAAGAGAAAGCTCAAGTGAATGGTGAATTGATCATTGAAGTTCAAAAGGAAGAGTGTACTTGATGAAAAGAGAAGAGATGTGTATTGTATTGATTAGCTTACATTCAAGTCTCTACTACTTAGTCACTCTTATCCAAAAACATCCTACCTTTCCAAAGAGCATACATTACAACCTAGAAGAAAGACCTCTTTGATTCTTGATTGATCACAAGTGATTTTGATTGAGATTAAGTTTGTGGCAAGCATATGGTGTGCAAGTTTGTGAATTTGATGATTGAGTGCTTTATACCTTTATACACTTGAGTGAAGAGTGAAACACTCCATGGAAAGAGCAATGTGTTGAGTATTTGATTGAGCATTTGTTTGAGCATGATTCATCTTGATGGCTAGTGGATAGTTGCATTGATACTTATGTTCATTGATGAGTTCGATTGTCTTTTATTTCGTCTATGGTGCCATGTGACATAATTGCAATCAATTCACTCATTTGTTCTTATTTTCTACGTTGCTCGAGGACGAGCAACAATTCAAGTTTGGGGGTATGATTGGAGTGAATTGATACATATTTTTAGGGCCTATTTTAGTGCAAAAGTGAGCTAAAGTGTGATTTTTGTGCCTAAAATGTGAAAAGTATCACTCTTTTGCCTAAAAAGTATTACTTTGTGAGATTTTGATGTTTTTCGTCCATTTTGCAGGTAAATCGGTGGAATTTTACCAAATCGAGAGTACCGTTATTCTTAGAATGAAGAGACGAACATACTGCATAAAAACGGGGTTGGGCCGAAGCCCTTCTCGATAAAATTGCCTGGTCTCGAGCACAGTCGAGGGGACATGGACCTCGACTCGAGGGTCAGCCTGAAGGGAAAGATTTTCAAAAGGCAGAAATATCGACTCGAGGGAGGAGCCTCGAGTCGAGGGATGGAAAAATGATAGATTCCTCGAGTCCAGTGAGCCTCGACTCGAGGCAGGAGGAATTTTGAAGAAACGTGTTAGCGACTCTTAGGCCTCGACTCGAGGGCCTAAAGCTCGAGTCGAGGAGTGCCAAAAACTGAATTTTGCAGTTTTAAAGCCCATTGAAGCCAAAACAGAGCATAACTTGATTCTAGCGGTTTAGAGCGGTTTCAGGGGAGGTTCCTTAGGCGAATTTTGCACTTTGAAGCTTGATTTCCATTGTAATTGCCATAAATTGTTAGAATTAGATTAGATTCTACATTTTGTCCACTAGATTAACATTTTGATTGATTGTAATTGAAGATTTCAGCTGTGAATTGGGAGTAGAGGAGTTGAATTGAAGCATTGTAGAAGATTAATCATTCCTATTTTTGTCTATTGAAGTTCAATTGGTGATGTTCTTACCCTTTGTTCTCTTTAATTCATTGCTTGTGTTGATTAGATTCTTAATTGCTTTCTTAGATTTTCTTCCCATGGCTTTTGCTTGTAGCACCATGGGCTAATAGCTTTGTGCTTGGGATAATTGAAATTAGGGATGAAGTGATTGCCTCATGCTATGATTGTTGATAATTGTGATCAATTGAATTAGCTTGCTTCCTAATTGTGATTCTTAATTGTGCTTCATGAAAAATTATCTCTTTTGATTAATGGTTGATCACCCTAGCAATAGGCGAGAGTTGAGCTAAGGTGATTAGGTGTTAATCGGGTTTCAATTTTGCATGATTGTATGAATTGGGGACTTCTACATTGAGAGATGGGAAGAACTAAGGATACTCACATTAGGCATTGTGATATTAATGGAGTGATTAATTTTATGATGGTTTATGCTTTCTAATTTGATTGATTTGCATTTGGATACAATCATAGCTTGTTAATCATGGATTCCTTGATGGAGATTATCCCTTGCACCCAAATTCCCCATTGATTTTAGTGTATTTGATCTTGCATTCTAGGTGTTTGATATTTTGTTTGCATAATCTTGCCATTTAATTTCTTGCATTCTTATAGAGATTTTAGTTTATATCTTGTTGCAACTTTAGCCATCTAGAACTCTCATCCTTGAATTTCGTTTGCATACTTTCTCCCTTGGGTTCGATAATTTGCGATTGGTCTTAAAAGCTCTTGCCCTATACACTCTAATCACTCCTCATCTTCCTCCATCCTCACCGGCTCCTCAACCGGCTCATCCTCTTCAGCCTTCTTCCTCCTTATTCTCTTCATTTGCAGCCTCTACCTCTTTCTCCGATCCAGATCCTCGCCTGCTCTTCTTCCTCATTATCATCCCGGAGGTTGACTCTGTGCTCTCGAGTGTAAGCATCTATCGCCTCTGTGTGCCGGCCGAGACCACATCCGGAGGTTGATAGTCACTTGACCTGTGGCTCCGAACACCGTAGTAAGCCTCTTATTAGGAAAAGAGAATCGACCTCCGAGGTGCCGCCGATAACACCAAGTCCTCCCGATGTGGTCTAGTGTCTTCATCCTCCTCATCGTGTCGGCAGTCAAGTCGGGCCCTTCCAACACTCTCATGTTATGTGTCGGAATGCCGAAGTGCTCAGCTATCAGTGTAATCAAACCTCCAAATTGAATCTTCGCAAATCGGGTGCTCTTCACCCTCTCAAATAGATAGCACAAGTAGGCGGCGGCATTGAAACGGACCCCATGGAGGAAGCACTACATAATGTATAACTCTTCGACCCTACCGCTCCTCCCTCGTATCGGACAAATATAGTACCGGAGAGGATCTTCTCCAAATATCTCAACACTGGGTTGCGAGATCCGGGTACTCTTCGACTTTCGGAGTAAATTGTGGCTGCTCTGGTGCCCTCGAATCCGATATCCATCTCCAAAACTTCTTCGCATTATACTCCCATCTCATCTTGCAGAATGAGCCGTCCGGATCGGTCGGTGCACCCGTAATCTCATTGATCTTGTTCACCGAAAGAGTGTATTCGTTCCCTAATAGCTCAAAAGTGATCGCCCTTGGGAACTTGGCCTTCCTCACCTTGTCGAAGGTCACCGTGCACAAAAACTCCAGAGTGAGCCCCAAATATGTCCGTGGCCACTTAGCCAAAAATCTGGCATGCCGACTTGGTCGAATAGTTGGGGGATATCGTCCTCTATCCCCATCGAGACCATGCGCCGTGGTCTACTGTGCAGGTCTTCACCACCTTGTTGTAGAGCTCGACATAAAGAATGGAGTGCTTCCTCCATTTGTAGTCATCCCAAATGATACCCAACCGAGATGGCATCTTATTAGCAAATTTCACGGCTCTCTCTCTCTCTTCCTAAAATCCTCATCTGAGTAATCGTGACCATCGGCTCCTCGAAACATTTTCCTACAGAATTTCCAAGGCAAAAATTAGCTTATATAGTAGCAACAAGGGCAACATATGATAGCAATTAAGCACGAACGAGACAAGCATCACAACTTCAATCACCAATAATTCCCAAGTGAATAATTAACTAGCTCAATCAATTTGGTTAAAAGTCTCAACTAAATCAAACATGCAATAAAAGTGCTCAATGAATCCCAACAAATATGCATACTCAACAAAATGGCCTTAACAATCCAATATCATCAATAATCTCACAAAGATATGTAACTAGGCTCAACAAAATTATCCAAGAATAATATGCCATCTAATCGAGTAATTAATCAATAAAAATCATCTAATCATGCACTCCTATCATCCACTAAGCAAACATGACCAAATTCCATATGCCTTCACTTGGAATTCCAAAACAATTAGGCAAAACTCATCCTCATGGCCAAAAATTCACAAAGGCATTCACCAAATATCTCAAATTTTCCTAAACATGCCTTCTAATTCAACAAGCAATCCAAATTAACCATCAAGAGGCTCAAATTCGTTCAAGATAATATGCATACAAGGTGCTCGTAAAAATGCCTCAATGAATTTCAACACCCAATGTATCCATTTGGCACAATTCGATCCTACCCATGCAATAATCTATTCAAGAACGAAATTTAAAGAGTCAAGAGATGAGCAATACATACCTTGTTCTATGGAATTCGGACTTGGAATGAAATTTGAGAACACCCACCCACTCTTCTTCAAAAACCCCAAATTATCTCAAAAACCCTTCAAAGTATGATTTTGATGAAATGGATAATTGTAATGTGAAGGAAAATATGATTGATTGGTGTAAATCATGCAACAATGGTCAGAAATATGAAAATCACGAAGGGGATCGGGGATTAGGGCTCGACTTGTGCAATATGAAATCTGAATCGCTGCAATTTTTTAAAAATAGACACCAGCCTCGAGTCGTGCTTCACGCCCTCGACTCGAGGCATCTGAAATTAAGCCCTCCTCGACTCGAGGCTCAGCCCTCGAGTTGTGCCGCCGATTTAAAAACTAGCCTCGACTCGAGGCTCAGGACCTCGACTTGAGGGTTAAGTGAATTTTCAAAATTTTCTCTAAGTGTGACTCCTCGACCCGGGCTCGGCCACCTCGACCAGAGGTCAAGTCCAGGAATTTTTACGAATTTCCAAACCCGGCCCGACCCCCAAAACTCCTAAAATCGACCCTCTCGACCCTAACGAACCTAAATATGCACATACTAACCTTTTGGTCCCTCGATTTAAGCCCGGTCACTCATTCGATCGAAGAGACCAGGGTCTCTTCCTTTTGCTCAATTTTCACTAACTTTTAAGCACTTCCCTCCTTAACCTCGAATTTCTTGTAACTCCAATCACTCTTCCAACCAAATGTAGCAAGTGTGCCTACAATCGAGCACTAAAATTATCAAATTCGTATCAATAAGAGATGCAAGTGAATCAATAAACACAATCATCACCCCCAAACTTAAATGTTAGCATGATTTTAAAGTTTGGCAAGAGTGATACAAATATATATACAACTCCTAATGGTATCAACTAAGCTCAATAATCCAATAATCCCATAGCAATATATAACAATCCCCAAGGCATGATCAATGAAATTCCTAGCCAATTCTCCAAAACAAACAAAGACAAAAACAACAAGCACGCAAAAGCAACAAAAGGATGGGTTACCTCCCATTTAGCGCTAGGTTTAACGTCCTTTGCCGGACGGAACTCAAGGAGTTCATACTTCCCTTTCAATGAGGACGTGAGGACCATCCTTGGGCCTCACTAGATTTTTCTTTGCAAAGAGGCAACATCCCCATTTGTCTTCCAATAGGAGCTTTCCTCCTTCTTTGATCTCTTTCACCGTCAAGACCTCCTTGAGTCTTTCTCATTTCTCAATGTAAAAATCCCCAATTCATACAATCATGCAAAATTGAAACCCGATTAACACCTAATCACGTTAACTCAACTCTCGCCTATTGCTAGGGTGATCAACCATTAATCAAAAGAAACAATTTCACATGAAGCACAATGAAGAATCACAATTAGGTAGAAAACTAATGTGAGTATCCTTAGTGCAACTAATCTCTCAATTCCGAAGCACCCAATCCACGCATTCATACACAATTATCACCCGATTAATCCTGGATCACGTTAGCGCAACTCGTCTATAGCTAGGGTGATCAAACACTAATATAAAGAGATAATTATGCATGAAGCACAATTGAGAATTACAATTAGTAAGCAATCTACTCAATTGATCTCCAATCATCAACAATCATAGCATCATCAATCAAATCATCATCAATTTCAATTAACCCCTGCACAAGAGAGTTAGCCCATGGTGAAATCCATGGGAAGAAGATAGAATTGATCAAACACAAAGCAAATCACAACAATTAAGAAATTAAAGAGACAAAAGAGGAAAAACATCACCAATTGATCTTCAATCAACAACAATAGGAATTCTTGAGTCTTCAACACCAACCTCCAAATGTATTACAAGCTTGAATTGAAAGAATTACAATGATCAAATGTTAATCTAATGCTAATCTACCAACAATCAATTGAAATCTAAATCTAATTCTAACTTCTACTCTACCTAGAATGGAAAATTGGTTTGGGGCCTAAGAAATCGCCCCAAAACCGCCTCCTAACTTCTCTAATCTATTCCTCCCAGCTTATGCTCTGCTTCAGCCCTTAAAAAGACGAATTTTCTGAAAAATCAAATCCCTCGAGTCGAGGGTTAGCCCTCTAGGCGAGGGTGATGCATTTTCAAATCCCTCGAGTCGAGGGTCAGCCCTCTAGTCAAGTTAATCAAGAGTACAATAAAGAGTACAATCACCAAGAAGATAAGCATCTAAAAACTAAGGAGAGGGAATGAGGAATAGGGGATAGCCACTAATAGTCGGACGACGGCGGTGGAGGAGGGTATCTCGGCCCGAAGTTCCACGAGCTCATCTCGTTGTAGGAGGGCGTACATGTCATTCCGAGTCTTCGAGAGACTTTTCCTTCATCCTCCGAGTCTCTTTATTGAATCTGCGAGAATCCTCAATCATACTGAACATCTCATCCCGGCGGGTCAAACTCTCAATATGCATACTCGACTATCCGCCCACATCTGCTCCATCAAAACCCACGGTCTACGAGATGAACTCCCGCCTCATACTCTCTACTCCTCATCTCGCCCCGCCAGTACATGTTGATCTCCTACTGGTAATCCTCATCTATCCGCATGTGCGGCTCCTCCTGCTCCGGCTCCTCATCATCGAATCGAATCAAAACTCGATCGCTGACCTTCATTATCATCGTTGTCCCCTCATCTCGAAGCACATCCCCATGCTCTCTCGGTGTAAGCATCTATAGCATCGGTGTGACGCCGTGACCACATACGCAAATTGATGGTCACAAAGGCTCGAGAACCGAAAATCGCTGCCAACCTCTTATTAGGAAGAGGGAATCGGTCACCATGATGCTGCTTGGAGACACCACGCCCTACCGATGCGGTCAAGTGTCCTCATGCGCCGCATCGTATCTCGTAGTAAGATCGGGACCATCTAATGCCGCGAGGTTATGAGTAGGGATCCCGAGATGCTCACTATCAAAGTAATCATTCCACCAAAGTTGATCTTCTTGAATTTTGTGCTCGTAGCTCTCTCAAACAAATAGCAAAGGTATGCTACACCGTTAAATCTAACTCCATGCAAGAAACACCACAAGACGTACAGCTCCTCGTAAACCACGGGTCCTCCCTCCGATCTCGCGAATATGGTGCTCGCGAGAATCTTCTCTAGGTATCGGACTACCGGGTTCCGAATGTGCGTGCTCTTAGACTTTCTGTACGAACTCAGCCTGGCTAGGTGCCTCGAATCGAAATACGCCTCCGTAACTTCTTAGCGTTGTACTCCTCCCTAATGTTGAGCAATGATCTGTCAGTGGTCGGTAGGCGCGCCAAGAATCTCGTTGACCTCGTCCAAAGTCAACTCATATTCATTCCCCATGAGCTCAAAAGTGATTTTCCTCGCAAACTTGGCCCTACTAGCCTTGTGGACCTTAACCGTGCAAAGAAACTCGAGAGTGAGTCCAAGATGAGTTCGAGGCCTCTTGGCTAGGAAGCCTCCCATGCCTACTTGCTCAAAAGTCGAGGGATATCATCCTAAATCCCCATGGATAGCATGCGGTTATGATCGACTAATCGGGTTTTGACCACTTTCTTGTACAGCTCGGCATAGAGGATGATATGCTTCCTCCATTTATAATTGTCCCACTGAATTCCCAATTCAACGGGCATCCTGTGTGAAAATTGTATCGCCTCCTCTCTCTCTCGGATTTACGCATCCGAATAATTATGGCCATCAACTCCCTAAACATGGTTCCCGCACAAATAATCCCAATAGCGTAAATTAGTCCCACGCTTAAAATGCAAGTTCAAATATCACTCTAACCATGGACGGGTCAACAATAATACATCCAATCTCAACAAAATTCCTAGTGACTAGGCAATAAATTCTCAACAAATGGTCAATGAGTCAATCAAAGCAATATAGTCCATAGACGTGTTCTATAATCCCTCAAAACATGCATACTTACTAATGGCTTCAACAATAAACACCAAAGAATTAAGCTCATCAAATATCATGCAATTAAGCCCCAAAAATTATATCTACAAAACATGAGCCAACTAGCAAGCATTTAGACAACTTAGCATCATCAACAACGAACTTCTATCATCACCAAAACCTCAAATTGACCAAATTTTCCAACAATTGCACTAGAAATTTCCAATCATGCCCAAAAATCCAATTTCTAGCTAAATTTCACAAATAAACGAGCAACACAACATATACAATCCTAAGCATGCTCCTCAAATCCTCAATTAACTCAGAAATTCTCAACAATGGCTTCAATTTATCACAATCAATCATGCATACCAAGTGCTTGACAAAATGTTCAAATGAAATTTCAATACAAAGAAATTCATGCAATTTTATCAACACTGATTGGAGTGTATAGGGTAAGAGTTATTAAGACCAATCAACAAAATATCGAACCCAAGGGAAAAAGTATGCACATGAGGCCCTAGGAATACAAGTTCTTAGTGACTAGAGTTGCAACAATGGTTTGGAACAAAAACAACAAAACGCAAGCAAAAATACAAAACAACAAGGAGCAAGCAAATGATCGAACACTTAGAATGCGAGAACAAAAACAACAATAAATGGTGAGATAGGGGTGCTAGGATTAACATCCATCAATGAATCATCAATCAACAAGCTACAATTGAATCAAATTGCAAATCAACTAAGATAGAAAGCATAAACCATCATGAAATTAATCACTCCATTAAAATCACAATGCCTAATGTGAGTATCCTTAGTCTTTCCCATCTCTCAATGTAGAAATCCCCAATTCATACAATCATGCAAAATTGAAACTCGATCAACACCTAATCACGTTAGCTCAACTCTCGCCTATTGCTAGGGTGATCAACCGTTAATCTAAAGAAGCAATTTTACACAAAGCACAATTAAGAATCACAATTAGGAAACAAACTAATGTGAGTATCCTTAGTGCAACTAATCTCTCGATTCCGAAGCACCCAATCCACACATTCATACACAATTATCACCCGATTAATCCGGATCACGTTAGCGCAACTCTCGTATATTGCTAGGGTGATCAAACACTAATCTAAAGAGATAATTATGCATGAAGCACAAATGAGAATCACAATTAGTAAGCAATCTACTCAATTGATCTCCAATCATCAACAATCATAGCATCATCAATCAATTCATCATCAATTTCAATTAACCCAAGCACAAAAGAGTTAGCTCATGGTGAAATCCATGGGAAGAAGATAGAATTGATCAAACACAAAGCAAATCACAACAATTAAGAAGTTAAAGAGACAAAAGAGGAAAAACATCACCAATTGATCTTCAATTAACCAAAATAGGAATGCTTGAGTCTTCAACACCAATCTCCAAATGAATTACAAGCTTGAATTGAAAGGATTACAAGGATCAAATGCTAATCTATGGCTAATCTACCAACATCAATTGAAATCTAATCCTAAATCTACCAATCTACTCTACCTAAGGAAGAAATTGGCTTGGGGCCCGAGAAATCGCCCCAAAACCGCTCTTAATCGCTATTATGAAAGATTCTTACGGATTGCCTCGCTTTAACTCTTTAAATACCGAATTTCGAAAAAGCGCCCCTCGAGTCGAGGAGTCAGGGCCTCGACTCGAGGTCCTCGCGAAAATCCTCGCCCTCGACTCGAGGGTCATGTCTCGAGTCGAGGCTCATACCATTTTTCTGAATTTGGTCCTTTCTACACATCCTCGACTCGAGGCTCTTGTCCCTCGACTGCAGCTCGAGTCCGTGGCATTTTTTTCACACGGGGCTTCGGCCCCGAGCCTGTTTTCGTCCCGGATGTCCGTCTCTTCATTATAAGCCTAATGGTACTCTCGGTTTGGCAAAAATCCACCGAATTACCTGCAAAATGGATGGAAAACATCAATATCTCACAAATAATACTTTTTAGGCAAAAGAGTGATACTTTTCACATTTAGGCACAAATACTAACACTTTAGCTCACTTTTTGCACTAAAAATAGCCCTAAAAACATGTATCAATTCACTCCAATCAACACCCAAGCAATAATCATCCACCAATCATGAAATTGAAAGCCAAATGAGAAGACATTATATACCTTATTGAGGAAATTCGGCTTTGAATGGGAAAAATTGGACACCCACACACTCTTCACAAAAACCCCAAATTTGATTATCAAACCCTCAAAATCCACTCTTTGATGCAATATGATGATAATATGATGAAATTATGATGATTAAACTGTGAAAATGGTATGAACTCGACGGAAATAGGGTAGAGATGCAAAAGGGATCGAAAATTAGGCTACTCTCTCGACTCGTGCTCGCTATGATCGAAACGCAATTTTTATATCAGACACCAGCCTCGAGTCGAGGGTCGTGCCTCGACTCGAGGAACCCCATTTTTCAAAAGCCTCGACTCGAGGTTCCTCCCTCGAGTTTAGGGATGTGCCGATTTCAAAATATTTTCTAAGTGTCAATGCCTCGACTGGGTCTATGCAACCTCGACCTAGGGTTGAGTCCAGTGGAATTTTGACGATTCCCGAGCCCGACCCGACCCCGAAACTCCTAAAAATGACCTCTATGCCACTAACGAACCCAATAATGCAAGAAATTACCGTTTTAGTCCCTCGATTTAAGCCCGGTTGCTCATTCGATCGAGGAGACCGGGTTCTATTCCTTTATGCTCATTTTCACCAACTTTTAAGCTCTCCTTTCCTTCTCGATTCCTTAATTCCTTTGCCATTTCGATCCTTTTTCAATCCTCGTAGTTAGTATACCTACAAACGGCCATAACAAATCATCAAAATAATCATCACTAATAGATGCATTTCTACCCTAAATGACACACACCCCCAAACTTGAATGAAGATATGCATTCAAAATTTGGTATGGGAATGATACAATTATGCAACCCTTAGATGATATTAACAATTAAGCTCAATATCCCAAATATATTTCATTCATCAACTAACAAATTCTCCTAAGCATGAGTAATTCCCAAAAATCCAAGGCAAAAATTCCACAAAAATGACAAAACACAAAAACACAAAGCAAACACACCAAAGCAATGAAACGATGGGTTGCCTCCCATCTAGCGCTAGGTTTAACGTCCTTGCCGGACGGAACTCAAAGAGTTCATACTTCCCTTTCTTTGATCAAATGAGGGTCGAACTTGTGGTTCACTAGATGTTCCTTTGCAAAAGGCAACATCCCTACTTATCCTCTAGAAGTAGCTTTCCTCCTTCTTTAATTTCTTTGACCGTAAGCACCTCCTTTGGTCTTTCGACTCCAAGTAGCCGACTCCAATTTGATTCACACCACACCACTTGATCTCGTACTTCAAAACTTTCCTTCCTTTTCTCATGTGGTGCCTTTTTCTCAATCGATACCCCCAAACTTGAGCCATGCTCAAGTTTGGTCTAATCTTTCTCATCTTCTTCCTTCTATTTTTCATCGAGGTCAAGCAAAAGGTCTTTTTGTCGCTTTCTCCTTCCTACAATCATCAAGGGAAACACAAGACTTGTTAGAAATAATTTTACAAGAGGGAAGGAAATGCTCATTAACTAAAGGATGAGTAGAAGTAATAGGTGTAGAAACTTCCCTTTCAATGGAAGGGCATTCATCAACAATCTCTATGTATCCACACGTCTTCTTCTCTAACTTGCTTTGAGCAACCTCTTTCTCATGAACTCTTGTAAATGTAACTTCATCACCATTTGAGCTCAACTTAAGCTCTCCTTTCTCCACATTAATCATAGCCTTGCCCGTTGCAAGGAAAGATCGACCAAGGATGATCGGTGCCTCAAGTTCCTCCTTCATGTCTAATACAATAAAATCCACCGGGAATATGAGTTTACCAACCCCTACTAACACATCTTCAATGATCCCAAATGGGTGAGCATATGATTGATCCGCTAATTGAAGATTGATGTTCGTAGGAATCACCTCTCCTAGATCTAATTGCTTGAACACGGACAATGGCATCACATTAATACTTGCTCCTAAGTCACACAAGCCTTGAATGTTTACCTTCTCTCCAATCTCACATGGGATAATGAAGCTTCCGGGATCCTTTTTCTTTTGTGGCAAGTGTCTCTCCAAGATTTCTTTGCATTCTTCCACTAGCTTGAGCATCCCCTTCTCATCCCAACTCCTTTTCTTGGACATAATTTCTCTCAAGAACTTCTTATAGTGTGGAACTTGTTCAAGGGCCTCCAAAAGTGGGATATCGACATGCAAATTCTTGAAAATCTCTAAAAACATACCAAACTCTTCATCAAGTTTCTTCCTCTCTAATCTCTTGGGAAACGGAACCGGATTAGCCTTCATTGGAACTCCCCATTCATTCTTTGATTTTCCTTCCTTCTTTACATTTCCCCTCACTTTCACCTCTTTTTCACTTTTCTTCTCTTCCACAACCACTCTTTCTTGTCTCTCTTCTTCTTCATTCACCACCTCTTCTTCAAAATCCCCTTCTTTGGACATTTTGGACCATCATAGCTAGTGCCACTCCTTAGCTTGATTGCACTACAAAACTCTTTAGGGTTCGGCTCGGTAGTGGATGGATACTTTCCTTTGTTTTGTAGATGATCCACTGTGGACGAGAGCTTCCCAACCGTAGTAGCAAGTTGCCCTACTTGATGCTCGATCGTCTTGAAACGAGTGTCCATTTGCTTCCCTATATCATCAAGCCTTGAGTCATTAGCTTCCAATTTCTTCACAATCAACCCCAAAATCTCCTCCGTGGTAGCCTTTCCTTCATTGTTCGGAGCCTTTGCACCGGATTAAATCCGGGAGGAAATTGAACAGCGGCTCTCGGATTGGCATTTGAAAAGTTTTCATGTCTCCTCCATGTATTCCCATTAAATTGAGCTTGCGGTTGAGGTTGGTAGCTTCCTTGTGGCCTATTTTGGTAAGGCATTTGGTAAGGCCTTCCTCCTTGATAATTCTCTTGAAAATTTCCTCCTTGATAGCCTTCTTGGAATGGAGGCCTACCCATATAGCTAACTTCTTCAACCGGCAATGGACTTGGAAAAACATCAACATGAGGAACGGATGGACTCACACTTGCTTGGCCTTGTGATGTAGTAAGAGCTCCCAACCGGTCCATCATAGTCATCATCATACTCTTCATCGACTCGATCTCATCCACTTGTGACACCCTATGATGTGCTCCCGATTAACCGACACTTGGAATGAATCTTAAGCTATGTTCTCCATTATTTCATTCATTTGCCCCACGGTTTTAGACCAAATCGATCCATTAGCATAAGAATTGAAAACGACCTATCCCCATCCGTCAAACCATTGCAAAAGTACATAATGGTTTGCTCCTCCGAAAACCGTGTTGAAGACAATTGATAAGTAACATGCCATACCTCTCCCACGCCTCCGGTATGGACTCCCATTCTTTTGTCGGAAGTGGAAAATAGCCTCGTTAGCTTGCACGGTCTTTGACGGTGGGTAGAACTTCATCAAAAATTTCTTGGACAACTCTTCCCATGTACGTACGGTCCTGGGCGGTAATGAATTAAGCCATGCTTTTGCTCTTCCTTTCAATGTAAAGGCAAAGAGCCTCACCTTCTTCGCATCTTCGGGTACCCCATGGTATTTTGTAGTGTCGGCAATCTCAAGAAATTGTGCCATATGTTGATGTGGGCACTCATTTTCATCTCTTCCTTCAAATTGCTTCTCCCTAAGCATTCTCACTAAAGCGGGACTTATCTCAAAGTTATTAGCATCTATCCTCGGCCTTACTATCCCATCATAGTGTTCTCTAAGCTGTGGCTCAAAGAATTCTCTCAAAGGCCTTCCTTGAGGTGGCGGCTCATTTACGGGTTGTGGTTGGGCATTTGGTATGTGAGGCGGCTCATGATATCGCGACTCTTGGTTATATGGCATATGGGGATAGTATGGTGGAAATTGTTGTGGATGAGGTGGATAGTAGGGATATTGATGAGCTTGTGGAGGATAAGGATATTGATTTTGGTAGGGGTAATTTTGTGGTGGCAACCCTTGAGGGAAAGGGCCAACTTGGGCATGGAAATGGTTCCCATTACTTCCATGGTCTACTCCTCCTTCTCCTTGTCCATGTACCTCCTCTACTTGAGGTTCACCCACTATTCTTTCCTCATGCCTTTGATCTTCCCCTTCCATAGCTTCCCTTCTTCTTCTCACACGATTCCTTCCGATTCCTTCTCAAAGTAGCCTCAATTTTCGTATTTAGTGGCAAGGGTGGAACACCACTAGACCTTGTTAGCATACACTTACAATGCCACAAATCCAAGTATCAACTTCAAACCAACAAAATCAACAAGAACAAAAACAAAAGCAACAAATAGCCACTTCAAACAATCCTCAAATCTCACTTATAAGCGCAAAAACTAACTCCCGCAACGGCGCCATTTGATTGGAGTGTATAGGGCAAGAGCTTTTAAGACCAATCGCAAAATATCGAACCCAAGGGAAAAATTATGCACATGAGTCCTTAGAAATACAAGTTCTTAGTGACTAGAGTTGCAACAATGGGTTGGAACAAAAACAACAAAAACACTAACAAAAATACAAAACAATAACAAGCAAGCAAATGAGCGAACACCTAGAATGCGATAACAAAAACAACAATAAATGGTGGGATAGGAGTGCTAGGATTAACATCCATCAATGAATCATCAATCAACAAGCTACAATTGAATCAAATTGCAAATCAACTAAGGTAGAAAGCATAAACCACCATGAATTAATCACTCCATTAATTACATGATGTCTAATGTGAGTATCCTTAGTCTTTCCCATTTCTCAATGTAGAAATCCCCAATTCATACAATCATGCAAAATTGAAACCCGATTAACAACTAATCTCGTTAGCTCAACTGCTTTATTGCTAGGGTGATCAACCATTAATCAAAAGAAACAATTTCACATGAAGCACAATGAAGAATCACAATTAGGTAGAAAACTAATGTGAGTATCCTTAGTGCAACTAATCTCTCGATTCCGAAGCACCTAATCCACACATTCATACACAATTATCACCCGATTAATCCTGGATCACGTTAGCGCAACTCTCGTCTATAGCTAGAGTGATCAAACACTAATCTAAAGAGATAATTATGCATGAAGCACAATTGAGAATTACAATTAGTAAACAATCTACTCAATTGATCTCCAATCATCAACAATCATAGCATCATCAATCAAATCATCATCAATTTCAATTAACCCATGCACAAGAGAGTTAGCCCATGGTGAAATCCATGGGAAGAAGATAGAATTGATCAAACACAAAGCAAATCACAACAATTAAGAAATTAAAGAGACAAAAGAGGAAAAACATCACCAACCGATCTTCAATCAACAACAATAGGAATTCTTGAGTCTTCAACACCAATCTCCAAATGAATTACAAGCTTGAATAGAAAGAATTACAATGATCAAATGTTAATTTAATGCTAATCTACCAACAATCAATTGAAATCTAAGTCTAATTCTAACTTCTACTCTACCTAGAATGGAAAATTGGCTTGGGGCCTAAGAAATCGCCCCAAAACCGCTCCTAACTTCTCTAATCTATTCCTCCCGGTTATGCTCTGGTTCAGCCCTTAAAAGACGAATTTTCTGAAAAATCAAATCCCTCGAGTCGAGGGTCAGCCCTCTATCGAGGCTGGTGTCTTTTTCTAATTTTGGTCCTTTAAGCACAGCCCTCGACTCGAGGCTCTTGGTCTCGACCAGAGCTCGAGTCCAGTGGCACTTTTCTCGAGCGGGGCTTCGGTCCCGACCCCCATTTTCGTCCAATATGTCCGTCTCTTCATTCTAAGCCTAATGGTACTCTCGGATTGGCAAAATTCCACCGAATTACCTGCAAAATGGACGAAAAATATCAAAATCTCACAAATAATACTTTTTAAGCAAAAGAGTGATACTTTTCACATTTAGGCACAAAAACTACACTTTAGCTCACTTTTTGCACTAAAATAGGCCCTAAAAACATGCATCAATTCACTCCAATCATACCCCAAACTTGAATTGTTGCTCGTCCTCGAGCAACGTAGAAACTAAGAACAAAGGATTGAATTGATTGCAATTATGTCACATGGCACTATAGGCGAAGTATAAGACAATCGAACTCTTCAATAAACATAAGTATCAATGCAACTATCCACTAGCAATCATGATGAATCATGCTCAAACAAATGCTCAATCAAACACTTAATACATTGCTCCTTCCATGGAGTGTTTCACTCTTCTCTCAAGTGTATCAAGGTATCTTGCACTCAATCATCAAATTCACAAACTTGCGCACCATATGCTTGCCAAAAGACTTAATCTCAATCAAAATCACTTATGATCAATCAAGAATCAAAGAGGTTTTTCTCTTAGGTTGTAATGTAGGCTCTTTGGAAAGGTGGGATGTTGTTAGATAAGAGTGACTAAGTAGTAGAAACTTGAATGAAAGTTAATCATTTCAATACACATCTCTTCTCTTTTCATCAAGCAACACTCTTCCTTTTGAACTTTAATGATAAATCCACCATTCACTTGAGCTTTCTCTTTTTAAGCTCACAAATTGAATTTTTCCTTCACTTCATGTTCACATTTTCACAATTCAATTTTTCACAACCTTTCTTTTCTTTTATGCTTCATTCATCACTTAGCTCATCATATTCCCACACTTAGCAATCAAATCACCATCATTAGCCAACATTCAAGCTCAACTAAATATAGGACAAGAAAGGCTCATAAAAATAGGCTAATGGTTTCCATCTCACTTGGCTTGCCAAAGAATATGGAAATAAAACTCAAATTGGCTTACTAAGGAAATAAAATGTATTTGGTGGGGAAAAATTTGGCAAAGTGACTAATCATATCAAACATGGCCTCTTATCACTTTCAAGACATCACACAAAGATCAATATCAACAAGTCTAGTGGCAAGTTCTAGCATACAAATCCATGAATGATGCACTCACAAAGAAATCATGTCCACCGTATAAGATGTACGATTATTAAGGAACAAAAGCTCACGAGCTTAAATTGAGCAATGAATTAAGCATCATCAATCACATTCATCTTCACACAATAAATCAAGAAAGCTAGCTTCAAGCTACACATCAACTCATGATCAAATCAAAATCCAATAAATCTTGCAAATCAAACACAAGTGCTCATGTACATAAATCCAAGCATACTCACTACCACATGAATGATACTCAAAGATATATCAATAAATCCACAATTAAGCTCAAATCAAATCAAAGAATAAGGAATCAAAAGATCATCAAATCACAATCATCAATAGACAATAAGCTCATGTATAATCAAGAGAATCATAACATCATTAAAATCATCAAACCATCAAAATCCAAATCATCACATCATCAAGTTAATCAAGAGTACAATCACCACAATAAAGAGTACAATCACCAAGAAGATAAGCATCTAAAAACTAAGGAGAGGGAATGAGGAATAGGGGATAGCCCTAATAGTCGGACGGCGGCGGTGGAGGAGGGTATCTCGGCCCGAAGTTCCACGAGCTCATCTCGTCCAGAGGAGGGCGTACATGTCATTACGAGTCTTCAGAGACTCTTCCTGCATCCTCCTAGTCTCTTCATTGAATCTGCGAGAATCCTCAATCATACGGAACATCTCATCCCGGCGGGTCAAGCTCTCAATATGCATCCTCTCGACTATCCGCCCACATCTCGCTCCGTCAAAACCAACGGTCTACGAGATGAACTCCCCACCTCATACTCTCTACTCCTCATCTCGCCTGCCAAGTACATGTTGATCTCCGACTGGTAATCCTCATCCATCCGTATAGGCGGCTCCTCCCGCTCCAGCCTCCTCATCATCGAGAATCGAGAATCGAACACGCTGACCTTCATTATCATCGTCGTCCCCCTCATCTCGAAGCACATCCCCATGCTCTCTCGTGTAAGCATCTATAGCATCGGTGTGACGCCGTGACCACATACGCAGATTGATGGTCACAAAGGCCTAAGAACTGAAAATCGCTGTCCAACCTCTTATTAGGAAGAGGGAATCGCCACCATGATGCCGCTGGAGACACCAAGTCCTACCGATGCGGTCAAGTGTCCTCATGCGTCGCATCGTATCTCGTAGTAAGATCAGGACCATCTAATGCCGCGAGGTTATGAGTAGGGATCCCGAGATGCTCAATTATCAAAGTAATCATTCCACCAAAGTTGATCTTCTTGAATTTTGTGCTCGTAGCTCTCTCAAACAAATAGCAAAGGTATCTTTGCAGCGTTAAATCTAACTCCATGCAGGAAACACCACAAGACGTACAGCTCCTCGTAAACCACGGGTCCTCCCTCCGATCTCGCGAATATGGTGCTCGCGAGAATCTTCTCTAGGTATTATACTACTCGGGTTCCGAATGTTCGTGTTCATAGACTTTCTGTACGAACTCAGCCGCTAGGTGCCCCCGAATCGAAATACGCCTCCAACTTCTTGGTGTTGTACTCCTCCCTAATGTTGAGCAATAACTGCTTGGGGTCGAGGCGCGCCAAGAATCTTGTTGACCTCGTCCCAAAGTCAACTCATATTCATTCCCCATGAGCTCAAAAGTGAATTTCCTCGCAAACTTGGCCCTCCTAGCCTTGTGGACCTTAACCGTGCAAAGAAACTCGAGAGTGAGTCCAAGATGAGTCCGAGGCCTCTTGGCTAGGAAGCCTCCCATGCCTACTTGCTCAAAAAGTCGAGGCATATCATCCTCAATCCCCATGGATAGCATGCGTTATGATCGACTAATCGGGTTTTGACCACTTTCTTGTACAGCTCGGCATAGAGGATGATATGCTTCCTCCATTTATAATCGTCCCACTGAATTCCCAATTCGGCGGGCATCCTGTGTGCAAATCGTATCGCCTCCTCTCTCTCTCGGATTTACGCATCCGAATAATTATGGCCATCAACTCCCCTAAACATGGTTCCTGCACAAATAATCCCAATAGCACAAATTAGTCCCACAGCTTAAAATGCAAGTTCAAATATCACTCTAACCATGGACGGGTCAACAATAATACATCCAATCTCAACAAAATTCCTAGTGACTAGGCAATAAATCCTCAACAAATGGTCAATGAGTCAATCAAAGCAATATAGTCCATAGACGTGTTCTATAATCCTCAAAACATTCATACTTACTACATGGCTTCAACAATAAACACCAAAGAATTAAGCTCATCAAATATCATGCAATTAAGCCCCAAAAATTATATCTACAAAACATGAGCCAACTAGCAAGCATTTAGACAACTTAGCATCATCAACAACGAACTTCTATCATCACCAAAACCTCAAATTGACCAAATTTTCCAACAATTGCACTAGAAATTTCCAATCATGCCCAAAAATCCAATTTCTAGCCAAATTTCACAAATAAACGAGCAACACAACATATACAATCCTAAGCATGCTCCTCAAATCCTCAATTAACTCAGAAATTCTCAACAATGGCTTCAATTTATCACAATCAATCATGCATACCAAGTGCTTGACAAAATGCCCAAATGAAATTTCAATACAAAGAAATTCATGCAATTTTATCAACACCCAAGCAATAATCATCCACCAATCATGAAATTGAAAGCCAAATGAGAAGACATTACATACCTTATTGAGGAAATTCGGCTTTGAATGGGAAAAATTGGACACCCACGCACTCATCACAAAAACCCTAAATTTGATTATCAAACCCTCAAAATCCACTCTTTGATGCAATATGATGATAATGTGATGAAATTATGATGATTAAACGGTGAAAATGGTATGAACTCGACGGAAATAGGGTAGAGATGCAAAGGGATCAAAAACTAGGGCTACTCCTCGACTCGTGCCTCGCTATGAGAAACGTGATTTTTATATCAGTACACTAGCCTCGAGTCGAGGGTCAGGTCTCGACTCGAGGAACTCCATTTTTTCAAAAGCCTCGACTCGAGGTTCCTCCCTCGAGTCGAGGGATGTGCCGATTTCAAAATATTTTCTAAGTGTCAATGCCTCGACTGGGTCTATGCAACCTCAACCTAGGGTCGAGTCCAGGGAATTTTTGACGATTCTCGGCCTGACCCGACCCCCAAAACTCCTAAAAATTACCTCTATGCCCCTAACGAACCCAATTATGCAAGAAATTACCGTTTTGGTCCCTCGATTTAAGCCCGGTCGCTCATTCGATCGAGGAGACCGGGTTCTCTTCCTTTATACTCATTTTCACCAACTTTTAAGCTCTCCTTTCCTTCTCGATTCCTTAATTCCTTTGCCATTTCGATCCTTTTTCAATCCTCATAGTGAGTATACCTACAAACGGCCATAACAAATCATCAAAATAATCATCACTAAGGGATGCATTTCTACCCTAAATGACACACACCCCCAAACTTGAATGAAGATATGCATTCAAAATTTGGTATGGGAATGATACAATTATGCAACCCTTAGATGATATTAACAATTAAACTCAATATCCCAAATATACTTCATTCATCAACTAACAAATTCTCCTAAGCATGAGCAATTCCCAAAAATCCAAGGCTAAAATTCCACAAAAATGACAAAACACAAAAACATAAAGCAAACACACCAAAGCAATGAAACGATGGGTTGCCTCCCATCTAGCGCTAGGTTTAACGTCCTTTGCCGGACGGAACTCAAAGAGTTCATACTTCTCTTTCTTTGATCAAATGAGGGCTCGAACTTGTGCTTCACTAGATGTTCCTTTGCAAAAAGGCAACATCCCCACTTATCCTCTAGAAGTAGCTTTCCTCCTTCTTTAATTTCTTTGACCGTAAGCACCTCCTTTGGTCTTTCGACTCCAAGTAGCCGACTCCAATTTGATTCACACCACACCACTTGATCTCCTACTTCAAAGCTTTCCTTCCTTTTCTCAAGTGGTGTCTTTTCCTCAATCAATACCCCCAAACTTGAGCCTTGCTCAAGTTTGGTCAAATCTTTCTCACCTTCTTCCTTCTCTTTTTCACCGGGGTCAAGCAAAGGGTCCTTTATCGCTTTATCCTTCCTACAATCATCAAGGGAAACACAAGACTTGTTAGAAATGATTTTACAAGAGGGAAGGAAATGCTCATTAACTAAAGGATGAGTAGAAGTAATAGGTGTAGAAACTTCCCTTTCAATGGAAGGGCATTCATCAACAATCTCTATGTATCCACACATCTTCTTCTCTACCTTGCTTTGAGAAACCTCTTCCTCATGAACTCTTGTAAATATGACTTCTTCACCATTTGAACTCAACTTAAGCTCTCCTTTTTCCACATTAATCATAGCCTTGCCCGTTGCAAGGAAAGGTTGACCAAGGATGATTGGTGCCTCAAGTTCCTCCTTCATGTCTAAGACAATGAAATCCACCGGAATATGAGTTTACCAACCCCTACTAACACATCTTCAATAATCCCAAATGGTTGAGCATATGATTGATCCGCTAATTGAAGATTGATGTTCGTAGGAATCACCTCCCTAAATCTAATTGCTTGAACACGGACAATGGCATCACATTGATACTTGCTCCTAAGTCACACAAGCCTTGAATGTTTACCTTCTCTCCAATCTCACATGGGATAATGAAGCTTCCGGGATCCTATTTCTTTTGTGGCAAGTGTCTCTCCAAGATTTCTTTGCATTCTTCCACTAGCTTGAGCATCCCCTTTTCATCCCAACTCCATTTCTTGGACATAATTTCTCTCAAGAACTTCTTATAGTGTGGAACTTGTTCAAGGGCCTCCAAAAGTGGGATATCGACATGCAAATTCTTGAAAATCTCTAAAAACATACCAAACTCTTCATCAAGTTTCTTCCTCTCTAATCTCTTGGGAAACGGAACTGGATTAGCCTTCATTGGAACGGTTGTAGTGTAATTTGGTATTAGTCTATCTTGACTATAAAGTTACACTAGTACATTTTGTATGTATTGAGCAGACCATATGAGGTTGTTCAATTTGTACCGACTATATAAAAGAACAAGACCTCTGTTGTTATGGATGTACGTCTTCTTAATCCCTATATAATAATGGGCACGTGTACTCAATGTATGTTTCTTTGATTTACCAATGGGTGAGATTTATTAAATCAATAGGCTCGGTGAATTGGGAGATAGCATTGTTTATATGGTGTCTGTTGATTATAGAAGGAATCCGTGTCCTAATTATTTAGGATGATGATGTCCCCTTGAGGAGCTCATAAAGATTATTATGTAAACCCTGCAGGTGGATTTAATCCGACATAATAATAAAGATGAGTGGTACTACTCTTGGAATTAGATATAAATTAATTAAGTTGTCAAGTAATTTATTTAATTTATGGACATTCGATATCTTAAACACGGGAAATAAACGTACACATAATAAAGGAGCCCATATAATAATATGGGATTAGGACGGTAATTCAATTATAACTCTTTAGTGGTGAGTTATAATTGATGGGCTTAAGTAAAGTGTTCGGACCGAACACAGGATATTTAGGCCCATTAGGAGGCCCAACCCTAATTCCTCCTTAGGGTCCCTCGTTGTAGCCTATAAATAAACCCTAACATCGAGTCTCCAGCGTGTGAAAAAATGTGAGATCAGAGGGAGGCGGATTCTCGATTCCTTGGAGGATCGTCGACCACTCGACGTCCAAGGGAAAGGGATAGGAATACGGCGTAAGACCGTGAGGTTCGAGGCTCATCCTTCGATCGCAGCTTCGACCTTAGAACTGGTTTGTCTTCACCTATTACGGTGAATAAAGGTACAATTCTTTCCGCTGCGTTTGTGTGATTATGATCCCGAGTCCGATAGTTTCGTAGAGTCGGTGATCGGTGGTTCCAACAATTGGTATCAAAGCCGTGTTTTCGACTCTATGAAATTGATTAGGCTTTTCATAGATCTGATTTGTTTGGATTGCATGATTATTGTAAATCTGTTATAATAGGGTTTCTTGATCTGTTATAATAGGGTTTCTTGATCTGTTATAATAGGGTTTCTTGATCTCGTTATAATAGGGTTTCTTGATATGTTATAATAGGGTTTCTTGATCCGATATTGAATAAGATTGCATGGTATTTGTAAATCTGTCATATTAGGGTTTGCATGCTTATCATAAATCTGTTATATTAGGGATTCGATATTAATCGTAGTCTTTTTGGGTATGCGAATATTCCGATAATTTTTGCAGGAACCCTAAATCCAACTATTATGGTCGGTATGTATGTTTATGTATGTATTAAACCCTCGGACTGTCGAGGTTTTTGTTTTGGGTTGGTGAATGATTGTAATAGTAATTACCACGGCGGTCCTGTCAGGTAGGTTTTATTTCGATCTATATGATGTATAGGATCGTTGGATAAAACTGTAAAAAACAGGTTAGGATGGTCGATCTCAGTATTGCATGGCGCTGCCTCAAGACTCCCGCGACTCCGACCGGCGTGTCGATCTCGTGATTAGGTGGCGCGCCCGCACCCCCGCTTTGACGGCGAACATTCAAGCACATGGGAGCATGAAAGAGGCCATAATAGTTGGAATTTTATTTTCCATGTTTATTCTTTCTCATATGTGTTATTGTGTTTAGCATGCTTTATGTGTTTCATATTTCGTGCATATTAATATCCCTCATGTTAAATAACTAAGTGGGAGAGGGGTTATTTTTCAACAAATCCCATAGCCTCCATTTCTGGTTTGTAAGTGATGCATTCAAACATGAACGTTGGTTTTAAGTGCCTTCTTCCATATCGGATGTGTTTGTTTTGCGGACCACTAGATCAAACTTCCTTATGGATAATTATAAGTAAGTTATTTAGGAGTGTGTTATCTTCTCCACTCGGAAGAGGCACAAACCTAGGTAATTGACTTGGTATTAAGAAATGGTATACACTTAGATGCATATAACAAGATCCTCCCCATCGGAGTAAGTGTTGTTATTTGTATGGCTAAAGACAAACCAACTATTAATTTTTATTTTGTTTGACAAAATGATGAAATTAATGGTTAAAACCTCCTCTTGCAAATGATTGAATTAGTATACGTCCACACTATCGTGGCATACAAACTTCACGGTGTTTTGAGGTGTTGGTGAATTTAATTGTATTGTTTGAGGGAAACAATATTGATTTAAATTCTTAATTTTGATCATAATGAATTTACGTGTTTCTCAGGATTTATCATGGCTTTCAATCCACTTGCTGTTATTCTTAAAGAAAACAAACTTATCGTCCTAATTACATTGATTGGAAAAGAAACTTGGACATTGTCTTGATCTGAAGAGTACAAGTTTGTACTCACCGAGGTTTGTCCTGAAAAACCCGATGAAAACTCTAGTGAAGAGGAGAAAGAGGCTTATAAGAAGTGGGTCAAGGCAGATGAGATGGCGCGGTGTTACATTTTGGCTTCTATGTCAAATGTGCCGCAACATCGGCATCAGGCCATGACCTCGCTTATGAGATGATGCTCAATCTCAAAGAACTCTTCGGACACCGAGTCGGGCTGCCGTGCAAGAAGCCATGAGAAACTTAATGACGACCACCATGACTCGAGGGGACACCCGTAAGGGATCATATCCTCAAGATGATGGCTCATTTGAATGAGATGGAAGTCCTTGGAGCTGAAATCGATGGGGAAACCCAGTGTCGATATCGTTCTCCGTACAATCGCCTAAGAGTTTTGAGCAGTTTCGCCTTAACTACAACATGAATAAAAGGTTGTATTCGATGGCGGAACTTCCGGCGTAACTCCAAGCAGCAGAAGGGTTATTTCGTCAAGCTTCTCAAGCTTATATTGCTGAAAATATTTCTACATCTAAGCCAAAAGGCAAAGTGATGAAGAAAAAGAAACAAGCTGGTTTGGCAAAGAAAGCGGGTGAACCAAAGAAAATTGGTCCACCAAATGGCGTGAAGAAGCCTAAGGGCAAATGCTTTTGTGCAAGCGGCCAGGACATTGGAAGGTAGATTGCCCCGTAAAAGTAAAAAGAAGGTATATCTTATTCACTAACTATTGAAACATGTTTAGCGGTGTTATATACCGGCACTGGTGTGTAGATACGGGAGCCACCGATCATGTCTGCAATTCTTTGCAGGGTTCCAGGAAACCAGCAGCTTAGTGAGGGTGAGATTACCATCTACATGGGCGACGCTACGAGAGTAGCAGTTGCGATGGGAGATGTTTATTTATTTTTTAATAAGAATAAGACTTTGGTTTTGAGAAATTGTCTTTACGTACCTTGTTTTAGAAAGAACTTGATTTCAGTTTCTAAGTTATTTTTGGATGGATATTCTATTTCTTTTGATAGCAAAGTGGTTGTCAAGAAAAATAGTGCTATTATCCTGCCTGCACGTTGATTGACAATTTATATACTCTTAATCCAATAACTCCCACAAAGCAACAAATGGAAATTAATAGTACATCTTCTAACTCAAATAAGCGAAAAGAACCTTCAAAAATGAACCAAACATATCTTTGGCATCTAAGATTAGGTCACATTAACTTGAGTAGGATTCAAAGGTTGATAGCCGATGGACCTTTGAGTTCGTTGGAAGTGGAAAACTATCCGACCTGCGAGTCCTCGCTTGGAAGGAAAAATGACCAAAAGGCCTTTTAAAGCCAAGGGGTATAGAGCCAAAGAAGTGTTGGAATTGGTTCATTCTGATTTATGTGGTCCTATGTCTACTCAAGCAAGGGGTGGTTTGAATATTTTGTCTCTTTTATAGATGATTATTCGAGATATGGATATATTTATTTGATGCGCCGCAAGTCCGAGTGCTTTGATAAATTCAAAGAGTACAAGGCTGATGTGGAGAAGCGTCATGGTAAATATATCAAAACACTACGATCCGATCGTGGTGGCGAGTACCTCTTAGGAGAGTTTAGGAATTACTTATCGGAAGCCGGGATTCAATCCCAATTGTTCGCACTGGTACACCCCAATAGAATGGTGTGGCGGAACGAAGGAATAGGACACTCTTGGAAATGGTTAGATCGATGATGAGCTATTCGGAATTGCCGAGTTCGCTTTTGGGGGTATGCCACAGAAACGGCAGCGTACATTTTGAACTTGGTTCCTTCTAAGACAAGATCTTCTACTCCCACAGAATTGTGGAATGGGCGTAAGCCTAGTCTCAAACATATTCGGATATGGGGTAGTCCAAAGCACATGTGGCCGAAAGGAGATGCCGATAAGTTGGAATCTCGTACGAAGTTCGGTGTTTGTGGGCTATCCTAGAGGAACGAAAGGTGGTTTGTTTTATAGTCCTAAAGATCGAGGGTAATTGTTAGCACAAATGCCCGATTTTTAGAAGAGGACTATGTAATGGACCACAAGCCCATGAGTAAAATTATTTTAGAAGAAATAAGGGGAGAAACTTCTACCTTAGTACCAAGAGTACAAGATGAGATACCACATGTGTCGGCACCATCTGCTACTAATGATACACTATTACCACAAGTGCCTCGTCGTAGTGGGAGGGTTGTTAGACAACCTGATAGATTCATGTTTTTGGGAGAGTCTTCGGACTTAGTACACAGTGAACACGAATCGGATCCTGGAGCTATGACGAAGCACTCCAAGATAAAGATGCAGAATCTTGGGAAAAAGCAATGAAATCTGAATTAGAATCTATGGATTCTAATCAAGTCCTGGGAGCTAGTAGAACCACCAAATGGTGTAAAAGCCATTGGCTGTAAGTGGGTCTACAAAAGAAAAAGAGGATCAGACGGGAAAGTAGAAACTTTCAAAGCAAGGCTTGTAGCGAAGGGGTACACTCAAAAGAAGGAATCGATTATGAGGAAACCTTTTCGCGGTAGCCATGCTTAAGTCTATCCGGATTCTTTTGTCTATTGTCAGCTCATATGAATTATGAGGTTTGGCAAATGGATGTCAAGACAGCTTTCCTTAATGGAAGTCTTGAAGAAAACATCTATATGAAGCAACCGAAGGATTCATCGCAAAGGGCAAAGAGCATCTTGTGTGTAAGCTTAATCGGTCCATTTATGGGTTGAAACAAGCTTCGAGATCTTGGAACATCCGTTTTGATGAGGTAATCCAGTCTTATGGATTTATTCAATGTCCGGATGAGTCATGTGTATACAAGAAGAGTGACGGAAACGTGGTGGTATTTCTTGTACTATACGTAGATGACATCTTGCTCATTGGCAACAATGTCAAGGTGTTGTCGACGTAAAGGTATGGTTGTCCAAGCAGCTTTGATATGAAGAACTTGGGACAAGTTGGACATATTCTTGGGATCAAAGTTATAAGGGATCGCAAGAAAAGAATGTTATGCTTATCTCAAGCTTCATACATTGATACTATCTTGGCTCGTTTTAACATGCAAAGCTCTAAGAAAGGTTTTCTACCTTTTCGACATGGAGTACCTTTATCTAAAGAGATGTGTCCTAAGACACCAAAGGAGATAGAGGACATGAAGGCAGTTCCTTATGCTTGGTGTAGGAAGCCTAATGTATGCAATGCTATGTACGAGGCCAGATATCTGTTTTGCCGTGGGCATGGTTAGCAGATATCAAAGTAACCTCAGACAAGGACATTGGACTGCGGTAAAGCATATTTTAAAGTACACGAAAAGGACTAGAAATTATATGCTTTGGTTTACCAAGCGAATACTTTACTTCCGAGGGTTACAGACTACGATTTCAGTCGGATAGGGACAACAGTAAATCTACCTCGGGTTATGTGTTTACCTTGGGAGGTGGAGCCATAGTATGGAGGAGTGTAAAGCGTAAATGCGTTTCGGACTCCACCATGGAAGTTGAGTATGTAGCAGCCTCCGAGGCAGCCAAAGAAGCCGTATGGCTCGAAACTTCTTGATGGACTTAGAAGTGATTCCTAGTTTGCCTAAAGCTATCACAATTTATTGTGATAACAAAGGTGGTGCGATGGCAAACTCGAAGGAACCACGAGCCCACAAAGCAAGCAAACACATTAAGCGCAAGTACCACGATACGAGACATCGTAAAACGAGGAGAAGTTGTTGTCACCAAGATTGCATCAGCGGATAACCTAGCGAGATCCTTTCACAAAGGCTCTTCCAGAAAAGCTTTTGATGGGCATGTTGAAGGGATGGGAATCGGATGTATGGCGCAATTATGGAAGCATAGTCTTTTAGTATAAGTGGGAGATTGTTAGGATGTATACTATAAGCCTAGCTTTTGTATGAACATTTTTCTTGAGTATGAACATCTTTTTCATATGAGATTCATTATGATCAAAATACTTATTGTTTATGATTGTTATATATATCATTATTATGTCTCGATTAATCTATAATGTAGATAACATGGTGTGTGGTGTCACACGAGAAGATCATGTTATCGGTGCCTTATAGATTGTAAATAATAGCTCACAACCAAAATGGATTTGGACAAATCATTGGAACGGTTGTAGTGTAATTTGGTATTAGTCTATCTTGACTATAAAGTTACACTAGTACATTTTGTATGTATTGAGCGAGGACCATATGAGGTTGTTCAATTTGTACCGACTATATAAAAGAACAAGACCTCTCGTTGTTATGGATGTACGTCTTCTTAATCCCTATATAATAATGGGCACGTGTACTCAATGTATGTTTCTTTGATTTACCAATGGGTGAGATTTATTAAATCAATAGGCTCGGTGAATTGGGAGATAGCATTGTTTATATGGTGTCTGTTGATTATAGAAGGAATCCGTGTCCTAATTATTTAGGATGATGATGTCCCCTTGAGGAGCTCATAAAGATTATTATGTAAACCCCGCAGTGGATTTAATCCGACATAATAATAAAGATGAGTGGTACTACTCTTGGAATTAGATATAAATTAATTAAGTTGTCTTAATTTATTTAATTTATGGACATTCGATATCTTAAACACGGGAAATAAACGTACACATAATAAAGGAGCCCATATAATAATATGGGATTAGGACGGTAATTCAATTATAACTCTTTAGTGGACTGAGTTATAATTGATGGGCTTAAGTAAAGTGTTCGGATGAACACGGGATATTTAGGCCCATCGGGAGGCCCAACCCTAATTCCTCCTTAGGGTCCCTGTTGTAGCCTATAAATAAACCCTAACATCGAGTCTCAGCGTGTGAAAAATGTGAGATCGAGAGGGAGGCGGATTCTGATTCCTTGGAGGTTCGTCGACCACTCGGCGTCCAAGGGAAAGGGATAGGAATACGGCGTAAGACCGTGAGGTTCGAGGCTCATCCTTCGATCGCAGATTCGACCTTAGAACTGGTTTGTCTTCACCTATTACGGTGAATAAAGGTACAATTCTTTCCGCTGCGTTTGTGTGATTATGATCCCGAGTCGATAGTTTCGTAGAGTCGGCGATCGGTGGTTCCAACAATCATCATACTCTTCATCGACTCGATCTCATCCACTTGTGACACCCTATGATGTGCTCCCGATTAACCGACACTTGGAATGAATCTTGAGCTATGTTCTCCATTATTTCATTCATTTGCCCTACGGTTTTAGACCAAATCGATCCATTAGCACAAGCATTCAAAAGCGACCTATCCCCATTCGTCAAACCATTGCAAAAGTACATAATGGTTTGCTCCTCCAGAAAACCGTGTTGAGGACAATTGATAAGTATCATGCCATACCTCTCCCACGCCTCCGGTATCGTCTCCCCATTCTTTTGTCGGAAGTGGGAAATTGCCTCCTTAGCTTGCACTTTGTCTTTGACGGTGGGTAGAACTTCATCAAAAATTTCTTGGACAACTCTTCCCATGTACGTACGGTCCCGGGCGGTAATGAATTAAGCCATGTTTTGCTGCTCTTCCTTTCAATATAAAGGCAAAGAGCCTCAACTTCTTCGCATCTTCGGGTACCCCATGGTATTTTGTAGTGTCGGCAATCTCAAGAAATTATGCCATATGTTAATGTGGGCACTCATTTTCATCTCTTCCTTCAAATTGATTCTCCCTAAGCATTCTCACTAAAGCGGGACTTATCTCAAAGTTATTAGCTTCTATCCTCGGCCTTGCTATCCCATCATAGTGCTCTCTAAGTTGTGGCTCAAAGAATTCTCTCAAAGGCCTTCCTTGTGGTGGCGGCTCATTTACGGGTTGTGGTTGGACATTTGGTATGTGAGGCGGCTCATGATATCGTGGCTCTTGGTTATATGGCATACGGGAATAGTATGGTGGAAATTGTTGTGGATGAGGTGGATAGTAGGGATATTGATGAGCTTGTGGAGGATAAGGATATGGATTTTGGTAGGGGTAATTTTGTGGTGGCATCCCTTGAGGGAAAGGGCCAACTTGGGCATGGAAATTGTTCTCATTACCTCCATGGTCTACTCCTCCTTCTCCTTGTCCATGTACCTCCTCTACTTGAGGTTCACCCACTATTCTTTCCTCATGCCTTTGATCTTCCCCTTCCATAGCTTCCCTTCTTCTTCTCACACGATTCCTTCTCAAAGTAGCCTCAATTTCGGATTTAGTGGCAAGGGTGGAACACCACTAGACCTTGTTAGCATACACCTACAATGCTATAAATCCAAGTATCAACTTCAAACCAACAAAATCAACAAAAACAAAAACAAAAGCAACAAATAGCCACTTCATACAATCCTCAAATCTCACTTAAAAGCGCAAAAACTAACTCCCGGCAACGGCGCCATTTGATTGGAGTGTACGGGCAAGAGCTTTTAAGACCAATCACAAAATATCGAACCCAAGGGAAAAAAGTATGCAAACGAAATTCAAGGATAAGAGTTCTAGATGGCTAAAGTTGCAACAGGATATATAAACTAAAATCTCTATAAGAATGCAAGAAATTAAATGGCAAGATTATGCAAACAAAATATCAAACACCTAGAATGCAAGATCAAATACACTAAAATCAATGTGAGATTTGGGTGCAAGGGATAATCTCCATCAAGGAATCCATGATTAACAAGCTATGATTGTATCCAAATGCAAATCAATCAAATTAGAAAGCATAAACCATCATGAAATTAATCACTCCATTAATATCACAATGCCTAATGTGAGTATCCTTAGTTCTTCCCATCTCTCAATGTAGAAGTCCCCAATTCATACAATCATGCAAAATTGAAACCCGATTAACACCTAATCACGTTAGCTCAACTCTCGCCTATTGCTAGGGTGATCAACCATTAATCAAAAGAGACAATTTTTCATGAAGCACAATTAAGAATCACAATTAGGAAGCAAGCTAATTCAATTGATCACAATTATCAACAATCATAGCATGAGGCAATCACTTCATCCCTAATTTCAATTATCCCAAGCACAAAGCTATTAGCCCATGGTGCTACAAGCAAAAGCCATGGGTAGAAAATCTAAGAAAGCACTTAACAATCTAATCAACACAAGCAATGAATTAAAGAGAACAAAGGGTAAGAACATCACCAATTGAACTTCAATAGACAAAAATAGGAATGATTAATCTTCTACAATGCTTCAATTCCACTTCTCTACTCTCAAATCACAGCTGAAATCTTCAATTACAATCAATCAAAATACTAATCTAGTGGACTAAAAGTAGAATCTAATCTAATTCTAACAATCTATGGCAATTACAATGGAAATCAAGCTACAAAGTGCAAAATTTGCCTAAGGAATCTCCTGAAGCTGCTCTAAAGCGCTAGAATCAAGTTATGCTCTGTTTTGGCTTCAATGGGCTTTAAAGCGCAAAATTCGGTTTTGGCACTCCTCAACTCGAGCTTCAGGCCCTCGAGTCGAGGCCTAAGAGTCGCATCCACGCTTCTTCAAAATTTCTCTGCCTCGAGTCGAGGCTCGGCCCTCGACTCGAGGAATCTGCCATTTTTCCATCCCTTGACTCGAGGCTCCGCCCTCGAGTCGAGATTTATGCCTTTTTGAAAATCTTTCCCTCCCGGCTGGCCCTCGAGTCGAGGTCCATGTCCCCTCGACACGTGCTCGAGACCAGGGCAATTTTATCGAGAAGGGCTTCGGGCCCGACCCACATTTTAAATCCGGTATGTTCGTCTCTTCATTCTAAGAATAATGGTACTCTCGGTTTGCCAAAATTCCACCGATTTACCTGCAAAATGGACAAAAAACCTCAAAATCTCACAAAGTAATACTTTTTAGGCAAAAGAGTGATACTTTTCACATTTAGGCACAAAAATCACACTTTAGCTCACTTTTGCACTAAAATAGGCCCTAAAAACATGTATCAAATCACTCCAATCAGACTTACATCTACAAGGGTGAACTTCAACAAAGATGCCTTCAATAAGAAGATCAAGTCGAGAGATGTATATAGATTTTGATACGACTACCGATGAAGAGTCACCGGAGATTCTTAGATTGCTTGAGAGATCGAGATTACGGGTTTTCTACTCAAAGAAATTCGACAAGAACAAGACCCTCGATATGAGAGGGACCGAGTTCTACATAAACGGTGAATCAGAAGATGGACTTTTCAAGTCCAAGGTGGATGATGTCGAGGTGTTGGTGACGAGAACGGAGATTGCCAGAATATTCGAGACGAATGCCGAGGGTGTGAATCCCTTCACTTACAAGGATAAGGATTGGGTAGAATCATTTGAGATGATCGCCCGTTCTTCATGTAAAAATAGGAGGAAGGAGTTAAAGAAAAATATGCTTAGGAGGAAGTATCGTCTGGCGATGACGATCTTGACTAAGTCAATATTAGGGGAGCGAGAACTCCCACGATGGGCTGACTGGACCTCGTCGAATCGCTTAAGGGCCATCTTGGATGGTGTCCAGTCAATCAAGGCGAGATATGTTGCTTGGTAAGGCTGAAGACGAGAAAAGGAGAGGATGGAGTGCATAAATGGAGAATAGGCGCAAAATCCATTACCAGTCTCTTCAACAAAATAACCGTCTTTCTGGAGGATCTGTGGCGAGATGACATTAATCTGGGACAGAGACGGTGTCAAGAGCTACACTAGCGAAAAGAGCTCCTTACCAATAATGAACTGATCGGAGGGCCAGCGGGTCGGATGGCGGAGGCGGCTAAGGAGAGGCCGAGGCGAGCCCTCGGGCGAGGAGGAACAACAGACAGAGCCGACCGTGAGTTCACCGAGGCCTCAAGGCCGATGAAGCTGAAGGAGAAGGCACCCAAGTGGAGGAGGCTGGTGAAAGCCTCGAAAGGGAGGGAGGATCATCTCGCTGCACCACCCAGTCCGCTATCCGAAGAAGTACAAACTTTGGATGTGGGCTGCGGCAGCGTGGCGAAGGTGTGAGGAGATCGGCTTAGAAAGGACTCCCTCTCTAAAGAAGACCGAAAAGGTAATCTCATTTGGAACCTCTTCTAGCTTGTCATCTTCTAAATCCTCCCCCTCCCCTCATCTGCTCACCACAGCGATGAAGAGGTGTGCAAGGTGGCACCTCGGAGCCTCTACAATGCCTCTACCTCCCAATCGATCTAAGCTGAAACCTCAACCACCTCTATCCCTCCCCCAACCCCAGTGAGTCCTCCCCTTACCCATCGTCCCCATCTACACCCCTACACCTCTAACCACAATCACCCCTCCCACCACCTTACCTACCACCTCATCTCCTCCCCCACAAACTACCGAAGCCGCAACTTCCTCATCCCGGCCCCATCTTCACCACCACCACCATCCGAAATTCCCCAGCCACAAACCCATTCCTCTCCCCATGTCCAAATTCGGATATCTCTCACAACATTTTTGGAGATATTCGGATGAGCTCCCATCTCCCAAAACCCCCTCGTCTTACTTTTCATTTGAATCCTCCTCCAAAGATGAAGATTCAGAGGACTGTCACCATCTCGTCCGCCTTTGCAAATCTCCAACAAAAATAACTCACAAGGTAGAGAGGCTGGTGGCAAAGAGGATGAAGAATATCGTCAGGCGATAACCGAGACGATGTTGGTCAATATGCGCATAGCCAAGGTAAATATCACCAGAAACCTATCTCGACAAAATCGGCTCGGTGTTGGCTGGCCGTCTTAGCACTGGAGGAGGAAGTTAAGGCTCGAAGGCCAAGATGGCGGAGGACAACACCGTCGTAGTAGATGCTCGACCGGTGACAAATCCGACTTCAGAGTGCGTTGTTCCTCACTAGAGACTCAGCTACGAACCCTCATAGATGAAGTCAAAAGGGGAAGTAGCTGGGTAGGAAAGACTGGAGGCCCTCACGGCAAGTGTCAAGGCCAACTACGATATCTTTGAAGATCAAGCGGAACACAGTGAGCTAGAGGCGGCTAGGGCGGAGATGAGAATTAAGGCAGATGAGCTTGCCACCCTTCAGGTGAGGGTAGCCCGAGATAGAGGATGCCATCGTGAGAGGACGAGGAGAGAAGGAAGAAGGAGGAGGAAGAAAAGATAAAAAAGGCTGATGGCGAGAATCAAAGAAGCCGATAAATCATCGAGGCCGAGAGGCAAAGAGAAGGGGAAGGTGTACGAGAAAGAGTCGGTGAAGCCGTAATTTCAAAATCTTCCAAGGTGAGAAGAAGAAGAGAGAGTCGACTACTCCAATCTATCCGAGGTGCGAGATAAGAAAAATAAAATAAGAGAAGGAGTGGTTCGGAGAAAGAGAAAGGAAGAGGCAGAGGAAGGCTGGGTAAAGGGGTCGAGATGAAGTGGGACAGGGGCATCAAGAAGTGGGTGTCTAAAGATGCTAATGAATCAGACTTTCGTCCCTTCCACCGCTCATCTGCCCCACCAAAGATGGTCACGGGTCAACTCACCAAGGAGTATCGGGATAAGAAGATGGATGCCAGGATGGATGTTCCATTGGTACATCTTGAAGACATATGTGTCTGGAGCTGAAGACGAAGATCTCCGTTAGCATGAGTGGATGGAGAAGGAAGACCCGGACACTGTACGAAGGTTACTCGATGAGGCAAGCGATGTGTTCAATGTAGATCTGATAGCTCCCGCCTACGAGCATGCCAAGCCAAAGCTGAATGCGAGATGGAACCATCAACCTCAGTGGGTAAAAGCTGTCATCACCAAAGTTGAAGTTGAATCGGGACTCAAAGACGAAGAAGAGCTAAAGGCTGCTAAGAAAAAGAGTCTTTGCTTGGTGGAGGTTCCGTGACCGGTGTGGTGTCTAGATAAGATTAATTTTCTTTTCTCCGTATCTCATCTTATACGCACCAAATGTAATTTGTATATATGTGAATTATGAATGAGATTTTGTGAACTTATCTGAATTATCTTATCTTTTGTTTTAAGTTTCTTTCTTGCTTTCTAAGAAAACTTAAAATTTTTCTAAGTGTTAATCATCTAAGGAAACTTCTATCTCAGATTAAATTTTTTCCTAAAATTTTTCTAAGTCCTAAGACTTAAAATTTTTCTAAGTGTTAATAATCTTGTAAAGTCTTTAAGACTTAAACTTTTCTAAAAACTCTAAATTTTTTTAAGTTTGAATTAAGTGCTCTTATGTGAACGTATCTGAACTAAATGCTTAAGTGCTTTAATGTGCTCATCCGATTATCTTGAATAATCTTGACTAACACCAGTGTGAGCCTGTTTCTTTCTTGCGGTTTTAACTTCATCAAAAAGGGGGAAATTGTAAGATCGAAGTAGTTTTGATGAGTTAAATTGTATAGATTAGGATGAGCTCATGTAGATAAGATGACCAGTGATTGGAGTGAATTGATACATGTTTTTAGGGCTATTTTTAGTGCAAAAAGTGAGCTAAAGTGTTAGTTTTTGTGCCTAAATGTGAAAAGTATCACTCTTTTGCCTAAAAAGTATTATTTGTGAGGTTTTGATGTATTTCGCCCGTTTTGCGGGTAAATCGGTGGAATTTTGCCAAACCGAGAGTACCGGATTCTTAGAATGAAAAGACGAACATACGGGACGAAACGGGGGTCGGGCAGAGCCCTTCTCGATAAAAATTCCTGAACTCGAGTTCGAGTCGAGGGTGCACAGACCTCGACTCGAGGTTCATCTTGGAGGGAATTCATTTTAAAAAATTGGCAAGCTCGACTCGAGGAGGAGCCTCGAGTCGAGGGGAACGAAATGGCGTAAAGCTCGACTCGAGGGCTAGGCCTCGACTCGAGGCAGAGAGATTTTTGAAGAAACGTGTTAGCGACTTTAGGCCTCGACTCGAGGGCATGAAGCTCGACTCGAGGAGTGCCCAAAACCGAAAAATTCAGTTTTTAAGCCATGGAAAGCCAAAACAGAGGAGAGTTGATTTTAGCGGTTCAGAGCGGTTTCTAGGAGTTCCTTTGAGCGAATTTTACATTTTGTAGCTTTAATTTACTTGTAATTGCACTAGATTGTTAGAATTTAGAGAGATTCCACATTTAGATCATTAGATTAGTAGATTGGTGATTGTAATTGAAGTTTTGCAGCTGAGAATTGAGAAGAAGTGAAGTTGAATTGAAGCCTTGTACAAGATTAATCATTCTTATTTTTGCCTATTGAAGCTTAATTGGTGATGTTCTTAACCTTTGATCTCTTTAATTCATTGCTTGTAGTGATTAGATTTTCAATTGCTTTCTTAGATTTTCTAGCCATGGTTTTTGCTTGTAGCACCATGGGCTAATAGCCTTGTGCTTGGGATAATTGAAATTAGGGATGAAGTGATTGCCTCATGCTAGGATTGTTGACAATTGTGATCAATTGAATTAGATTGCTTCCTAATAGTGATTCTTAATTGTGCTTCATGAAAAATTGTCTCTTTTGATTAATGGTTGATCACCCTAGCAATAGGCGAGAGTTGAGCTAACGTGATTAGGTGTTAATCGGGTTTCAATTTTGCATGATTGTATGAATTGGGGACTTCTACATTGAGAGATGGGAAGAACTAAGGATACTCACATTAGGCATTGTGATATTAATGGAGTGATTAATTTCATGATGGTTTATGCTTTCTAATTTGATTGATTTGCATTTGGATACAATCATAGCTTGTTAATCATGGATTCCTTGATGGAGATTATCCCTTGCACCCTTTTCCCTCATTGATTTTAGTCTATTTGATCTTGCATTCTAGGTGTTTGATAAATTGTTTGCATAATCTTGCCATTTAAATTCTTGCAATTTGTAGTGATTTAGTTCAAGAGCTTGTTGCAACTCTAGCCATTTAGAACTCTTATCCTTGAATTTCATTTGCATACTTTCTCCCTTGGGTTCGATATTTTGTTGATTGGTCTTAATAACTCTTACACTATACACTCCAATCAAATGGCGCCGTTGTCGGGAGTTAGTTTTTGCGCTAATAAGTGAGATTAGAGGATTGTTTGAAGTGGCTATTTGTTGTTTTTATTTTTGTTTTTGTTGATTTTATTGGTGAGAATTTGATTCTTGGATTTGTGGCATTGTAGGTGTATGCTAACAAGATCAAGTGGTGTTCCACCCTTGCCACTAAATCCGGAGATTGAGGCTACATTGAGGAGAAATCGTGTGAGAAGAAGAAGGGAAGCTATGGAAGGAGAAGAGCAAAGGCATGAGGAGAGATTAGTGGGTGATCCTCAAGAAGAGGAGGTACATGGACAAGGAGTAGGAGGAGGAGAAAATGGAGGTAATGGGAATCACTACCATGCTCAAGTTGGCCCCTTTCCTCAAGGGATGCCACCACAAAACTATCCCTACCAAAATCCCTACCCTTATCCACCTCAAGCTCATCAATATCCCTACTATCCACCTCATCCTCAACAATTTCCACCATATTATCCCAATATGCCGTATAATCAAGAGCCACGATACCATGAGCCGCCACAACCACAACCACAACCACAACATGTAAATGAACCACCACCTCATGGAAGGCCTTTGAGAGAGTTCTTTGAACCACAACTTAGGGAGTATTATGATGGGATAGCGAGGCCGAGAATAGATGCCAATAACTTCGAGATAAGTCCCGCTTTGGTGAGAATGCTTAGGGAGAAGCAATTTGAGGGTAGAGATGAAAATGAGTGTCCACATCAACATATGGCACAATTTCTTGAGATAGCCGATACTACAAAATACCATGGGGTGCCCGAAGATGCTAAGAAGTTGAGGCTATTTGCCTTTACATTGAAAGGAAGAGCAAAAGCATGGTTGAATTCATTACCGCCGGGACCGTACGGACATGGGAGGAGTTGTCAAAGAAATTCTTGATGAAATTTTACCCACCATCGAAGACCGTGCAAGCAAAGGAGGCTATTTCCCATTTCCGACAAAAGAGTGGGGAGGCGATACCGGAGGCATGGGAGAGGTATGGCATGTTACTTATTAATTGCCCTCAACATGGTTTCCCGGAAGAGCAAACCATTATGTATTTTTGCAATGGGTTGTGGATGGGGATAGGTCATTTTTGAATGCTTGTGCTAATGGATCGATTTGGTCAAAAACCGTGGGGCAAATGAATGAAATTATGGAGAACATAGCTCAAGACTCTTTCCAAGTGTCGGTTAATAGAGGAGCACATCATAGTGTGTCACAAGTTGATGAGCTAGAAAGTATGAAGAGTATGATGATGACTATGATGGACCGATTGGGAGCTCTTACGACTTCACAAAGCCAAGCAAGTGTTAGTCCATCTATTCCTCATGTTGATGTTGGGCCAAGTTCATTGCCGGTGGAAGAGGTGAGTTATATGGGTAGGCCTCCATTCCAAGGAGGCTATCAAGGAGGAAGCTATCAAGGGAACTATCAAGGAGGAAGGCCTTATCAAATGCCTTACCAAAATAGGCCACAAGGAAGTTATCAACCTCAACCACAAGCTCCATTCAATGGGAATACATGGAGGAGACATGAGAATTTTTCATATGCCAATCCTAGAGCCGCCGTTCAATTTCCTCCCGGATTTGATCCGGTGCAAAGGCTCCAAACAATGAAGGGAAGGCAACTACGGAGGAGATCTTGGGGTTGATTGTGAAGAAGTTGGAAGCAAATGATTCAAGGCTTGATGATTTAGGGAAACAAATGGATACTCGTTTCAAGACGATTGAGCATCAAGTAGGGCAACTTGCTACTACGGTTGGTAAGCTCTCGTCTCACGGTGGACGATTTGCAAAAGAAAGAACCAAAGGAATATTGTCAAGCCATCGAGCTTAGGAGTGGTGTAAGGTATGAAGGACCAAAATTTCCTTCAAGAGGTGATGGAGAGGATAAGCCTTATGAAAGTTGTGATGAAGAAAAGCAAGAGGTGATGGAGGAGGAAGAAAAGAAGAAGCCAAAGTGGTTGATGGCAAGGGAAGAGAAAGCAAAGCAAAAAATTATTGAAAAGGATGAGAAAGGGATTCCAAAGACGGTTGTTCCATTGCCTTATCCTCAAAGGTACATGAAGAAAGCATTAGATGAGAAGTTTGCTCGGTTCCTTGAGGTTTTCAAAACATTGTATATCAACATTCCTTTTCGGAGGCCCTTGAGCAAATGCCTCACTATGCAAAGTTTCTTAAGGATTTGTTAGCAAAAAGGAGGAGAATGGAAGAGCCGGAGTTAGTTAAATTGACCAAGGAGTGTAGTGCTATGCTTCAACAAGAGCTTCCGCCAAAGTTGAAGGATCCGGTAGCTTTACTCTTTTGTGTGATCTTGGTAATGGGTTGGAGAAGCAAGCCTTGTGTGACTTGGGGGCAAGTATTAACTTGATGCCATTTTCTATGTTTAAGAGGCTCAACCAAGGAAAGTTAGGAGCCACTACCGTAACTCTTCAACTTGCCGACGGGTCAACAACTATTCCAAGAGGTATTGTGGAGGATGTGTTGGTCAAGGTAGAAGAATTCGTGTTCGGCGGACTTTGTAGTCCTTGAGATGGAGGAGGATAAAGATGTACCATTGATCTTAGGGAGGCCGTTTTTAGCTACCGCAAGAGCGGTGTTTCATGTGAATGAAGGAAGGCTTACTTTGAAGCTTGATGATGAAGAGCTTCATTTTTCAATGAAGGATGTGATGAAGCACCCTATGGAGAAGGAGGAATGCCACGTTGTGGATGTGATTGATTCATGCCTTCAAGAGGCTTGGGAGGATTCTTCTTATACCCTTTTCTCTCAAGATTATGTTATTCCATCATATAATCATATTCTTAATGAATCTTGTGTTTCTTATAATTGTGATAGAGATGCATTGGAAGTGGAGGAGGTGAAAGAGATAAAGTTCGAGGGATTTCCAAATCAACCTTTGGAAAACAATGAAGATGGTAAGGTAAGGGAAGAGAAGGTGAAAGGAGCCCTTAAGCCACTACCCGAGCACTTGAAGTATGCTTATTTGGAGGAAAATGAAGGTTGCCCGGTAATTGTATCGTCATATCTTACATTGGATGAGGTAACTAAATTACTTGATGTTCTTCGTAAGCACAAATCCGCCATAGGTTGGTCCATTGATGACTTAAAAGGTATAAATCCTTCAATTTGCATGCATAGGATTAGGCTTGAAAAGGACCATAAACCAATAGTTCAACCACAAAGGAGAGTGAACCCTAATATTCAAGAGGTAATTAGGAAAGAAGTTGTGAAATTGTTAGATGCTAATATGATTTTTCCTATTTCCGATAGTCCTTGGGTCTCTCCATTACATGTGGTGGCTAAGAAAGGGGAATTACGGTAATAAAGGGAGAAAATGATGAATCAATTGCTACAAGGGTAGCTACGGGGTGGCGAGTGTGTGTTGACTATAGAGAACTTAATAAGGCCACGTGCAAGGACCACTTTCCTTTACCTTTTCTTGATCAAATGCTTGATAGGTTAAGTGGCTTTGATTATTATTGTTTCTTAGATGGTTATTCCGGATACAATCAAATTATGATTGCACCGGAAGACCAAGAAAAGACTACTTTTACTTGCACGTATGGGCGTTTGCTTGGAAAAGAATGCCATTTGGCCTTTGTAATGCTCCCGCCACTTTCCAAAGATGCATGATGTCAATTTTTCATGGCTTGATTGAGAAAATTATGGAGGTATTTATGGATGATTTCTCCGTATTTGGTGAGTCATTTGATAATTGCCTTGCTAATCTTGATATTGTTTTGCAAAGGTGCGAAGATACGAACTTGGTGCTAAATTGGGAGAAATGCCATTTCATGGTTAAGGAAGGCATTGTATTGGGACATCATGTATCATCAAAAGGATTGCAAGTGGATAAGGCGAAAATTGTGGCCATTGAGAAGTTACTTCCACCGAAGGATGAGAAGGGAATTCGATCATTCCTTGGACATGCCGGGTTCTATCGGCGATTCATCAAGAACTTTTCTCAAATCTCTAAACCCTTATCTCATCTCTTAGAAAAAGATGTGCCATTTGTGTTTAATGATGATTGTTTGATTGCTTTTAGGTCTTTGAAGGAAGCTTTGGCGAGTGCACCCATTCTAATTACTCCGGATTGGACAAAGCCCTTCATTATCATGTGTGATGCAAGTGATTTCGCTATGGGGGTCGTTTTAGGACAATTGAGAGAGAAGAGGTTTCATGCTATCTACTATGCCTCCAAGACTTTTAATCCGGCCCAAGTCAATTACACCACTACCGAGAAAGAAATGCTTGCGGTGGTGTACGCTTTTGATAAGTTTCGACCTTATCTTGTAGGTTCGAAAACTATTGTGTACACCGACCATGCCGCAATTCGGTATCTCATGTCGAAAAAGGATGCCAAGCCTAGGTTGATTCGTTGGATATTATTGTTGCAAGAATTTGACATGGAGATTGTGGATAAGAAAGGAAGTGAAAATGTCATAGCGGATCACCTTTCTAGACTTGAAGGAGTAGAAGAGACGGAAAGAGATGTCAAGGAAGTTGAAGAGACTTTTCTGACGAGGGATTATTAAGTATTGAAGAAGTCATGAGTGTGGTAAAGGAAGGGGATGTTCCTTGGTTTGCCGATTATGCTAATTTCTTAGCAAGTGGAGAATTGCCGCGGAAATGAATCCTTTTGAAAGGAAGGTTTTCTATAACCGGGTTAAACATTTTGTATGGGATGATCCATACCTTTTCAAGATGGGAGTAGATGGAGTGCTTCGTAGGTGTGTGACAAGGAAAGAAGGGGAGGAAATCATGAAGCATTGCCACTCTCTACCATGTGGAGGACATTATAGCACATCTAAGACCGTGAGGAAGATTTTATTGGCGGGATTCTATTGGCCAACCATCTTTAAGGATTGTGAGAGATTTATCAAGGAATGTGACAAGTGCCAAAGGATAGGGAACCTTAACAAGAGGGACGAGATGCCATTGAGCAATATCTTAGAAGTGGAAATTTTTGATGTATGGGGAGTTGACTTTATGGGGCCATTTCCACCATCGGAGGGATATCAATATATCCTCGTAGGGGTTGACTATGTTACTAAGTGGATAGAAGCCATTCCAACCAAAAGCAATGATTCTAAAGTGGTGATATCCTTCTTGAAGAGAATCTTCACACGGTTTGGGGTTCCAAGGATTTTGATAAGTGACGGTGGTAGCCATTTTGTTAACAGAGCCATGGAGAAGCTTTTGTTAAGGTATGATGTTAAACACAAGGTTGCTACTCCTTACCATCCACAAACGAATGGCTTAGCCGAGGTGTCAAATCGTTTGATTAAAGGTATTTTGGAGAAGACGGTGAGGACAAGTAGAAAGGATTGGGCAACAAAGCTTGATGACACATTGTGGGCTTATCGAACCGCCTTTAAGACACCCCTTGACATGTCTCCCTATCAATTAGTGTATGGAAAAGCTTGTCATCTTCCGGTGGAGTTGGAGTATAAAGCATTTTGGGCTCTTAAAAAGTTGAATTTTGATGAAGAACTTGTGGGAGAAAAAAGGGTTTTACAATTACATGAGTTGGATGAGTTTAGGATGAGAGCTTATGAGAGTTCAAAGCTTTTAAGGAAAAGACCAAGAAGTGGCATGATGCAAGGCTTAGAAGAAAGGAGTTTAAAGAAGGAGATCAAGTGTTACTATTCAACTCAAGGTTGAAGCTTTTTCCCGGTAAACTTAAATCAAGATGGAGTGGACCTTTCCGTGTTGTGAAGGTTTTTCCTAATGGATACTTTGAAGTGATGAATGACAAGGATGAAAAATTCATAGTGAATGGACACCGGTTGAAGCTATACCATGTTCACTCACAAAGAGAGGTTTTGGATGCTCTTGATTTAAAGGATGTGCCTTACTTAGGAAGTGAGAGGGAAGTGTGAACTCTTAGAGTTTCGTCCGGCAAAGGACAATAAAAATAGCGCTTGATGGGAGGCAACCCATCCTTTCTTGCTTTCGTGTGTTTGTTGTATTTTGTTGCTTTGAATAATTGGGTCTTTTGATCCTTGTAGGTTGTGAGATTCGCTTGGAACTTGAGGAGCTATATGCATGTTTGAAGAAAGAAAAAAAAAAAAGAGGAAGTTTAAAGGCTTATTGGTACAACATTTCCTTTCAAACTTAGACTTGTCTAAGTTTGGGGGAGGTGTTTCTCTTTCCTTCTCTAATTCTTTTGTGCTCTTCTATGATTTTGGGGATGGATAAGTTTATTGCTTAATGATGATGATGATATAATTGTGCTATGATTTCCTTGTATATTTTTGGGCTAGAATTTATCTTGAGCTTAATAGTGGATCCATTGACATATTTTGAGTATCATTTTGAGATAGTGAGTATGCTTGAGGTTATGTACATGAGCATTTGTGCTTGAGTTGTAAGATTTTTGGATTTTGATATGATTATTAGTAGATGTGTAGCTTGATGCTAGTTGCTTGATTAATTATGTGAAGATGAATGTGATTGAAAATTCTTGATTCATTGCTCAAGTTAAGCCGTGAGTTTTGTGCTTTAATAATCGTACATCTTATACGGTTGATATCATCCTTTGTGAGTGCATCGTTCATGATTTGTATGCTAGAACTTGCCACTTGACTTGTGGATATTGATCTTTGTGTGATTTCATTAATATGATAAGAGGCCATGTTTGGGATGATGAGTTACTTTGCCAAATACTTTCCCACCAAATACCTTTGATTTCCTTAGTGAGCCAATTTGAGCCTTATGATCCTTATTCTTTGGCAAGCCAAGTGAAATTGAAACCATTTAGCCTATTTTGATGAGCCTTTCTTGTCCTATGTTTAGTTGAGCTTGAATGTTGGCTAATGATGGTGATTTGATTGCTAATTGTGGGAAGATGATGAGCAAAGTGATGAATGAAGCATAAAGAAAAGAAAGGTTGTGAAGAAAGATTGAATTGTAAAGAAAGTGCATGAAAAGAAAGATTCAATTTGTGAGCTTAAAAGAGAAAGCTCAAGTGAATGGTGGATTGATTATTGAAGTTCAATAGTAAGAGTGTGCTAGATGAAAGTGAAGAGATGTGTATTGTATTGATTAGCTTTCATTCAAGTCTCTACTAATTAGTCACTCTTATCCATAAATATCCCACCTTTCCAAAGAGCCTACATTACAACCTAGAATAAAGACCTCTTTGATTCTTGATTGATCACAAATGATTTTGATTGAGATTAAGTCTTGTGGCAAGCATATGGTGTACTTATTTGTGAATTGATGATTGAGTGCTTTAAACCTTGATACACTTGAGTGAAGAGTGAAACACTCCATGGAAGGAGCAATGTGTTGAGTATTTGATTGAGCATTTGTTTGAGCATGATTTGTCTTGATGGCTAGTGGATAGTTGCATTGATACAAGTGATCATTGATGAGTTCGATTGTCTTATTTTTCGTCTATGATGCCATGTGACATAATTGCAATCAATTCACTCCTTTGTTCTTAGTTTCTACGTTGCTCGAGGACGAGCAACAATTCAAGTTTGGGGGTATGATTGGAGTGAATTGATACATGTTTTTAGGGCTATTTTTAGTGCAAAAAGTGAGCTAAAGTGTTAGTTTTTGTGCCTAAATGTGAAAAGTATCACTCTTTTGCCTAAAAGTATTATTTGTGAGGTTTTGATGTATTTCGCCCGTTTTGCAGGTAAATCGGTGGAATTTTGCCAAACCGAGAGTACCGGGATTCTTAGAATGAAAAGACGAACATACGGGACGAAAACGGGGTCGGGCAGAGCCCTTCTCGATAAAAATTCCCTGAACTCGAGTTCGAGTCGAGGGTGCACAGACCTCGACTCGAGGTTCATCTGGAGAATTCATTTTAAAAAATTGGCAAAGCTCGACTCGAGGGAGGAGCCTCGAGTCGAGGGGAACGAAATGGCGTAAAGCTCGACTCGAGGGCTAGGCCTCGACTCGAGGCAGGAGAGATTTTTGAAGAAACGTGTTAGCGACTTTAGGCCTCGACTCGAGGGCATGAAGCTCGACTCGAGGAGTGCCCAAAACCGAAAAATTCAGTTTTTAAGCCATGGAAAGCCAAAACAGAGGGAGAGTTGATTTTAGCGATTCAGAGCGAGTTTCTAGGAGTTCCTTTGAGCGAATTTTACATTTGTAGCTTGAATTTACTTGTAATTGCACTAGATTGTTAGAATTTAGAGAGATTCCACATTTAGATCATTAGATTAGTAGATTGGTGATTGTAATTGAAGTTTTGCAGCTGAGAATTGAGAAGAAGTGAAGTTGAATTGAAGCCTTGTACAAGATTAATCATTCTTATTTTTGCCTATTGAAGCTTAATTGGTGATGTTCTTAACCTTTGATCTCTTTAATTCATTGCTTGTAGTGATTAGATTTTCAATTGCTTTCTTAGATTTTCTAGCCATGGTTTTTGCTTGTAGCACCATGGGCTAATAGCCTTGTGCTTGGGATAATTGAAATTAGGGATGAAGTGATTGCCTCATGCTAGGATTGTTGACAATTGTGATCAATTGAATTAGATTGCTTCCTAATAGTGATTCTTAATTGTGCTTCATGAAAAATTGTCTCTTTTGATTAATGGTTGATCACCCTAGCAATAGGCGAGAGTTGAGCTAACGTGATTAGGTGTTAATCGGGTTTCAATTTTGCATGATTGTATGAATTGGGGACTTCTACATTGAGAGATGGGAAGAACTAAGGATACTCACATTAGGCATTGTGATATTAATGGAGTGATTAATTTCATGATGGTTTATGCTTTCTAATTTGATTGATTTGCATTTGGATACAATCATAGCTTGTTAATCATGGATTCCTTGATGGAGATTATCCCTTGCACCCTTTTCCCTCATTGATTTTAGTCTATTTGATCTTGCATTCTAGGTGTTTGATAAATTGTTTGCATAATCTTGCCATTTAAATTCTTGCAATTTGTAGTGATTTAGTTCAAGAGCTTGTTGCAACTCTAGCCATTTAGAACTCTTATCCTTGAATTTCATTTGCATACTTTCTCCCTTGGGTTCGATATTTTTGTTGATTGGTCTTAATAACTCTTACACTATACACTCCAATCAACCAGGCTAAACATGTATAGAACAGTTGATGTAATGGATTCTAGTGCTAGGCTGATCAAACTAGGTAGAGCCGTAAAAGTCAGCTGAGGTTGTGAAAGAGAAGGTCATTTGAAGACAATCGGGACAAAGTCATCTCGTTGGAGACAATAATGAAGAGCTCAAGACGAGGTCAAGATCAGCTAAGTAGAATAAGAAAGGCGAGTCTTCACCAAGTCACCGCAGATGACTAGTTCAAGATTAAATTTGAAGTCAAGGTAGTTATCAAGAATAGGTTTGTTAAATGGTTTTTAGTTTGGTACAACAAACTAACCGTTTCTGAGCTTATAAATAAGGTTAAGCACAATTCTGAAAAGTACAATCAACACTCTCATTTTCAATATTCACGATTTCTCGAAGAGCACTCAAAAATTTTTCAAAAGCATCTTCATAAGTTTCAAAGTGTTTATAGAACACTCACTTGTACATCTTCAAATTTTCGCTTTGGAATTTTCAAGTTTCTAGATAGTTAGGCAGATTGAAGATAGAGTTGAAGAGAAGAATCTTCTGACTTTGTAATTGTAACTCTGTAAGTAAGTAAGAAAGTAAGTCGAGTCGAGGCCCTTCTTCAAGTTGAAGAAGGAGAGTGGATGTAGGATTTGTTTGATCCGAACCACTTTAATTACCGGTGTTCTTTACTTCCTATTTTACTTACTTGTTTTTCATCAACTATTATAACGAGTTAATTTCGATTTAATTCAGATTGCTTTTTTATCCTTAGAAGATTGAGTTAAAATTTGTTTCATTGTTTAGCTTTGATATCTTGAATAGATAGTCGATCTTGAAAAAGATTTGATAATCTATTCAACCCCCTCTAGATTATCACTAGGGGGTGATCTAAGCTTGTTTACTCACTCAATCTCGGGCCAACAAGCTGTTTATATGGTGTCCGTTGATTATAGAAGGAATCCGTGTCCTAATTATTTATGATGATGTCCCCTTGAGGAGCTCATAAAGATTGTCATGTAAACCCCGCATGTGGATTTAATCCGACATAATAATAAAGATGAGTGGTACTACTCTTGGAATTAGATGTAAATTAATTAAGTTGTCGATAATTTATTTAATTTATGGACATTCGATATCTTAAACACGGGAAAATAAACATACACATAATAAAGGAGCCCATATTGTAATATGGGATTAGAATGATAGTTCAATTATAACTCTTTAGTGGACCGAGTTATAATTGATGGGCTTAAGTGGAGTGTTCGGAGTGAACACGGGACGCCTAAGCCCATTAGGAGGCCCAACCCTAATTCCTCCTTAGGGTCCCTGTTGTAGCCTATAAATAACCCTACTTCGAGCCTCCCACATGTGAAAAAAAAATGAAAAAAGAAGGAGGCGGATTCTGATTCCTTGGAAGATCGTCGCCCACATGACGTCCAAGAAAAAGGGATAGGAATACGACGGAAGATCGTAAGGTTCAAGGTTCATCCTTTGATCGGCGGTTCTAACCTTAGAACTGGTTCGTCTTCACCTATTATAGTGAATAGGTATGATTCTTTTTCCGCTGCGTTTTCATACTGTGATCCCGAATCGAGATAATCACATAGTATCGGAGATCTGGTGGTTCCAACATAGGTTAGACAAACTCATATAAAATAGGATGACCAGCTGAAATTACATGTAGACCATTTGAAGTAGTACATTTTACTAAGCCGATCGAGACTAGGTAAGATGAATGAAGTCATGAGATCGAAGCTTGAAGGTTATCGAAGACGATCTTGAAGAAGTCATCTGTTTGAGAGATTAATGAAGAGCTCAAGACGGGGTCAAGACCAGTGAGTTGAATAAGAAAGACGAGTTTTCACCAAGTCAAAGGCAGCATAACTAACCCAAGATCGGTGAGGTCGGGATGGTTTTAAAGAATAGTTTGTTAAGCGGTTTTTAAGTTTGTTACAACAAACTAACCGTCTTATGACCTTATAAATAGGACTAAGCACAGTTCTAAGAAGAACTTTTGCCTTCATTCTCAAAGCTCACATTATCGAAAAGCACTCACTAGTTTTCAAAAGCATTTCTTATAATATTTTCAAAATATTTGAAGAACACTTTCTATATATCTTCAAATCACAACTCTGCATTGTAATCTTAGATTTGATAGATAGATTGAAGGAGAATCGAGACGAAGAACGTCTTTAATGTAACTTGTAATCGACAAGAAGCAAGATAGTAAGTAAGAAGGTAGAGTCCCTTCTTCAAGATTTAAGAAGGAGATTGGATGTAGGATCTTTTGATCCGAACCACTATAAATCTCGTGTTCTTTACTTTCTGCATTTAATTTACGTTGATTCCTTACAAATTGGTTAAAAACACTTGATTGCTTTAGATCCAAATATATAGATTGAGTACAAATCTGTTTCCGCCGACAACTTTGATTTTAGGGTTTACAATTTAAGTTTGAATTAAGAATCTGAATTTTGTGAAAAATTTATATAATCTATTCAACCCCCTTCTAGATTATCTCTGAAAGGTTTGTTCAAACTCTTTTAAAACACTCAATCTAGGGACCAACAAGTGGTATCAGAGCGGTGTTAAGTTATTTCCGATATACTTGGAGGTCTTGAAGTTTCTTGAATTGTGTTTTTGCCATTATTCTTCTTCATTGATTCACTAACCTTGTTAATAAGTTTCTATCAAAAAAAAATTCCTATCAAGTTTCTTGTTCATCATGTCTGCAATTAAAAGTAAGAAGACAAGGAGTTTGCTTGAATTTTCTATCGAAGACTATGATTATTGAAAGTTCAGGATGGAGAATCATCTAAAAGCTACTCATGATTGGATGGAAGAAGTTACGGAGGAAGGTCCTATCAAGTTTTACCATGGGATTGTTAGTGATGGAGCCGAATCTTCTAAAACCAGAGTCGACGTGAGAAGAAAGAAGTTGATTTAACAAATGATGAGAGAAAGATCCACAACTTAGACTAAGTAGCAAGAACTCGTGATCATAGAAACTCTAAGTAATGATTGGATTGAAAAGGTGAAAGCGTTGTAAGACGGCCAAGGAGATGTGAGAGACTTTGGCGAATATGTGTGAAGGATCGATCAAGTTAAAGAGAATAAATTGCAATATGTTCTACATGCATTTGATACTTTCAAAATCAAGGAGGGTGAATCAATTGATCAATTGGAGGTTAGGTTGACAAATCTTCTCAATAAGGCTACTAACTTGGGAAAGTCCTATACAGAGAAAGAGATTAATAATAAAGTTCTTAGATCTTTGAGCAAGAGATGGAGAGAGAAGGCTAACATTCTCAAAGCCACACAAAATTTATCTTCAATTTCTCACCATACATTATTTTTACATCTTAAAGCTTTAGAATATGACATTCAGATTGAAGATGAAGAAGATGAAGTCGAATCATCAACCACGGAAAACGGTTGCATTTCTTCATCAAGAAGAGTCGATAAGGTATCCAAGGCATCTAACTTGTCAATTAAGGAAGAAATGACCCTATTGATGAAAAGATATGAAAGGCTCAAAATGAAGTATAAAAGAAATAAAAGAGACAGATCAGGTCGTAAGGAACTACCAAATGATAGAGAAGAAAAGAGTTCGATAATGAAAAGAAAAGGGATCGAGACTAGAAGGTTCAGTTCACCTGTTAGAAGAGGAGAAATTAGTCCGAAATCAAATAGAGGAGACAATCATTATACCTGTAATAAACCTGGTCACTACAATATGGTTGTCCTCGGCTAACCCCAAGAGAACGTGAGGAAAAGAGAAAGAAATGTGACAGGAGGTATGCGAGATCAAAGAGTTCTTCTAGCCGAAAAGGAAGAAGTTCATGAAACATCATCATCTTCATCCTCATCTGGATTTGGGGTCAGATGATGACATATGTATCATGGCTAAAGAGGTAAACTACTACTCATCTTCCGATAATGATTGTGAAAATTTATCCGAATCAGATCCAAGCCTTATTAATAAACTTTTGAAAGATCTGAGACAAATTTCTATCTCGCTTATAAACAAATAGAGATTCAAAATTTAAATTTGAAGGATCAAATTCTTAGTCTAACTAAGGAAAGTCAGACTTTGATTAGTGAGAAATTAGACCGCTCATTCAAGGGGGAATGTCACCTAAGACTATCACTAATTCTTCATCCGAAAAGACTGTTGAGTTAGAAAAGAATTGAATTCTTTAAAACTTAAATTATCAAATGTCTCTTCAGAGAATGAGAGTTTTAAGAGGACTAACAGAGAGTTAAATCTCAAGTTAGGACTTCTTAGTAACACTCAATCTACAATAGAAAAAACTTGATACTTCTTAAAAGTCTAGTGATAAGACAGGATTAGGTTTTGATAGAAACAAAAGGATGATCCTGTAAAACCAAGGTTTTTTGTCAAAGCTACTAAAGCTAAGGAGGAGACAAGATTTGGTCGTTGGAAACCTAAAGAACAAATCACCTCATCCGATATTTCGCAAAGAAAATATAGACGAAGAGAAATGTTCCCAAGGTTAAACCAAAGACTATGTCAAAATCTCATCCAAAGTATAATAGTTTTGATGGAGGAAGCAAATCATATCCATTCTTACCAAGGTATAAGACAATTACTAAAGATCACCGAATAAGATTGATCTTGATAGTCTTATATTGGTTGATAGATATGGATGAAAACTTCAATCAACTGGTTCTAAGAAATATAGATGTGTTTATCTGGATTCCTAAATGTCAACTTAACCAAGAAGGACCCAACTTACAAAGGGTACCAAAAATCTAATTTGTGATTGCAGGAAGATACAAGAATAGTAGAAAGGGCAGATGTTCTTGAGGTCGTCTCGTATATTGACAGTGGGTTTTCAACACATATGACCTTTGAGAAGCACCTACTTTCTAACTATCAGTACTATAGATGGACCACAAGTCTAGTTTGGAGACAACAATTTTGGGCTAACCAAAGGAGTTGGAACCTTGATGAATGGTGATATTCAAGTCAATGAGGTTTACTATGTTGAAGGGTTGAAACATAATCATTGTCTATTTCAAAATTTTGTGATAAGGGTTTTAGTGTTAAATTCACTTATACCGCATGTTATGTTTTAGATGGTCTCAATGAAAATATACTATTGGGCCGGAGTCAGGACAAGGTAACATTTATGTTGCCAATTTCAAAAGTTGTCCTAAAGATACTTGTCTTGTTGCGAAGAGTTCAGATGATTTAAGTTGGTTGTGGCATAAACGCCTTGGTCACTTAAACTTCAAAACTCTTAACGAGAATAGCAAGGAAATCTTTAGTTAAAGGACTCCCAGATAGGGTATTTTCAAATAACTATAACTGCGATGCTTGTCAAAAAGGAAAAGCAGACTAGAATTTCTTTTAAAATGATAAATAGTCCTTCTTCAAATAGGATTACGGAACTACTTCACATGGATCTTTTTGGTCCGTCCACACCTCTCGGCTTGGTGGAAGAAAATATACCTTGGTAATTGTAGATGATTTCTCAAGATTTACCCGGTTATTTTCTTGTACAAGAAGAATAAGACTATGACAAAGATTCCAATTTCTTAAAAGAATTCAAAATGAAAAAGAATTAAGTATTGTTAGAATTAGAAGTGATAAAGGTACTGAATTCCTTAATACACTTGTTGCTAACTATTATACCGAGAATGGTATAGCTCACGAGACATCTGCAAGGACACCTCAACAAAATGGAGTTGTTGAAAGGAGAAACAGAACCCTAAAAGAAGCCGTAAGGACTATACTATCTCGAGTATAACACTCCACACGAGTTTTGGGCAAAAGCCATTAATCTGTCTGCTTTTATTCAAAATAGATGTCTCGATTGTTAAAAATAAGTGTAAAACCCCTTATGAAATATGGAAGGGTAGATCACCCAATATTTCATATTTTCATACTTTTGGATGCAATGTTTCATTCACAACAATGATAAATCTCATTTATAAAACTTTTGATGCTAAGATTGCAGATGGGATATTCTTAGGATATTCCTCTGTCTAAAGTTTATAGAGTTTTTAATAAGACAACCTTGTGTGTGGATGAAACACCACATGCCGTGTTTTATGAATCTACTTTTGAGTATAGAGATGCAGATGACATCGTAAAGATATCGATGATCTACATAAGATGACTATTAAGAGATCAACAATGAAGTTCTATGGACCAGAAATTAGACGAGGAAGAAGAATCGAGACTCGAATAAAGAAAGAGAGCCTGAAAAGTTCTTCAAAGTCAGTTGATCGACAACTACCTTACCGAGATAATCGGAAGAAGCTTACAGAAGGTAATACGAATCATTTGAAAAAGATATTTCACAAGTCTTCATCCCTAGTAAAAGACAAAGGTAATGACTTATCATCCACCAACAAATAATTGGAGATTTAGAATGCTGGAGTCCAGACTAGGACACGATTGAATCTTGGTTGTATGTTCGGTTGTTATATTTCATTACTTGAACCTAAGTCACCATCAAGTTTTAAGCGATTCCAATTGGATTAATGCTATGCAAGAAGAACTTAATCAGTTTCAAAGACCAGATGTGTGAGAGTTTGTTGAAAGGCCTCATCATCAAAAGTCATTGGAACTAAATGGGTCTTTAAAAACAAAAGGGATGATAACAATATTGTGGTTAGAAATAAATCCAGACTAGTTGCTCAAGGTTATTCACAATCGAAGGGATTGATTATGATGAAATATTTGCACCAAAGAGCTCGTCTGGAGACCATAAGATTGTTCTTAACCTATGATGCTTTTAAAAGATTCGCAGCTTTTCAAATGGATGTAAAATCAGGATTTCTAAATGGAATCTTAGTCAAGAGGTTTATGTAGAGCAGCCCCTAGGCTTTGTCAAAGGAGACAAGGTCTATAGATTGAGGATAGCTCTATATCGACTTAAACAGGCTCCAAGAGCCTGGTATGATACCTTGTGCGATTATCTAATTCAAAATGATTTTGTAAAAGGTAAAATACATAGAACTCTATTTAGAAAAGATTTGATAATGATCTTTTATTAGTACAAATTTATGTTGATGATATTATTTTGGATCAACTAAACTATCTTTATGTGAAGAATTTAGTCATCTCATGAAAAGCAGATTTGAAATGCCCATGATGGGTGAAATGACATACTTTCTTGGACTTCAAGTCAAACAGACTAAGAAGGGGATCTTCATCAATCAAGCCAAATATGCAAAGGATCTAATTGAAAAGTTTGGAATAGGTACCAATCGAGAAGCTAAGATACCTATGATGACAAACTTCTCCATGGACCTAGATGATAAGGGGAAGACACCGATCAAACAGAATACGGGGTCTAATAAGTTTATTATTATACTTAAGCGCTAGTAGACTGATATTTCTTTTGCGGTAAGTGCGTGCACGTTTCCAAGCTAAGCCAAAGAAGAGTCATCTTGAAGCGTATAAGAAGATTCTTAAATTCTTAAAAGGTACAATAAATGTAGGACTGTGGTACCCAATTGACGATAATTTTTAGTTGTCGATACTCGATTCAGATTTTTGTGGGTGTAAGATAGATAGGAAATTTACTGGAACTTGTCAATTTCGGGAAGTAAGTTGATTTCATGGTTGTCTAAGAAACAAACCTCTGTAGCTACTTCCACTCAAGCCGAGTATATGGCACCGGAAGTTGTTGTTCTCACCGATCCGGATTAGTCAACGGCTAAGGGATTATAATATTATCACTAAGGATGTACCAATCTTTTGTGATAACAATAGTGCTATAGCTATTACCCGAACCTAGTCTTACATACTCGTTGCAAACATGTTGATATTCAACATCACTTTATTCGTGATCATGTAGAAAAAGGTGACATTAGATTAGAGAAGATACTAACCGATTTTCAAAGAGCTAATATACTTATTAAACCATTAGTTGAGACAAGATTTAAGGAACCGTGTTTAGATTTAGGTTTACTTGATCCTTCATTGGTTGATTTGTAATTCTCTATTGATTGTATCTTGTATTTCTTTCTATCTCATTTTCTTTATTATGTCTAGAAAGAAATATCATACTTGATATGTGTCAAAGGACAATCACAGCTGATATCATTGATCTTCTTTCTAAAGAACTCAAGAATCAAGGATTAGTCATATTGACCTTATCTAACTTGATATTTGCTTCTCTAAACATCAAGTAAATCAGACAAGGACACAATAATCATGATTTTCTCACAAGTTAGATGAGTATGTGCATCTTTTCCGATCTACTCGGATACTAACGGTTTCAAAAGTTTGTGTATTTGCAGAATAGGTTGAGACAACATTGTTAGATTAAGTTTGAATCGTCTCTATCCTGCTCTTAACCAAACACCCTTGTTTTAAAAAATGTTTCAAAATACTCCCACATCAATTTCAAAAATTTTCGATGAGTTGTCTCTTTGAAAAAACCTCACTGAGTTGAGTGTCTTTATGTACTAGTTATATAAAGATATAAGACATAGTCTATTTTTAAAAATGGCACAAGTTAACTCAGACATAAAATGTTTTGTTTTAAAAAAATAATCAGACTAGGATGTATTTTTAAAAATTTCAGACAAGGTCATTTTCAAACCAAGTCATCCTAAACTCGGTTTGATTAGGAAACCTTTATGCGAAGAAAGGTATATTTTGGCTTACGTCGGTATACTTACTTCTCTGCATAAAGTAGCCCCTAAAACTGTCTAATCAATAGGCTAGATGGTTACTTTTACGCATTTCAAAACCGAGTTAATGCCACGCATTGTACCCCAAACTTCTAAATACAATTAGTCGTTGATACGAAATAGTACGACATTTGAATAAACCGTCCCGATTTAAAATCACTTTACACGTGGACCACTTACCCGATTTTTCCTCCTATAAAAGATCATCTTCTTCATTTTACCATTTTCACTTTCGGAAACCCTCTTTTACTCTCTGTAATTTTTCACTTACAAAATTTTCAAAACCCTTAGTAAATGACCGTAAAACCCACACAACTTTACTGCAACCATGGTAAATTTCAACAAGGAAGCGTACAACAAAAAATCAAGTTGGAGATGTACGTGGACTTCGACACCACACAAGATAAAGAATCCCTAGAGATTCTTCGCTTGCGGAGCGATCAAGGCTAAGTGTCTTTTACTCAAAGAAGTCTCGAGAAGAATAAAACTCTGGATATGAGGGGGATAGAATTCTACAAGGAAGCGTACAACAAAAAAATCAAGTTGGAGATGTACGTGGACTTCGACACCACACAAGATAAAGAATCCCTAGAGATTCTTCGATTCTTTGGAGCGATCAAGGCTAAGTGTCTTTTACTCAAAGAAGTCCGAGAAGAATAAAACTCTGGATATGAGGGGGATAGAATTCTACGTGAATGGGAAATATGAAAATGGAATTTTCACGGCTACCGTAGATGGTGAAAAGCTTTCTGTTTCAAAATCGAGAGATGGAAAGGATTTTGAAACAAATGAAGAAGGTGTAGATCCCTTTACATACAAAGAGGATGATTGGGTCGAATCATTTGAGATGATGGCTCGTACTTTGAGCAAAGATCGTCACAAGGAGTTAAAGAAACCATGTTGAGGAGAAAGTATCATCTTCGATGACGATACTTACTAAATCGATACTTGGTGAGCGTAACTCACACGACGGATTGTTGAGGCCGAGGCTTTGTTGCTTAAGGGCCATTTTTGGATGGAGTACAAATCAATTGGGCAGAGGTTTTGTTGATCGAGACTTAAAGATGAGAACAAGAGGCTGGTGTGCAATAATGATGAATGGACAGCCAACACGATTACTAGCATGTTCAACAAACTTACGCTTTACTAGAGGATTTGTCACCAAGAAATAAATTGGACAGATGGGGTGAGGAGTTACACCAAGCGAAGAGGCTCCTAACAAAGAATGAGCAAATTGGTGGCCCCCGATTCGAGACGATGAGGCTGGAAGCAACGGAAGCATCGACAGTGAGGCACTCAACCCCCACCGAGGAAGTTGCACTGCGGTTGAGGCTTCACAGCAGAGGAGGCTGTCATCCAAGGGCAAGGCACCTAAGAGGAGACGCCTTATTAAAGCTGCGGAGAAGAAGGCAGGTGGGAGTCCTCTGTAACCTCTTCAAGTTTCTGCCAGAGGAAGATATCATTCTCGAGATAGGCTATACCACAGTGAGGCCGAGGTCCCGGAAGAACCCATCTCGTAAAGGACGACCTCACCGAGAGGACAAGAATCGAAGGTACATCATCTAACCTCTCTCTATCCGATGAGCCTACCCCTACCCCTACTCCTACCTAGTATGGCGATGAAGAGGTAGTCTTGACTGCTACCTCGAGCCTCTAAATCAGCCACTCTCCCAAACCTGTCCGAGACACACCATCCGAAACCCCACTATCCCAATCTCCACTACATCCTCACCCGAGCCAACTCCCTTAACCATCATCCCTATACCTAAGCCAACCCCCTTAACCACCATCACTACTATCTTCACTCTACCATCAACTCGAACCCATAACATCCTCACCACCTCTAACTACCACCGAACCCTCAACTTCCTCTTCTCAACTCCCCTCATCTCCTCCAAGACAAATTCCTCTTACCCAACCCATCCCTTCTATACAAATCCCTGAAATCCCTCAATCTTCCCACTCCCTCTTTGAGGATATAAAGATGAACTCCCCTCACCTCGACTACCTCATCATCCTCCTCGTCCGAATCCTCTCTAAAGGATGACGACAAAGGATGGCCCCACCTCAACCTTCTCTACCGCCTTTTCAAGCCTTCAACACAAAATAAATGCAAGGGTAGAGAAGCTGGTGGCAAAGCGGACGAAGAATCCTTCCGACCTTACCATAGATCGGTTGCCCCTCCCAAGATGGTCGCAGTCAATTTACAAAAGAATACAAAGAGAAGAATCTAGATGCCGGATGGATGTACTACCGGTACATTCTCAAGGCATCCGGGACTTCAGCAGAAGATGAGGACTCGAGGTGGCACGAGTGGATAGAGAAAGAAGATGCCGATCTCTACCATAGGCTGATTGACGAGGCGGATCGGGTCTTCAATACCGATTTATCTGCCCGCTTTATTAACTAGCCCGACCCAAGAAGAATGCCGACGGGACCATCGACTTCACCGGGTGAAAGGAATCGTGACTAAAGTCAAGTAGAGTCGGGACTCACGAGATGAAGGAGAACTAAAACCGCTGAGAAAAGGAGTCTTCAATCGGCCGATGGTACCTAAGCGTATCAATGGGGTGTATAGATAAGATTTTATTTCTCCTTTTATTTTTTTTTCATATCTCGCACAACTTGTAATATGTAAAAGTGCTTATCCAATGTGAATGAAATGTGGTGAACTTATCCGAATAACATTGGCTTATTTTTTCAAAGTTCAAGTTCCTTTTAAGCTTTCGAAGAAAATTTCAAGAAATTTTTCTAAGTGTTAATCATCCGATAAAAACTTTATACCTTAAAAACAAAATTTCTTAAAATTTTCTAAGTATGGATATTTACTTAAGTGCAAATAGTTGCTCTTATGTGAACTTATCTAATTAAAAGGTGCATATGTGCTTAGTATGCTTATATGTTTATCTTGAATAACCTTGACTAACACCAAATTGTGAGTTCTTTTCTTTCTTCTAGTTTTAAGCTGTTAGGAAAAGGAAAAGTTGTATTTAGTTTTGATGTGTTAAAAGTATAATATAGGATGACCAGCTTAGCACCGTGTATAGACAGTGAAGTAAATGTTCAAATAAAACTAAGTATAAAAGTCGACTAGGTCAAGATATCGACAAGGACAAATCTCGATGAGGACAGAAATCGATGAGGACCAGATACCCGACAAGGATAACGCATAGAAGACTGTTGACATGCAATACTATAAATAATCACCCAGACAAGGAATGAAGACGAGGACAAGAAGAAGCAAGTATCGCATTTATGAAGTGTTAGAGAAATTTTACACAAGATTCAAGAAGCAGCTTTCAACTAACTAAGAAGAAGTTACAAGATTCAGCTTATATTGTTATAACTAATCAAAGCAGAATTCAAGGAAGTTATAACTATCAAATGAAGATCTCTATAAATAGGGATAGAAATTAGTATAGAATTACTTTTGGTACTTTGCACTCTTCAAGATACACAATTTGTATTCACGAGCCACAAATATTGTACACATTCACAAACGTTTTATACGTTTTCCAGCTTTTAGTGTTTGTAGAACACTTTTTCACATAAGATCTTCAAGCCATAGATATCCGTAAATTAGGAAGAACTCTTTGTAAGGTGAAGATTCAAGATTGTAAGTAAGTCGGCAAGAAGAAGGAAGAAAGTAAGTAAGTGAAGACCCTTCTTCAAGGTTGAAGAAGGAGAGTGGATGTAGGATTTTATAATCCAAACCACTATAAATCATGTGTTCTTTATCACTTTGATTTACTTACTTGTATCTTTTTTATTATTAGTTCATCAATTACAAATTAATTTCGGATTAAAGTTAAACCTATAATATCGTTGCTTTTGATCTTGTTGAAGTTGAGATTAATTGTCATTTTCCGCTGTGTATTTGGTACCTTGAATATATTAGAAGATTAAATCAAGTTTAATCAACTCAACTAATCGGGACCAACAAGTGGTATCGAGCAGTGTTAAGTTGTTACGATATTAATTTTAGGTCTTAATTAAGATCTGAATTTTGTTTTTGATAATCTGTAGTTTCTTTGTTTCACTAACAATTCTACTAACAAGATCTTGTGAGTATTGTGATTCTTCCGTATTCACCATGTCTTGTTAAAAGCAAGAAATCCAGGAGTTTGCCTGATTTTTCTATAGAAGAATATGATTACTGGAAGTTTAGAATGGAGAACCATCTTAAAGCAATTCATGACGAGAATGGAGGAGGTTCTTGAGGAAGGACCCATCAAATTTTATCATGACGGCACAAGTGATGGTACTACAAAGAAATTAAACAAGAGTGAGGCAAGAAAAGAAAAGCTCGGAATTCACTAGTGATGAAATTATTGAAACATTGAGCAAGGATTGGATAGAAAAGGTTAAAAGATGCAAGGCGCCAAGGAAATGTGGGAGACTCTTGCCGGAATCTGTGAAGGATCCGAACAGGTTAAAGAAAACAAGTTGCGATCGATTCTACACGCCTTTGACACTTTTAAGATGAAAGAAGGAGAGTCTGTTGATCAATTGGATGTTAAATCAACTGGCCGAATAAGGCAATGATTTGGGAAAAACGATACGTAAAAGAAAGAAATCAACAATAAAGTTCTAAGGTCATTGAACAAAAGATGGAGAGAAAAAGCTAACATTCTAAAGGCTACTCAAAATCTATCCTCAATTCCTCACCACACTTTGTTTTCTCATCTAAAGGCGTTAGAATATGACATTCAAATTGAAGATGAAGAAGATGAAGCAGAATCTTCAACATCCGGAAAGATCAGAGCTTTTGTTCATCAAGATGAATGCGAAAAGATCTCTAAAGCATCTCGATTTGTCTCGTAAAAGAAGAAATGGCTCTTGTTAAAAAGGTATGAAAGATTGAAGATGAAGTACAAAAGAAACAAGAGAGACAGTTAGGTCGAAGGAACTATAGATCGACGAGTGATGAAAAGAGTTCACCAAGGAGTCATAAGTCACCTATCGACGAGGAGATAGTAGTCGAAAAGCAGACAGAGGTGATATATGTTATACATGCAACAAGCCGTGTCACTACTGATTATGATTGTCCTCAACTCATTGTTGGTCCCTTTAATGTCGAGTTGATTAAAACCTTGAGTTAACCTTCTAGAACAAAATCTAGAAAGGGGGTTTGAATAGATTTTGTAGATTTTTCAAATCTCTTCAAAATCAATTCAAAGTACCAAATGAACACATCGGAAAATAATTTTAAACTCAACTTTCAACAAGATCAAAAACAATCGACAAGATAGGTTTAACTTTAATCCCGAGATTAATCTATAGAAAATAAACTAAGAATTGAAAAGAAACAAACAAGTAAATCAATGCGATAAAGAACACAGGATTTATAGTGGTTCGGATTATAATAATCCTACATCCACTCTCCTTCTTCAATCTTGAAGAAGGGCCTTCACTTACTTACTTTCTTCTTGGCCGACTTACTTACAATATTGAATCTTCAGCCTTACAATGAATTCTTCCTAATTTACGAATATCTATGGCTTGAAGATCTAATGAGAAAAGTGTTCTATAAACACTAAGAACTGAAAACGTATAAAACGCTCGTGAATGTGTATAATTTTTGTGGCTTGTGAATACAAAGTATATTGATGAGTGCAAAGTATCAAAAGTTAATTCTAAACTAATTTTTATCCCTATTTATAGAGATCTTCACTTGGTAGTTGTAACTTCCTTGAATTGGTTTTGATCGCTTATAACAATATAACCGAATTACGTAACTTCCTCTTGATTAGTTGAAACCGCTTCTTGAATCTTTGTGTAATGTTTCGTTAACACCTCATTGTCTCGATACTTACTTCACCTTGTCCTCATCTTCATTCCTTGTCTAGGTGTTTAGTAATGCATCTTAACTGTCTTCTATGTGTTGTCCTTGTCTCGATATCTTGACCTCGTCTCGATTTCCTCTCCTCATCCGAGATTTGTCCTCGTCTCTTATCTTGACCTAGTCCGACTATTTATACTTAGTTTTATTTACAAAGACATACTTCATTGCCTATACAAGATGCTCAGCTGGTCATCCTATTTTACATTTTTAACACATCAAAACTAAATACAATTTTTCTTTTCCTAACACTCACTCCCAGAGAGAGAGAAGAAAAGAGGAAGAAAAGAGATAGAAGGTATGCCGACCAGAGAGCTCTCCTAGCTGAGAAAGAAGAAGTTCATGAGACATCTTCATCCTCATCCTCATCTCGATTTTGGATCAGATGATGACATCTGTTTGATGGCAAAAGAGGTACATTACTATACATTCTCGGATAATGATTGTGATACCTTATCGTAAACCGATCCCAGCCTTGTTGATATACTTCAAAGACTTGGAAATAGCTCTATCTGCGTATAAACAGATAGAGGCTGAAAATTTTAATTTAAAGAATCAAATTACTGATCTAACTAAGGTCAAACAAACTAAGGAAAGTGAGAAACCGATCGTACATTCAAGGGGGAATGTCGATGAAATAATCACTAAGCACCTTGTCTCGATAAGACAGAAAAGTTAGAACAAGAATTGAGTTCTTTAAAAATAAAATTTTCAAATGTATATTCTGAGAATGAGAATTATAAGAAAACTAACAGAGAATTAAATCTCAAGTTAGGACTTACGAATAATTCTCAAACCACAATAGATAAAATTTTCAATTCTTCACAAAAGTCTAGTGATAAAGCTGGATTAGGTTTTGATAGGAGCAAGAAAAATGATCCAATAAAACCTAGAGTCTTTGTCAAAGCAACTAAACCAAAGATAGAAACTAGATTTAGTCCATGGAAACCCAAGGAATTGATTACCTCATCCGATAATTCGAAAGAAGAAGCAGATAAGGAAAGAAACTCCAAAGGTTAAACCCAAGGCTAAATCAAAGTTTTATCCTAGGTATAATGGTTTTGATGGAAGAAGCAGAACATATCCATTCTTACCAAGATTCAAGACAATTTCAAAAGATCAATTAAATAAGATTGATCTTGAAAGTCTTATCTTAGTAGATAGGTATGGATGTAAACGCAATCTATGGTTTTAAGGAACATTGATATCTTTGTCCTGGATTCCTAAAAATCAACTTAACATGGAAGGACCCAAAGTACAAAGGGTACCTAAGCAATAAATTTGTGATTGCAGGAAGACAAGAAGATAGTTGATAGAGGAGACATTCTTGAGGTCATCCGGTACATTGATAGTGGCTGTTCCAAGCACATGACCTATGAAAGACGACTTCTCTCTAACTATCAAACCATTGATGGACCAAGAGTGATGTTTGGAGATAACAACTATGGACTTACTAAAGGTGTAGGAACACTAATGATTTGAGATGTTCAAGTTCATGAAGTTTACTACGTGGAAGGATTGAAGCACAATCTACTATCCTGTTTCACAATTTTGTGATAAAGGGTTTTGTGTCAAATTTACTCATAATGCATGTTATGTTCTAGATGGTATCAATGAAAATATTCTATTAGCCGGAGTAAGACAAGGTAACATTTATGTTGCCAATTTCAAAAGTTGTCCTAAAGATACTTGTCTTGTTGCTAAGAGTTGAGATGATTTAAGTTGGGCAATGCATTTACGACTTTAGTCACTTAAACTTCAAAACTCTTAACAAAATAGCAAGGAAATCTTTAGTTAAAGGACTTCCCGATAAAATATTTTCAAAGAACCATGTGTGTGATGCTTGTCAAAAAGGAAAACAGACCAAAGCTTCTTTTAAAACAATAAGTAATCCTTCTTCGTAAAGAATTCGAACTTCTTCATATAGATCTTTTTGGTCCAAGAACTCCTCTCGCTTTTAGTGGAAGAAAATATACCTTAGTAATTGTTGATGATTTTTCAATATTTACTTGGGTTATTTTCTTGTACAAAAAGAATGAGACTATGACTTAAATTCGAATTTCTTAAGAAGATTCAAAATGAAAAAGGATTAAATGTTGTTAAAATTAGAAGTGATAAAGGTACTGAATTCCTAAATAAATTGATTTATAACTACCGCATTGAGAATGGCATAGCTCAGAAACATCTCGGCGAGGACTCCACAAAGAAATGGAGTGGTTGAAAGGAGAAACAGAACTTTGAAAGAGGCAGCTAGATCTATGTTATCCGAGTATAACACACCACACAGATTTTGGGCGGAAGTTAATACAAAGATGTTATGTTCAAAATAGAAGCTTGGTTGTTAAGGATAAGTATAAAACTCCCTATGAAATTTGGAAGGGAAGATCTCCCAAAATTTCATATTTCCATATATTTGGTTGTAAATGTTTCATACACAACAATGGAAAATCTCAATTAAAAACCTTTGATGCCAAGATAGCAGATGGGATATTCTTGGGATACTCATCTATATCAAAGGCATATAGAGTTTTTAATAAGACAACCTTGTGTGTAGAAGAAACACCTCATGTGATATTTGATGAATCTTCTCTTGAGTTTGATAAGACAGGAACATCACAAAGATATCAAACAATCTGAATGATGATTATCAAAGAATCAACCGTAAAATTCTACAATCAAGAATCGATTCAGATGAAGAGGAAGAATTGGACAAAGGAAAAGAACACTGAAAATTTTTCCTCACCAAATGATTTGCCCACTAATCGCACAACTAGCACATCCGATATTCAGGATCGAAGGTAACATAGAATCATCTCGAAATAAATAGTTCAGACAAGACACCATCCACCGTAAAAGATAAAGGTAAGAGAGTAATGTCATATCACCCGGTGAGCAGATAATTGGAGATTTAGATTGGTGTCCAGACAAGGACTCAACTAAATCAAGATTGTATGTTCAGTTGCTATGTGTCATTACTTGAACCTAAATCAATTACGTAAGCTCTAACCGATTCCAACTGGATTAATGCCATGCAAGAAGAACTAAATCAATTTCAAAGACAAGATGTATGGGAGCTTGTTGAAAGGCCACATCATCAAAAAGTCATTGGAACTAAATGGGTCTTTAAAAATAAAAGGGATGAAAACAATATTGTGGTTAGAAATAAGGCCAGACTAGTAGCTCAAGGTTATTCACAATCGAGGGAATTGATTATGATGAAACCTTTGCACCGTAGCTCGTCTGGAAGCCATAAGATTGTTTTTAGCCTATGCTGCTTTTAAAAGATTCATAGTTTTTCAAATGGATGTTAAGTCAGCATTTTTAAATGGAATCCTAGCCGAGGAAGTTTATGCAGAGCAACCTCCCGGTTTTGTCAAAGGAAACAAGGTTTATAAACTAAGGAAAGCTCTATATGGACTTAAACAAGCACCAAGAGCTTGGTATGACACCTTATCTGAATATTTAATTCAAAATAGTTTTGTTAAAGGTAAAATTGATAGAACTCTTTTTAGAAAAGAGTTTGGTTGTGATCTTTTGTTAGTTCAAATTTATGTTGATGATATAATATTTGGATCAACTAACATATCTTTGTGTGAAGATTTTAGTTCTCTTATGAAAAGTAGATTTGAAATGTCCATGATGGGTGAAATGACTTATTTTCTTGGACTTCAAGTCAAACAGGACAAAGAAGGGAATATTCATCAATCAAGCTAAATATACAAAGATCTTATTGATAAATTTGGAATAGGTACTAGCCGAGAAGCTAAGATACCTATGACGACAAATTTTTCAATGGATCCAGATGAGAAGGAGAAGACACTCGATCAAACCGAATATAGAGGTCTTATTGGTTCTTTATTATATTTAATCGCTAGTAGACTCGATATTTCTTTTGCGGTTGGAGTATGTGCTCGTTTTCAAGCTAATCCTAAGAAAAGCCATCTTGAAGCAAAGAAAGAAAATTCTCAAGTATCCGAAAGGAACTATAAATGTTGGACTATGGTATCCGGTGATGATAACTTTGAGTGGTCCGGATACTCGTATTCAGATTTTGGTGGGTGTAAGATAGATAGAAAATCTACATCCGGTACTTGCCAATTTCTTGGTAGAAAGCTGATTTCATGGTTGTCTAAGAAACAAACCTCTCGTAGCTACTTCCACAACCTGAAGCCGAGTATATGGCACTGGAAGTTGTTGTTCTCACCGATCCGGATAAGTCAATGCCTAAGGGACTATAACATTATCACCAAAGAAGTACCTATCTTTTGTGATAGTAATAGTGTCATAGCTATTACCTTAACCCAAATTCCTACATACAAGATGCAAGCATGTAGATATAAGACACCACTTCATTCGAGACCATGTTGAAAAAGGAGATATCAGACTAGAGAAGATTCTTACCGATTTTCAAAGAGCGAGACATCTTGACAAAGCCACTTGCAGAGACAAGGTTTAAAACTATCCGTAGAATTAGGATTATTAGATGCTTCTTTTGTTAATCTATAATCAAATTCCTTGTTTTTACTTCTTGTCTCTCTCAATTGGTTTATTATGTCTAGAAAGAATTATCGAGACTTGATATAAGTCAAAGGGCAATCAGATAGCCGATATCATTGATCTCCTATCTTGGAATCAAGAATCAAGGATTAGTCATATTGACCATATACGACATAATAATTACTTATCGACATAGGTAAATCGATAAGGACACAAGAGTCAAATGACTTCTACGTAATCGATGACCATTGCACCTTATCCGACTTACTCTTGTTACTAACAATTTGTCTAAGTGTCTCGTGGTTTCTGCAAGAATAAAGTTTAGTACACATCTCTAAATACAAGACAAGGTCCAAGTATTCAGGAAGCATAAAGTAATGCTATCAATCCAGACGAGGTGAAAGTCCAGAAGTTTCTCCTAAATATCTTTAATTATGAATATTGAGTTCATATAATTAAATATATGAATTTAATTTCATAATTCTCTTTATCATTTATTCAAAAATGAAGTTGCTCGAGTTTATTAAAAATATTTTGTTTTACAAAATAAAAGGATAAGGGTTCAAATTTGCTTTCTAAAATAAAAAATATTCTATTTTATCTCTCCAATTAACTGAAAAGTAATTTATTAAATAAGTAACTCTGTCAGAGAGAAGTTACTACGGACCGAAATTTTATCAAATTAACTTTTGAAAAACGCCGAGTATGCTTCACGCGCCGTAAATGGAGGCGATTTCGAAAAATGAACCGCCTCAATCTCACGCGCGACATATTAAATAATATTCTATGAACTTTTCAAAATAAATTTCATAATTGCATTAATGGCGATTCGAAAGCCTACATTTACACTTTTGCAGGCAATTATTATTCTAATAATTGTTTATTATTATATTTTCCATATAAATAGACATTCGTGTGCATAATTTCATTTACGCACACATAAAACTCTTCGTATTTTCTCAAAACCTCTATTTTCCCTCCTAAAACCTTCTACATTCATCAATGGCGGATTCCAAAAAGAAAATCAAGTTCGAATATGATCCGACTTCTATTAGAGATAGAACAAAGTCGAGATGTACGTTGATTGGGATGTTGCGGCTCGATTCCAAAACCAGAGAAATACCGAATCTATTGGAATCAAGAGGTCGAAGCGATACCGCATTTATGCGAAACCTTCGAAGAATTTAACGGTGGATGATCTGTGTGCCGAGTTTTGACCAGAGCAAAAGCAATGTATACAGTGTCTAGAATCGCAAATTAGAACTAAAGAGAAGAAAAAGAATTGTTTTATCAATTTCGAGATTGGTGCGATTTTTAGTTTAAGCACCACCGGCGAAACCCGTTCACCTATAAATCATCGGAATATTTGGAGAGTTTCAGACTAATGGCAAGGAGAACATATCAAAATACAACGGCAAATTTGAAAAGGCCGATGTTAAAGAGAAAGTATAGGCTCGTTGATGCTAATCCCGACCAAGCGTATCTTGGGGAGCAACAAAGCCACGACGGGCTAACCAAGCCGAGGATATCTGTCTCGAGGGCTATCCTAGACAGGCTGAAATTGGTGGGCAAGGTTGGTTTACTCAAGGATTATGGAGGAGAAGAAAACGTTCACAAAAACCCCCATATCGCAGCTAATGAGATGGTCTCGACCAAATTGCAAGTATGATGGCAAGGATCACCATCATACTTGAGCATAAAGTGGGGACAGAGACAACCTCGATTGGAGTGTTGGTGTGAAAAAGTATACAAGACAGAAAGGACTTCGATCAAAGATGAGAAGATTTATGGTCCTACAGACTCGAGAGGGAGATGGAGACGCACCGGCTCCACCTCCGGCTCCAAAGAAAAGGGCTTCAAAGCCAAGACAAAAGAGACTAAGACAGTTTTGGTGGATGAATCCTCGTCTGCCGAGACCGAGGATGCAGAGGAGGAAGAGGAGAGGACAGCCTTCCCAAGGGGGAAGTGTCGCAGCCGAGGCGGAAAAGTATCGGGACAGACGGAGACGGTGGATGTCTCGCCTCGAGGAAGAGTCGAGAAGGAGAGGAAGCCAGTTCATCATCATCATCTTCATCCTCATCCGAGGATGGAGTACCTAAACCCACCACTTCCCAACCTCGGCGATGAAGGGGCGAGATGAGACCGCCGCCTCACGAGCCTCTAAAACGGTCCACTCCAATAAGTCCACAAACCCAACCCTCATTCGACCCATTCTCTTTCTTACCCTCAACCTCATTCGAACCTCGACCTTTACTTAAATCTACCCAACCCATCCTGGGGAAATGGGTCCAACCGAAACCTCACCGCGGATTCTTGGGAAGAAATTCGTCCTAAGACAAGAATCCACTCTTAAGGACGAGCCTCGAGCTATTGAAAGAGCTGATTGATGTCTATTTGTTAAGAAGACTCAGCCGGGTTCGTTCGAAGAGACATCTATTTTGATAGCAGTAAGGGGGCAATAACCTAGCCATCCGGGGAGAAAGAAGTCCTCAAGAAGGCAAAACTCAAGTCATTCCAAGATATACTAACCGAAAATACTTTTGTTGATTATATCCTACAAAGAGTATATCTTGGAGATGAGACCCAGAAGAGGTGGAATAAGCTATTGAGAAGGGGGAAGAAATGTAAAAAGGATGAGGAGGCTGGTGTTGAGAAAGAAAGGTTGGAGGAAGAGGTAATCGGTGGAGTGCCGATGAGCCACCGAGATGGATACAGTGAGGAGGCACAAACAGAGCAGGATGTGGAGCAAGAAACAATGAGGTGGAAACCGATATGCCAACTACATCGACTCACCGGCGATTCCCCTCCAGTGCTTGTCTGTGAAAGCTGAAATTGAGGAAATAGATCTAACTCTATTTCCTCCTCTCAAGAGCAGAGCTTGCCCACCACATCTGCGTCTGTATTCGAATTGGAAGCGAAGGCTGAAGTAGAAAATCGAAGAATGCTGTCTCGAATGCCTTCCACCTTGTCCCAAATGTCATAACTTCGCAATAAAGGAGAATATAGAAGCAACTTGTTCATGAAAAGACCAAAATTGATCTATAGTTTTCCTAATCAGGACATGAAGAGAATATGGCCAAATTGAAGCGAGAAGGTGGCCGAGGAAATGAACAACCAAGATGCCCGGTCAAACAATATGTTCGAGATGCATATCGCCAAATCGGTTGATAATGTTGAAGACCAGGTGAAAGAAGCTTGGAAAGCGAAGGAGGCTTCATTCTCTCAAGTGCTAAAAATGCAGCTACCTATGGAGAAGGACAGACAGACAAACATCCCAAACAGCTTGATTCATGGAGGATGAGTTCAGATTTAACCGAGATGCCCCACAAGAAGCGCCTTGAGCGGCTTGATCGAGAAAATAGGATTTGTAAGAGAAGAACTCATAGGGCAGATAAATCAAGTAGCCACTATCTCGCAACACCCGTTTCCGATGCTAAAAGGGGGAAGATAGTGAGCTCAAGAAAAGGGTTGAGTTACAAGATGATCACTTATGGCACCGAATCTAAGGATAGATGAGTGTCGGAGGAAGCGTTGAAGGTAGAAGAAGAGAAGAAGAAAGCTGAAGAAGAGAAGTCTCGAGAGAGCCTTAAGAAGGCTGAAAAGAAGAGCAATCGAATCCACCGAGTTCGAGCTCGAACCCGAACTTCCACCTACCGCTGATCCTCGCTCTGGCCCCGACAATCAAATCCCCCTCATCCTCATCAAAAGCAGCTGGGAAAGCTAAGGCTTCAAGCCAAGTTCAAAAGACCCACCGAGACAAAAGAGGAGGCAAGAGTACTTAAGAGGAGGAGGGAAGAAAAGGAGAAGTACAAAAGGAGAGAAGCTAAGAGGAGGAGGGAGCAAGAGAAGGCAGCCGGGAAAACTTATGACAGAAGACGAGGAAGTGGGTTCAAAGATCGAAAAATAAAGAAGGAGAAGAGGTCTTTCGTCCATTCCAACGAGCAAGAGGCCGTGCCCAAAGAAATCCTTCCCATGGATCAACAAGCCAAATGGAGAGCCTATGAAGGGGAATGGATCTTCTGTTTCATGTCCGCAAGAAAATCTCTTGGGAGCACAGCACGAGAACATTGCATTTCACGAATGGTCGGAGGCAAAAGATCCAAACTTCTATCAATACTTGATCGATCTTGGGGACTCGAATTCAATGTAGACATAGTCGCACCACCTTATGCAACCATGTCTCGCTCCACTTACGCAAGATGGCCATCTGGATAGAGAAAAGGTGAAGCAGATGCTTGATCCAAGCCGAGACAAAGTGGCAGATCTAGTCAAGGCGGGAGACATGGAGCACGAAAATCGTGTCTTCGATCGGATGGCTATTCCGTAAGAAGACAGTGGTACGATTAAGTCTTTCTTTTTACTCTTCCGATTGTTTTCTATGAAAGATAAAAATGTGGAAAATGTGCAAGTTATGTGAATATCTCGTGAAATATATCTTTTGAACTACTTTCACAAAATTTGGTTGTTTAACTAACTTGTTTTCATTATTTCATTAACTAACTCTTGGTATAAGTAACCTGTCTTATAAATTTATAACACTCGAATCTTCTAAAATCGTATAATTTTTTTAGTGTCCTTCAAATTTTCTAATCTCAATCTTGATGAAAGTATTACTCGATCGTCTGGGTGTAAAGTCTAATGCTCACGATTATCCGACTATGTGATTTTATATCTTGTATTACGTTCATATTCGAAATATACTAACATTTTTCTTTTCTTGAGTGTGTTTTAACATCATAAAAAAGGGGGAAATTGTTAGGAAAAGGAAAAGTTGTATTTAGTTTTGATGTGTTAAAAGTATAATATAGGATGACCAAATTGAGCACCGTGTATAGGCAGTGAAGTAAATGTTTAAATAAAACTAAGTATAAAAGTCGACTAGGTCAAGATATCGCACAAGGACAAATCTCGTATGAGGACAGAAATCGATGAGGACCGAGATACTCCGACAAGGATAACGCATAGAAGATGTTGACATGCAATACTATAAATATCACCTGCATAAGGAATGAAGACGAGGACAAGAAGAAGCAAGTATCGAGACGATGAAGTGTTAGAGAAATTTTACACAAGATTCAAGAAGCAGCTTTCAACTAACTAAGAAGAAGTTACAAGATTCATTATATTGTTATAACTAATCAAAACAGAATTCAAGGAAGTTATAACTATCAAATGAAGATCTCTATAAATAGGGATAGAAATTAGTATAGAATTACTTTTGGTACTTTGCACTCTTCAAAGATACACAATTTGTATTCACGAGCCACAAATATTGTACATATTCACAAACGTTTTATAGGTTTTCAAGTTTTAGTGTTTGTAGAACACTTTTCACATAATATCTTCAAGCCATAGATATCCGTAAATTAGGAAGAACTCTTTGTAAGGCTGAAGATTCAAGATTGTAAGTAAGTCGGCAAGAAGGAAGAAAGTAAGTAAGTGAAGACCCTTCTTCAAGGTTGAAGAAGGAGAGTGGATGTAGGATTTTATAATCCAAACCACTATAAATCCTGTGTTCTTTATCGCTTTGATTTACTTACTTGTATCTTTTTATTATTAGTTCATCAATTACAAATTAATTTCAGGATTAAAGTTAAACCTATAATATCAGTTGCTATCGAATCTTGTTGAAGTTGAGATTAATTGTCATTTTCCGTTGTGTATCTGGTACCTTGAATATATTTTTAAGAGATTTGAAAAATCTACAAAATCTATTCAACCCCCCTTCTAGATTTTGTTCTAGAAGATTAAATCAAGTTTAATCAACTCAACTAATCGGGACCAACATTAACTTCATCAAAAAGGGGAAAATTGTTAGATCGGGTTTTAGTTTTGATGAGTTAAAATGTATAGGTTAGATAAACTCATATAAAATAGGATGACCAGATGAAATTGTGTAGACCAGCTAAAGTAGTACATTTCACTAACCCGATCAGATTAGGTGAGATGAATGAAGTCACCGAGATCGGGAAGCTTGAAGGTCATCTCGAAGACAGCCTTGAAGAAGTCATCCGTTTGAGAGATTAATGAAGAGCTCAAGACGAGGTCAAGACCAGCTGAGTAGAATAAGAAAAACAGGTTTTCACCAAGTCAAAGACAGCATAACTAACCCAAGATCACCGAGGTCAGACGCTTTTAAAGAAAGGTTTGTTAACCGGTTTTTAAGTTTGTTACAATAAACTAACCGTCTTACTGACCTTATAAATAGGAATAAGCACAGGTTCTAAGAAGAACTTTTGCACTCATTCTCAAAGCTCACATTATCGAAAAGCACTCACTAGTTTTCAAAAGAATTTCTTATAATATTTTCTAAGTGTTTGAAGAACACTTGCTATATACCTTCAAATCACAATCTGCAATGTAATCTTAGATTTGATAGATAGATTGATAGATTGAAGGAGAATCAGAGACGAAGAACGTCTTCGTTGTAACTTGTAATCGACAAAGAAGCAAGATAGTAAGTAAGAATGTAGAGTCCCTTCTTCATGATTGAAGAAGGAGAGTGGATGTAGAATCTTTTGATTTGAACCACTATAAATCCCATGTTCTTTACTTTCTACATTTAATTTCGTTGATTCCTTACAAATTGGTTAAAAACACTTCATATTGCTTTAGATCCGAATATATAGATTGAGTATAAATCTGTTTCCACCGACAACTTTGATTTTGGGGTTTACAATTTAAGTTTGAATTAAGAATCTAAATTTTGTGAAAAATTTAGATAATCTATTCAACCCCCTTCTAGATTATCTCTGGAAGGTTTGTTCAAACTCTTTTAAAACACTCAATCTAGGGACCAACAGATCAAGTGGCTCATACATAGATCATAAAAACCTTGACCAAAGAACTTACAAAGAAGGTTAAGACATGCAAGACAAACTAAGCAAATTTGGGAGACTTTAGCTCTCATGTGTGAAGGATCGAACAAATCAAGGAAAATAAGTTACAATCAATTCTTCATCCATTTGATACTCTCAAAATAAAGTCCTGATGAGACAATAGATCGAGATGGATCTAAGATTGACAAACATAATCAACAAAGCGGACTCCTTGGGAAAGTCATATATTGAGAAAGAGATCAATAACAAAATTCTTAGATTTCTAACTAGCAAATGGAGAGTAAAGATAATTGTGATCATGAGTTATTTTCTCATTTTAAAGCTCATGAGTATGATCTCAAGTAGGAAGAAGATGAGGATGAAGGAAATTCAGCCTCTATTGGAAAAGAAATAGCATTCAAAGTTGCACCAACCTATATTGCGAAAGGACTGTAGGAGAAGACTTGAGCATGATGAAACAAATGACACTCTTAACAAGAAAGTTCGACTAGATGAACTCAAAATTTGGCAAGTATAGAAGACATTGGAAGAATTATAAGAAAACAGGTTTTAGATGCCGAAAATAAGTCTTCTACTAGCCTCGGACAGTAAGATCCGAGGACTCAAAAGACGATTGAAGGTTTAAATCTCTTGAGAGGAGAAAAGAAGAAAGTTCTAAAAGAAGAGACTTTTCACCTAGAAGGGATTCCATCCTAGAAGATCTTCAAGGGACGATGGTTGCTACACTTGTCATAAACCAAAGCACACTTTAGCTATGATTATCCGTGAGTTAACTCCCAGAGAAAGGGAAGAGAAGAGACAAGAAGACAAATAGAAAATATGTTGATAAGAGAGCTTTGATGGCAGGTCAAGAAGATGATACCACAAGCTCATCATCATCTTCGTCGACTTTTCCTTAGATAACAACATATGTTTAATGGAAATAGTGACAAGGTATTTTTGAATCTTGTTCCTCTTGTTTCTTGCACTTCTCTAGCAGATGGGATTGACCATGACTTTGTGGATAAGTTATTAGGTGATCTCAAAGCGCCATACACACTTACAATTGTGTGGAAAAAGAGAACGCTAGCTTAAAGGTGAGATTGAACAACTTACTCAAGAATCTAATGACAAGTCTTACGGAATACCAATTAAATCTTGTCAAACGCCTTTAGAAGAGTTAAATACTCTCAAATTGAAGTGTGCCGAACAAGGTCACCGGGTAGAAAGGTTACTTGTCGAGAATCTTGAGAAAGCAAATCAATTAAAGATTCTACATGCTAAGTTTGATGAACTTTTCCATCAACATGAACGTGTAAAATCAAGTGAGGAACGCTTTAAGGTTAAGATTGGATCAACTGAATAAAGCTTCTTACGTTGCTCAAACTATAGTTGAATTCTCTCAAACATCTAACGTAAAGAAGGGTATTGGTTATTCAACCGCCCAATCCTCACAGTTCAAACAAGTGTACCTAAGAAGAGTACACATGTTAAGGATAATGATTTGGTAGGCGAAGGTTACGAACCTAAACCTACCGATAAAGGTAAAAAGGTTGTTGAATTAGTATATCAATTGAATGGGAAGAAGAGTAGTCATACTCAACAACCTAAACAACAGATGAGGTATCGAAAGCAAGGGGAACCCCACTAAAGAAACCCCAAAGAAGGTCGAAGAGTAGACATCACCCTAGACCATCTCGAAGAGACAATCTCACCAAGTTCACTTAACCTAAGGAAACACCAAATCTTGCTACACGATCTACTAAGTCTTACGTGCCTATAAGATAAGAATCTTTTGACACCTCAAGTAAAATATATCCTTATCATCAAAACCCTCGAACCATAGCACAAAAGCCGATCACTCCATCCAGAGAACCTCGGAAGAGTCACAAGTCCTCATGTCAGGAACATAACTAACACACATAGATACACATCTAAGAAGGCACCAAAGGATGAAACTATCTATGTTGATAAATATGGAAGAAGGATAGGGTCTTCTCGATTATGATAAGAAAACCCTATTCCTATAGATTCCTAAAAACTGTTTCTAACCCACAAGGACCCAACACTAAAGGGTACCTAAAACTTAACTAAACATGTAGGACTACGTGGGTCAAGGAAGAGGAGTTGCTAGAAATACCGTCTGCAGTATATCGATAGTGGTTACCCAAAACATATGATCGAGAGATAGGCAACTCCCGAGCTCGATGAAAATACTAGTAGGCCCACGTGTGGTATTTGGTGACAATAACTATGGTATTACCAGAGGAGTCGAAACATGTAGATGTACATGTAGAAGAAGTTCTCTATGTAGAAGGTTTAAAACATAACTTGCTTTCAAAGATCCCAATTTTGTGACAAGGGATACTCAACTAAGTTTTCTTGTTACTGGCGTAGTTACCAATGATTTAACCGAGCATATGCTTTTAACTCGGCTTAAGAAAGGGAAATGTTTATATTACAGATTTTTAGAATTGCCCAACCAATACTTCTCTTGTAGCAAGGAGTACTCAAGAAGCTAGTTGGCTATGGCACAAGAAATTAAGTCATCTAAGCTTCAAAACACCGAACAAGATAGCAAGGTAGTCTCTAGTAGAAGGGTTATCAAATGAAGTCTTCTCAAAGGATCAAACATGTGATTCCTATAAAAAGAGAAGCAAACCAGAGCATCCTTCAAAGATGTGCCAACACCAACATCAAGCGTAGTACTTCGCTTACTTCATATAGATCTCTTTAGACCTATTAGTCCTCTAAGCTTCGTGGAAGAGACTATACATTAGTGGTAGTAGATGACTACTCAAGGTTCAGTTGGGTAATCTTGTTAAAAAGAATGAAACTATCACAAAGTCACTGAGTTGCTTAGAAGACTATAAAATGAAAAGGGAGTTAGTGTGGTGAAAATAAGAAATAGCAAACTATTGCAAGAAACTTGGAATTCAACATGAAACTTCATGAAGACGAACACCCCACAGAATGGAGTTGCCGAGAGAAGAAATAGAACACTTAAAGAGGCTGCCCGTAACAATATTAGCAGAGTTCAATGTTCCTCGATTTTGGGCGTAAGCTATCAATACCGCTTTTTTGATAACTCGGTATCCGGCCCAAGGACCGACTAACTGGGACCAATCTCACCATCCACTAGCGGGGCTATCAATACCGCTTATTACACTCAAAATCGAAGCTTCTTGACTAAAGAGCATGGAAAAACATTCTACGAATTATGGAAAGGTAGAATTCCATACACGCTTGTTACACTCAAAATCGAAGCTTGCTTAGCATGGAAAAATACTCTATGAATTATGGAAAGGTTGAATTCCTCGTGTTTTTTCTTTTCGTATTTTTAGTTGTAGGTGTTTCATCCATGACAAGAGAAAATCCAAATTAAAATCTTTTGATGCCAAGGTTGTTGATTGAATATTCTTAGGATATTCCAAAGACAAGCAAGATATTTGGATGTTTGGATATTCTTAGGATATTCGGCCGACAAGATGTTTGGATGCTAGTGGATAGACCAAGATATCGAAGGTTATAAGAACCAAGTGGGTATTCAAGAATACGAAGAATGGATTTGATGTTGTAACTAGAAACAAAGCAAGGTTATTCTCATAAGGTTACTCGCAATGTAAGGGATTGACTATAATGAAACCTTCACCCCTATGGCTAGACTCGAAGCTATTCGATTGTTCCTAGTCTATGCTGCCCACATGAGATTTGAAGTATATCGATGGACGTAAAATCAACGCTTTCTTAATGGAGTACTTGCTCAAGAAGTTTACGAGAACAACCTCCATATTTTTCAAGGAAACAAGGTATATCATCTAAAGAAAGCTTTATATGGACTCAAGCAAGCTCCAAGAGCATGCTATGATACATTATCGCAATTTATTCTTGATCATGGATTGAAAGGAAAAATAGATAGAACTCTATTTCTAATCAAAGAAGATAAAAATATCTTGCTAGTTCAAATCTATGTGGACGACATAATCTTGAGATCTCCAAACAAGAAACTTTGTGAGAAGTTTAGTGATTTGATGCAAAGCAAGTTTGAGATGTCCATGATAGGAGAGATGAATTATTTATTAGGATTACAGGTGTCAAGCAAACTTCAAAAGACATTTTTATAAACTAAGCTAAATACACCAAGAATATGATAGAAAAGTTTTCAAGGACGCAAAATTCCTATGATGACTAATGACAAGATGGATCCGGATGAAAATGGTGAAAGTGTTGATTAGACCATTTATAGGGTCTAATCGGTTCTCTCGCTATACCTCACAAAGCTAGCAGACTGATATTTCGTTTGTTGTCGCAGTATGTGCTCGATTTCAAGTTAATCCCAAGAAAAGTCATATGAAAGCAAAGAAAGAAAATTCTCAAATACATTAAGGCTCCATTTGGATGGAGTCATTTGAAATCAAGGGATTTGAGGATAATACACCATACATTTACAAAAATGGAGAAAAACTAAATGAATGTATTTGGTTCACACAAATTTTATTCATAAGTAGAGGATTTCAAATACCCAACAAAACGTAGTCATTTGAAATCCTCTCACTTCTCCAACTTGTGCTTAATTTTTGAATGAATTAAATCCATTCATTTAGCTTTTCTCTATTTTAGTTTGTGTGAATGCATGGTACATTATCCTCAAATCCCTTGGTTTCAAATTCACTCTATCCAAATGGAACATAAGGGTACAACAAACTTAGGACTTTGGTACTCGCGGATGATAACTGGAACTTAATGGATATTCGCACTCGGATTATGGAGGGTGTAGAATTGATAGGAAATCAACTACGGGTACATATCAGTTTCTTGAAAGCAAACTAGTTTCTTGGTTCTCTAAGAAGGCGGACTTGATTGCTACCTCAACCATAGAAGCAGAGTATATGGCTACCGGAAGTCTGCGGCTCTCGCTACTTTGGATAAGTCAACAATTAAGAGACTATCATATAGTCACTAAGGAAATTCTAATCTTATGTGATTGTAATAAAGGCAATTGCAATTACTCGTTGTTAGGATTTTGATTTGTATGTTTTGATGATGTTTCTAAAACTTAAATGTATTAGGACCAGCTGAACCTATTAGTCACCGATGATCTAGATAGGTTAGTGCTTGAGTTAAGGAGAAACCTTACTAGGCCTAGACCAAGACTTGAAGTCATTGAGAACTCAAGACAGAAGACATGAAGATAGATGACATGAAGACAGTAACACCAAAAGTCGAAGATCTTAAGATCAAACAACTTGTAGTTTTAAAGGTTTCTAACAAGAAAACTTGGAAGTCTTCTTGTACTTAAGAAAAATTGTCACAAGAAGCTTAGAAGACTTGGAGAATGGTTAGAAGGAGGGATAGAAGTGATTTATGGAAGGAAGTTAGTCAAGAAGGTTTTGAGGAGAAGATAGCAAGGTTGGCTCAACCTTGCTAGTGTTGACTTAGAAGACTTATCCAGATCGAAGTAAGTCAGATTGTCAATCAAGAAATCAAGTATCAATCAAATTCCTTGGTGAGAACATCAAATCTAACATGACAATCAGTCAAGAGATAATTGATTAGAATCAATCAATCAATTATCTAAGTCAATCAAATTAACCAACGGCTACTTACCTTACATAGAAGACCTGATTGACAATTAGCCAACGGCTAGTCAATTCTAGGTTATATAAATTAGATGATGGGTTTTGAATTAGCTATGGATCTACGCCACGAGAAACTTACATTGCAAGAAACCAAAAATTCTATCACTCATTGCGATTACATCGTTCATATTTTAATCTCAAGAATCAACCATACATTCGTATTCTTTAGAAGTTGATTCTTGCCAAGAGATTGTAAAATCACCTTCCATTTTCTCAATACGAAAGAAGGTTGATTGTTTTTATAGGTCTTAGAGTTAGTTCATTGAAGAACTCGAGGATCAACAATCGTATCAAGGATGAACTTGTAAAACTTCATGTGGTTAAATCCTCAAAGTGATAGAGGAGATAGGACCGGATTTCGGTGGATAGTGAAGTCCCCGTGGAGGCAAAGAGAGTGGTCCCTGACGAGATGTGCAAGGAGGTGTTAAGTCTAGAAGGGGGATTAAATAGACTTTACGACACTCAAAACTTTTTGCAACTTTTCGTGAGCTAAGTGTGAAGTTAGAAGACTTTGCAAGTCTTCTTCAGATACGTACTCAGAGTGTGCTAAGTGTGATCAATAGACTTCGTAAAGGTTGAAGTCTTCTCGATGGTGCGGAAGCTAATCTCGTGAGTGTATTTGAAAAACCTTTGAAACAAGAAACCTCTAATTAATACGAATAGAGTTTTGAACTGGTTAACTATGAAATATGATGAATAAGCAGCTTATGAATAAGAATGCAAAAAGCTATAAAAGGCACAAATTTTTATAGTGGTTCGGATATAACGATCCTACATCCACTCTCTTTGCCTCCACAGGGACTTCACTATCCACCGAAATCCGGTCCTATCTCCTCTATCACTTTGAGGATTTAACCACATGAAGTTTTACAAGTTCCCGTCCTGATACAGCTTGTTGATCCTCGAGTTCTTCAATGAACTAACTCTAAGACCTATAAAAACAATCAACCTTCTTTCGTATTGAGAAAATGGAAGGTGATTTTACAATCTCTTGTCCGGGACCAACAAGTGGTATCAGAGCAAAGGGTTCAACCAATCACCGGCTTTGGTTACCAATAGTCTTTGAGGAAAGAATGTTGTGGTCACCTCGAATGCATCTTTTGTTTGAAAACCGTTTTCATAAAAACCGATTGCATTCATTGCATAATTGCTTTTATTACTAACATGAGCTCTCATAAGAACAAAGAAAACTAGAAGGCTATCGAGTAATCTATAGAAGTCTATGACTACCGGAAATTCCGCATGGATAATCACCTTAGAGCGATACATGATAGGATGCTTGAAATTCTAGAAGATGGACCCATCAAGTTCTACCGGGAACCGCTTGGTTCGAAAGTGGTGAAGCGTAAACATCCACTCGATAAAAAGTTGAAAAGAAATGAATTATCAAATGAGGAAAGAAAGTTGTTTAATCTAAATCAAGTTGCTCGTACAAAAATCATAGAGACCTTGACCAGAGAGCTTATCGAGAAAGTCAAAACTTGCAAGATGCTAAGCAAATGTGGGAAACTTTGGCACACATGTATGAAGGATCGTAATGTATCAAAGAAAAGAAGTTACAATCGATTCTTCATTCTTTTGATACTCTCAAAATGAAGCCTCGATGAGACAATAGATCAGTTGGATCTAAAGTTGATTAATCTATAACTATATAATAACAAAATGTTATACCATAAATAGTAACATTTTTGTAACCTTCAAAGTTTAGTTTCTAATTTTATCTTATAAAATTAATGTCATTTTTAAGAAGTGAAAAGTTTTTTCAATATTTTGACCAAAATAGAAAATTTTGTTTTGTTGTGAAATTTTATTTCCAAATCTGGTATGAAAAATTGAAAATGAATTTATTATTTAATTTAATGATAATTTATTATCTTTAGTTAAAATTTGAAAAGTCCTACTTTTAACATCGAAAAGACTTTTGGAAGTCTAATTTAAGTGACTTTTTATTTTCTCCGTTAAATATAAATACATTAAGCTCTGATGAATTTACAATTTAGTGAGATCATAGTTTTTTAATACAATTATATTTTAATTTTAATTTATTTAAAGAAAAAATTTTCTATTTTTGTGCCTATGAACTTCAAACTAAATATTTTTTTCTTCCGCAGTGAATGTGATGGATTCATCCGTAACTCTATGAAGCAATCAATGGGAATGTGTTTTCAATAATTCAAAGGTATATTTATTTTTAGACTATAATTCTTTTCTCATTCAAATATACAATTACAAGAAAGTGAAGAAGCAAAAGTTTAGAAACCAAAATCCCGGTCAATAACTCGCTTAATCATCAAGTTTTGTCAAAGAATCGTGTCGTGATTCTTGAGAAATTGTTGAACTTGAGATTCTCATTTGTTGAAAGTGAGAGATGTCGATTAAATTTAGAGAGGTGAAGAAACAACGTCCACGGCTATTAACATTCACAGCTTGAAAAATGGAGTCGGCAGCGATTAAAATCAGTGGAAAGAAGAAGTGGTCTCGGTGCTCTAGCACTCGGGTATGCATCTTTTCCTATTCTTGATGTAATGATGATATCTAATACAAATATATGTAAAAAAACAAGTGTTGCACCCATGAGTTTTTGGATCGCACATGAGTCGCACGTAAGACAAACATAAATCGCGTGGAAGATAATATTTCAAAATTTTCTAAATTGGATAATATTTTTCAAATTTTCGAAAAAAATATAGTAGTCGAAATTTATTTATTAATTTTAATGTTTGATAACGTAATATTGTATATTTATATTTAGCGAGATGATGTTTAGAGGATGGCAAAAAGGAAATTGGGATTTCGCTGCACCATGTTTAATATGTATTTTTGGTTTGTATTAGTACTTATATTAAGGTGGATGTTTTTAAAAGTATTTTAATTAATTAGGTTGGACAAATCATAAAATCTCTCGCCCGAATGTATTGCGAATAAAAATAGGATTACGACTTAGTGAATTGTGATGGATGGATTTTCATAAAAGGAAATATTTTGTTGGATGGTTTAACCAGACAAATGAAAATATTTTTTTGAACAAAATGAGTATATAATAAAGTGAATATGCGTAATGGGTAATACCGAGTAGGAATCAATTACGTATGCTCAATAAGTGATGCACAAATAATATTGTTCAATAAAAATGACTAATATTATTTATTAAAATTAAATAATTAATGTCGACTAACTAATACATCTTCCTAAAATATCTAATACAATTTAAAAATACATATATTTGAGTTGCACGATGTCAATTGATGTATAAAGACATTTGTCTTAAAATGAAGTGTTCAGAGTGGGTTGTGTTGATATTTGTGTATAAGTATTTTTAGAAATGGATGTTCGGATTTTAAAATTTGAGTATACCACAAATCGTGCATCGCACGGGTAATATACTAGTATAATTAATAAGCAAGTTCTCTGGGTAAATTATACACTAAGAAGGAGATCAATAACAAAATACTCATATCTCTAACTAGCAAATGGAGAGTAAAGATTACCGTGATCAAGGATACCAAGGATCTCAACAAAATAAGTCATTATGAATTATTCTCACATCTAAAGGCTCATGAGTATGATCTAAACAAGAAGAAGATGAGGATGAAGAAAACTCAAACTACGTGGGAAAAGAAGTTGCATTTAAGGTAGCTCCAGATCATATTGCAAAGGAACCAGTTGGAGAAGATTTAAGCATGAAAGTACAAATTGCTCTCTTGACCGTAAAGTTCGACAAAAATGAATTTAAAGTTCGGATAGTATAGAAGACATTGGAAAAATTCTAAGAAGACAGGTTTCAGACCTAAGAACAAGTCTTCTACCAGCTTGGACGTAAGATCCGAAGATTCTAAAGATGACAAAGATTTAAGACTTGAGAAAAGAAGTGCAGAAGTCTTAGGAGAAGAGACTTTTCTCCAAGAAGAAACTCCACCCAAGAAGATCTTCTAGGGACGATGGGTGCTACACATGTTATAAACCTGGACATTTTGGCTATGATTGTCCAGAGTTAACTCCTAGAGAAAAAGCAGAGAAGAGACTTAAGAGAAACAGAAAGTATGCCGATAAGAGAGCTTTATTGGCACGAGAAGAAGGTTCTACTTCAAATGATTCAACATCTTCATTAGATTTTTCATCGACAATGACTTATGTCTAATGGCCAATGGTGATGAGGTACTTTCTGATTCTTATTCTTCTTCTCGCATCTCGCACCTCTCTAGCAGGCATTTGAGTTTGACCATGACTTTGTTGAAAAGTTAATGGGTGATCTCAAAACTGCTATACACGCTTACAATTGTATGAAAAAAGAGAACACTAGCTTAAAGTCTCGAGATTGAACTACTTACTCAAGAGACTACTAGCAAGCCTTACGGAATACTAGCAGACTTTGATCGCACAACTTCGTAAGAGTTAAACACTCTTAAGTCAAGTGTGTTGAACAAGATCACCGGGTAGAAAGGTTGCTTGCCGAGAATCTTGAGGAGATAGATAAATTGAAGATTCTACAAGCATAGTTTGATAAACTTTTCCATCAACATGAACCTGTAAAATCAAGTGAGGAACGTTTAAGTTTGAGGTAGGATCAACTCGAACAAAGCTTCACATATTGTTCAAACTATAGTCAATTCGTCTCAAACACCTAACATAAAGAAGGGAATTTGTTTCACCATTGCCCAATCCTCATAGGTTCAAACAAGTGTACCCGAGAAGAGTACACATGTTAAGGGTAATGATTCGATAGGTGAAGGTTCTAAACTTAAACATACCGATAAGGGTAAAAGGTTGCTGACCAAGCAAATTGGTTGAATAGGAAGAAGAGTAGTCATACTCAACAACCTAAATAATAGATGAGGTATCGAAAGCAGGGGGGAACCCCAACTCGAAGAAACCTTACCAAGGTTAAAAGAGTAAACATCAGCCCGCATCATCTTAGAAGTGACAGACTCACAGGCCTACTCAACCTAAGAAAACTTCAAAGCTTGCTAAACGGTCTATTAAGCCTTTGTGACTGTGAGATATGATTCTTTTGATGGCTCAAGTAGAACGTATTCTTATCGTCAAAACCCTCGAACCATAGCACGGTGGCTGATCACTACATCTAGAGGACCTCGTAAAGGTCATAAGTCTTTGGAAGGAACAAACCGACAACCATAGACATGCATTAAAGAAGGCACCAAAGAATGTAATTGTCTATGATGATAAATATGGAAGAAGGATAATGTCTTCTAATATTGATAAGAAAGACCTATTCCTGTGGATTCTTAAAGACTGCTTTCTAACCCGCAAGGACCCAACTCTAAAGGTTGCCTAAAACTTAACTAAATGTGCAGGACGTCATGGGTCAAGGAAGAAGAGTTGCTAGAAATACTGTCCTAATACATCGACAAAGTGGGTGTTCGAAGCATATGACCAGAGATAAGCAACTCTTGAGCTCGATGAAAACACAAACCGGCCCACGAGTAGTGTTTGGTGACAATTACTTTGGTGTTACCAGAGGGGTTGAAACTTTACACATTGGTGATATACGTGTAGAGGAAGTTCTCTATGTAGAAGGTTTAAAGCACAACCTCGCTTTCTATATTACAATTTGTGACAAGGGATATTCGGTTAAGTTTTCTAGTTCCTCTTGTATTGTTTCAAATGGTTTAGATTATCATACCATATTTAAGCATTGCAATAATTACACACGTAGTTGGCATCACCAAAATCTTGATATCCTAAAAAAATTATATAGTTAATAATATTACTCCTCCGCCCCAAAGTGAAAGTTTCCTATTTTTTTAATTTCATCCGTCCCAATCAAAGTGTCTCATTTCTTTTTGGTATACCTCAATAATATATTTAATACATTTATATATTTTTTTCTTCACACTTTTTATCTCTCTCCATCACATCATTTGTACTATACTATTATTCTACTACAATTCTTTAAATATTGCGTCAAAAGCAATGAGAAGCTTTCACCGAGACAGAGGTAGTATTATATTATCAAACAATAAACATACATTAGAAATTATGTTAATCATTACCATCAGCTGAATTAATATTCTTCATTTTACTTCTTTCGTGTGCAACATGATCTCATTTGCGTATTCCTAAAATAAAAACAATCATTATTAAATATCATATATAAATATACCATAAACTAAATAATTGAAATTATAATAGCTAATATATAAATAAATATCATACCAAGAGTCGAGTTCTTTCCATGACTTCTTTCATTAAATCCATCACGTTTCTCCGAGAGGATTGATCTTCCGATCATTCGTGCACGTTTAGAACAATTTACTTGGACATGTATAAATTATTGTAAATTAATTTTAAGAAAATAACATTTATATGAACGTTATTTGATAGTTAATTTAGGGTAAATTGACCTTTTGTCTTTTAAATTTCCATGTTTTTTTTTTTTTTTGTTTTAGCCGTGCTAACTTTAAAATTTTAAAAATAGTCCTATAATTTATATAATTTCGATAATTTATTCCTCTTACGTTCTACAATAGATCACATAACCTCTAACACATGAAGTGGCATGTATAAAAATGTGACACATCATTTATAAAATGTGAGAAGTTATGTCTTATTGGATATGTGACACGTTGAAGCAGGTAAAAGGACTCAAGTATCAATTAAAAGGACAATTTTCAAAAAGGCAAAAATAAAAGGTAAAAATGAAGGACAGAAAAGCGTTTTTCCATTAAAGTACATAACATTTGGAAATTATTTTATAAATTAAATATCATACTATGTGTTGACTTGCTCACGACATGGCTTTGATTTGGTGAAGTCTGTATATTTGAATCATTTTCAAAACTTAATCCTTGAATCACAGATGATATCAAGCTTTAATGAAAACGAGCCTCACTGATGGTGCAATTATTTTCAATCTCGGTCACCACCGACTTTCCTTTATCTTCACAGTAGCGAAATTGCATAATTAGGGGAGAAATTTGTTGGTCCCAGAGAATCACATTTCAAAAACAGTGAAATCTAGAAAGGGAGGTTTGAATAAATTTCACAATCTATCCAAATTTTTCTTTCCAAATTATTAAGGTACTCACTAAGATATCGATCACACAAATGGAATTATTTTATACTTGATTCCTTGATAATTCTTATTCAAACAAAGTGATTCACCGTAAATTTGATGAACATATGATAAAGACCGAAAGTAAATAAAAGTAGTAAAAATACAGAGATTTATAGTGGTTTGGATTATAATAATCCTACATCCACTCTCCTTTCACGATCCTGTGAAAGAGACTTCACCGCTTACTTACTTTCCACTTACTTACGTAATACATATTCTTCACCTTTACACGTTCTTCTCTATTCTAGATTTTTAGGCTTGAAGATATATGGAAAGTGTTCTACAAACACTTGAGAAAACTAAAACATTGAATAAACTTTTGTGTGCTTTGAGAGCTTTTTCGAATGCTAGGAGTACAATGTGTCAAAAGTATAAAAAAAGTGTTTTTGATTCCAATCTAAGTCCTATTTAAATGAATTTCGGTAGTTGTAATCGCATTGATGACTTCTCGGAATGCTGTAATCGAATAACTCCTTCTTAGTTGTTGAAACTACTTCTTGAGTAGTTATAACCGATTCTCGTTATTTGGTTGTAACTACTTCTTAAAATCTTTAACTCTTCTTGAATTATTTGTATCTTTAGTCTTGTGATGACTGTCCTCGTCTGATTTCAGTCATGTCTTTCTTATTCTACTTAACATATCTTAATCTTCTTAAGGATATAGTCGTCGATTCTTGACCTCGTCTCGACTTGACCTTGTTTGTCTTGAGCTTCCGTCTAAACCATCACTACAAAAACTCATTTTGGAGAGGGGGTTAAAGAGGGAATCGCGAGGGCAAGGGGGTTGGCGAGGGTTTTAACGAAGGATGCTTACCCTCTCTAACTCGTCCCTCGGCCCGCCTCGCTAGCTTACGAGGATAGCAGCCTCGCTAATTGCCTAGGGACTTGGCGAGGGCTGATGGGCGAGGATTTGGCGAGGGCGAGTGGGCGAGGGCGACTCGACTAGTGGGACTTGGCGAGGGCAAGTGGCGAGGATCCGGCGAGGGAATTAGCGAGGGCCAGTTGACGAGGAATTGGCGAGGGCGGGCCCTCGCTAATATTCAACCTAATAAAAAAATTGCGGCCGGGGGTATCGAACCCACGCCCGGCCGCGGGGAGAGCTGGTCGGGCCGGGTCAGCCTGGGGTGAATTTATTTTGCGGAGGTGGATTTCGAACCCGCGACCTCCGAGAGAGAGACTTAGGTGCTTTACCGCTTGGGCAAAGCTAATCATTCGATATGATTTTACTTTTAAATATATTAATATCATATTATATTCAATATTTTATATATTTAATTTATAATTGTTATTCAATTAAATTGCATACTATATATTCAATTAAATTGTTATCACATATATATATTCAATTAAATTGTATACTATATTTACTATATATGTTATCATTTTATAATTATTAATATATGTATATATTCAATTAAATTGTATACTATATATATTCACTATATATATATGTATATATATTATCATTTATAATTGTTATTATTATTATTATCACATACATATTCACTATATATATTATCATTTATAATTGTTATTATTATTATCACATATATATTCAATTATTATAATTATCTTGTTTGTTATTATTATATATATATATATATATATATTATCATGTCTATAATTGTTATTATTATCACATATATATTCAATTAAATTGTCAAATATATTATCATGTGTATAAATATGTACTCTTAAATAATTAAAATTAATACTTTAAATAATTAAAATTCATACTCTTAAATACTTAAATTCATAAATTCTTAATCAACATTCAAAAAAATTCATAGATTTAAACAGAAATAATTAACTCAGCGCTTTGAACCCCGGGACCCATGGGATGATCGATCGTAACCACTCGGACCATTGGGAATACCGCCACCAGTGTGAGAAACCCGGGAACCCCCGCATCCACTCCCGGAATTGACGCCGCATGTCCGCTCTCAAAGCCGCGTCTCTTCACTCCATCTCCGCCTCGCACCTCTTATATTTGTTTCGCGATCTCTCACGCTTCTCTTGAGCAGGCGGTCGACATCAACTTGGATGTAGGTGTCAATAGGAGTACTCGATGAGCTACACTGGAGGGGATTCGCTGGACTTACCGATTGACCAAGATCCCGAATACGTCTCGTGTTGTTTTCCAACGGAATCGACGCACAACCGGGATAAGTCCGGTTGGGTCTCGGAGCTCGACCCTCATACGGAGGCATCTCGGGAGGCCATATCTTGTACTTCATGTTGTACGAATTTTTCCACAATTAAAATTTTAGATTACAAAAATAGACATATAATATATATATATATATATATATAAATATATATATATATATATATATAAATTATTACATAATATAAAATAAAAATACTTACAAGTGTGTCACTAATAGCCCCGTGGTAATATTCCACTATGTCCCAAACAAAGGGCTACCGTCCATGAGTCCTCTCCCGTATTTATTTAATTAGAATAATGTGCTTAATTAAAATATTGAACTAGTATTAAAAATTAATTACAAAGTCATATGCAAACTCGGCCGCTCCACGGATCCGCCTTTATGGCGTGAGGTGCCGCACCGGGCCTCCGTGCCTCGACAATCGATTCTTCTTACACTATTTGCTCTTTGCCTTCACGTCTTCTCTATCCCAATACTCGAGCAAGGCATCGAAAACGGCCGCATCCCATCCAGCCTCTTCTTCATGGTAACCCTCAATGTTTTCACATTGTTCAAGATATCGGTGTATCTTTCCGCCGCCTTACGAACGAATGTAGCTCATACATCTCCGTTGAGTTCGTAACGGTGGTCCCACCTAGTCGCTCTATGCCAAACAAAATATTATTGTACTCAATAAGCGTTAAAGTTTATAAATTAATCAAAATTAAATAGCGATTAACAAAATATAATGTACCCGAAATGACTCCCAAGACGCCTCAGACCTCTCGTGGAGATATCATCCGGAAAGTGAATGCGCCAAGCTCCATATGTCGATACATAATCTCTCGAATAGTCTTGGATACCGTATTCGATGGCATCAACCTGCAAAAAGGGAATAAGCACGCGAAATTAATAGACATATAAATATGACACAGCTTTATTATTCACAAGTATTTAACTTACATGCCCTTGTAGATCCATACATCTAGGATCTCCCCACATGAGCCGGAGTCGGATGGTCCTCATAAGACTCGTGAGCCGATAGCCTCTTCTTCTTCCTCCCGATGAATAATAGGTATCGATCCGGTACCCGGCATCTCGACCCCGGACCTGCACGGTGCGCTCGACCCAGATGGTCTCCTCGACCCGATGGTCCCCTCGATCCAGACGGTCCGCTCATCCGTAACAATAATTAAATAAAACCACATTATTACACTATTCAATAACAAATAATCCATCATATATATAACATTAAAATGAAACACATATAATTATTACATTATTCAATAACAAATAATTATTACACTATTATTCAATATTCATCTCGAGTCTAATTTAGCTCCTCATCATCATCTTCTTCTTCTTCTTCTTCTTCTTCTTCTTCTTCTTCTTCTTCTTCTTCTTCTTCTTCTTCTTCTTCTTCTTCTTCTTCTTCTTCTTCTTCTTCTTCTTCTTCTTCTTCTTCTTCTTCTTCTTCTTCTTCTTCATTCTCAATATCAATTAGTGCACCGTTGACATCTCACAATATGATTGGATCATCATCCGTTTGCACAACATTAAGTTGAGACTCAAGATCGCCTTGAATGGGGAAGCTCTTGTTCATTCATTGGCACAGTTTCGACCAAGGATCTCGGTTTGATTTTGCAAAAGGCCAACCATTCATGTCTACGTTTTCCCGGTACTTGCAATAGTAAACTTGAGTGGCTTGACTTGCTAACACAAAAGGATCGTAGCGGTTGTATCTTCCCTTTGATTAATGTCCATAAGTTTGTAATGAGGATGTATACTTGTTCCATTTGGCGAGATGGATCAAACACTTCACACTTGAACAGAACAATATTTTTCTCAATACGTCCGGGGTATTCCAATTGTACTATTTCCTCGAGGATCCCGTAGAAATCATTCTCATCCGCATCATAATTTTTACCTTTGATACAAACTCCACAATTTGAAGTAGATTTGGATGAGCCATAAGTTCGTGTGTGAAATTTGTAACCATTCACGTAATATACAGTGGTACGTGGTGACACAACTCGAAGGACCGCTACAAAGATCACGTATCCACCGATTTTAAATATTGTTTATCTTTATAAGTTGTTCAAACCACGATGCAAACTCCTCTTGTAGTCTATCATCTTGTTCAGCCCTCGAGAGTCCCGGTTGGAATTTTTGCGATTGCTCGGAAAACATACTACAAAAAGGAGATTTGATTATTTAATATACGGATTAACGTTATATTTAATAAAAGTTGAACGTTATAAACTTACTCGATATACGGTTGCAACTTTCATCGTAATTCAACAATAAATGCGTATGAGCCGTGTTTTTCTCGTCATCTACAATCTATCTTTTGTTCATCTTTCCAAGATGTCGACCAGAGGTATAAATATGGACAGAGTACCTTTCACTACTTGGAGTACTTCGCCACGACCATCGTAATTACGAGGTACATTGTGCCGCCTCGTCGAACGTGATCGCCAAAATAGTGGGAATAAAATATTGAGGCCTCTTTCGTTAAATATGTATTTGCAATTGATGCTTCAACATGCGCCTTGTTACCAACACCGAGCTTTAAATTATGAAGATACCTAATTAAATGAATCAATTGTTATATATATAGTATAACCGTTTTAGGTAATCAAATAATTTAGAGTTATAAATTACCTCTCAAATGGATACATCCATCTATATTGCATAGGACCAGCTATCCTTGCTTCGTATGCAAGGTGCAGCAGATGCTCCATCGAATTGAAGAAGCTAGGTGGAAAGATACGTTCCAACTTACACAATATAACCGGAATATCTCGCTTCCAACCGTGCCATGTTCTCAATCAGTAATGGATGTAGAAGTTAACTCCTAAAGAACAAACTAAGTTCGGTAATTGCTTTCCACACATTCGGCGGCAGAGTTTCACGAAAAGCAATCGGGAGTAGTCTCTGCATAAACACATGACAATCATGACTCTTCATCCCAAACATCTTCAATATGCTCCAGTCTACACATCGAGACAGGTTAGACAAATAGTCATCGGAAAACTTCAACTCGCTTACCCATCCGCACAGATCATCCTTTTCACTCTTATCAAGTGAATAACAAGCTTTGGGATACTTTCCCGTGCGTTGACATTTCTCTAGAGAGGGACGGCGAGAGTATTCATTAAGTTCATCCCTAGACTTATTTGTGTCTTTTGTTTTCCCTTCCACATTCATCACCGTAGAAAATTATCAAGCATATTTTTTTCAATGTGCATCACATCCAAATTATGTCGAATCAAAAGGATACTCCAATACGACAAATCCCAAAAATATTTTTCTTCCTCCGGCCACCATCCAATCTTTTATTGTGGGCCTCAGTACCCTCTTGTCACTTTCTCGTACCACACCCAATTAATTTCTTGTAGAAGCATTTCATCGTAACTACTACATTCTTCATGAATGCTCTTGTTCCTACGATAAGGATGTCCACTAGGTAAGAACTTACGATGGTTATCAAACCACGATCAAGCCATGATCCGAGCCTTAAAGTGAAAGCATCGGAGTATTCAACACAATATGGACAAGCAGTCCATCCACGGTGCTCCATCCAGACAACATTGAGTAAGCCGAAAAGTCGCTAATGGTCCAGATTAATGCAACCCGCATCATAAAATTCTCGCTTTCTAGCAACATCATACGTTTCCACCCCATTTTCCCACAAAGCATGTTCAAATCATGAATTAGTGGTTGTAAAAAGACATCTAAATTATCCTTTGGATTAGGACCGTGCACCAAAACCGTCGAAACATGAATTGTTCTTTCATGCACAACCATGGGGGCATATTATGCGGTGTCATTATCACCGGCCATGACGACATGCTTTTTCCGATCGCCCAAACGGCTGAAAACCATCGGTGCTCAAACCCAACCTCACATTCCGTATTTCACTGCAAAATCAAGATATGAATAGTCCAGTGTTTCCAAGCCAATGAATTTGCGAGGTAACGCATAACACCGCACTTCGTCATTATAGCAACTAGCATGCCATATCATATCCTTAGCGGTAGTATTGGACTGATACAGCCTTTGCAATCGAGGAATGATAGGAAAATAGACCATCTCTTTGAAAGGACTGTTCTTTTTCCATCGACCATTCACACCACGCCTAACGAGTTTGAATCGCGACCGATCATAAACCTTACAAGATTCAAGTTCCCCTGCCTGCACTCCCAATATATCATACAATTATTTGTACAACAATCAATCCTCTCTACGGGAAGACCCATCCCATCCATCAACCGTTTAGTATCGTAAAATTTCTTGGGCACCGATTTTCCGGAGGACAAATCTCACTAATCAAGTCAACTATTTTATTATAACCCCTTTCGCATGACCTATTCTCAATTTTAATGTTTAAAAGGTGGGCATTGAATGACAATCGAGAATGAGACTCGCAACCAGGATACGAGATCCCGATCCGCATGAAGCATGTCAAAAATGTGCAAAGATGCCGATTAGGAGGTTCCTCACTATGGGGCTTTTCTTCCACATTTTGGAAACTAATGTTAGGACCAGAAGTTAAGTCCATCATCATATTGTGGTACGAGCTAGATGTTGCAGTTGTCGTCAACTCTATATGAAGTCGACGCCGGTGATCATAGTTTTGGTGTGGTATAGGATTCCATTTTTGCTCACCATGCAAAATCCAATTATGATAATTAGACATAAACCCATTCCTATACAAATGTGATTTCACGTCAATGGGTTCTCTAAAAGTCTGGTTCCTACATTTGAATTTTGAGCAAGGACACCTAATCTTTCCTCCACTCATCCAATTCGGGTTACTAGTAGCGAATTCTATAAACAATTCGAGTCCACTAAGAAATTTGGGAGATATTATGCCATTAATTGTTCTTGGACCATACATCCAACTACGCCTTGAATAATTCATAGGAATCTGTTTCAAATTAATGAAGATTCAAAATTTAATTAAATCATAATTAATTCTTCCAGTTAATATATTTTTTCCTAATATTAATATATATATTTTCTAAAAATTTCCAGAGTTTTATTTTATTTTATCGTATTCCCAGCTTAATATATCAAATTCCTAGTGCATCCATTTCGACTTAATTAAAATTAATCAAGTCGGAACACACATTCTATAGCAAATAATACCAAACAATTCATCAACCCCCAACTCCAACATCAACTTGAATCGAACATCGATTCAATTTTTAACATTAATATAATTGACCTATCATGCAAAATTTGATCGACCATCGATCATCTATAAATTATTATATCATGCATGCAAAATAATTTTAAATCAAATAATTATTATAATTAAATTAAGAGCATTTTCAAATAATTAATTAAAAAAGAATACTTACGGTGATAGTAGTTGTGTGTATATAGGGTGTGAATTTATAAGCCCGTATCGAATTTCTTTTGCAATTTGCGACGTTCCTACAAATATATAAATTATAGCAATTAAATTAAAATTATTATAATATTAAAAATAAATTTATATAATTGCATAAGAAATAATTAACTCTAAATAATTAATAATCTTATACTACTAATTATATAATACTAATCTCAAATACTAAATAATTACGAAATAATTACTAATAATTAAAACACACATATATAACAATTACAAAAATTAACACTAAATAATTAATCAATCAATATCTATACATGCATATAAAAAATAACAACAAAATTACACAAATACATATAAAAATACAAAATTTACTCACTAAAATAACAACAAAATTAACCAATTAAATCTTAAAAATTTCTTGTAGAAATGTTCCCGAGAACGCGTACTACAAAGCCCGACTAGTAGTAGGGTCAATTTCCATGGCAGTGGCGGTGAAAGGGCGGCAGTTCTTTTTCCAAAAAAAAAGTTGAAGGTTCGTGTGTGGGGGAGAGAGGCTGGTGGCTATAATTAAACCGGGCTTACCGAGGGGGCCCAACCTCGTTAGTTAGTGAGGGGCCCCCAGCCCTCGTTAAGTTTATGGGCTAGCGACGGGGCCCGCCTTGCGAAACACATACCGGGCAAGGCGAGGGGACCTGCCTCGCTAAATGCATTTGGGCCTTACCGACGACACCACCCTCGTTAACATGGGCTTGGCGAGGGTCTATCCTCGTTAACTAGAGAGGGCCTACAACCGTCGCTAAATCCCTTGTTAATTAGGGCTCTCGCCTCGCCTCGTTAGCGGCGAGGGTTATTTCCCCGTTAATGACCCTCTTTAATTTTGTATTTTTTGTAGTGTATACTAAGTCTTAACTATTACAAGTTATTACTTACTACCTCATTTGCCTATACAATGATTTCAAATTTGGTCATCTTATTTTACATACTCATCTTAACTTCATCAAAACTAAATATTTTTGTCCTAATAAAACTCTTGGGTAACAAAATTGCATAATATCAGGAATTTCCTAATTGATTTGCTTCGATACTTTTTCCATATTATACTTGGAAAGTCACCGTATATATTCAAAACTTGTGAATGAATGAAAATATGCTTTTCGCTCATTGCGCTTCTAATATGGCACCTCCGGTTCAAATTCCCACCGGAGAAAAATACATGTTGAAGGCATTGGAAAAACTATTCTTCCTAGTGGGTTTAAGATTGATGATGTCTTGAACATTCCCGAATTTAAATACAAAGATACTTTTAGTAAGCAAGCTCACAAAAGATTTAAATTGTGTCATGACATTCGTTGCTAATTATTGTGTAGTACAGGACTTGCACTCGAGGAAGTTGATTGGTGGGGGTAGACTATGTGATGGGCTATATTGTCTTGGGCCGATGCAAGATGGAGGGGCGGTAATGTCGATGGCGGCAACAATGAGCTCAAGTATGGCATCGAGAGGCTTGGATATGCCTCGAGTAAGAAAATTCTTTCTATTAGATTTTTTTGAATAAAGTTAATATTACACGATTGAGAGATTGTGAGCCTTGTATGAAAGCTAAACAAACCCATCTTCCTTTTCCTAGTAGTTCTATAAAAACTCATTCTTGCTTTGAACTTATTCTTTGTGACATATGGGGTGGATATAAAACTCCCTCTTTTGGTGCTCATTATTTTCTTACGATTGTTGATGATTATAATAGGAGAGTTTGGGTCTTTCTTATGAAAAAAATTTGAAACTCAACAATATCTTACCATGTTTTACAAATTGGTGGAAACTTAATTTGACATGAAAGTAAAGAAAATAAGGGTAGTAACGGAGGAGTTTAGGTCCAATTTTATGATGGATATTATGCTAGTAATGGCATCGGATAATGTGGGAGTTAATTCACTCCTTATATGTAAGAAGTGATTAAAAGAATTCAAATTATAAGTGGGCTATGCATGCATAAATGGGCCACACGCGCGCGCGCGCCCGCCCGCCAGTGTCGTGCCGTCTCGAGCCGAGCCCGTGCCCGTGGACTTGGACTTGGACTTGGATCTTCGCAATTGGACTTTGGATGTACTTGGGCTTGGTGGTGGTGTATGTATAATTTTTGGAGCCCAAAAATTTTGGGCCTTATCCGAGTCAGGCCCGGGAAAGTGAATTTCATTTGAATGTGAATTTCGGTGGAATTTCAGTTGATTACGAATTTTTATTTGATTTGAGTTTGAAATTCAAAAGTCGAGAGATGAATCGGATAGACGAATGTACAGATTCATTGCGTTACAAGTCAATGTGTAACAGCTAGTAATTTGAATTCAAAAGTCCAAAAGTCGAGAGAATGAATGCTGATGAGACGAATGTCCAGATTCATAGCGTTTCAAGTTAGGTGTAACAATTTGGTCATTACCAAACTTAAACCACAAATCTCACTTGATTGGCATTGATTGCCATAATTTCTGGTCTTTTGTCTCTTCAACGATCTCGGGTGTTCGCCTATAAATAGGAGACATTTTCATGCTGCATGCACCCTAGCAAACGCACTCCTGCATTAGCATATACACCCACGTCAAAATTTTGCATTTTTACGTCCAATTTTTTGCATATATTCTAGTATACTGATCCAGTTTGCACGTTCTTCAATTCGGTGGAGCTTGTTTTCAAGTGGTGCTACTTGAATCCGACACGAAAGTCGCTTTCACCTTTGGAAACATTACGTCGAACCGTGAGCACTAGCCAGGATGTATTTGTTTTGCGGGCAAAGGATCATTTCCTTGACTCGACTTACATCTTTGTTCGTGTTGCTTGAGTTCGTTGTAGTGGTCGTTGAAGCTTGTTCATGATCAAGAAAGTTACTAATACTTTTTAGTTGAAGAAGTATTACTTGTGTAATTTTCTTTTCTTTTTGTAATTTTCTTGCTCTTTTCTTTTATTTATTTCCGTCCCGAATATTGTAAAAGTCATCGTTGGTGTACTTATAAACCAACAATCGCAAAACATATACGCTGATTGTGACGATGGCTTCCGATGGAAATAACAATACTTGATTGAAACAACAACCAAAATCCACCCATTATCTACGAAGTTGGTGAACCTTCAAACCCTCCCCTATGGTTCCAACCACATTTGTACCTCCCTTTTTGACTCATGACTCCAGATCGTTTATGGTTCATGGAGAAAAACCCGAGAAGTTCTCGGGAAGTGATTTTAAGAGGTGGCGGTAAAGATGTTGTTTTACCTCACTATGTTGTACCTAGCGCGGTTCCTCCGGGAGGATCCGCCCGTGGTCGATGAAAATGACACGGACCTGCTAGGCATATTGCTTTTGATCGGTGGGGCCATGGAGATTTCTGTGCGAAACTACGTCCTTGGAGGACTAGTTGACGCGTTGTATAACGTGTACTATTCGGTTAAATCTTGTAAAAGAGCTATGGAGTTTTTTAGAATGCAAGTATAAAACCGAAGATGCCGTAACTAAAAATTCGTAGTTACAAAATTTTTGGACTTTATGATGGTAGACGGAAAATCATTGCCGAACAAGTACAAAAATTTTATCTAATATTGCATGACATACTCTCGGAGGGTATGGTCTTACCGGAGGCTTTCCAAGTAGATACGGTGATTGAGAAACTACCCCTATTTGGAGGGAGTTCAAAAGTTATCTCAAACACAAGCGAAAGAAAATGTCACTTGAAGAATTAATTGTCAAACTCCGAATTGAAGAAGATAATCGCAAAATGGACATTAAATCTAAACAAGTGAATATGGAAGCAAAGACAAATTTGATGGAACGGGGTGAACCATCAAAGAAAAGAAAAAGGTCTAATGATGATAAGAAACCGGTTGCTAGAAAATCGAACTTCGGTGGCGATTGTTACAAGCGTGGTAAGTCTAACCATATGGCACGAGATTGCAAAGCCCCGAAAAAGATAAAAAAGAAAGGAAAGAAAAGATAAGGACAAAGCACAATCAAGTGCAAATATGGTTGAAAATGAGGCCACCGATATGGACATGTCCTGCCGTTGTCTTTGAGGCAAACATGGTGGATAACCCCAAAGAGTGATTTGTGGATATCGGAGCCACTTGCCACGTCTCGCTTCCGAGAAGAGTGCTTTCTCTACCTATGCTCCTGCGATGGGAGAAAACTTCACATGGGTAACACGGCTACGTGCGAAGTGGCTGGAGTTGGAAACGTTGTGCTCAAACTTACTTCGGTAAAGTGCTTATCTTTGAAGGATGTGTTGCATGTCCCAGGACATCCGCAAGAACCTAATATCGGGCTTTAGACTTATTAGTCATCAGTTTAGACTAGTGTTTGAATCCGATAAAGTTGTATTGAACAAATGTGGACGGTTCCTAGGTCGAGGTTATCTCGAGAATGGGTATTCAAAATGAATGTAATGGTTGTAAGCCGTAAAGGCAAAAGGTTATTATGAAAATGCATCTACTTCCGTTTATGTTTTTGAGTGTTCCATTTTATGGCATTTAAGATTAGGACATGTAAATCTAAAAGCTATAAAACAATTGGTAAATCTAGATTTACTCAATATTGTCAACATTGAAGCGCCTAAAAGATGCGAGATATGTGTTAAAGCAAAAATGGCCAAGTTGCCATTTAAATCATTGAAAGGAACACCATACCTCTAGACTTAATTCACACAGTACGTGTGTGATTTAAAGTTTGTGCAAACTAGAGGTGGTAAAAAGTATTTCATTACTTTTATTAATGATTGCACAAGGTTTTGCTACGTTTATCTTTTGCGAAGCAAGGATGAGGCTTTGAAGCCTTTAAGCTTTACAAAAGTGAAGTAGAAAACCAATTAAGTAATTGAATTAAAGCAATCGAAGTGATAGAGGTGGAGAATATGTGGCTCCGTTTGAGCAGGTTTTGTGCGAGAATCAGGCATAATTCATCAAACTACCGCACCCTATTCACCGCGATCAAATGGTGTTGCGGAACGAAAGAAGCGAACACTAAAAGAGATGATGAACGCAATGTTAATCGGCTGGGTCTGCCACAAAATATGTGGGGTGAGGCTATTCTACGGCCAACCACATTTTGAACAAAATTCCACACAAGATTAAGGATCGAGACTCCTTATGAGATGTGGAAAGGAAGGAAACCTTCATACAAATACCTAAAAGTGTGGGGGTGTCTGGCTAAGGTTGAGGTGCCGAGATCCTAAGCAAGTAAGAATTGGCCCTAAAGCGGTCGATTGCATTTTTGTTGGGTATGCTTACAACAAAGAAGTGCTTATCGGTTTCGATTCACGGATCGAAGTACCAGATATGTGAGAAGGCACTATGATTGAATCAAGGAATGCAATTTTCTTTGAAAATATCTTCCCTTGTAGAGACAAGGTAAATGTGGGTCCTAGCAAGAGACCACTTGAAGACAGTGTAGATGAAGCTGCTGGTCCTTCCACTCGGGAGAGTGAAGAACCTAGACGCAGCAAGAGAGCTAAAGTTGCTAAGACTTATGGTCCCGACTTCATCACTTATGTGTTGGAAGATGAACCACATCTATCAAAGATGCTCTGTCAAGACCAGATGCACCTCTACGGCAAGAAGCTATCAATAAGCGAAATTAATTCTATTGCAAAATCACACGTGGGAATTGGTTGATCTTCCCAAAGGTTGCAAGACCTTAGGATGCAAATGGATCCTTAAAAGAAAATATAAAGCAAATGGGTCAGTTGACAAATATAAAGCCCGCTTGGTAGCAAAGGGTTTTAGATAAAAGGAAGGGTATGATTTCTTTGATACATACTCACCGTAACGAGGATAACCTCCATTCGTGTGTTTATCGTGATTCTTTGCTTTGCACAATATCGAGATTCACCAAATGGATGTTAAGACTGCATTTTTGAATGGTGAACTAGAAGAAGAAATCTACATGGATCAACCGAGAAGGGTTTGTAGCACCGTGTAACGAGAAAAAGGTGTGCAAACTTGTTCGGTCATTGTATGGTCTAAAACAGGCTCCTAAGCAATGGCATGTGAAGTTTAACAACACAATGATGTCGAACGGATTTCGCATTAATGAGTTCGACAAATGTGTGTATGTGAAAGACACGCCTAAAGGGTTTGTAATTTTATATCTATACGTAGACGACATGCTAATCATGAGTAAGCTTGTCATGATGTGATCGTAGATACGAAATGCATGTTGAGTCGAAATTTTGACATGAAAGACATGGGATTAGCCGATGTAATTCTGGGAATTAAGATCATGAGGACATCAAATGGCATTACTTTAACACAGTCTCATTATGTAGAGAAAGTTCTTAAGAAGTTTAATGCGTTTGAAGATCCACCGCAAAAGCGTCTGTGGAACTCAATGTGCATTTAAAGAAAAATCGAGGTGATCCAGGTGGCTCGGTTGGAATGTGCAAGGATCATAGGTAGTGTGATGTACATTACAAATTGTACACGTCTGATATTGCTTGCTCGGTGAACAAGTTGAGTAGGTTCACGAGTAATCCAAACGAAGAGCATTGGAGAGCGCTCGGAAGGGTTTTGAGGTACTTGAAACACACCCTTCATTTTGGGCTTAATTACACGAGGTTTCCGTGAGAACTTGAAGGGTATAGTGATGCCAGTGGATTTGTGACACAAATGAGTCGTTCTCAACTAGTGGGTATGTGTTCACTATTGGAGGCGCAGCGGTGTCGTGAAAATCTACGAAGCAGACGTGTATAGCCCGTTCCACAATGGAATCGGAATTTATAGCTTTGGATAAAGCCTGGAGAAGAAGCTGAATGGCTTCGGAATTTCCTTGAAGATATTTCTTGTTGGAACAAACCAAGATCTGTCGAGTAATGATACATTGTGATTGTCATTGCTATAAGTAGAGCTCGAGCAATATGTACAATAGAAAGTCACGACATATTCGTAAATCGACACAATTCCGTTAGACATTTGATCTCAAGTGGTGTAATGTCTATTGATTATGTGAAATCAAAGGACAATTTAGCGGATACGCTCACGAAAGGAATAAACCGAGATCAAATGTACAAGTTGCTAGAAGGAATGGGTCTAAAATCCACAAAATAAAACGGAAATGATGGCAACCCAACCAAGTTGATTTGGAGATCCCAAGATCTTGGTTCAATGGGAAAACTAAGTTGTGGATGTTGGTTGAGCACACTTGATGATACGAGATCATTCTGGAAAGCACACGATCAAGTGTTAGTACCCGTGAAGTTGTGGTAATAGGATAAGTCTCGACTTTTAATGACTCCTAACATCTCAAAGAGGTAGGGTATAACGGGATACCTATAAGAGGAGGTCACCTATATAAGTGAGAAGTGAGGGCCGCTTCAAGGTAACACTTATGAATCCAAAGGGTTGTCCATGGCCGAAATGGACACAAATGTGAGAACGAAGTGCGTGGTAACCTTATTGTGTTAGCTTGTTGATTAGGTATATGCTAAGGAGGACTAGTTCAAGGCATTGTGTCCACTAATCCGCTGGTATGCTCGATGATGTTTAACTATGGAAGGTTCAAAGCCACAAGCTACCCGTCCCGATGTAATAATGTTTCTCGAAAATTGACTGTGGAGTGCATATTATAGGCGGAATTTCCACTCATGTGGGGGATTGTTGGAGAAATTAGGTTTAATTATTTAATCAATTATTTGGTTATTTAATTAAAATAATTTGAGGTTTAATTTTCGGGAAATTAAACGAGATTGTGTTGGTTGTTTAGTTAATTTCTTAAAACCGAATTTCGGTGAGTGAGAAATTGATATAAATATTGAAATGTTAGAGTATCACTCTTAAGTATTAAATGTGCTATATTAACTCTAGTGATAATTGTCCCACATCGGATAATGTGGGAGTTAATTCACTCCTTATATGTAAAAAGTGATTAAAAGAATTCAAATTATAAGTGGGCTATGCATACATAAATGGGCCACACGCACGTGCCCGCCCGCTCGGCCGTGCCGTCTTTGTCGAGCCGAGCCCGTGTCCGTGTTCTTGGCTTTGGACTTTGGATGGACTTTGGGTGTACTTGGGCTTGGTGGTGGTGTATGTATAACTTTTTTAGCCCAAAAATTCTGGGCCTTATCCTAGTCGAGGCCGGGAAAGTGAATTTGATTGAATCGAATTTCATTTGATTTGAATTTGAAATTCAAAAGTCGAGAGATGAATACGGGACAGAGGCAATGTACAGATTCATGGCGTTACAAGTCAATATGTAATAGCTGGTAATTTGAATTCAAAAGTCCAAAAGTCATAGAATGAATGCGGACAGACGGATGTCAGATTCATAGTGTTTCAAGTCAGTGTAGCAGGTGGGTTGTTACCAAACTTAACCACAAATCTAACTTTGACGGAATGGCATTGATTACCATAATTTTGGTCTTTTGTCTCTTCAACGGTCTCGGTGTTCATATATTCTAGTATACTGATCCGGTTTGCACGTTCTTGATTCGGTGGAGCTCGTTTTCAAGTGGTGCTACTTGAATCCGAGCGAAAGTTGTTTCACCTTTGGAAACATTACGTCGAACTGTGAGCACTAGCCGGGACGTATTTGTTTTACGGGCAAAGGATCATTTCCTTGACTCGACTTACATCTTTGTTCGTGTTGCTTGAGTTCGTTGTAGCGATCGTTGAAGCTTGTTCGTGATCAAGAAAGTTACTAATACTTTTTAGTTGAAGAAGTATTACTTGTGTAATTTTCTTTTCTTTTTGTAATTTTCTTGCTCTTTTCTTTTAGTTATTTCCGTCCCGAATATTATAAAAATCATCGTTGGTGTACTTATAAACCAACACCTCGATGGTTTGGTCCTCGGTCGTGGAAGTACACATTTGATATATTAGAAGAAGCAAGCGTACAAGGTTGTCGCCCGAGTACTTTCCCATGGAGCAAAATGTGCAATTCCGGAAGCCACGTAATAGTCCCGTATTGAGGCAGGAACTTATCGTAGACTTGTTGGAAGACTACTATATTTGACGGTGGCGCGGCCTGATATCACTTACGCCGTAAATATTCTTAGTCAATTTCTTAGTGATCCTAGAAAAGAGCATATGGAGGCAGCGGGGCGTGTTCTCCACTACTTGAAGAATACAGCTGGTCAAGGCCTATTTCTCCCACGTCAAGAAGGACTTCAGCTTGAGGCTTTTGCGATGCAGATTGAGCAGGTTGCACTTTCACTCGCCGCTCATGCACAAGCTATTTTATATCTCTTGGGGGAGCACTAATATCTTGGAGGACAAAGAAGCAAACAGTGGCCTCTCGCTCTTCGGCTGAGGCCGAATATAGTGCCATGGCTGTCACAATGAGTGAGGTATTGTGGTTACGGTGGTTGCTTAAAGTTAAGAGTTGCGCAAGAAGGTGGCACTGTCTTATACTGTGATAATCAAGTTGCTTTGCATATAGCAATTGGTATGACACAGTTGGTATATTATTCACTTAAAATGGGTAGCGGATTGATATTACTGTTTATCAACATGTCACAAAAAAATAAAGTAATTAAGGAGCGCGCGCACATATATATTTATATATGTGAACTGGATAAGAATTGGAAAAAAAAATGGTTGAATTTTTATTATTTGTTAAATCAGAGAACCGAGATTGAATGTTTTCCCGAGATGATGGAGTTTCTACAAACAAAAAATATAAGTCATTATAAATACATAATTAATATATAAGGTATATATAATGTTTTTTTAAGCAACCAGTCTTTTCAATTACTCTTGATCCAGTTGCATTTTCTTCCAACATTTGACGTATAATAATAACATATATAAGAAAAATAAATGGCAAAGTGTATTATGAAAAAAAAATTATGGTGAAATTTGATCCATTTACTAAAAAATTTCAGTTATCATAAGCTGAAGGGTATTACATATATTAGTAAAGAGTATCGGTCGTGATAACGAAAGAGTATGCACCATATTACTAAAGCGTATCAATCATGATAAGCCGAAGAGTGTTACTTATATTCTTGAAAGATATCGGTCGTATGACCTATATTACAACACAAAACAATATTACAAAGAGTATAAGCCATGATAACGAGAAGGGTATCACCTATATTACTAAAGAGCATTAGTTAGGATAACTGAAAAATAAATTGAATTTATTTTTTCAATGTGGATCAAATTTTACCGTGAAACTTGTTTCATTCTAGACATACTCAAAATAAATTTTGAAACAATAGAAAATAAATCAAGTAATAATAAATTAATATTAAAAAACCGTTAAAAGACAAAAAAAAAAAAAAAGGTCTGCTAATGATGCTGGCATGGCGTCATTACTCTCAGTTTTGGAATTGTTATTCGAGACGTTTATTAGTTTTGTTGTGGGAATTAACTTTTGGCTCAGTTTATTTGAACCATCATATTTGATTAATACACTATTTAAATAAAGACACCATCCTTTTAATTAATATGTGATAAATACATCACCTCATAATTGTCTAAAATGTTGTATTTCAGTTTTGTAAACATTTATGTGAATTAATTTATACACCATCATCTTATTCTTCCTCATCTTCCCCTCTTTCAAAGTTTTAAAATGTTGAAATTCCTCATATTTTTAATCGAACGACAAAAATAAAATTTGAATGTCTAATTGCCATTGTTGCTCGCCGCCTCTGATACGATTTCAGTATTTCAATATTGGTCCATTAACTTTTGAACTTGGTCTTTGTAATTCTTTTGGTAATTTCTTTTAGTTTGTTAGTTTGTTAGCAAGTTGTTAGGAAGAAACCTCTATATAATGCTTTGTATGCTCATCCTTTGGAATGAATGAGAAATAAGATTTAGCTTTGCAATATTATTTTGCAACCGGCGTCCCTGCGGCTGAGCGGAGTGTCGCCGGAAATAGTTCGTTTATCGTGCAAACATCGTTGCTTGCCGGCTGAGTCGGAGCTCCGGTGTATCGGTAGAAAACGGTTCTCATCAATTGGTGCTTTCATTGAGAGGTGGAATCACGGTGAGAATCGCGCTTCAAAATTAAAGGATCAATGGCTAGTCTATCATTGAACCAAAAGAGAGTTCAAGAACATGGAAGATGGTGTGCGTCTTGAGTTCTTGGAAAACAAGCTAGATCGAATGGAAATGGTCGTTGCAGATTAAAAGGAAGAGTCGATTCAATAGGGAAAGTTGTGGAGTCGATTGGAAAAGAAAATTGATCGCATGCTTAGGTGCAAGAAACGCAAAAGGTCGTCGAGTTCACCCTCGGATTTGTGCAGGCAATTCAAGGGAAATTTCAGATGAGATCAATTTTGACGAAGGTTGCTTTCGAATTGTGACCGAATTCATGTCTTGGGGAAGACATCTTCAACAAATTTCAAGAAAGTGTCCTGTCTACGGCCAAAGTGGATGATGGAAAGATGGAGAAAGGAGATGCCCTTCATATAACCAACATTGCTGGAATTTACGGTGTGGTCAAAGAAAATAAGAACCTTGACCTTCTAGCTCACAAGGTGATGGTTGCCATAGTGCGTTGTGAGGAGATTACCAATGAGAAGTTCAATTGTTTGGCTTCCGACAAGGATTGGCTATCTCTGAAGCAAGCTGTAAAAACTAGTGATGTATCACGCTTTGGAAGAAGTATAAGCTCCATCTTGAATAGATATCTAAAAATGATTTGGAATCTTGAAAAACTTGTGGGTAGAGGAGAAGGATTTCTTGCTTTTGTTCGTACATGCAGTGTCTTCTATGCCCGAGTTCAATAAAGATGTTGTCAAGAATAGGAATGAGAGGAAAAATGTTGTGATGGCTAAGGTGGAAGAATTCACACGATTTCGTTCAACTTTGGATGATCAAATTTTTGTTTTCGAGAGGAAAATCGTGCTTCTTCTCTTGACGTTACAAGAAATAAAAGATCGGTTCGGAGCATATCCTTGAGGACAAGGATGTTCTTTATGGGGCCGGGAATGATACGATTTCAGTATTTCAATATTGGTCCATTAACTTTTTGAACTTGGTCTTTGTAATTCTTTTGGTAATTTCTTTTAGTTTGTTAGTTTGTTAGCAAGTTGTTAGGAAGAAACCTCTATATAATGCTTTGTATGCTCATCCTTTGGAATGAATGAGAAATAAGATTTAGCTTTGCAATATTATTTTGCAACCGACGTCCCTTGCCGGCTGAGCGGAGTGTCGCGGAAATAGTTCGTTTATCGTGCAAACATCGTTGCTTGCCGGCTGAGTCGGAGCTACGATAAATCGAAATTTAACGTCGCGGTTCTCATCAATTGGTGCTTTCATTGAGAGTATCGAGAACCGCGGTTTCAATTCGGAGTTATGAGTGCGAATGCGATTGGTAACGCCATGGATCGAATCAATGCTTCCTTGGATCGAATTGAGCGAATGTTGAAGCGATTGCTCATGACAATCAAAGAAGAAGAAAGGGTTGAGCTCAAAGGCAGGACTAAAATCAATTTCACATAGTGATTATGAGTCGAAAGTGAATCAAGGCGATGACTCGAAGTTGAAGAGAAAATCCCGTTCTAAGGAGAGTAAGAGATCCCGACCACGGTCCAAAGAAAACAAGAAGATGAAATTGATAAGGGAGAAGGTTGGAGATGAAGGAAAGTCCCGGAGAATGTGTGATTCGGAATCGACCATAATGGGTTTAAAGCTCTCCACGCGGCGGTGGAGTTGGTGAAATTGAGAAGTGCAAGTTCTTGGTTAAGGAAGTGGAAGTCAACCTTGATGTCAACGCTCACAAGGGGGATACCTCTCTTCCTGTTGCTGTCAAAGGGGAGCATGTAGATATTGCAAGGTATCTCATAGAAGGAGAAAACAAGGAGAATATGAGCTTGTTGCTAACAAAGGGTCTTGATATAGAAGCTGATTCTATGGGTGGAATCTTTCGCTGCACTTCGCCGCAAAATTTGGGAGTGCCGGCATTGTCAACTTTCTCAATGCCACTCCTTCCCCTGCCCAAGACATTCTTGACGCTTCTGACTCTTGAAGACATTCGAATGCTGAAAGAGAAAGAAGGTGCAGCAGAATTAGGTGGTGTCTTCGAGGGAGTTGGTGATGAAGAACGCAAGGAACAAACCAAAGCCTTTGATGTTTGACTGGCGATTATTGCAGTTATGGACCTAAGTCATTTCGGTTCAAAATGTATGAGGAAATTCTGGAAAGAGGCTAAAATGCTCACGTATTTGCGCCATCCTAATCTGTCAAATTAATTGGTTATTTTGTTAATGAAGGCCACCGATTCCAAGTGTTCGATAGAGGTAAAAAATCTCACCGGCGTTGGGTGGCGCAACTAAATAAAAAAAAAAAAGAAGAAGAAGAAGAAAAATACACAGTATAAATTCTGGTATGGTTTGATGAATCGGGATCCTTCGATTTGATTGGGATTTCACTTGGTTTACTTTGCCCACCATATGTACGATAAAATGTCCTTTTGAGTTTACATGGAGTTGCATATGGGCGTAATGAGTTTTCATTGAAATGATACAAAAATTTATTTTAGATTTCATCCTTGAGGACAAGGTCAATCTCGAAGAGCCGGGAATGATGCAAACTTAGTTTTTCCATTCTTGGTCCAAGAACTTCTGGTTGTTTTGATGCAACTATTGTTAGTTAATTTACTGTTTTAGGCCAGTAAGTTGGGTTTGGTTGTTAGAGTCGGTTAGTTAGTTCTTTAAATACCTTATGAACTGGTTTATTCAGGGAATTAATGAGATAATTGATTAGCTTCCATAGCTTTTTTCTTTGCAAATTCTTTGCAAAATTATCGATAACTTGCCGACTGAGTCGGGGTTACGATAAATCGAAATTTAACGTCGCGGTTCTCATCAATTAATGATACGATTTCAGTATTTCAATATTGGTCCATTAACTTTTGAACTTGGTCTTTGTAATTCTTTTGGTAATTTCTTTTAGTTTGTTAGTTTGTTAGCAAGTTGTTAGGAAGAAACCTCTATATAATGCTTTGTATGCTCATCCTTTGGAATGAATGAGAAATAAGATTTAGCTTTGCAATATTATTTTGCAACCGACGTCCCTTGCCGGCCTGAGCCGGAGTGTCGCCGAAATAGTTCGTTTATCGTGCAAACATCGTTGCTTGCCGGCTCGAGTCGGAGCTCCGGTGTATCGGTAGAAAACGCGGTTCTCATCAGCCTCCTCGACACCACCATGTTCAAAGGTAAGTATTTAATGTTCTAAATTTGATGATTGATATTGAATTTAGATTTTTAATTTTGAGAACCGTATGTTAAATTTTAGTGTTAAAATTATGTGTTGAATACGTTTTTGTGTACAAATGAGCAAATAATATTCAAATTGTGTAGATGTATGGTAGTATGAATGCAAAAATTAGGCTTGTGACTTTTGGGTCGAAAAACACAATCCTATATTTCCGGCATTGATTTTTCGAAAATATGTCAGCCTTTAGAAAAAATCAAAAATTGTAAGTTTTTTCGAAAAAAAAATCTGAAACTCATTTTTAGTAAATACACCATTAAATTAGTAAATACATCACCAAAATTTTGAGGGGGAAAATGAAATTAAAAAAATACTTTCGTCCCTCTTTAAACTTTACATTTGAGGGATGACAGAGATTTTAATGAATATAATATTTTATTTTAAATGGCGGAAAGTATAAGAAAAGTAAAAAGGTAGAAAAAGAGCATAAGAAGAGTAAAAAGAATAGAGTATTTTATATAAATGTGGGATCACAACTTCTTTTAAAAATAAATGTGAAACTTTAAGTGGGACGACATAAATTGTAAAATATAAAGCTTAAAGAGGGATGGAGGTAGTACATTATTTGGGGAAAAAAAAATTGAAACTGTGTCTGTTTTTCTATTTTTTTTTTTTTGATTTGGAAGCGTGTATCAACAAATTTGGATGGTGTATTTACTAAAAATGAGTTTTTAAAAAAAAATCGGACTGACAAATTTTCAAAAAATCAGTGCCTAAATGTAGTATCGCGAAATTAAAAAAAAAAAAAAAAAAAAAAGCGCTAAACAACACTTATGCTATAAAATTATTCTACTCATATCACTAGTACTTCACTCGTGCTTCGCACTTAATAATTATAAAATAATATAAAAGAATATATTTTTAAAAATAAATTAGCAAGAAATTAATTATAACTAATATTGTCCAATTAATTGTAATTAATAATAATTGTAATTAACCAAGGGGGCATAGCCCACTTGGCCACCGCTCCTCACTTAAGTGGGAGACTGGGTTGATTCCTTCGGGAACGAATTGGAGTGGGAGATATAAGGAGACTTGGAGAATATGAATTTGTAAGGAGACTTGGCGAACTAACTTCTAACCTCTAACAACTAACATTTACCGATCAAAAAAAAATAATAATAATAATTGTAATTTGCAAAGACTTGTCAATTAATGCATAATTGAATACATTAATACAAATTTCCCATTTAAAACACTCAAAATATACAATCAAGATGAAGATCAAATCATAGATCAACGGTTTTGGAAGAATGACGCCAAAACTATTTTCGCCGATTAGCTTCTATTATATATGTATAGATTTCATTTGCTCAAATTATAATAATATGTATAACAAACATTACATGAAAAACAAACAATATCCAACGAAACTAGTTTAAAAAAGACCCTTTCCACTTTCACCACTTTAATATATTAGATTGGGCCACGGTTCAAGGCTCGTCCGCCCAAACGGGTCATAGGTTCAACTTAGTCCATGTAATTTGGGAATTCATTTTAAAGTGTCGTCTCAGTTAAATCTCAAATATAAATATTTATTTTATAAGTATTTCAATTCATGGCTTATTATTTTTTTCAATTTAAGATTTGATTTAAATTCTCTTGTTTCAATTCAAGGTTCAAACAAAAAATTAATTTTTAATTTAAAATTATACAAGATATAGAATTAAAAATTAAAGGCATACGTTGTAAAATAAAAATAACTTTATTATTTTGAAAAATAAAATCTTCATTAAATTTGTTATTAATAAAATGTATAATTTTTATTTTTATTTTTATCATCTTATAATAGTTTGAAATTTTAATTTAGTGGTTTTTTTTAATGATAACTAGCTTTTTTTTTAAATTAAACTCGTATATGATGATAAGAATAAAAATAAGACAAACGTACATCGGTAATTAAAAGAAATTAATGAGATTCTTTTTCAATTTAATGAAAATATTTTTATTTATAACATATATCTCTATTTTTTATATTTAACATCTTGTATGGTTTTAATTTGTATGGTTTTAATTTAGAAATGAAGTTTTTACAACCAAGTGCAACCTTTTAGGCCTAATTACAAGCAAATGCTACCCTTTTTCTCTCTCCTATCAATTTTACCAACATACCCTTAATTCTTATTTTTCTCTTTGCCGATGTCTCTCTCTCTCTCTTCTGTCCTTTTATCCGTTCTCTTTCCTCCCCTCTCCGACTATTTCTCTTTTTTTTCTCTCTCACTTATACCGTTTCTCTTTCCTCTTTTTGACTAATTCAATATCTTCTCTCTCTAACTATTCTCTCTCCTCTCTTTTGTTCGACTCTTCCTCTCTCATTTCTATTTGTCTGGAGTCCGAGTTGAATTCGGCGATGGATTGTTCTGGGATTTGGCAGCAACAATGGTGGAACGGTTGGAGTTGCAGCGACAAGGGGCGAGAATCTGGGTTCCTCGGCGATGGCGGATGTGCGACAGCCGAGACGACGATGGTGAGATGCGCGAGGAAGCGACGCTGGCAGTGTCGCGACGCGACGGTGGGTTGTGCGATGGCGAGGCGAGAGCGCCGCTGGTTCGCCGCGGTGGCTGCGTTGGTTGGTTGCGACGATGCGACACGACGGCGGTGATGACGTGGGTCATTAACACGCATTGGTACCAGTTTTGGGAGTTGATTCTTTAAAAGCATGTTGCTGGAGGTTCACTTTTTTCAATTTCCTGCACATGCCATATTGAAGATTGGTTTTGCTTCGATTCATTATATAGCAATTCACAAAATACTTTAGAATTATGGGTGAATAGTGCAATTTGTTTTCATGGATACTGTTAAAAATAACAATCTTCTTCGTAAATCTTGTGCTTGTAACATAGAGCTATTGGTGGTTGCTGGGAATTGCAGATTGATTGGGGGTGCACGATTGGGTGTAGATCTGGTGAAGAAGAAGGTGGGTGTACTCATCGCTGGGTGCACTCGCTAACTGATGTGTGTATCTTAGCCGATTCTGCCTAACACAACTTCATTCGATCATATTTTTATGCGTACGAACTCCGATTTAGATGATTTTTTTTTGCTACGCGAAGCTCTCACGGCCCTCTTTCCAACCATGCAATTTTTTGTTTGATTTGAAAATATTATTAGTCTTCATTTTGTTCTCAAAGTTGGCTTCAAACCTACAATTTCAAACTCAAAACACCAACTCTAAAATCAAATGCAATTAGTTAATTAATAGTGAAATAAACATGATATTCAAATCAAATGAGAAAATTAAGCATACAATAATCATGCAATTTTCACACTAATTTGACCACTTTTTGGTTAATTTGTTTTTGGAGTTGGACTTTTGAATTTGATCTCTTGATCAAACAATTTGTCCACTTTTATATTTTCCACGGTGTCGAAGATATGGCAAATATTTATCCAGTTATTGTGCAAATATTTTTGGTATTGTGCAAAAAAATTAGTTATTGTGCAAATATTTTTGGTATTGTGCAAAAAAATTCGGTTATTGTGCAAAATACTTATTTTATTTTGCACATTCATGTAAATTACATGAACAACCTAACAACATGGTTGCACAATATTTAAAATTTTAGAACAACCTATTAATATTTTTACTCATATTTGCATAATTGTGAATATATCTATAGGTTACATTTTGTAATATGATGTTTGCATCTGATCTTAACCATTGTTATTGTATGAAAATATTTTTTATCCCGACAAATATTTTTTGGTATTGTGCAAAAAAATTCAGTTATTGTGCAAATTTTTTTATCATTATTCAGCTTTTTTTTTTACTATTGTGCAAATATATTTCACCATTTCAAAACTTTATATGCAAATGACACTAAATAATATGAGTTTTTGATGTTGTGCAAACATTTTTCTCATTATCATTGTGCAAATATTTTCCGGTATTGTGCAAACATTTTTCTCACATCATTGTGCAAGAATTTTTCTAATACCGTTCCAATATTTTTAAGTAAATATTTTGTACATTCAAGTAAATTTATAATATAATTGTTACTTATATTTACACTTGCACAACGCAACACAATGTAATTAATATGCTTGCACAATATCATTAATATATTAAAGTATGTGCAATATTTATTGGTGGGTGTACAAATATTTTATTTTGCACATTCAAATAAATTACTTGAACAACCTAACCACATATTTGCACAATACTTATTTTAATTTGCACATTCAAATAAATCACTTGCACAACCTAACAATATATTTGCATAATATTTAAAATCATTAGCACAAATAATATATTTACACATATATAAAATCATTTGCACAACCTTCAATTATTCCCTTTCTTTGATCCCGCAAATAAAAATCTTGTAACAAAGAGTCCTATAGTTCTAAGAGAAGTGACTACCAAAGGGGAAGCTAACATCCAGTTTAGATATCCTTAAAAACGTGTCGTACTAATGAGATTTACAAGGCATAGTTCTCAACGAATTACATAATAAGAAAACAAAGACATTTAAACTAGCACAAAGGGGATACTGACAAATGTGTTTTTGAACACACCTTCGATATATCCCATCTCCACGAGAAGCTGGCAAAACTTTCACATACTTGAAGAATGTTGATGTAATCGGATTTTTAAAACATCGATCGGATGCACAGAGTGTCTATCGCAATCCACTTGCATTTAACATCAAGCTAGGATTTAGTAGGGAAGCAATGACCAAACATTAATGGTACAGTGCTATATGTAAATCATATGAAAAGATAATATATCCACAAGCCAATAAGCGCTCAATAATTGCTACAAATCGTTGAAAAAGTTAACCCCATAAAAAATTAAAAAAGAAAGAAAGTAGGAAAAAAATTTTAAAAATGGAATTCACCGAAGAAAATCACACAATTAGGAAGTAAACACAACAAGCATTGCAAATCTCTCATTTATGGAACTTAGAGAGGGGAAATTTTTATTGCGAGAAAAAAAAAAGGGATCTAGCATATCAACAACACTAATGGTACAGGGATGACCGCAACCGATGTTTGTCCACACGGAAGGGAAATAACGTCACCTTAGTAGCGAGATCGTTCTGCCGGTGCTCGATTTTAGATCGACGGTGATGGTGGTTCTCGCGAACAAAGGCGGCGACGCAAGACGATTTTAGATCGAAGAAAATTGGGGTTTTGAAAACCAGGTCCTCACCTCCGAGATCGACGGCGAAAGCGGTTCTCTCGAACAAAGACGGCGACGCACAACAATTTTAAATCAACGGCGAAATTGGGGGTTTTGAAAACCAAATTTTCACCTTCGAACCTCAGAAACCAGATTTTGAAACATCAACAACGTTATGAGAGAAATGAAGAAATATTGTAGTAAGTGAAATCGCTTTGTATTGAGAACTTTCAGATTCGAATTTGAAATTTGAAAAATGAAACTAAAATCTGTATTTGAATAAAGCGAAAATATCTCTGGTTTTGATTTGAAAAATCTGCGCAGAAAAGTACGTTGATTTGACGCTTTTCTCGCACCGGGGATTTTGCACAATTTTGCGGCTAGGGTATTGTTGTCTTTTTCACTGCTTTTTGCACTCCTATGTAATTAATCACTTTGTAGATGCACTTGAATGTAATATGCACTACAATTTGCACATGTATGTTACTAACTCTTTAAAAATTTAATATTTTTGTAGCGCATTAAATTAAGACAAAAATTTTAATTAAACCTTAAATTGAAAAAAAAATCTTAAATGGAAACACTTTAAAATAAGCATTTATATTTCACACTCAACCTAAAAATTTGAGTATTAATATAAAATTCTTCCATAAATTTTTTTATCAAACCATTTTTTTAACATAAATTTTTTATCAAACAATTTTGACATACTTTTAAAAAATAAAAGTAGAAATTGTATTTTGTTGACACACCATTTAATTTTTTTATCAAGAAAATAAAAATATTATAATCTTAGAGTATAAGGGGTACTCCAACCTTACAATATTGTGTTTACATCAAAGTACTCTCTAAGCCACTCTAGGATTCGAACTCCAATCTCGAAATGTTACACAATTAACAAATTTATCTCGCACTACGATCCATGACCATATTCTTGCTTTAACTCCCAAGAAGCTTTTTCGAGTGTTGATCATCGTTCCATTAAACACAAAATCATTCCTAATTTTTCAGATTTCCACACAATGGCTCGACCAAATAGTGTTTGCTATTCTCTTCAACTCCAGTTTCCCAAGAATGCTACTATGTTGTAAGAAATGTGCAGAGGGACTATAATGCATGACCATATCAATTCCAACCCAATTATAGTATTTATTCCACATATCCCTACTAACCTTACAAAGGAACGAGAATATGATGAACAGTCTCCTCACCTTCTCCGCATAGTGGACATAACAATGACACATTTGTTGGCACCGCACCTCTCTTTTTAAGCTCACAAAGTTGGCGATCTCTCCTTGGTTGCTTTCCATACTATCGCTTTTACTCTCACCGGTGCATAGCTACTCCATAGATTCTTGAAGACCTTCTTTTCCATTGTTTGCAACTCTGTGTGTCCAGCTTGATTATGCCTCTTGTATGCCTCCTTTGTCTCGTACACCCCTATTGAAGAATGCATCCATATCCATCGATCCGCTTCCTCACTATTCAACCCGATTCTATCCAAAAAAAAAAAAAAAAAGTTGTTAAAAGATTTAAATTAGCTCTATCTCTCACTCTCAACTCCCTCTTCCACTCGAACTCTCATTTCCAGCCGTCCTTCCCCCACCTTCCCATTTTCCTAATCGAAAACTCTTGTTGGACACTAATTCTAAATAATCTAGGAAAAACTTCCTTCAAAACACCCTCTTCTACCCACCAATTTGACCAAAATTTAGTGCTCTCCTCCTCCCAACAATTTTCACGAACTCCCTCCTCAATCCATTTCCTCCCTCCAAAGTATCCTGCCACCACAAAGAAACCGACACCCCCTACCTCCTCTTCGTGTCCTATCCCCTATATCGAAACGGATCTTTCCCATACCTAGATTTAAGCACCTTCACCCACAACATCTCGCTATTTTGGAGGACTCTACCCACCTATTTACCCAACAAAACCTTATTGAAAACATGAAGATCCCGAATACCCAAACTTTCTTTACTCTTCTCCTTACATACCTCGCCCCACCTAACCCAAGAAATCTTGCTATTATCCTCACATCCCCCTCATAAGAATTTTCTCCGGATAGCAATAAGATCATTGATTACTTTTTTTGGTAGCTTGTAGAACGAGAGACAATAGATTGGATAACACCGACTATATCAAAGTGATGCGTCCCCCAAAGATATGTGGCGTCCTCTCCACGAATTTAGTCGACGTCCGACTCTATCAATCAGCCGATTAAATCCCACTTTTACCCCCAAATAAGCGAAAGGTACTTTGCTCACTTCGCATCCCAAATAAACCGACATATCCTCCAATATTGATTCCTCCATATTTATCCCCAAAGCGCACATTTATCGAAATTGACCTTGAGACTCGTAACTCATTTCAAACATACGCGAGAATATGCTTAATAGCTCGAATATTCGACACCTTACGAATAAGAGAAGATTGTATCGTTGGCGATCTTGAAGATGTGAAATTGTCCCAACTTACGCCTCCAAAATGTCGAACTCCATGCTCTTTTAACCATTAAGCATAAGCCCTCAAAGAACTATTAGAAATAGAAAAGGGGATAGTGGATTTCCCTGTCTAATTCCGCATTCCGTTAATATTATCTAGTTGGGCTCCCATTAACCAGAATTGAGGTCGACACCGTGGATATGCACTTGCGAATCCGATTCTCCATCTACTCGAAAAATTCAAACCTTCCATCATCTCGTCCAAAAATCCCAAACCACCATATCGGATGCTCTTTTGCTTCTTTTTCTTAGCCTCATCCATCATCTCATTAAGAATCATAATACCATCCAGGATCTGTCTTCCTCCAATAAAAGCAGATTGATTCTCGAAATTACTCCATCCGTAACTTTGCTAATTACTGTTTGCTAAAGTTTTGGCAATGATTTTGTAAAGGCTTCCAATAAGGGAGATTGGTCTCGTAATCCTCCAAAGAACTACAATTATCTCTTTTGGAATAAGGACTATAAAAGAAGAATTCATCCCTTTTACGATCCTTCCCCTCTCATGAAATTCAGACATCATTTGCATAATCTTCTCCTTCATGTTTTCCCAATTAGCTTTAAAAACGCAAATGAAAAACCATAAGGACTTGGACTTTTATTAGAATCACAGCTCCAAACTGAATTTTTAATCTCTTCCTCCGTAAAGTTCGCCACCGTAAATTCGTTACGTAAATCGTTAATTTCGAATGGAATATATCATGTGGGAAATATGGCCGAGAGATATTCCTTGCCTCAAACTATCTCTTGAAGTGGTCCTCCACTACTTACTTTACTTCATTGACCGATTCAATCCATGCGTTATTCACCTATAGTCCCTCCAAACCCGAAGATTTTGATTTCTTTTTTATCCAATTATGAAAGAATTTGGAGTTAATGTCCCCTTCTGCTATCCACTTTATTTTTGCCTTTTGAGAAAGTAATTTATCCCTCCAGATCGATGCCCTCAACATCTCCGCCATTAATTGATTCCTTCTTGCAATTTCCTCGTCCTCCAAACCCATCGCTTCATCAATATGATCCAACACTTCAATTTCTCCCTTTCTTGATTCAATTTGCTGCTCCAAATTACCAAACACAGACTTATTCCAAGTTTTTAAGTTAGTTTTTAGTAATTTCAGCTTCTCTTTAAGTCAAAAGTCAGCCCATCCCTCACTCTATATTGCCCACTTCACTTTTAAGAAATTACCAAACTCCGGATGTGAGATCCAACTGTTGATGAATCTAAACGGCCTCGGTCCCCAATCTTTAATTGCTAACTCCACATAAATTGGGCAATGGTCCGAAAATGTTGCTCCCACATCTAAGAGAAAAATTCGCCATTTGTGAAGCCACTCATCATTCACCAACATTCGATCAAGCTTACTCTTGCAAGAACCATCCTTCCTAACTAGGTCAAGAATCATTAGTCATCGGAATTTCAAATAGATTTGCTTGTGCTATGAAATCGTTAAAAGCTATCATATCATTTTAATCAACACTTGCTCCCGCCCACCCTCTTATATTCATTCCGGATTGCATTGAAATCCCCAACAACACAGATAAGAGTATCCCTAAGGGGTGCTAAATAATTACGCTTTAAATCCTATAGAACAACTTTCTCCCGATACTCGCATGGAGCATAAACATTTAAGATACACATACTACTCCCATCTTCCCTAAGAAAACCATTTCTGCCAAAACTCCCCTTCTATGCCACGAACTTATCTTATGAAAAACTCTGTCATTCCACGGTGATAGTAACCCGCCGATTGTCCTTTTCCGCCTCTACACTCCTAATCTAAATTTTGCAATTTTGCTCCCCCATAAGGATCTCGCACATTTTGATTCCCATTGCCTCCATTTTTGCTTTCTTGAAGACACCCAAATTCAATTTTATATTTACCTATCAACTCTCTAATTTCTCTCCTCTTTGCTTTCTTACACACCCTCGAACGTTGTACCTACAAATATTCATTTATTCATTAACTTTGGCGCCCGACCCCGTTGATTTCTTGGCCTTTCTTGCTTCAACCCTGTCTTCTTTCTCCAATATCTCAATCTGTCACCTCATAGCCTCATCCGAAATTTTACTCAATAAGCCTAGACGATCGCCCACCTCCCGGGCACGGCGGGCCTCCTCAAATATTTCCTCCACTCTTTTCATTTTCCTCCACCTTTTCTCCTCAAAACTATTATAGAATTTCTCACCCGATTTTTTCTCGTGCCCTAGCCAATTTCTTCACTTCAAAGAATGCTTGCCGGAAGACACACCTAAGAACCACCAATTGAGATTTTAGCGCTTTTTCCAGGTGAATTGTCCACCGTCGGCATCGCCTTCGACATCTTGCAATTTGGGGGAATTTGGTACCCCAATGGATAGTTATCGTAATTAATATCTCGATATTCGATCTTTGGTAAATCCTTTCTGCTCATCCAGAGTATTGGGCCCCAAAATAGAAGGAAATGTCTTTTCATAATTCCATTGGGCCGTAGAATTCAAAGAATTAGGCCCACCTAATTTTTTTATTATACTCCAAATCCACTTCAGCCCCAAATTAAGGAATAAATTTATTCCCCGCGGACCACCGCGGTTTAGAGCAAGGATTACTAGAGCGGCTCGACTTGTTTGGCCGATTTTTCCTCCGGTCGCCGCTTCGAATACGAAACGATTACCATCTTTGTCGCTAGGTTTTGGAGATGAACCATCTCCTTTGATTACCCGGAAGCATCTCGGGTGAACACAACCTGGTCGGCCAACGCCTTAATCGGAGAGGATATCTCTGATTGACCCCTTCTCATCGGACGAGACTATGTCTTCTTCCTCCATGATCTCTGCTCGTCCCGATAATATTTCAATCCTCTTCTTCCTCAATAATCCTAATATAAAAGATATTCCCATCAATGTCCACCTAAAAGGTTTCTTCGATATTTTAGGGAGTGAAGTTCATATCAAGATTCTTGCACTTTGTAATGTCTTCTCGTCAATCGCTTCCTGAGCAATCTTCACTAACTTCCCGAACTTTGCCGCTATCATGTTAAAAACACGGGATTCTAGGAGTGCAACTAACTCCAAACCATTTAGTCCAAACTGCTCTTCGTTGTTAACAAAATTCCCTTCCCATTCCCGTATGAATTCAAACCACTCTTGAAAGCAATTTAAATCCTCCAAACGAATTAAAGTATTATTTAACGGTTGAAAGAGAACCAAGTCCCCCACGTAAGTCGCTCCGATAGTGTTTCCACATATCTCCTTGATTAAACTACCTATTTTCCACCATGACCACTTTTCCTTCAAATTTCCGGTGAAACATCTCCCAAGAAATTCCTTGTCCTTAGTGGTCGATATATATTGGAAATCCATAAACTTATTCTACAATTCTGTTTTTGGGTTCTTCTTCCTTTCTCCTAACCCCCACTATATTGGCGTATGACAAATTTCCTCTCTTCTCGTTTCGATACCTAACCGTATGTTTCGGGATTGCTTTTTCCACCCTTAACACTTGTCGAACCGGCCCCCTCTCGAATTTGGATAGATTAGCTCAAGTTTGTAACTTCGAACCACATATTATTCAGCCTTCATCTCATTTCGACTTATTAATATTGCTCACAAATTAATCGAGACAAAACCATATCCGACACCATCTCTTCCTTTCTTATTTGGAATAAAGATATCCCTAACTAATCCAACTTCCTTAAACCATTCTCGACAAAACATCACCAAGACAAATTGCCCTGGAAAATTCTTAAGAAAACGTCATTGATCTCTAGTTAGGGTCTCATACCTTGTTCCAATCGGTTTTCCATTGTGCTGATCGTCGCCTCTCGTGTTTAGGGTTCCTAGGTCTTCTTTTTCGCCTCACCGGTTGCCCCTCGTAAAAATTCACCGCCCAAAACCCCGTCCTCACCCACTCTGCCCTCAACCTCTCCAAAAATTATCTCACTAGACATGACTCTTCGTTTCTTGTATTGACACACCATTTAATTAATAAAGAAATTAAATACTACCTCATGAAACATGAATGATTTACACTCCATTTTATTCTAAATATTTAATTTTGGTTATTCACAAGTACTTACAATTTAAATGTCGTTTTGGACTTTTTAGTATTAATTAATTATGTTTCTTCTCAATTTGTCCTTAAACTTGTTTAAAAATAACTTAGATAATATTAATATTTAAAATCTTGTGTAAATTCTAAAACTATTAATTAAAAGTATATGAGAAAGTCAATATTTTTTAAAGAAGAGTCTTGTGTGAGACCATCTCATACATGAGATGTGATACCTTTCCATATTTTTATGATACTTTTTAAATATGAGTATTATAAAAATAGATAAAAATATCACGTCTCATGTATAAGATCGTCGAGAATTTTTATGATTTTCTTAATATGTGTGTGTTAGTCTAAAATGACATACTCCCTCCCGCAATTACTTTCACACTTTCTTTTTTCATCCATTCCAAAATTACTTTCACACTCTTAAAATGAAATACTATATGCTAACTATACCCTTACAATATCCTCAATTTTACATAAAATGTCATTATTTTGCACCTACACACAATTTAACTAATTTTTTACTTTATATATAAAAGTTTTCAAAATTATGCTTCAAATTTTTATTAATCAATTTATTTTTTTAAAATGTGCATCTCTGTTCGTATGAAAATAATTATGAGACAAATAGAGTAAATTTTAATAGGAGGGAGTACATTGGAAAAGCAAAATGGGGTAATGAATAGACATCTTTACCCCCATACATTATCTCTTGTATATCCATTAGTTACAAGTGTGGTTTATCTATCCATTTGAAAAGCAAAAGCTCAATGGATGGACTTCAGCAGATAGGCCTTCCAGTTGTCGGAATTGTTGCAGTTGCTGCTCTTACATTTTATGTTGTTAGTTTTGCTGAGATCAGAGAGGTTCTCTCTCTTTCTCTTTCTCTCTCTATTTCTCTCTCTACATGTATTTAGAGTACATGTATAACCGTTTGATTGTGTTGAATGTTATCAGAAATCTTTTAGAGATGCAGAAGAGAGAGAAGATTCTAATGGTGGATTCAAGTCATCTTTGAGTTCTAGAGAGAGAAGGGCCAGAAGAAAGGCTGAAAAACAATCTAAATCTTGAAACAGTTTATTATGCATATCTAAATTCAGTGTGGTTATTATTGTTGTTGCAATTTATGCATATATATTTTGTTCATATTTTGGCATCTTATTTAAGCATTTTGATGGACGATTTATCATTTTCATGTATAATTATCTTGGAAACTATGGTGCATGTTTGTTTTGAGTGATTATTATAGATATAGTATGTTTTTTTAAAATAAATTTAAGTGTTTGTTATTATTGATTTGTATTATCTATGGTCTGCAAAAAAATGAAAGTCTAACATATGTTTCTCATTTTTGAGGTATTAAAATTATCATCTACTTATTACCAAATTAATTGACAAAAATATTATTTTTTATTTAAAAAAATAGTAGATGAGATGAGAGTATAATTGTAAAATTTTAACTTATCACATGAATTAGTTCTCAATACAAACACTTGAAAATATTATGACTCATGTTAAATTATATTGTAATATATATTAACAAATATATAATTTGCATGATTAAGTAAAATATATCACACATAAAAAATTAAATGTATCACATATTTCATTATCCCTCAAAATTTAATACCCAAAACATACAGACGTGAACGTTATTAGTTTAGTTATAGGATTTGAATCATTTGATATCCGCGGCCTTCAAAGTGTATGAGATGTAATTAAGTGGACTCATTCTTTTTTCGGTTGTCATCTCTTTTTATTTGAGTGAGATTTGACAAATTTGAATGGAAAAATAAAATGAATGAGACAAATCCAATGAATAATAAATTTGTGTTATATTTTGGAATGGAAGAGTCGGTGGATGTAACTTAATGTCAAATCAATACTTTTGAGTGATGATGAAGTTTTATTTTAGTGTTTTCCGTCCATAAAATTATGATTGAGTGTTAAAAAAGTAAGAGAGATAAGTAAATATAAAAAAGTAGAAGAGAGTATGAGTAACTATGTGAAAAGTAGGAAATAAAATGAGTAAATATAAAAAAATTAAAGTGATGTGATAGTTTTAATTATATACATGTGTTACTATAAAGGCCAAACACATGTTATCGTATGAAGAAAAATATAATACTATATGAACAAACTCAAGACAACATATAATATTTTATTTTTTAAAAAATTAGTAGCACGTACTTACCTTTATAGTAATATATGTTTGACCTTATAATAACACATATTTGACATTATGATAACTCATGTTTGATCTTATATTAACACACTTGGAATTAAGATTTTATAGTTGTATTTGCGTGAGTTTTTTTTTTTTTCGAAAAAATGTGTTACTATGTGAACACAAACATGTTACTTTATGGAGAAATGTATGTTACTATATAAATTAATCGAAACAAAGTAACAATTGCGATTTTAATTCCAGTTTAAATAGAAACATAAATTTATCATCGAAGTTTGCATAAACTTTGTATTCATCATTGTTTAAGTTTTTTCCATTCTTTGTTTTCACCAATCGGATCATCCAACACCTAATTATTTAGCAATTTTCAAAAAATCATCCATGTCTTATCTTTTTTTTCTATTTTTTTGCTCATTTCTCCTCAATTTGATCTCGTAGTTGAATTTTTGGCTGTTCGCCGGATTTTCTGTTGTTATCACCTCCCGATCGCAGCCTCGCCTCTCGCATTATTGGTTGTCGTCACGATTTCGACCTATTTCGCGCGAATATTTATTTTGACCTATTCCATTGTGTGATCCACGAGATTTGCTCTCTTTAACCGTGAATTATTTCATAGGAGACTCGCTCTAATTTTAAATACATAATTTTCTATTTACTCCCCCGTCTCAAGAAGTTGTGCACACTTCTTCTGACACGGAAACTAAGAAAAATTAATTTTGTTGACGTTTATGAGAATAAAGTGTAAGAATATTTTGGGTGATTTAATGAAATAAAGTAGAGAGTAGAATAAGAGTGACATTTTTGTGATTTAAATGATATTGTGGGGGTATTAATATTGTATGATATTTCCATTTTAGGAGTGTGCATAACTTGTTTGGACAACCAAAAAAGGAAAGTGTGCATAACTTCTTGGGACGGAGGGAGTAATACTTAATATAAATATAAAAATCGGCAATTCAATGAAATTATGAAATTTTGAGGTGATATATATTTGTATTTTAAATCTGCAATTCAATGAAATTATGAAATTTTGAGAGGTATATATGATTTTCAGAGATATATATTTGTATTTTTGTAATGGTTCAACAAACAATTAAATTAACGAATAATTGATACTCCTCTCTATTTCATAAAACCTTTCAAACTTTTTTTTTTCATCCGTTCAATAATAAATTTCACTCTTAAAATTAAAAATTCTTTATAAATTTCACCCTCACAATTTTTCACTAATTTATATAAAATTCCATTATTTTTTTGACTCACACATACACATAATCCAATAAAAATTTATTTTATACATAAAACTTTACAATATTACCCCTTAAAACTCCAATCATTATTCTTCTTACTTACCGTGTATCCATTCCGTTCAAACACTCTAAAATTCAGCAAACATTTAAACTTATCAGACTCAAAAACCCTAGGCAAAGTTTAGATTATATAATAACTATCACAAATCTCGCGTATTACGCGTGTTATAAAATATAAAAATTTTAATTTTTTTACACCAAAAGAAATTAAATTTTAATCTATAAAGTAATAGAATATCAAATATTAATAATTTTGTGAATTGAGGAAAGAATATTAATTACAATTAAATGAAATTGCACAATTTTAGGAAATTAGTATCATTACAAAAATTCAAAATTTCCATTTATATTAGGCATTTAATATAGACTTGTCATATAGACAAACATATATAACATATTGACACATAATTAAAATCAGCAAAAAATCGACACATAATCGAAATGAACCAAAAGACGACACGTAAGCGAAATCAACCAAGACGACACCTCATCATTTTTAAACTCCCTATTAGTATAATAAGGGGATATACAGATAGAATATAAATTTCACAGGAGCAAACATGAAAAAACGTAGTACTGTTGCTTGGAAATATAAAAAACAAATGGCCAAATAAATTTGTTTTTATTTATTTATTAATTAGAAATATCATATGTTGATACCATGAAGGAAACAACAGTTGTGCTACAGTTTTTCACCATCATCAACAATCCATTGAAGCAGTTACTTCTGCTGAGACTTGAGCTCTGCAACCCTTTCTTCTGTGCACTTGAGAGCCTTTCCATAGATATCAATTAGCTGAAAGATCCAACATTCAATCAGATTCTGGCATTACAATTTCGCCTATTCTTGAAACAGATCAAACTCTGTTAATTGAAACCACACTCCAAAACAAAACGAGCCTCTCGACAAAGTAAGTTTGTTTCACTCGAAGATAATGACAGATATATATCCTCCATTGACAGATATATTACACAAACCTAATAAATTTCTTAACTTCATATATAATATTTACATAATTACCCCTAAAAACCCCCAATCATTACACTTCTTTCTTAAAAAGTGAGTCTTACCTCCTATGAAGGGTTTTAGGGGACGGAGGAAGTAATTCATTTACCGATCAATCAAGGACATCTCACATCAAATGGTTACATCTAAACTTACCTTGTCAACTTCTGGAGGCGTCATGATAAACGGAGGAGACATCATTATATTGTCACCAGCAACGCGTACTAGCATTCCATTCTTCTCACACTGCGCTCCAAAATAAGCTCCAACACCTGAGATTTGATGTAAAATACCATCATATAACGCCCCAAGAAAAGATTTTTTTTCGATTTAAAAGACAGATATAAGCATGTATGTACCCCATTCAGGAGGAAATGGATCATTCGGTGATTTGTTATCTGCAAATTCCGTCCCGAGAATCAACCCCGTTCCACGTATCTTCAGGATATAAGAGACGAGTCAAATAAATGAACAAAAACCATTCCAATATAAATGCACAATATTGGTCTAAAAAAATGCATAATTTACCTCCCCAATTATGGGACTGCTGGAAAATGCCTTCACACCTTCCTGAAATTTCGGCGCTATTTTGTTTACTTGCTCAACAATATTTCTCTCCCTGCAGAAAAGCAAAATTTTCAGACTTTTCTAATGAATTAACCATTTTTTCAAGGCAAAGTTTTGTAATTTGTATACACCAATTGCACGTACAACTAGTGTGTATTTATTAACAGTATTAGTTTTTCCTAAGAGTGAAGGTTGTACATCATTTGCACCATGCAACTGGTGCACATGACCAACTCTTTTTTAACGTTTCTGAACTAAATCTTCTATCAATACCTCATCCCTATATGATTTTATGTATATTTATATGAAATCAATATATAAATTCTGAATTTAACTGGAAAGGATTAAGACGAACATACTTATAGATCTTGACTGCTTCCAATGCAACAGCACATGCTACAGGATGTCCGGAGTAAGTAAACCCGTGGCTGAAAGAACCTTAAAAGATAAATTAGGAAATAAAACTTCGTAAGCTGGATTCAAATAAAGATTTTTGAAAAATCAAGTCAAAATGTGAGCACCAACCAAGCACGTTGCTTTGTGAATGAATGACATCAGAGATTTCTGGGCTCACGAGAACCGCTCCAATAGGCATATATGCAGAAGAAAGAGCCTGTATGAAATCAATAAGAAGATTTGGGACTAGGCAATCGTTTTATTAATTTATCTTTTCTTGGGAACATTTACCTTTGCTAAAGAGACGAGATCGGGCTTGATGCCATACTTATCACAACCAAACATAGTTCCAAGCCTTCCAAATGCACATATTACTTCATCAGCAATGAAAAGGATATCATACTTTTTTACGACTGCTTGAATCTGCATATTTGTATTTCAAATATCAAAGATCAATAAAAGTTGAGAAAAAAATTAATTCAAAATTTAAAAGTTTACCTTCTCAAAGTACGTTGCAGGTGGAGGTATCACACCACCGGCACCCATAACTGGTTCAGCAATGAAAGCGGCAATCTGAAGTACTTCCGATTGTTAGTTGAACTCTAATATAGTGAATGAAGAAAATATGAAATGGAAAGTTATTGATATAATAAAATTCAGTTACCGTCTCCGGTCCCTCTTTGAGAATAAGATTTTCCAAGTTATTTGCCAACCTTGTAGAGAACTCCTCTTCCGACTCACCTAAAATTTTCTACTTTAGAAATTTTATATGATATGAAAACACGTTTATTATTATAGTGTAATAAAAAGACTGTCTGAAAACCTGGTAGATGAAAGCGCCAATAATGAGGGCAGTCAGCATGTAATACAAATGGAGCTGGAAGATCAAATTTCTGGTGTAGTGCAGGGAGACTGTTGAAAATGAACAAATTGTTTGGTTAATAATTTTTTCTCGATATAAATTATGGATATGACTCTGAAATTTTGAAGGCTGACGAGCATACCCCGAAAGACTGGCTGATATAAGTGTTGAACCATGATATCTGCCATAAAAAATGGAATTTAGATTGGAGAGAGAGAGAGAGAGATAGTACTTATAAAATGTATATATATTATGCTAAAAATTCAGAAGAAGGCATTACGATTTTGATCGAGCAATGAACTTCTTCTTGTTTGGTCTTCCAAGGGCATTATTGTAATACCAAACCAGCTTCACCTGGAAGAAAAGGAAGCAGAAAAATGTTTATATAGTTTAAAGAAACCAGTACTTAAGTTGATCCTTTCAAATTAAGATGAATATATGATATCAAATTCCGTATTTCCTAAAGATGATCAAACCTGTGTATCATTAGCTTCTGAACCGCTATTTGTGAAGAAGGCCTTGGCCATTTTAGTAGCAGTGAACATTTCCAAAAGTTCGGTAGCTAAATCCTGCATTCAGAAAGAAATCGATATGAGAACATACTCAAATCTCGTAATTTTCAGCTTCTAATACACTGGGACATCATAATACCAAAGAAGGTTTTGTAGTTCTGTTCCAAAATGAGTGGTAAAATGGCAAGGTGTTTAGTTGCTTTGTTGCAGCTTCAACAAGACGGGGTTCGTTTCCACCTGCAAACGAACATGAAAAATTATAACACGATAAATTTCAAAAAATATATATATTTATGTTTGCATAAGCTGATCCAAGATCTCAATTAAGAGTGGCATGAGAGAGTCCCATTTATAAATTCAGCACGATGACTTCATCTATTATTATACCAACAGCTTAGTAATTCGACCAAAATGTCACCCTATCTTGTACATATAGCGGAAATATGGTCGAATGTATTCACTTTTAACCACAAAATTTACAAAAAGTCGTTATAGAGTGTTAATACCTAGAGCAGTGCACCATAAGCCAGCAAGAGCGTCAAGGTACTTTTTCCCGTTAGTATCATACACGTAGGAGCCCTAAAAGAAGCAAGAATTCGATAGTTAACATTAGAAGAAGGGAATCTTTAAATAAATTTGAAACGTAAAAAGCAATTTGGATACCTCTGACTTCTCGATTACTAGAGGGTTCACATCTGTTGTCTGCCATCCAGCTGTGAAGGGTGCTAACATATCATGCCCTTTGAAGCTAAGGATATGCCAACAGTTAATAGTGATAAAAAGAGTCAAACTATAATTTCATGACTGTTTTGAAGAATTGTCTTCATTACATGATGTAGGAGTTATTTTGGAATCAAAAACAGAGACGAGTAGTATAAAAGAAAGGTGTGTACTTTCTGTCATCGGTTGATGAAGTATCCTTCTGCAAAGATGCATCGGTGCTATATGATTTTGTAAGTATAGAAGCCTGAACTAATGATTTCTGCAAACATTGACCTGCTTTCAAATCCTTTACATAGGAACCAGCCTGAAAGCAAAAGGCGATTCGTTTATCCCAAGGAAAATACTAATATTGAAGCAAGTTCAGGCCTCTGCAGCACTGCCGAGTAATACATTTGTCATGTTCATCTAGTTAACAAAAGCCATAAATTTCGTATGAACGAAACTAGTGAAGGACGAACTTTAAAGACAAAAGCTTTGTGTGAGACGGTTTCACGGTGAGACAATTCACAAACTAGTACCAATTAACACTTATTTCATTTCAAAGTGCCAAAATTATGTTCCGTCTCACACAAAGCCTACTCAACTTTAAATTAATGGTTAAGTGACAAAAAAGGCACAAATAGATAACCAAGAAAGCAAGCAAGTGCAAGATTGATCAAAGCTAAGTATGATTTTAAGAGCCCAAATGATTTACAGCAAATTCTGTGTTCGTTCACATAAGTACTTACCTATGAAAATCTGCATAGTGTAAGGCAAAAACTGAATATATGCTTATAGCTTAAATTTCATTTGGCAACTTACCTAATTACTCCATCTATCCCATGAAACCTTTCACATTTCTTTTTCCATACGTTTCACTATAAATTTCACATCCTTAAAATAGAAAACTCTTTATAAATTTTACCCTTACAATTCCCACTAATTTACACAAAATGTCATTTCCTTTTTACTCACAAATACACACAATCCAATAACATTTTTAACTTTATAGATAAAAGTTTACAAAAGTACCACTCAAAACTCCAAATCATTACTCTTCTTTGTTATGATGACTGAGTTGGTATGATTTAAACTCACAAGAAGAACCAAAATAAAGGTGAATTGGTATCAAATTATTTCTCCAATGATAAATATCAGAAAAGATGATGTCATAATAGTATTCTATCACTTTAAACAATCCAAGCACAAATCAAAACATATACACATAAAGGAAGAAGAACTTCCATTAAAATCAAAATTCAAGAAATGACACTATTTGATATTACCGACAACTCCAACCCCATAAATATGCCAAAAATAACCATGTATTGTAAAATCACACACAGAGACGTGAAAATGTGAGTAAAATCAGCAAAAAAATGAAGTGGGGTTGAACCTGACTGCCATGTCTGAGTGCCAATTGAAGAAGACGATGCATCACCATTTTTTTCCTGTAATCTCTTTGGAAGAGGTAACCGTAAAGAAACGGTACAATTCTTGAATAAGTGTGTGTGAGAGAGAGAGAGAGAGGGTTTAATACTAGTCGATGACTCTCTGACGAGGACTGGACAACTTGTCAACTTTAACATTAAATAATTGTAAGGGTACGTGTTGTCTTGGCATCATATCATAATCATATGACTGTCTAGATTCATTATTCATTACGTCACTTCAGAGATGTTAAATGGGATGAATCCTTGCACCAAAAAAAAAAAAAAAAAAAGGGGATGAATCCAAACTGATCTTTGTTTCGAAAAAAAGAAAAAAAAAGATCAGTTTTATAAACGGTTCACTCTTTACGGCATTTAATCCTGATTTTAATGGATCGGATCATCGGACCATTACCGAACTAGGGATTTTTTTAAAAAAATTTAATTTTAATATAAAATATAATTCAAACATAAAATCCATTGTTCATAAATTTGTTAAATCAAATCAAAACAATTAAGAGTAAGATTTGGGTGAACTCTACTCCATTTTAGAGTTCACGTGAACTCTATTTTGACCCGATCCATCAATTCGAAATATATAAGTGAATTTTTACATGACAGAATGCATGTGTTCTACCGAATCCCATAATCCCGCCTCCGTCTCCTCTCTCCTTTCTTTCGAATAAACAGCTTTTGCGTCACAAATTATGTGATTGTTTCTACCGAAGAGTGCATGTGATTGTTTCTACCGAAGAGATTTGCGTCTCCAATGATGTGATCCTTTCGTATTGTTCATCTTCGTCATTACTAATCAGCTTGTAATTTTGCGCGGTGAATTTCGTCGTAATAATCCAATTACTTTGCTAAATTGTTGCGGGCGCTGCCTCCTTCCTTGAGAATGATGAATAATCTTGAAGAAAATGAGGAATCCAACGCAACATTTGAGTTGTTCAATACAAATACAGAGTTGTTCACAAGAGATTTTGGAGGTAACAATTGATAATATCGAGTAGTATTCTGGTGAAATTAAGGATTAAAAATACATGTAATTTAATGAATGATAGTGATAACCTTTATACGTGATAGTGACAATAGTTATGCATAATAGTGATACAAGTTGTGCATAAATGATAGTGTATAAAAGTAATAATAATTGTAGATAGTAGTGATAACCTTTCTACATGACAAATGATAGTAGTTGTGCATGATAGTGATAAAAGTTGTGCAAGATAGTGATAGAAGTTTTGCTTGACAGTGATAGTTGTATGATAACCTTTATAAATGATAATAATAGCTAAATATGACAATGATAATAATTATTCATGATAGTGACACTAGTTTAGCATAATAGTGATAATCATTCTACACGATAGTGATGGTCTTTTTCATGGAATATGTTGTTTATACATCTTTATATTATACAAGACAGGTGATAGAAGTTGTACAAGACAATGATAGTAAATTGTTTATGATAGTGATAGTGTTATGATAACATTAGTACATGATAGTAATAATAATTGAATATGATAGTGATAGTAGTTGTGCATGATAGTGATAAAAATTGTGGATGATAACCTTTTTAAATGATAATAATAATAAATTAATGAATATGACGGTGATAATAATTATTCATGATAGTGACACTAGTTTAGCATAATAGTGATAATCTTTCTACATGATAGTGATAGTCTTTTTTTATGGAATATGTTGTTTATACATCTTTATATTATACAAGACAGTGATAGAAGTTGTACAAGACAATGATAGTAAATTGTTTATGATAGTGATAGTGTTATGATAACATTAGTACATGATAGTAATAATAGTTGAATATGATAGTGATAGTAGTTGTGCATGATAGTGTTAAAAATTGTGGATGATAGTGATAGAAGTTGTTAATGACGGTTGATAGTTGTATGATAACCTTTTTAAATGATAATAATAATAATGAATATGACAAATGATAATAATTATTCATGATAGTGATACTAATTTAGCATAATAGTGATAATCTTTCTACATGATAGTGTTAGTCTTTTTCATGGAATATGTTGTTTATACATCTTTATATTATACACTCGTATTGATTTTTTATTTCATTTACAGATGAGTTACTAGATATAATACAATTTGAATCCCTTGAAGATCAACTAGAAGAAGGTGAGATCAATGATTGCACTTCAACAAATGGACATAATATAGAACAAGATACTTTGGTAGTAAATCAAGGTACAAGAATTCTAAAAAATAAATAAAAATATTTATGTTATTTATAAACATTTATCAAGATATTTATGTAAGGTATTTCCTTCAAATACGTAATACAATGTTGATCTTGATGATACAAATGGTTCTCTAGTTGGTATAACGAAAGGGACAGTTGATGAGATGCATAAATTATACCGCAATCATGCTCGTGAAATGGGGTTTAGTGTACGTAAAGGTACAAGTAGATTTTCTAGAGATGAAACCCCTATTGTGTTAGGAAAACTCTTCCTATGTGCTTGTGCTGGAATAAGAGTTCCGAGAAAGGAAAACCGCTCAAAACAGAAAAGGAACGTGTCACTTACACGAACAAACCGCAAGGCAATGATGAGAATCAAAAGAAATAATGATGGAGTTTATGAAGTTGTAAAGCACATTGAAAAGCATAATCATCCATTGACTAGAATTGAATGGGGTCATCTTCATCGCTCGTAAAGAAGCATTACAGATGAGAAGGCTAAGGCTATAGAAGATATGGTAAGTTCGGGAATGAAAGCAACAAAATCCTTTCGCTTATATGGCATATAATGTTGGAGGAGGAGAATGTTGGACATACTCTAAAGGATCACATGAATTTTGTAAACAAGTTGAAAATGAACAATATAGAAGGAGGTGATGCCGCAAGTGTGCTTCGACATGATACAAGATCAAAATGAAGAGGAAGATGATTTTTTTTCAAGGTAAAAATGGATGATGATGGGAGATTATCAAATCTCTTTGGAGAGATTCAATGATGAGAGAAGACTATGAGATATATGGAGATGTTATGGTATTTGACACTACCTACGAACAAATAGGTATAATCTAATATGTGCTCTATTTGTAGGTGTAAACAACCATTGGAAAAACACGATGTTTGGTTGTGCATTTATCTCGATGAGAAGACAGAAACATTTGAGTGGTTGTTCAATATGTTCAAGAAATCAATGCAAGGGAAATGTCCTGTGACTTTATTCACCGACCAAGACCGTGCAATTGCAAATGCAATCGAAAAGGTATGAGTGATAGTTTATAGCATTTCTTCATAACAATGATAGTATTTGTGCATGAGAGTGATATCATTTCTACATGACAGTGATATTACTTGTACATAATAGTGATAACCTTTCTACATGACAGTGATATAACAATGATATCATTTCTTACATGACAGTTGATATAAGTTGTAAATGACAAGTGATATTAGTTGTACATGACATGATGTGTTAGTAATTTTGCATGACGTTGATATTATGTCTACATAATGTTGATATATTTTCTACATAATAGTAACATTAGTTGTGCATTTCAGGTTTTTCCTACAACAAGGCATAGGCTCTGTCTTTGGCACCTTCAACAAAATGCAAAGAAGGTGTTTGGAGAACTAAAGCGTGATAGTCCATTTAAGAGTGCATTCACCAAATGTTTGTCATGGTGTAATGATGAGAAGGAATTTGAGGAATGTTGGAGATCAATGATTTCAAGTTATAACTTGGAAAATAATACTTGGTTTTCAAGATTGTACAAGTTGAAAGACAAATGGTGTATCGCTTTGAGCAAAAAGTATTTTTTTGCGGAATACGTTCATCTCAAAGGAGCGAGAGTACAAATCATGCAATTGGATTCAATGCCCAGAAAAACACTAGTTTGACAGAATTTTTGAAAAACACTTCAATAAAACTATAAGAGATTGGAGGCGCACGTAACAACTAGATGAATTCAATTGTTCAAAGGCGCAACCTCGTATCTTGTTTGTTAATGACTGGAATCCTACACCATGCTTCAGAGGTATATACACATGAAATCTTTAAACTCTTTGAGAGTGAGTTTGTGAGAATTGCATTTCAGCCTTCTTCTTCGCGATTGTTGGAAACCTAGATAGCACATTAGTCTATAGTGTTACATCTAGTAAGGGTGATGATAATAAGCAAGTGATTTTTGATATTGAGAAGAATCTTATCAAATGCAATTGTATGAAGTTTGAGGAGTTTGGGATATTATGCTACCATTGCTTGAGGATCCTTCTTATCAATTCCGTACAAAAGATTCCGGATGCTTACATACCGAAAAGGTGGACAAAGCTTGCAAAATCAGGGTGTGGGACAAGTTTGGAAGTGAAAACAATACCAAAACAAGTAGTGATTGCATTCTATGGAGACATGACATAATAAGAAAGTTTTACAACCTCGTGTTGAAATGTGAAGAAAACAAGGAAGCAAGAAACATTATTGAAGAAGGTTTCAATAGAGATTTGATGGCTACCAATGCATTGAGCTCTACTGAAAATATAAATACGGTAGTTGATTCTCGAGTTGTATCAAACCTGCTTTGGATCCCGCACGTTCAACTACAAAAGGAAGAAGTAAGAGGGTAAAAGGGCATTTTGAGAAAAATAAGAGGAAAACACGTGGATCATCGACTTCAGTTCTACAAAAGGAATTTGGTTCAAAAACACCAAATCCTCATTTATTTTAGTTTTTATCATATTGTAATCAATCGGATTTAAATTTCATTTGTTATGAAATAGAACTATTTCATTTGTTAAATTGTCACCTCATGTAAAAAGGTTATCACTATCATGTAAAAGGGTTATCACTGTCATAATTATCCACTATTTCCATGATTAGTGTGGAAATTGTATGCTTATTTCAAGCACAAATCTCAAAGACAATGGAAGTTGGTGATGATGATGTTGGATTGGGGGTGGAGAATGATGAGCTTATCACTATCATGAAAAAATGTTATCACCTGTCATGTAACAATACTATCACTATCATGCATAACTACAATAATCATCATGTATATATGTTATCACCGTCATGTAGCAATACTATCACTATCATGCATAACTACAATAACTGTCATGTATATATGTTATCACCTGTCATGAAGAAATATTATCACCGCCATGTAGCAATACTATCACTATCATGTACAACTACAATCACTCACATGTATATATGTTATCACCATCATGAAGAATCGTATCACTTTCATGTAGCAATACTATCACTATCATGAAGAAATGTTATCACCTGTCATGTAGCAATACTATCACTATCATGCACAACTACAATCACCGCCATGTATATATGTTATCACCTGTCATGAAGAAATGTTATCACCGGCCATGTAGCAATACTATCACTATCATGGACAACTACAATCATTGTCATATATATATATATATATATATATATATATATGTTATCACTATCATTGATACGATTTTAGAAACAACAATATAACATCAATATCATGTTAAATGCTATCACTGTCATATATGAATATTATCACTATCATGTAGCAATATTATCATTGTCATATAACAAATATTATAATTGTCATCAACTACTCAAAAATTTAAAAGTCAAGTACGATTAGGATTACTTGAATTTACTTTTATGTACACATCAAACATAGAAACTAACATTGTTAAAAAAAGACTATATAATAGTCTAAATGTTTGTTCTCTTTTTCCTTCTCTCAATAGCAACATTTTTCTTCTCTTCCATCATCTTCAAGAGTTCATCTTTCTTCTCTTTAACAATACGCCGATCAATGCCGGTTTGTTCTTATAAAAGTTGTACACTTTATCTAAAACGCCTTCTTTGTCCACATTGATATCGGAAAGAACAATGGATGCACAAATCTCAGCCCTCAAAACCTTTCGTATCGCAGCCTTCAAACAAAAAATAAAAACCAACAAATAAACTATTAAAGTAAAAAATTAAAAAGATAAATGCAATAAAAACAAACATACCTTTGTTAGATCTGGAGATGTATAAATTTCACCATTAAAATGTTTTAGATGATGCATCAAGTACACACCACAATCACTATCAACCTTATTCGTTGCCATTTCAATTGAACATTTTCAAACTTGTAGGTTGAGACATCTTTCGCCTTAGGGTGGTTTCTTGATTCAAGAAACATAGACATTTGTCCTTGCTACAACAATGAAATCAAAATGTAGAAAATTATTAATGCAATAAGAATATAAATAAAGAATTTAATAAAAACAAAAAAAAGTAGGAAAAACAGAATGATTACAAGAATTTTAGCACTCCTAAAAAAATCATTCTCTTCATCTCTATACTTTCATTGTCTAAATATTGTATCTTCTCATCAACAAAGTTGATAACAACAAGAGCATAGTGGCTTTGTAACCAAAAAGGAATAAAAACCTGCAAAATTAACAATTATAATTATTAATGTGCATATAAAATATCATTATTATTCTTAATGATTATCAATGTAAAATCACTGTCATGTGCAACTTGTATCACTATCATGTTCAACTTATATCATCGTCATGAATAAGTACTATCACCGTTATGCAAAATGACTAGCACTATCACCGTTATGTAAAAAAATATCACGATCATGTACAACTAATATCACTATCATGTAAAAATAATATCACTATCATATACAACTAATATCACTATCATGTAGAAATAATATCACTATTATGCAAAATTACTAGCACTATCACTATCACTATCATGTAAAAATAATATCACTATCATGTACAACTAATATCACTATCATGTAGAAATTATATCACTATTATGCAAAATAACTAGCACAATCATTGTCATGGAAAAATTGAGTCAAACTACTCTTGATACCGGTTCGGCTGAACTTAAACTATCTCCGTAGTTTTTATCCGGTGATTCTACAATTTCGTAGCTTATCAAGATTTTGTTCAATATCACCATCTGCATCAAGTAACTTGGCCAAAGGTACCTAAAAGAATAATTGTTAGCATTTAAATCAACTATATAACATTAAAAAGTTGAAAGAAAAATAAAAACTTACACTATGTTCCATATTGAAGATAAAACGACTTCGATTACCCTCGATCGTGGCACTCATTGTTGATAATCAAACTCCAAGGCTGTGATAATCGCTATGCATATCCACTTAGATGGAGCCATTGTTATAATACTATCCCTTGCAACCACATTTAATTTTCCATATCTGAAAAAGTTATCGCTAAAAAAGAAGAAAAATATTATTAGAGTTTAAATAAATAAAACGTAATATTATTAGTAAAAGAAATAGTATGTTAGTAATAAAATAACAACTTACACATAATCAATGACTTCATTCTCGCACAATAAAGCAGAATCTACAATCTCTTTATGAGTTTGTAACATGTCTTGAAAAATTTTCTTGTTGGATTTCATAGTGTTTGAGACATAACCAACCTCCTCGGTGATGCTCCAAAATTCACTTATCTTACTACCTTCACCACAAGTCTTTGCTTTATAACCAATGAATTAATAACATCAACCAACTCTTCATTAGGGACAACCTCATCAACATTATGGACACCCTCACCCACTTCCTCATCACTCTCCACCCCCAATCCAACATCATCATCACCCACTTGCTCATGAACCTCATTACCCTTCACCCCACACTCTAGCACAATTCTCATCAAAATTATCATTAAAATCCAAATCAATTCCTTCCAAACCATAATCAGCCAAATTTACATGATCGGGGATAACAATTCAAAGCTTGGCATTTGAGCAGCCAATTTTTTTGTCAAATGAAAGTAATCAACCAATTGATCAATATTTTTAATAAAACTTTCATCCAATTGGGAATCACTTAACTCGGGAATGGATTAGAGGGTTTTTCATCCTTCAAAGCTTGCTTTTACGCATTAATACTCATTATCTTGGAAAAGTATTTTTCACACAATTTATTAGCATCTGTCTTAAAAGATACTAACAAATTCTTCAATTTCGCAAAATAAAATAAAATAAAAGACTATCACTTTTTGTAAAAAGGCTACAACTATTATCACTACCATGCATAACTAATATCACTGTCATGTAAAAGTACATCCTTTGTCATGTTTAAAGCATCCTTTGTCATGCAGAACTATTATCACTATTATAAAAAAGAATATATTTGTTCAATACTCACCGTAAAAAAGAAATACTATCAGTTTCTTAAAAAATGAAACATACCCGATTAAAAGGTCTCTCCGCAACATCGGTTTCTATGGGAGCGGTTTCATGTTTAGCGGCTCTGTAGGTGCATCTTTCTTCCCTCCATCGATTTAATAACCTTACCATTCAAACTAAGACGACATGTGATGAGCTCTCCGTAACCATAATCTCCGGCTTCAGACTTCTTGTGCACATCTTATAGCAATCTTTTTATCATCCCAATGTTGAATTAATGGAAGAGTGGAAGGTTCAACCAAACCACGCCATCTCAATCTATGGAAGTACACTATTTGCAACAATAGTACACACCCACTAAATTTCTTCAAACTACGAGTTTTATACAATTTGATAGACTCACAAAGCTTTTCCAGCACAAGAGAACACCAATCAAATTTGGAAATCATATCTACATCCTCAAGAGACTTAAGGTACATTGTCGTCACGCATGCGGTTTGATGTAGGAGCCAAAAAGGATGCCAAAGCTAAGAACACAAAAAATCTTTTAAAATCATCACCTCCATCAACTAACTTCTCCTCTAAAACATCCACTAAGCACTTAACAGAGAACCCGACTGAACTTTGTACTCATTTTTTATCCTTTCTACAAGAGGGGGAACAGATTTCGCCTCATGCCATGAATACTTCAACACAGAAGTACCTTCATTCCTTGGCGGCATAAACACATCAAACACATCATCTGCTTGTGATAACAAAGCTACGATGGTTGTCTATGGTAAGCATTCGATTGTAGCAATTGAAGTTATCAACTAACCATTGTAGAATACTAGGGTTAGAACACGCGAAAATATTGAGGTTTAAAAGTCCACCAAAGCCTATACTCCTCACATCATCCTTCTGCTTTTTCCGAAAATTTCTTTACCAAATTACACAAGCTTCTAGGCCTACTTTGACATATGAAATCACCGCACAAAAAAAAAAAAAAAAAAAAAAGATAAACAAAAACGTATTGGTGATATTAAATTTAGTGAAGAAAATTAAAACCATTAATGGAGAAAAATGGTAAGCTTCCAAAAAGTATAAAAATACAAGTATATCGGTGACAAAATATATAGTTAGTTACTTATATATTTTAGAAACAACTATCACCAATATGTTAAATATTATCACTACCATGCATATATGTTATCATTATCATGAAGGAAATGCTATTACTTGTCATGTAGCAATATTATCACTATCATGCACAACTACAATCACTATCATGTATATATGTTAACACATGTAGCAATACTTTCACTATCATGGGCAACTACAATCAACTGTCATGTATATATGTTATCACTATCATGAAGAAATATTATCACCTGTCATGCATAAATAAATAATGTGTACCTTTTATCAAGTATTTTCTACAATTTTCTTTTTCCTACAATCCCCGTGAATGATATCTTTTTCTTGGTTTTTCCTTCAACAACACCGCATGATCGTGTCTAACTTTCCTTTCGAGTTTTTCTTTCGTATAGGAGATACATTTGCATCATCCCGATCACTCAATTTCCTCTTAGTTGTGGAAACATTTTGAAACATAGATGGATTTTGGACCTCATCTCCGGTAAAAAAAAAAAAAAAAAAGATGGATGAGAAACAAAAATTGAAATAGGTACACATGATACGAACTCAAAAATGAGTAAAAAATCCACAAGGAAACCAGAGAGTGGTGCAACTATGTATAGTACTTAATCGTGGCACAAACCTTTGCTATAAATGTGTATACCATCAAAATAAACTACAACAAATCTATCTATATCATAAATAAACTACAATTTTATAAATGTGCATGTATAATTCACATATATTATAATTATAGGAACCAAAATAAAACTTATCTTCAATCACACTATAATGTAGCAGAGTGCATAAATGACTAAAAAGAGGAAAAACGAACTCACCGACGGCAATGTGTGACTAGCAACGCGGCGATGGTTGTAGTTAGGCGACAGCGACATCAACAATGACGGGTGCGATTCACGAAGCGGAGGCGGCGACAACAGTTTCAATAGGAAAAACGCGGTAGAAAATATACCCGCTCACCGACGGCAATGATGACTAGCGGCAGCGACGGCTGGCTGCGATTAGGGCGGCAGTGACATCAACGGCGAGTGCGGTTCACGAAGCGGAGGCGACGGCAGCTTTCAATGGGAAAAAAATGCGGTAGAAAATATAACCGCGGAATACGAAAGAGTTTGTATTGTATTTTTTTAAATATGACCCATTTAGTATAAGCGGGTCGGGTTATGGGTAGCAACCCGGGTTCATAGGATGAACCGGGTGCATACTAGTTTTTGTCAACAATTAAATTGATAAAATTGTAATAACTAATATCTTTCACATAATTTAATTAAGTATTGTGATTTGCTTAAAAAAATTAAGTATTGTGATTTATTATCATGAATAATACTTTTAAGTATTTTAAGTGATATTCTTTACCTATTAGAACTAAAACCTTACTTAAGTGATATCATTAGTATAATCATTAATACATTTTAATTAATTTAAGTATAGAAAATTTGTAATTATGTATTTGCAATCCATTAATCAAATCCAGGGCAACCTAAATCTAGTCAATGCAATAAAAATTTATTGTCGGCTACAATAGAATCAAAATAATTTCAAATTAGTATTATAGGAGTATTTTATTTTAACTAATATGTTTAAACATATAATTACTTTATGTTTATTACTTTTTTAAAAAAATTAAGTCGGGCAGCGGGCTAGCTCTTTAGACCGGTAGACTAGCCCATTTAGTTTGCGGACTAATCGGTTCAAGTCAATTAGACTCGAATTTAAAAGAACCACCAATACGATAAATCTAATCCTATAAATTTCAAGGTTAAACGGTAACAATATTACTATTTTCTTCATCCTTTTTCAACATGTTTACTTCACTCCAATAAATTAAGGTATTTCACGATCTTTGATTTGATTGACAAAAATATTCGAAATATCTCATCCACTATATACTAATAGGGAGTTTGTTTTTGCGTGTCAATTTGTGGTGAGTTTTGCTTATGTGTCAATTGGCAGCGGGCTAGCTCTTTAGATCGGTAGACTAGCCCATTTAGTTTGCGGACTAATCGGTTCAAGTCAATTAGACTCGAATTTAAAAGAACCACCAATACGATAAATCTAATCCTATAAATTTCAAGGTTAAACGGTAACAATATTACTATTTTCTTCATCCTTTTTCAACATGTTTACTTCACTCCAATAAATTAAGGTATTTCACGATCTTTGATTTGATTGACAAAAATATTGAAATATCTCATCCACTATATACTAATAGGGAGTTTGTTTTTGCGTGTCAATTTGTGGTGAGTTTTGCTTATGTGTCAATTTTTGTGTTTTCACCGCCACGTGTTATTTTATTATGGGTTGTCGATTATGGTGAATCTTGTTTATGTGTTAATTTATTTAAAAATTAAAAAAAAAAAAATTACAAGAGTTTGAACCCATCACCTTTCATATAGTAATTATAGTACTTACCAACTAAACTAATTCATGCATATTTATAGATTTTGAATTTTTTTCCTTTAACTCCAGTCTATAAAGTGTACTACTCCTATTAAATATTTCTTGAGATAATCCAATATTTTTGAAATATTAATTGTGAGTATTTCGAACAAGTGTATCCAATTATATATTAATATGAAGTTTAAAATATTTAACTGTATATTTTTAGTGAGTTTAAATGATGTGTCATTAATTGAAAAAATAATTTTTGTGTTTAATTAGGAGTTAAGAATATAAAGAGTTTTGTATATTAATAACTAGATGAGCTCTGCGTATTACGCAATATGTTTGTTAATTAAATTTTACAATATAATATATTATACATATAAATATTTTTAAATAATATATATATATATATATATATATATATATATATATATATATTAAAATAATGTATATATATAAAATTTTGTGTAATTATAATATTAAATTTAAATAATGGTAATATTAATTGCATGACAATTCATGCTAGGTATTATAATTATTATAATTATGTGAAAATTTACTATAAGTTTCAAATTTATTTTATAATTAATAAAAAAGTCGATTAATAATTTTTTTATATATAATTGATGCATAAATATTACTCTGAATAGTATGCATATTTTTCTATATTTGAAATAAATATCATATATGATTATATTACGATTTTTAATATTCATTAGAGTGAAACAAAGTAAATTAATTGAGTCAATCCTTTTTAATCATTTTACTCAATATGTTAATAATTATAGATGACTAATTATACATTGACACATAATCATGACACATAAACAAACTCTTAAAAATTGACACCTAAGCAGAATTCACCACAAGTTGACACCTAAGCAAAATCAAACTCCTTATTAGTAATATAGGGATAGGGATGATTATGAGTCAATGTATAATTAGTCACTTATATAGTAATATTAACATATTGAGTAAATTATTAAAAAATGACCGACTCAATTAATTTACTTTATTTCATCCTAATAAATATATATAAATATTAGTATTATTAAACAACTGAATATAATCATATGTGATATTTTACGATATATATTATTCTAATATATATACATCGATTATATAATATATTTTTTATTAATTATCTTTTTTATTAACTGTAAAATAAATTTGAAACAAAATTTATAGTAAATTTTTATATAATTATAATAATTCTAATACTTAGAATGAATTATTATACAATTAATATTACCATTACTTAAATTTAATATTATAATTATATAAAATTTTATACATATATATTATTTATTGGAGTGAATTGATGCATGTTTTTAGGGTCTATTTTAGTGCAAAAAGTTATGAAAAGTGTTAGATTTTGTGCCTAAATGTGTAGAATATCACTATTTTGCCTAAAAGTATTACTTGTGATATAATTGATATTTTTCATACATTTTACAGTAAATTGGTGGAATTTGACCAAACCGAGAGTACCAACATTCTTAGGATGAAGAGATGAATGAGACGGACGAAAACGGGGGTCGGAGGCGGAGTCCGGCCGAAAAATGCCCTGGTCTCGACCTGCAGTCGAGGGCCGAGGCCTCGACTCGAGGAATAGGACAGGATGGAGAAAAGTCTCAATTTTGGAGTCTGCCTCAACTCGAGGTGAGCCTCGAGTCGAGGGATGGGAAAAAACAGAAAATTCGAAAATCGTGTTGACGACTCTTAGGCCTCGACTCGAGGGCCCCAAACTCGAGTTGAGGGATGCCCAAAACTATTTTTTAAGGTTTTAAATCATTTTGAGCGGAAAATAGAAAAATAATCTTCCTAGCTTAGTTTAGAGCGGTTTTAGACGGTTTTTTTAGCGAAATTATCATTCCATAGCTTAATTCATCTTGTAATTGGATTAGATTGATAGTTTTTGATTGATTTCAAGCTTGTAATCATTAGATTATTGATTTGATCCATTAAATTTTGATTCCCAAGTTGTAATTGGAGAGGTGGAGATTGCAATTGAAGAATTTGTGAAGACTAAAGCATTCCTATTTTTGTTAATTGAAGCCAATTGGTGATGTTCTTCTACTTTTCTTTTTTAATTCATTGTTTGTGTTGATTAGCTTGTTAATTGCTTTCCTAGATTTTTCACCCATGGCTTTTGCTCTTAGCACCATGATCTAATAGTTTTGTTCTTGGGATAATTGAAATTGGGGATGATGTGATTGCCTAATGCTATGATTGTTGAAAATTGTGATCAATTGAGTTAGATTGCTTCCTAATTGTGATTCTCATTGTGCTTCATGCAAAGTTGTCTATTTAGATTAATGGTTGATCACCCTAGCAATAGGCGAGAGTTGAACTAACGTGATTAAATGTTAATCGGGTTATAATTTTGCATGATTGTATGAATTGGGGACTTCTTAATTGAGAGATTGGAAGGACTAAGAATACTCACATTAGGCATTGTGTTATTAATGGAGTGATTAATTTCATGATGGTTTATGCTTTCTAACTTGATTGATTTGCAATTGGATACAATCATAGCTTGTTAATCATGGATTCCTTGATGGAGATTATCCCTTGAACCCCTATCCCCCATTGATTTTAGCTTGTTTAATATTGCATTATAGGTGTTTGATCTATTGCTTGCATAGTTTTAGAATTTAATTCTTGTCAATATATTGTGGTGTTTAGTGCAAACCCCTCTTGCAACAATAGTCACTAATAACTTGTATTCTTAGGGCCTCACTTGCATACTAATTCCCTTGGGTTCGATATTTTTATTGGTCTTAATACCACTTACCGGATTACTACAAATCAAATGGCGTTGTTGCCGGGGAGTTAGTTTTTGCGCCTATATGTGAGACTTAGGAATTGTTTGACGTGACTACTTGTTGTTTTTATTTGTGTTTTTGTTTGTTTGTTTTTGTTGGAATTGATACTTGGATTGGAGGTATTGTAGGTGTATGTTAACAAGGTCAAGTGGTATTCCACCCTTGCCACTCAATCCGGGGATAGAAGCTACGTTGAGAAGAAATCGTGGTAGAAGACGAAGGGAAGCAATGGAAGGAGAAGAACTAAGGAATAAGGAGAGAGTTGTTGGTGAACCTCAAGTTGAGGAGTTGCATGGAAATGGAGAAGGAAGAGTAGACAATGGAGGTCATGAGAATAATTTTAATGTTCAAGTTGCCTCTTATCCTCAAGGGATGCCACCACAATATTTTTCCTACCAAAATTCATACCCCTACCCTCCACAAGCTCACCAATACCCATACTATCCACCTCATTCACAATAATTCCCACAATACTACCGACAAATGCAATATAATCATGAGCCACGATACCAATAGCCACCACATATTCCACATGCCCAACCACAACCCGTGAATGAGCCACCACCTCAAGGTAGGCCATTGAGAGAGTTTTTTTGAGCCACAACCTAGAGAGCGGTATGGTGGGATAGCAAGGCCGAGGATCGAAGCCAACAATTTTGAGATAAGTCCCGCTCTAGTGAGGATGCTCAGAGAAAAGCAATTTGAAGGTAAGGACGAAGATGAGTGCCCACATCAACATATGGCACAATTCTTAGAGATTTTCGACACTACCAAGTACAACGGAGTGCTCGAAGATGCAAAGAAGTTAAGGTTTTTGCCTTTACACTCAAGGGAGAGCAATAACATAGCTTAATTCATTACCTCCGGGACCGTACGTACATGGGAGGACCTTTCAAAGAGATTCTTAATGAAGTTCTATCCACCGTGCAAGCTAAGGAGGCGATATCCCACCTTCGCCAAAAGAATGGATAAATAATACCGGAGGCTTGGGAGAGGTATGGCATGTTACTTGTAAATTGTCCCCAACACGGTTTTCGGAGGAACAAACCATTATGTACTTTTGCAATGGTTTGACGGATGGGGATAGGTTATTTTTGAATGCTTGTGCCAATGGTTCTATTTGGTCGAAGACGGTGGGGCAAATGAACGAGATAATCTAGAACATAGCCCAAGATTCGTTTCAAGTGTCGGTTAATCGGGAGCACACCATAGGGTGTCACATGTTGAGGAGATAGAGTCGATGAAGAGTATGATGATGACCATGATGGACCGATTGGGAGCCCTTACTACTTCAAAAAGTTAACAAAATGTGAGTCCATCCATTCCTCATGTTGATATGTGTGCAAGTCCTATGTCGGTTGAAGAAGTTAGCTACATGGGTAGGCCTCCATTCCAAGGAGGCTATCAAGGAGGCAATTTTCAAGGGAATTTTCAAGGAGGAATGCCTTATCAAATGCCTTACCAAAATAGGCCACAAGGGAGTTATCAACCTTAACCTCAAGCTCAATTTAATGGCAACACTTGGAGGAGACATGAAAATTTTTCTTATGCCAACCCTAGAGCCGCCGTCCAATTTCCTCTTGGGTTCGATCCGGGTGCTAAAGCACCAAACAATGAAGGAAAGACTACTACGGAGGAGCTTCTTGGTATGATAGTGAAGAGGTTGGAGGTAAATGATTCTAGACTTGATGATATTGGTAAGCAAATGGATACATGGTTCAAGACTATAGAGCGTTAAGTGGGACAACTAGCCACTACGGTTGGAAAACTTTCATCCATGGTGGACCACTTGCAAATCAAAGGGAAGTATCCATCCACCACCGAGCCTAATCCTAAAGAGTTTTGTAGTGCTATTCAACTTAGGAGTGGTGATAGTTATGAAGGCCCAAAGATGCCCAAAGAAGTGGAGATTGAGAAAGAGGTGGTGAAAGAGGAAGAAGCTAGTGAAGAAAGTGTGGTTGTGGAAAAGAAGGCAAGTGAAGAGGAGATTCAAGCAAAGGGAGAGTTCAAGAAAGAAGAAGAGAAGTCCAAGAAAGATGCATGGGGAGTTTCTATGAAAGCCACTCCGGTTCCATTTCCTCAAAGACTTGGGAGGAAAAAGCTTGATGAAAAATTTGGTAAGTTTTTAGAAGTTTTCAAGAGCTTGCATGTTGATATCCCACTATTGGATGCCCTTGAACAAATACTCCACTACTAGAAGTTTTTGAAAGAAATCATGTCTAAGAAGAAGAGTTGGGATGAAAAGTGTATGATCAAGTTAGTGGAGGAGTGCAAGGAGATTTTGGAGAGACAATTACCACAAAAGAGAAAGGATCCGGGGAGCTTCATTATACCATGTGAGATTGGTGAGAGTGGGAACATACAAGGCTTGTGTGATTTGGGAGCAAGTATAAATGTCATGCCTTTGTCCGTATTTGAGAAGTTGGAGCTAGGAGAGGTGACTCCTACAAACATAAATCTTCAATTAACGGATCAATCATATGCTCATCCATTTGGGATCATCGATGTATTGGTAGGGGTTGGCAAGCTCATCTTCCTGGTTGATTTCATTGTTCTTGACATGAAGGAAGAGCTTGAGGCACCGATCATACTTGGTCGACCTTTCCTTGCCACCGGCAAAGCGATGATCAACATTGAGAAAGGGAGCTCAAGTTGAGCTCTAATGGAGATGAAGTGACATTTACTAGAGCTCATGTGGAAGAAGTTGCTCCAAGCAAAGTGGAAAAGAAGACGTGTGGATACATAGAGACTATCGATTTATGCCCTTCCATTGATAGGGATGACTCTACACCTTCTACTTCTTCTATTTCTTTAATTAATAAGCATTTCATTCCCTCTTGTAAAATAATTGCTAACAAGTCTTGTGTTTCTTTGGAGGATTCTAGGAATGAGAAAGCTCTAATTGCACCTTTGTTTGACCTCGGTGATAAACTTGTAGATGAAGAATGTGACCAAGCTTGAGCATGGCTCAAGCTTGGGGGTGTTAGTGGAGAAAAGGACACTACTTGAAAAGGAGGTAGCAAGCTTTGAAATTGGAGACCAAATGGTGTGGAGTGAGTCTAATTGGAGCCGACTACTTGGTGTTGAAAGACTCAAGGAAGTGCTAACGGTGAAAGAAATAAAGGAAGGAGGAAAGCTACTCCTAGAAGACAAGTGGGGATGTTGCCTCTTTGCAAAAGACAATCTAGTGAGGCACAAGGAGGATCTCCATGTCTTCGATAAAAGGGAAGTATGAACTCTTTGAGTTCCGTCCGGCAAAGGACGTTAAACCTAGCGCTAGATGGGAGGCAACCCATCCTTTTTGTTGCTTTGGTGTGTTGTTTTTGTGTTTTTGTGTTTGGTCCATTTACTTGAAGATTTGCTATGGATTTGTATTGCTCATGCTTAGGGGATTATGTATCATGATTTGGGATTTAGGGAGAATATTGAGCTTATTGTTGATATCATTATGAGTTGCATATAGTTGTATCACTCTCATTCCAAACTTTGAATTCATGCTATCATTCAAGTTAATTATTCGATGATTGTTATGCCCGATTGTAGGTACACTCCCTACATTGATTGGAAAAGAGATCAAAATTGCAAAGGAATTCAAGATCGAAAAGGAGGAAACGCTTAAAAGTTGGTGAAAAATAAGCAAAAAGGAAGAGATCCCGGTTCCCTCGATCAAATGAGCGTCTGGGCTTAAATCAAGGGACCAAAAGCGGTAAATTCGTGCATATTTGGGTTCGTTGGGGTCGTAGAGGTTATTTTTAGGAGTTTTGGGGGTCGGGCTGGGTCCGAAAATCCGTAAAAATTCCCTGGACTCGACCCCGGTCGATGTGACCCATCCCCGGTCGAGGGGTCAACACTTAGTCAAAATTTGCAAAATAGCATATCCCTCGAGTCGAGGTCCGGCTCTCGAGTCGAGGCCGTTGATTTTTGGTATCCCTCGAGTCGAGGGAGGAGCCTCGAGTCGAAGCATTTGATTTTTCGGGATCCCTCTCGACTCGAGGTTGGCGGCTTTTTAAAATACGCAAAATCAATTTTAGAATTCAGATAGCATGAGTCGAGGAGTCCATTTTCCGATCCCCTTTTCCACTCCAACTAATTTCCGGCCGTTTTGCTCGCATTTTCGCCGACCTTTCACCGATTAATCGCATCACATCATACACATTGCATCAAGATATAATTTTGAGGGTTTTGAATTCAATTTGGGGATTTTTGGAGAAATTGCTTGGGTGTTCTTCATCGTCCGTTCTAGGCCGAAATTAATCACACAAGGTACGTAATTCTCACATTTTGACCATCAATTTCATTCTTGTGTATTGATTATTAAATGGGTGTTCTTGATTATGCAAAATTTTCATTGAATTTGAGTTTCATTTGGGCATTTCTTCAAACACCTTATATGCATGATTGTTATGAACGAATTTGGAGTCTTTGTGAGATTGTTTGGAGTATTTGATGAGATTAGAAGCATGTCTAGAAAAGTTTGTGATGTATTGCTCATGTGTTTGTGGAATTTTGGCTTGGAATTGATGTATTCATAATTGTGAAAATTCTTAGTGACAATGTTTATGGAATTTGGTCAAATTTGAGTTGATTAATGATGGAAGTGCATTATTGGTGATTGTTACTTGTCTAAATTACTTGCTAGATAGCTTATTGATGTTGTATAATTTTATTGAGCTTAATTGGCATAATTTTGGTGAGCTTACTTGTTGTTGATAATTGTTAAGGGCATTTCTAGTTAAGTATGCATTTTGGGGATTTATTGAGCACTTCTATTCATTTCATTGCTTAGTTGACTATTTGACCATTCGTTGAGGCTTATTGCTTAGTCACTAGGAGTTGTTTGTGATTGGATATTGTGGTGATTATTGACTCGTTCATGGTTTGATTGCTATCATGTTTTGCTCGTATTGCTATATTTGGTGATTGATTGTTGCCTTGGGGAATTTTTGCAGGAAAAATGTTTAGAGGAGTAGATGGACATAACTTCTCCGACGAGGAGTTCCGTAAGAGAGATGAGGCTATTAGATTTGCTCATAAGATGCCCGCCGAGCTTAGTATTTAGTGGGACGACTTCAAGTGGTGGAAGCACATAATTCTTTATGCAGAGATCTACAATAAGGTGGTTAAGACCCGCTTGGTCGACCACAACCGCATGGTATCCATGGGCATCGAGGATGATATTCCTCGTCTCTTCGAGCAGATCGGTATGGGCGGCTTCTTAGCTAAGAGGCCGAGGACTTATTTGGGACTCACTCTCGAGTTTCTTTGTACGGTGAAGTTCAACAAGACTAAGAAGATAAAATTTCCCTGGCCATTACCTTCGAGTTGATGGGCACGAGTACACATTGACCGTGAATGAGGTCAATGAGATTATTGGAGCACCCACAAACCCCGATGGATCACTCCTTAACATCCGAAAGGAGTACAACACCAAAAAGTTACTGGAGAAGGATTTGGACTGGGATCACCCGATCGGCCTCAGTTCATTCCCGGAAGTCGAAGAGCACTAAGATCCGGAACCCGGTCGTGAGATATTTGGAGAAGATCCTCTCGAGCACCATTTTTGCTAGATCGGAGGGGGTGTCGTGGTTTCCGAGGAGTTATACGTGCTCTGGTGCTTCTTACATGGTGTCGATTTAATGCCGCCGCCTACCTCATTACTTATTCAAGCAGGTGACTAGTACGAAGTTTAAGAAGATAAATTTCGGAGGGATGATCACACTGATTGCCGAGCATCTCGGCATACCCACACATAATCCGAGAGCACCTTTGGAGGGGCCCGATTTGACTACCGATACCATGCGACGGATGAGGACTCTCGACCGTATTGGTAGGACTTGGTGCTTCCAAAGAACACCATGGTGGCCGATTCCCTTTTCCCAACAAGAGGTTGATGACCGTTTTCGGTGCTCCAACTTTTGTGACCATCAACCTCCGAATGTGGTCGCAGAGGCATACAGAGGCGATTGACGCCTACACCCGTGAGCATGGAGATGTCCTCCAGGATGATGACGATGAGGAGGGAGGACAACAGCTAGTTACGATGATGAAGCCGAGGGTGAAGCCGAGGGTGCGAGATGCAGGAGATGGAGATGATGATGATGATGACGAGAAGAAGCAGGCTCGGGATGATGTGCAGTACAGATAGATGAGGATCTCGAGACCGGAGATTAACATGTACCGGCAGGACGAGATGCGGAGCCGGGAGTTTGAGGCCGGTAGCTCATCACAGAGGCAGTGAACTCGACGGAAGAGATGTGGGCTGACGATCGAGAGAATGCAGCTCGAGTGCTTGACTCGGCAGGATGAGTGCTACCGTATGATGGAGGAGTCCCGGAGGATGCGGGAGGAGTCTCTCAAGACTCAGGCAGGACATGTATGCACTCCTCCAGCTTTAGCTCGTGGAATTTCGGGCCGGGCCACTACCCTCCTCCTCCACCGCCATCCGATTATTAGGGCTACTCTCCTACTTCCTCATCCCTTTTCCTCTAGTCTATTTATCTCTCGTATTCCTCCCGAGTGATTTGTATGGATTGATTTTGATTGGTGGATTGTACTCGATGTATGGATTTGATTTGATGATGCTTTAGGTTTTATGATTATTTGTTTGGATGATTATTATGATTGATCTTGTTGAGCTTGTTATCTTTTGATGATTATGCTATCTTGACCTCTTGGATTTCTTATATACTTTTGGGCTAGTATTGTCATGAGCTTCATTGTGGATTTATTGCATATCTTTTAGTATCATTCTTGATATAGTGAGTGTGCTTGAGATTATGTACATGTGCACTTGTGCTTGAATTGCAAGACTTATTGAATTTTGATTTTTGATTTGATCATGAGTTGATATATGTGGCTTGGAGTTAGCATGATTGATGATTGTGTAAAGATGAATGTGATTGAAAATGCTTGATTAATTGCTCAAAATTAGCCCGTGAGCTTTTGTGCCTTTATAATCGTACATTTTATACGGTTGAATGAATTCCTTTGTGAGTGCATCATTCATGAATTTGTATGCTAGAACTTGCCCTTAGACTTGTTGATATTGATCTTTGTGTGATTTCATGAAAGTGATAAGAGGCCATGTTTTAATATGATGAGTCACTTTGCCAAATATTTCCCCACCAAATACATTTGATTTCCTTATTAAGCCATGTTGAGCCTTATTTCCTTATTCTTTGGCAAGCCAAATGAAATTGAAACCATTTTGCCTATCTTTGTGAGCCTTATTGTCCTATGCTTAGTAGAGCTTGATTGTTGGCTATAGATGGTGATTTGATTGTGAAGTGTGGTGAAAAAAAAATGATGAGCTAAGTGATGATGTTAGAAAAGAAGAAGAAAGGTGTGAAAAAAATTGAATTGTGAAAAATGTGAAGTGAAAGACAAGAAAAATTCAATTTGTGAGCTTAAAAAGAGAAAGGTCAAGTGAATGGTGGTGATTGATCTTTGAAATTCCAAAAAAAGAGTTGATTGATGAAAAGTGAAGAGATGTGTATTGTATTGATTAGCTTTCATTCAAGTCTCTACTACTTAGTTACTCTTATCTAAAAATATCTCACCTTTCCAAACAGCCTACATTACAACCTAGAAGAAAGACCTCTTTGATTCGTGATTGAACACAAATGATTTTGATTGAGACTGAGTTCATTGGCAAGCATATGGTGTGCATGTTTATGAAATTGATGATTGAGTGCTTTATATCTTTATACACTTGAGTGAAGAGTGAAACACTTCATGGAAGGAGCAATGTGTTAAGTGTTTGATTGAGCATTTGGAGCATGATTTATCTTGATTGTTAGTGGATAGTTTGTATTGAGGCTTATGTTCATTGATGAGTTTGATAGTCTTCTATTTCTTCTATGGTGTCATGTGACATAATTGCAATCAATTCACTCCTTTGTACTTATTTGCTATGTTGCTCGAGGACGAGCAACACTTCAAGTTTGGGGGAATTATGATTGGAATGAATTGATGCATGTTTTTAGGGTCTATTTTAGTGCAAAAAGTGATCAAAAGTGTTAGATTTTGTGCCTAAATGTGTAGAGTATCACTATTTTGCCAAAAAAGTATTACTTGTGAGATAATTGATGTTTTTCGTCCATTTTATAGGTAAATCGGTGGAATTTAGCCAAACCGAGAGTACCGACATTCTTAGGATGAAGAGACGAACGAGACGGACAAAAACGAGGATCGGAGGCGGAGTCCCACCAAAAAATGCCCTGGTCTCGACCTCCTGGTCGAGGGCCGAGGCCTCGACTCGAGGAATAGGACAGATGGAAAAAAGTCAAGATTTTGGAGTGCCTCGACTTGAGGGCCGAGCCTCGAGTCAAGGGATGGGGAAAAACAGGATCCTTCGAGTCGGGGCTGATCCTCGACTCGAGGCAGGAGGAAAATTTGAAAAATCGTATTGACGACTCTTAGGCCTCGACTCGAGGGCCCCAAGCTCGAGTCGAGGGATGCCCAAAATCGTTTTTGAGGTTTTAAATCATTTTTAGCGGAAAACAGAAAAATAATCTTCCTAGCTTAGTTTAGAGCGGTTTCTAGGCGGTTTTCTCGTGCGAAATTATCATTCCATAGCTTAATTCATCTTGTAATTGGATTAGATTGTTAGTTTTTGATTGATTTCAAGCTTGTAATCATTAAATTAGTGATTTGATCCATTAGATTTTGATTTCCATGTTGTAATTGGAGAGGTGGAGATTGCAATTGAAGAATTTGTGAAGACTAAAGCATTCCTATTTTTGTTAATTGAAGTCAATTGGTGATGTTCTTTTACTTTTCTCTCTTTAATTCATTGTTTGTGTTGATTAGCTTGTTAATTGTTTTCCTAGATTTTTCACCCATGACTTTTGCTCTTAGCACCATGGGCTAATAGTTTTGTGCTTGGGATAATTGAAATTGGGGATGACGTAATTGCCTCTTTGCTATGATTGTTGAAAATTGTGATCAATTGAGTTAGATTGCTTCCTAAGTGTGATTCTCATTGTGCTTCATGCAAAGTTGTCCTTTTAGATTAATGGTTGATCACCCTAGCAATAGTCGAGTTGAGCTAACGTGATTAGGTGTTAATCGGGTTATAATTTTGCATGATTGTATGAATTAAGAACTTCTTAATTTAGAGATTGGAAGGACTAAGAATACTCAAATTAGGCATTGTGTTATTAATGGAATGATTAATTTCATGATGATTTATACTTTATAACTTGATTGATTTGCAATTGGATACAATCATAACTTGTTATTCATGGATTCCTTGATGGAGATTATCCCTTGCACCCCTATCCCCCATTGATTTTAGCTTGTTTAATATTGCATTCTAGGTGTTTGATCTATTGCTTGCATAGTTTTAGAATTTAATTCTTGTCAATATATTGTAGTGTTTAGTGCAAACCCCTCTTGTAACAATAGTCACTAATAACTTGTATTCTTAGTGGCCTCACTTGCATACTAATTCCCTTGGGTTTGATATTTTTATTGATCTTAATACCACTTACCGGATTACTACAAATCAATTATTACTTGATGAAAAATATTAATATAGTAATACATTATATTATAAAATTTATTTAACGAACATACCGCGTAATACGCGGGTCTCATCTAGTCCCTATATTACTAATAGGGAGTTTGATTTTGCTTAGATGTCAATTTGTGGTGAATTATACTTATGTGTCAATTTTTAAAGAGTTTATTTATGTGTAATGATTATGTGTCAATGTATAATTAGTCACCTTAATTATTAATATATTGAGTAAAATGATTAAAAAAATTGACTCAATTAATTTACTTTATTTCACCCTAATGAATATATATATATATATATATATATATATATAAGTATTATTAAAAAAACTTAATATAATAATATATGATATCTATTGTAAATATACGATATATATACTATTAGGGTAATATTTATGCATCAATTATATAAAAAATATCTATTAATCATCTCTTTTTTTATTAATTGTAAAATAAATTTGAAACAAATCTTATTAGTAAATTTTTACATGATAATTATAATAATTCTAATACCTAACATGAATTGTCATACAATTAATATTACCATTATTTAAATTTAATATTATAATTACATAAAATTTTATACATATACATTATTTTAATATATATATATATATATATTATGTGAAAATATTATATGTATAATATATTATATTGTAAAGTTTATTTAATCTAACATACCGCTGTAATACGCGGGAGCTCATCTAGTTATATACTAATAGGGAGTTCATTTTTGCTTATGTGTCAAAATTCTATGTGTTTTGCTTATGTGTCGATTTTATATGTTTCTGTCGCCATGTGTCATTTTGTATATATGGCATTTATATATTAAGTTTGTAAAAAGTAATAGTAAGGATTTAAACTCTAAACCTCTTATGTTGGTTTTAAAATGCCTACCACTAAACTAATCTATAAATATTTATATGTTTTGAAAAACTATTTTATTTAACTCTAGCATATAAAAGTGTATTAATTTTTTATGACCGTATCAATTTATATTTTATCTTAGTATATTTTAGAAACTCCAATGTTTATGAAATATTAATTTGTGAGTATTTGAAACAAGTGAATCCTCATATATATTATAATAGGGATTTTATAACATGTTTGTTTCAATTTTTGTGAATTTCAATGATATGTCATTAAATGAGAATATAAATTTATGTATGTGTTTAGATGTCAATTATATAAAGAGTTTGATATATTAGTAATGATGACGAGTTTAATGTGTAATTAGTCTCATATAAAATATTAATAATATTAAAATTATTAATAATATACAAAATTTTATACATATTATATATTATTATTTGATAGAAAATATTATATGTATAATATATTATATTATAAAATTTATTTAACGAACATACCACGTAACACGCGGGAGCTCATCTAGTTTATGATATATTCAAGGGCTTGCTTTGCTATAAAGAATGAATGAAAATGGTAATAATTTGATAGCAGTGACATGAATAATTGATTTAATGGAAACTAATGATAGTAATAGAGAATATTAATAATAATAGTTTTGTATTAAAAATATATAGGGTCCATTACTACTAGGTAAAATATTAGAAACCCCATTACTATTAAGTACAATTTTTTTCAAATTACTAGGAAATACAACATTTTGGCTACTTTTTTTAATTTTACCCTTCCTTCTCAATTGTTTGTGCGTAAAGCTGTCAACTTTTCAATTGTGCGTAAACTTCCGAATTATGATGTCACACATTTTTGCCTACACATTTCTATACATTACATTATTCATATTTCTGGTTTTATTATTAATTATTGTGCCTAAAATATTTTGTCCCCATTTTTTTCATTTCTTCCATTTTCGCTTTTGTTTCGTATCATTTTGTCGCCATTTTTTTTTTTTTGCTACATTTTAATTCAAAATAACACGAAAATCATCACACAACAACCAAAGAATAGTTCCAAAATTATTCTCTTCAAAAAAATTCTGCACATTTGCAGATTCATTGCATATTATTGCACATGTGCGTAAGAGAAATCTGCACATAATCGATCAGTGTATGCAAAACAACCTCCAAGAATAACCATAAGAATCAAAAACCAAACAACAAGAGTCAAGAAATCAAATAACAAGAATAAAAAAATTAAACTATGCATCCTACCTCTGCAAAAAAAAATTAGAAATTACAAAAAAATTCGCGAGAAATTACAAAATCCCGTCGGAGAAGGGACCGATGGAGTGAATGGTGGCGGCGACGACAGATTCCGAGGGTGGAGACTCTCCTAGGGGCCGATCTACGACAGCGGCGGCGGTGACGACAAATTCCGAGGGTGGAGGCTCTCCTAGGGGCCGATCTACGATAGCGGTGGCGACGACAAATGTCGAGGTGGAGGCTCTCCTAGGGGCGATCTACTACAACAGCGGTAGCGGGGGCCGTCGCCGTCGCTTGGGGTTCGGTGGCCCGTCGCTGGTTTGGTGGTCGCTTGGCTTGGTGGTCGCAAAATGAGATGAGAGTGAAAGAGAATGGTATTTTAGGAGAGGAGAGAGAAAGAGAGTGGAGAGAGAGAGAGAGAGATGCGGCAATGAGAGGGGGGAGAAACTAGGGTTTTAACCCATTTAAGTGTAATTGAGGGTAAAATGGGCATTTGATAGTAGGGGATTGTATCAGATTGTATTTTGATTTTTGGATAGTATCCCATAGTAATAAAAGTCTAAAGATAGTACCTTAGAGTAATAAATCCAAAAATATATTATACATTATTAATGCTTAAAAATATTATAAATAATAATAATAAAATTAAATTAGAAAGATTAGGGAGTGTTTGGTAAAATTATAAAGAATGGAAAGAATATGAGAATGTAAAAAGTATCAAATCAAATTTATACCTCTCAAATATGTGAACTATGGAGGATTTTTTTATTTTTGGAAATAAAAATTATAGCAGAGACATTCCACGCACATTATAATTTTAATTTTCATTCTCCATCTCCCAAAGCTCCAACTAAGCATCCCTAAATATATATATTTTTTAAATTATAAAAATAAAAAAATTAGGGGGAATCACTTTCATCCCCAAAAATGTTGAGGTTCTATGACTTTCATTTCATAGTTTTAGAATATTAAATCACTGTTTAAGATTTCATATATCTCTACCAAATAATATATTTTTATTTCATTATCATTTCTTAATTTTAAAGTCAACAACCAAGCGCCAAGAGTCCCCTCCATTTTTATGATCATCCATATCAAAATTGAAAAGAACGATATTTTCATAATATTAATAAAATATCAATAAATTTAAAAAAAAGTATATAAGATAATATTATACTCCCTCTATTTCATAATACAATTCACTCTTTTTTCGTCCTCACCACTATACTTTTCACATCTTTAAAATAAAAACCTTCATAAACTCCACTCTTACAATATTCTCAATTTTACACAAAATATCATTACTTTTGGGCTCACATTTACATACAATCCAACTCATTTTCTTAATTTATACATAAAAATTTACTAAATTATCCCTCAAATTCCTACTCATATTTCACTTTTTTAATTTGTGTGTCCATTCTATTATGAAATTTTTATGGGACGAATGAAGTATATTAATTTTTTTTTTTTTGTAAATTTATCATAAATATAAAATTTGTTCAAATTATTTTGTTAAATTTGTGTATTAGAAAGTTCAATATATTTTTAAGGTTCTTGATTTTCCTATTTGTTATATCAGAATTAGTTTTGATGTGTTAATATATATAAGTTAGATAGTTTTTGTAAAAGTAAGATGACCGGCTTTGAGATGTATAGAACAACTAAAGTAATATAGTACGTAAGTTATAAAAATTCAGACTAAGTTAGACTAGATAGTCGGCTTAGGTTCAACACTCAGGATTATCGAAGATCGTCTTGAAGAAGTCATCCGATCAAGAAAGAATAATGAAGAGCTCTGGATGAGATGAAGATTGGGTGAGTAGAATAAGAAAGACAGATCACAACCAAGTCAATCAGGATGACGACTTAAAGAAGATCACCGGGATCGAAGTGGTTTTCAAGAGTTTGTTAGACTGTTAGAGTTTGTTCTAACTAACTAACCGTCTCATGTTTTCTTATAAATAGGTTTAAACACAGTTACTGAAAAGAATTTTTGACACACCTATGATTCATAATTTTAGAAGCACACTTAGCAAACACAAATAAAAGATAGAATATTTTACTCGAGTGTTTATAGAACACTTATTTGTATCTTCTTCTTCTAAAAAAAAAAAAAAGAAAGAATGAAAAACTGAACTGTAATCATAGTTTAGAAGATAGATTAGAAAAAGGAAGACAGGTTTGAAGATTAAGATCTTCAAATCACGTATCTGTAAACGAAAGGAAGTAAGATAGTGAGAAAGCTAGAGGGGTCATTGGTCCTAGATTGAGTATTTAAAGTGTTAGATCGAAGTAATTTTGATGAGTTAAATTGTATAGATTAGGTTGAGCTCATGTAAGTAAGATGACAAGCTGAATATGTATAAAGCAGTGATGTAATGGATTCTAGTGCTAAGGTGATCGGACTAGGTAGAGCTAGAATAGTCACCGAAGTCGAAAAGGAGAAGGTCATCGAAGACGATCTTGACAAAGTCATTTGTTGGAGACAATAATAAAGAGCTCAAGACGAGATCGAGACCGGTTGAGTAGAATAAGAAAGACGAGTCTTCACCAAGTCGGCCTACGAGACGATTAGTTTGAGATCGGTGAAGTCAAGACAGTTTTCAAGAATAAGTTTGTTAAACGGTTTTGGTTTGTTACAACAAACTAACCGTTTCACGAGCTTATAAATATGTTTAAGCACGATTGAATAGAACAATCAACACTCTCATTCTTCAATACTCACGATTTCTCAAAGAGCACTCAAAAGTTTTCAAAAGAATCTTCATAAATTTTTAAGTGTTTGTAGAACACTCACTTGTACATCTTAAAATTCTCTCGCAGTAACTTTCAAGTTTCTAGATAGTTTGATAGGTTGAAGATAGAATCAAGAGAAGAATCTTCACATCTTTGTAATTGTAACTCATTAAGTAAGAAAGTAAGTTAGTCGATGCCCTTCTTCAAGTTGAAGAAGGAGAGTGGATGTAGGATCGGTTTGATCCGAACCACTATAATTCTGGTGTTCTTTACTTTTGCTTTTACGTATTTGTTGTTATTCAACTATTCAATCAAATTCATTTCAGATTTAAATTCAGATTGCTTTTGATCCTTTAAAAGATTGAGTTAAAACTTGTTTTCTCTGCTTAGCTTTGATATCTTGAATAGATAATCTAATCTTTGAAAAAGATTGTGATAATCTATTCAACCTCCCCCTTCTAGATTATCACTAGAGAGGCGATCTTAGCTTGTTTACTCACTCAATCTCTGGGCCAACATAGAGAAAACAAGTAACCCTTCCAAAGATAATGTAGAAGGGGGTTGAATAGATTATCTAAATCTTTTGCAAAATTCAGATTACCAATTCAAGTAATCAAAGTTGAGCAATGGAAGCTTGATTTTAAACTCAATCTTTGAATTAGGATCTAAAAGCAATCAAAACAAGATTATTCTAAATTCAGATAATCAATAGAAAATAAATGCAGAAAGTAAATGACACACGATTTATAGTGGTTTAGATCAAAAGATCCTACATCCAGTCTCCTCCTTCAACTTTAATTACAATTACAAGAATTGACGATCTTCGTCTTCAATCTATCTTCAAACTATCAATATATCTATATGAACTAGGAATTACGGTGCAGAAAGTGTTTTGAAGATATACAAAAAGTGTTCTTTAAACACTTGGAAAACTATGAAAATCTTAAAAAATTCGCCAATGCTTATGGAAAATGTGAATTTCGTAGTAATGATTGCTAAGCGTTCTTCTAAGAACTCGTGCTTACCCCTACTTATTAGCCTCAGTAAGACGGTTAGTTTGTTGTAACAAACTAAAAACCGCTTAACAAACTCTTCTTTAAAAGCTGTCTTGACCCCAACTAATCTTGAGTTAGTCGTCTGCTGACTTGGTGAAAACCTCGCCTTTCTTATTCCACTCAGTGGTCTTGACCTTGTCTTGAGCTCTTCATTATTCTCTCCAACAGATGACTTCTTCAAGACTGCCTTCAAATAACCTCCTTCTTCTGATCTCGGTGACGTCATTAGCTTTTCATAGTCCTGATCGAGCCTAGTACAAAGCTTACCACTTCACTTGGTCTATACAATCTCACTGGTCATCTTATTTACATGATTTTGTCTAGTCTATACATTTTAACTCATCAAAACTAAAATCCCGATCTAATAATTTACCCCTTTTTGATGATGTTAAAACTACAAAAAGAAACAAACTCACAGTGGGTGTTAGTTAAGGTTATTCAAGATGATCGAGATAAGCATACTAAGCACGTAAGCATCTCTTACTCGAGATAAGTTCACATAAGAACACTTAGTCACACTTAAGAAGTTATTCAAACTTAAAGAATTTCCATATTTAGAAACTTTTTAAGAGAATTTTTGTTTTTAAGAAATAAAATTTTATCGACGAATAATACTTAGAATTTTTTTGGTATTTTCTTAGAAAGGAATAAGAAACTTAAGCTTGAAAAGATAAGACAATGTAGTTGAGATAAGGTTCAGATTTTTCATTCAAGTAAGGCACGATTACATTTTTGAGATAGATCGGACAAGATATGAAGAAAAAGAAAATAAAGCTTATCTAGTCTGTCCATCTATCCTTCTCTGGGAGCCGCATCCATCGAAGATTCGGTTCCTCGGCTCCGCAATGTCCTTTGGATCAGTCAACTTCATCCGATTTTGACCATAGTTGATAGTCGATACGATCCGGTGTTTGTCGATTGAGCCATCGTCTATGACCTTGGTGGAATGGTTGAGAAGGCCGGAGCTACGAGATCAACATTGTACCACTCGTCTCCTTCGTGATCGGCTTACGGTAGAGCTCGGGTTTTTCTTTCTCCATCCAATCATGCCAGCAATCGTCTCATCTTCGACGTGGCACCAACCCTCTTGCAAATATACCAAAAGAACGTCCACTTCGCTTCATACTTCATATACCTCCAGCCCATGAAGGATGTGCAATCATTTTGGGAGGTGCATCCGATCTATGTTGTGGCCTTATCTAAGCCTTATCAGCCTTCTCCAAGAGGGCCTCAAGTTGCCGCTGGGATAACCCATCTCTTCGAAGCTCGATCAAATATCCTCCCTGCCTCCTTTGCAAACTTTATCTTCCTCCTCGCCTCCCATGCGGCCATAGAAAACCTTTTACGCCTTGATTCTCTGTCTCTCTCTTCCTCAATCCGGATCTGCTCAGCTGATTTTTCTAAGGGTCTCTTGCCAGCTGCCTTTGACATTATCCTATGTCGACTAGAGACGAGACAAGCTCAAGACCCTTCCCTTTCTCTTCTTTCTCTTTCACGGCTTGACTTTTGCCTTTGCCTCTTATAAAACTCTTATCGGATTGATTGATTGGAAAACCTAACTTTAGAAAATTAAATAAAGTCTCTTTTATTTAAATTTTTTAAGTTTGCTAAAAGATAAAACTAAGTTTGTTTTAAAATCAGACGGATTACTTTATCGAATGACTTTACAAACCCATCTGCTTTTTTAAAACCCTTATATGAAGTAAGGTAACCCTAGTCGACGTCAGTATACTTACTTCTCTCGCATAAAGTAACCTACATCTCACAAATCAACAGTCTATAAAGTAACTATTTACGCATTCCAAAGGCAAGTAGCATACACGCGCCGAATCCCAATCGTTTATCCAGATTTTTAACCGTTGATTCAGCGTAGAAACTTTTTAAATAAACGGCTTAGATTAAATCAGATTTTCTAAAAGCGGTTTCTCTTTCCAATTTTCCTTCCTATAAATACATCTTCTTCTTCAATCAAACTTTTTCACTTTCGGAAAATTATACTTATACTAAAAATTTTCAAAAACTCTTAGCCGAATTCTTTCATGAGCATTACTAAAAAGCGATTAGGAGTAACATCAACAATGGTGGAAGTACACCTTTGAGACATACAATAAGAAGATCAAGTCGGAGATGTACGTCGACTTTGATACCACCACCGATGGTGAATCGAGACAGATCCTCGATTTATTGGAGAGGTCGGGATTGAGGACTTTTATTCCAAGAAATCCACCTCCAATAAAACCTTGGATATGAGAGGCATAGAGTTTTATGCCAATGGGACTTATGAGAACGGAATTTTCAAAACCCGTGTCTACGGTGAGGTGTTAACAAGAACTCCGGCGGAGGTGGCGCGTATTTTCAACACAAGCGGTGAAGGAGTAAACCCCTTCACATATAAATCAGACGATTGAGTGGAATCGTTCGAGTTGATTGCCAGAACTCAATGAAGGATAGGAGGTCTGAATCGAAAAGAAAATGCTTCGACGGAGATATCGTCGCTAATGACGATATTCGATTTAAGGTCATTTTAGGGAGCAGTAACTCCTATGATGGGCTGACAAGACTCAGCCGTGGCTGCATGAGGGCTATTATTGATGGAGTGCAAGCCAACTGGGCTGGGATGTTGCTTGGCGTATTCGAGACCGAAAGGAAGAGACTGGAGGTAGTCAATGGGAAGTGGCAGACGAGATCAATCACGATCTGTTTAATAAGGTGACGGTGATATTGGAAGATATGCCGACAACCGAGATCAATCTGGGCTGATGGAGTCGAGCCTACACAAAGCAAAGAGGCTGCTGACCAAGGATGAGCCGCTCGGGGCTCTAGCCAACTCGAGATGAAGGAGCCGTGAGGTCGGGGCTCAGGATCCATCAGGAGGAGGTGAAGAAGAAGAAGAAGAGGAAAGGGAAGAGCAGACGGTGAGCTCAGTGAGGCTTCACACCAATGAAGGCTGAAGGAGAAGGCCAAGAGAAGGAGGAGGTTGGTGAAAACCTCGGAGCTAGGGGAACCTCTGTGTTGATCGGCCTAGCCTGTTTGAAGAGGCACTTACGCTGAAAATAGCAGCTAAAGTGGTCCAATCGAGAGGATGTACAGGAAATAATGTAACGCCCCGAGAATTCGTAAAGTCGGCCTTCGGGGTCCGACGTCCTAAACCCGAGTCGTCACTTAGTGAAACATAAAAGCGAGCCAGAAAATTTCTTTGAATAACAAACGATTAAGTTGCAGCGGAAAAATTTGAAACACTTTACTTGGTGAAGAGAAACTCTTTTAAAATAAAAAGATCGGTATCTACTTTGATCAAAACCATCTCGACGAGTACAACTCCCGGGGAGATAATAACATAAAATTAGTAAAGTATTCGTTACAAAAGGTTGAAAGTTACTAAGACGATTTATTTATTAATTAAGAGAGAGTGGAAAGCGGTCGTCTACTGCAGCTCCGGGCCTCATTCTCGCAACCCGAAAATATTAAGTTTGGGAGAGTGAGATAGGAATCTCGATGGGTAACTTTGTATCTTTGTTACAGTTGACAGAAAACCCGAAATAATTGAATCTTTTATTCTTCTCTTATCTTTAGTTATGCGTTGCGGCATTTAGCCCATTTGTACAAGGTAATTTTCAGTTATAAGATTTTCATCCTTCAACTTTATTCGATTAAGAGATTCATCTTTCTTTGCGACAATTAGTGTATATATATATATATATATATATATATATATATATATATATATAGCACATTTGAGATGGCACGCTAGTGCGTCCGATCCCCGTAATCACATTGTGGAATGGCACGTTAATACGTCCGAGACCCGTAATTCTCCGTCCCAAATAAGGTGGCACTAGTGGCATTTCGCACACAATTCAAACCCTCTACCATCCTTATTGCTCCCGTGAGGTGGCACGGTGGCATTTACGCACACAATCCAAACCCTCTTCCGACCTTATTTCTCCCGTTTATATAGGGCTTCGCCCTCTGCAGATCAATAGATCAATAGAGATACTAACTCTCGTATATAACATGTAAAAACAAATAATCAAAGTAAAAGAAACTTGTTCTCGTATATTCTTATAGTTAGGAGTTGTGCATTTGCATACTTTTGAGTTGTTTGCGTCTTTTGGAAGAAGCTGTTTATGTTTGATTCAGAAAAGCGACAACAGTCCATATAACATTAACTAGCTATACAAATAGTGTCACCCACCCGGAGAACTTTTAAGAGAAAGTCTAACTTCTTGATTGCTTAGGCCTCTCGTACGAAAGTCTCGGTCTCTGGTTCCGACCGTACTCTACCTAGCACAATTCGTATGTTTAGTTCGAGCAACTCTTTTGTCCATTAGAAACTTAGGTTCTTGATCTTATTGTGCAAGGCTTTGAACGAAGAAGGGGTACTTCATTTTATCAAAAGATTCTATGGGTTAAATCCTATGTCTAAGCTGCTTTGTTAGTGTACTACGGTTTGTGGGTCCCGAATTTGGGACTTTCGGTTCGTTCATTTTCAAGAAAGCACGTAAGACACTCAAGTATATGCATTCATAAAGTATCACGTATAACATTCGATATTCAAACATGCACTTCATCAAAAGTTTTGGCCATTTAATTTATCAAGTACTAGTCAAATGAAGAAACAATACCTATACATGCATAAATGAAATAAAATACTTAGACTCGTTGGAAAATTATGAAATTTTAGTATGTTGTACATCTTTCAGTGTAGAACAGAGTTTATTAAGGGTCCGAGTTCATTTGAGTTACGAAACTATAGCAGATTTTGCAATAAGGACTCTAAATTTCTATTTCGGCAAAAACAGTGACCTAAAATTATAAAATCCATAACTCTCTGCATAAAAATCCAAAAATTATGAAATTAAAAATGTGATGAAGAACTCAAGTATGAACAACTTTCATTCAGAGACCCAAGCCATATGACTTACGGATTATGTCCAGAAAAATCGTGAACATTCAATCTATCGTTTGGCTTGGTTACTGGACATGTCTTACGAGAAAATTCATAACTTATTGGATACTCGTTTAAAAATCACCAAATTTAAGGATACTTTTATAAATTTCTTGTAGGTCGTCTATGAATTTTTCCATGATTTATAAAATAGTCTAACTGGAAAAATAAATTCGTGCAACACAGAATAACCCTATGCGTCGAACGTCGACCAGGTACTCAGAAAACGAATTTTATCTCATAAAGTACTAAACGAAATATTATGATTTTTGACTATGATTTACAACACATCAAGGGGAACATCTCAGAGTTTTCCTAGAATTTTATAACTATCATAAAGGGAATAAATAAAAGAAATGAGTCACTGCTCCCAGTTTCGGATCACTTCCGACACATAATCTTTCATGATTTTATTCTCAGTCTACAAATATTCAGTGGCCACGAAATTTTAGTATGTTATTCTAAACTTCAAATACTACATCTAGGAATTGTTTCATGATTTTTAAACGGGTGGAAATGGTCCGAATGTATTTTACAAAAATGGGTCAGTGGGTAGGGCATGGTTTTGGCAGCTTCATGTTTCAAGTATAACTTCACCATTTTGACTCCAAACACCAAAATTCCAACTCAAGCACTCCATATAAGATCATATCATGTAAAAAGGAGTTCTTAGGGCCTCATATCATATTTTTCCTGAATTCCTAAGCTAAGAGGAAACATAAGACTTAAGAGGGGGTTTAGGGACTTACCCTTGGAGAATTTTCCTCCTTTTCTTGAGAGCCCCAAAGCTTTTCTTTTGGTGTGGGAAATGAGGAGAGCAGCCACTCTATTTATAGAGGAGAAGGAGAGGAAATGGCCGGTCAAGAGGGGTGGGAGAAAAGGGGCAACTAGGTGGTAATAGGCATAAGGCTAAAGAAAAACTAGTCCTAGGTCTTAGTCTTAGGATTTTGGCTAGGGATTTCATGTACCACCAATATTCTCTCATTTAAAGCTCCCATTTGCACGAAAATTTGGAAGATTTGGTCTGCCATTTGGTAGTCTAATTTCAAATACAGTGGTGTGACTTCGTTGTTGAGTTTTCGGTATTTTCGGTTCGAGTTTCGGCTCCAAAAATTTATTAAAACGCGCGATGGGAGAACAAACATTTTTCTTAGGGTTTTCTTGAGTGTTTATCACCTTTAAAGGACTATTAGTAATTAATCATTATTAAACAAATCCGGATTACGGATGTGAGTTCGAAAAGTATCAGTAGATTTTCGGGTCGAAAAACCGTTAAATCGATTGGAGAAAAATTAAGAAAATCACATATGAAATTGGAATAAAATAAAATGATCACCAAACTTAGAAAATTAAATATAAAATCCTATAATTGAGTTTTGGGTTATTACAAATAAGCTCTAAGAGGACCCCTTCCCCCACCCACAGACGGGTACAATTCTCTCCCTCCCCCTCTCTAGCCCACTGCGCGATGAAGAGGTGACCCAGCTGGCACCTCCGAGCCTCTAAAACAGCCTACTCCCACTATAGTCCAAGCCACAACCTCATCTTCCCTTCCTCAAACCCAAATCTCATCTCCTCCACCCTCCCCATCCGATATGTTGTCCTTCCTCACCGGACCAGTCTACTCCCCCACCCCCATATCTACCATCTCTCCACCAGTCTTACTCCCATCTTCTCCAACTCTCTCTCACAGCCCACCCCAACCTACTATTCCACAGCCAACCCCTTCTCCATCACCCACTTCATCCGAAATACCACCCCTCCATCTTCACCCCCACCCGAAATTCCCCTCCACCACCATCAGACGCCCTACTTCCTCTCAACCTTCGAACCCCAACCCATAGATACCTCCAACATCTTTGGAGATATCCACATGAGCTCCCCAAGTCCAACTACTCCCACCCCCTCTTCCTCATCCGATTCTCGAGGAAGAGACCATCCAATTTTTGCCATCTCCTCGGCCTTTGAGGATTTACACAAGCAGATTATAACCAAGGTTCAAAGGTGATGGAGAGGAAGACGAGGAAGGTGATTCGAGCAATCACCGATACAATGCTCGCCAACATGCAGATTACCGAGGTCAACATCACTTGCAACCTATCAGCCAACCTTGGCAGCTGCTGTTGGTACCGGGTGAGTAACCTGGAGGAGGAGGTGAAGGTGCTCAAGCAAAAAGTGGCCGCGAGACAACGAAGTCTGGTCAATGCTCTTACTTGATCGAGACAGGACTTGAGGTTCGTTGTTCGCCTTGGAAAACAGCTCCAGACCTGCAAGATGAAGTCAAAAGGGGGAAGGAGCTGAAGGAAGAATGGACACCCTCACGAGACAAGCTTGACTCAAAGCGGAGACTCGGTGAGTTGGAGCGGCCAAGGCTGAAATCAAGATCAAATCGGACGAGCCGGGCCGCCTTGCAACCGAGGGTGACCCAGATTGAGGAGGCCATTTGTGAGGATGAGGAGAAGAGGAGAAAGGAGGAGGAGGAGAAGACTGAGAAGCTGCTGGCCAAGATGAAAGAAAGCGAGAAACCCGAGGCCAAGGGCAAGGGTAAAGGAAAGGCAAAGAAGAGTCAAGAAGTCTTCATCAGTGGCGGTGACCGGCCCAGACCAGCGGCCGAGCGCAAGAAAAGAACCTCGACTTCTCAAACCTCTCGGTGAGCAGATCGAGAAGAATACATGCCGAGAAGGAGAAATATGAGAAGCAGGAGAAGAAAAGACTGAAGAAGCTAGGTAAGGCAGAGCCGAAGTGGGACAGGACACTCGGAAGTGGGTATCGGCGGCCGATGAAGCGAGACTTCCAACTCCGCCCACCGCTCATCGGCTCTTCCTAAAATGGTATGCAGTGGTTCACGGTGAATACAAAAAGAAAGCTCGATGCTGGATGGATGTACTTTTGGTACATCTTGAAGGCATCTCAATCCGTGCGGTGATGAAGACAGGCAATGACACGAGTGGATGGAGAAAGAGGTTGCTTTGATTTATATGGAAGGCGCTCAATGAGGCACATCGTGTGTTCAACCGTGATCTTGTCGCTCCAGCCCAATGAGCAAGTCTCTCCCAAGCTGAAAGAGGATGGATCTCCAGGACATAGAATGGGTCAAATCGGTCATCATCAAAGCCGAAAGAGAATCCGAGCTCACGTACGAGAATGAACTCAAGCGGCTCGGAGCGAGGATTTTCAAGCTGGTGAACATTCCGAGAAGCAAGCCGATGGGGAATTTGATAGACAGGATTTTCTTTTCCTTATCTTTTATTTCTATCAGTTCACCTATCTGTAAATTGTAAATATGTGAATAAATATACTTGGACTTACGTGAAATACTTGTCTTATTTCTTAAATTTTTTTCGCTTTAAGAAAACTTAAAATTTTCTAAGTATAAATCATCCGAGAAATTTATCTCTCAGGACTTAAAATTTTCTAAAATTTTTCTAAGTCCTAAGACTCATTTTTTTCTCTAAATATTTGAAGAGTCTAAAGGTCTTGAATTTTTCTGTTATGAATTAAGTGCTTTAATTTGAATGAATCTGTTTTAATGTGAAAATGTGCTCGATATACCTATCGATTATTTTAACTAACTCTAGAACTAACTTCGATTGTGAGTGTGTTTCTTCCTTGTAGGTTTTAACTTCATCAAAAAGGGGAAAATTGTTAGATCAAGAAGTTTTGATGAGTTAAAAGAAGCGATTCAGATGATCGGAGCGACACGAAGAACAGTGAGATTAAGTCCTTATGCTAAGGCGATCGGACGAGGTCGAGAAGCAAACTAGTCACCAAGTCCGGAAGATTACAAGTCATCTCGGAGACGAGCTCAAGTCTAGTCATCTGCAGGAGACAAGTATGAAGAGCTTAGACGAGGTCAAGACAAGCTGAGTAGAATAAGAAAGGCGAGTCTTTACCAAGTCGGTATGCAGTAGAATAAAATCAGGTGAGGTCTAGAGTAGTTTCAAAGAATAAGTTTGTTGAGCAGTTTCTAGTTTGTTAAAACTAATTAACAAACTAATGATCTTTTCAGACTTATAAATAGGTCTAGGCACTTCATTAGAAAAATAATAGAGAGATCACACAAGTTATTCATTTTAGCAATGATTCTCACAATTCACAAGATTTCGAAAAGCACAAAAATTGTTTTCAAGGATCTCATCATAGTTTTCTAAGTGTTTATAGAACACTTTTCTTATACATCTTCAAACACTCTTCTATTACTTTAGAGTTAGATTTTTCAAGAATAGTTTAGAAGATTGAAGATTTGAAGATCGGGTTGTAATTTGTAAGTTGTACGATTGTAAAGTGAGTAAGTAAGCGGGTAGAAGAGACCCTTCTTCAAAGTTTGAAGAAGGAGAGTGGATATAGGATTGTTATAATCCGAACCACTATAAATGGGTGTTCTTTGTTGCTTTGTTTTACTTACTTGTTTCTTACAAATTCGATTACCAAATCAAAGATAGATTTAGAATCAAAGTTAAAACTAAAATATTTGTTTGCTTTTGATCTTATTCAAGTTGAGTTTAAAACTGAATTTCCATTGTGTAACTTTGAAGTTTTGAGTAAGATTTAAAGAGATTTGAAAAATCAGAAAATCTATTCAACCCCCCTTCTAGATTTTATCATAGAAGGTTAACTCAAGTTTTCTTAATCAACTCAACCAATCGGGACCAACAAGTCTCTTTCACTTAGCCATATTTTCGAAGTTGCATCACCCTCAAGTCAAGGACACTGGGCCTCGACCAGTGGTCGATTCCAGGATTTTTCCCGGCCCGATATCTACCTCCGACCCCGTTTTCTCTTGTCTCGTTCGTCTCGTTCCCATATGAACTTCCATATGCTCGGTTTGGTCGATTCCACGAAATACCTCGAAAGCGAGGCAAAACACATCAAAAATCCATTAGTCCATACTTGTAATACCTTTATTGAAACTAAGTGATACTTTACACCTTTAAGCTAAAAACTAATACTTTTCATCACTTTTTGCAATTAAACACCACATTATTCATGCACTTATAACCACTCATCGATTGCAAGAAGCGAGATTATCGAAACTTTGAGTAAGGATTGGATAGAGAAGGTAAAATGTTGCAAAACAACTAAAGAAATGTGGGAAAGCTGTAGCAAATATGTGTGAAGTTTCGATCAAGTCAAAGAAAATAAGCTACAATGCATACTACACTGTTTGACACATTCAAGATGAAATATGGAGAATTAATTGATCAAATGGATATAAGGATGACAAATCTTCTCAACAAAGCTGTTGACCTAGGGAATTCCTACACTTTGAAAAGAAATCAACAACAAGATCCTTAGAGCTTTGAGTAAAAGATGTAGGAAAAACAAATATTCGAAAGCTACTCGGAATTTATCATCAATTTCACATCATACACTATTCTCGCATCTTAAGGCATTAGAGTATGATATTCAAGTTGAAGATGAAGAAGATGAAGCTGAATCATCTACTACAGGGAAAATTATTGCTTTTCTTCATCAAGAAGAATCGGATAAGGTATCTAAGGCGTCGATTTATCAATAAAGGAGGAAATGACCTTATTGATAAAGAGATATGAAAGGCTTAAAATGAAGTATAAAAGGAACAAACAGGATAGATCTGGCGGAAGGAGCCACAAATCGAAAGAGAAGATAAGGGATCGAGATAGTGGAGATGAAAAAGGATCAAACTAGGAGATTCAAATTGCCGGTCAAACAAGGGGATAGTAGTCCAAAATCGATAGAGGAGATAATTGTTATACTTGCAATAAACCTAGTCACTACGCTACGATTGTCCTCGATTAACACCTAGAGAACGTGAGGAGAAAAGGAAAAAGCGTGACGGGGAGATATGCAGAGCAAAGAGCTCTTCTTGCAGAAAAGGAAGTACATGAAACTTCATCATCCTCATCCTTATCTGGTTTTGGGTCAGATAATGAAATTTGCTTGATGGCAAAAGAGGTAAACTATTACTCATCTTGATAATGATTGCGAAAGCGTATGCGAATCGATAAAAGGCTTATTAGTAAACTTTTGAAGGATCTAGAGATTGCTATATCTTTCTTACAAACAGATAGAGATTGAAAATCTAAGTTTAAAAGATTAAATTCTGAAACTAACTAAAGAAAGTCGACTAGGAGTAGTGAGAAATCAGATGGCTCATTCAAGGGGAATGCAAGCATAAGATTACCACTAATTCCACATCCGAAAAGTCTACTAAGTTTGAGAAAGAATTAGATACTTTAAAACTTAAACTATAAATGTCTATATTGAAAATGAGAGTTTTAAGAAAACCAACAAAGAGTTAAATCTCAAGTTGGGACTTCTTAGTAAGACTCAATCAACTATAGACAGAATCTTGACTCTTCACATAAATCTAGTGATAAGACAGGATTAGGATTTGATAGAAATAAAAGGATGATCCTATCAAACCAATGGTTTTTGTCAAAGCTACTAATATTAAAGAAGAGACTAGAATTGGTACTTGGAAACCTAAGGAGCAAGTTAACTCATCCGATGTTTCGCATAGAAAGTACATATGAAGAAAAATGTTCCAAAGGTCAAACCAAAGACTAAGTCAAAACCTCATCCTAAGTATAATAGTTTTGATGGAAGAAGCAAGTCATATCCATTATATCCTAAGTATAAGACAATATCTAAAGATCGAAATTGAATAAGATTGATCTTGAAAGTCTTATACTAGTTGATAGATATGGATGTAAACTTCAATCACTTGTTCTAAGGAATATTGATGTGTTTATTTGGATTCCAAAGAGTCAACTTAACCAAGAAGGACCCAACTTACAAAAGGTACCTAAAATCTAATCTTTGATTGTAGGAAGATACAGGTATAGTGGAAAGAAGCGAGGCGTGCTTGAGGTCATCCGGTATATTGACAGTGGATGTTCAAAACACATGACCTTTGAGAAATGTTTACTCTCAAACTATCAATCAATTGATGGACCACAAGTCATGTTTGGAGACAATAATTTTGGTCTAACCAAAGGAGTTGGAACTTTGATGATTGGTGATGCCCAAGTTAATGAGGTCTACTATGTAGAAGGGTTAAAACATAATACATTATCTGTTTCTCAATTCTATGACAAGGGTTTTTGTGTAAAATTTACTTGTAATGCTTGTTATGTTCTAGATGGTTGATTGGAGTGTATAGGGTAAGAGTTATTAAGACCAATCAACAAAAATATCGAAACCAAGGGAGAAAGTATGCAAACGAAATTCAAGGATAAGAGTTCTAAATGGCTAAAGTTGCAACAAGCTCTTGAATTAAATCACTACAAATTGCAAAGAATTAAATGGCAAGTTATGCAAACAATTAATCAAACACTTAGGATGCAAGATCAAATAGACTAAAATCAATGAGGGAATTGGGTGCAAGGGATAATCTCCATCAAGGAATCCATGATTAACAAACTATGATTGTATCCAAATGCAAATCAATCAAATTAGAAGGCATAAACCATCATGAAATTAATCACTCCATTAATATCACAATGCCTAATGTGAGTATCCTTAGTTCTTCCCATCTCTCAATGTAGAAGTCCCCAATTCATACAATCATGCAAAATTGAAGCCCGATTAACACCTAATCACGTTAGCTCAACTCTCGCCTATTGCTAGGGTGATCAACCATTAATCAAAAGAGACAATTTTTCATTAAGCACAATTAAGAATCACAATTAGGAAGCAATCTAATTCAATTGATCACAATTATCAACAATCATAGCATGAGGCAATCACTTCATCCCTAATTTCAACTATCCCAAGCACAAAGCTATTAGCCCATGGTGCTACAAGCAAAAACCATGGCTAGAAAATCTAAGAAAGCAATTGAAAATCTAATCACTACAAACAATGAATTAAAGAGATCAAAGGGTAAGAACATCACCAATTAAGCTTCAATAGGCAAAAATAAGAATGATTAATCTTGTACAATGCTTCAATTCAACTTCACTTCTTCCCAATTCTCATTTGCAAACTTCAATTACAATCCACCAATCTACTAATCTAATGAACTAAATGTGGAATCTATCTCAATTCTAACAATCTAATGCAATTACAAGTAAATTCAAGCTACAAAATGTAAAATTCGCTCAAAGAAACTCCTAGAAACTGCTATGAACTGCTAGAATCAACTCCCCCTCTGTTTTGGCTTCCAATGACTTAAAAGCTGAAATTTTCGGTTTTGGGCACTCCTCGAGTCGAGCTTCGAGGCCCTCGAGTCGAGGCCTAAAAGTCGCTAACACGTTTCTTCAAAATTCTCTCCTACCTCGAGTCGAGGCCTAGCCCTCGAGTCGAGCTCGCTACAATTTTCATCTCCCTCGACTCGAGGCTCCTCCCTCGAGTCGAGCTCGCCAACTTTTTGAAATTATTTCCCTCCGGCATGAACCTCGAGTCGAGGTGCATGCACCCTCGACTCCAACTCGAGATCGGGAATTTTTATCGAGAAGGGCTCCGGTCCCGACCCCCATTTTCGTCCCGTATGTTCGTCTTTTCATTCTAAGAATACCGGTACTCTCGGTTTGGCAAAATTCCACCGATTTACCTGCAAAGCGGGCGAAATACATCAAAACCTCTCAAAGTAATACTTTTTAGGCAAAAGAGTGATACTTTTCACATTTAGGCACAAAAATCATACTTTAGCTCACTTTTGCACTAAAAATAGCCCTAAAAACATGTATCAATTCACTCCAATCAATGGTCTCAATGAAAATATTCTTTTAGGTGAGTCGGACAAGGCAATATTTATATTGCTAACTTCAAAAGTTGTCCTAAAAATAATTGCTTAGTTGCAAAGAGTTTAGATGATTTAAGTTGGCTATGGCATAAGCATCTTGGTCACTTAAACTTCAAGACTCTTAACAAATTAGCAAGGAAATCTTTAGTCAAAGGAGTTCCAGATAAAATATTTTCAAAAAGTCATATTTGTAATGCATGTAAAAAGGAAAGCGGACCAAAGCTTCTTTTAAAACCATAAATAGTCCTACGAAAGAATACTGGAACTACTTCATATGGATCTTTTGGTCAGTCACTCCTCTCAATTTCGGTGGTAGAAAATATAATTTTGTAATCGTAGATGATTATTCTCGATTTACAGGTTATTTTCTTATACAAGAAAAATGAGACAATGACAAAAATACCAGAGTTTCTCAAAAGAATTTAGAATGAAAAGGGACTAAGTATTGTCAAAATAAGAAGTGATAAAGGTCTTGAATTTCTTAATTCACTTGTTGCTAACTATTGTCTTGAGAATGGTATAGCTCACGAAACCTCAAATTTGCAAGGACACCTCAACGAGAATGGAGTTATTGAAAGAAGAAAGCAGAACTACGAAAGAAGCTGCAAGGACAATGTTATCTGAATTTAACACTCCACAGATTTTGGGCGAAGCCATAAATACTGACCTATTTTATTCAAAATAGATGTTTAATTGTTAAAGATAAGTGTAAAACCCCTTATGAGATATGAAAAGGAAGATCACCTAAAATTTCATATTTTCGGTTGCAAATCATTCACAACAATGGAAAGTCTCATTTGAAAACCTTTGATGATAAGATAACGAGATGGGATATTCTTAGGATATTCCACTGTATCTAAAGCATATAGAGTTTTCAACAAGACAACCTTATGTGTGGAAGAAACACTGATTGGAGTGAATTGATACATGTTTTTAGGGCATATTTTAGTGTAAAAAGTGAGCTAAGGTGTTGATTTTTGTGCCTAAATGTGAAAAATATCACTCTTTTTGCCTAAAAGTATTATTTGTGAGATTTTGATGTTTTTCGTCCATTTTGCAGGTAATTCGGTGGAATTTTGCCAAACCAAGAGTACCATTAGGCTTAGAATGAAGAGACGATCATACGGGACGAACGGGGGTCGGGGCCGAAGCCCCGCGCGAAAAAGTGCCCTGGACTCGAGCTGCAGTCGAGGAGCAAGAGCCTCGAGTCGAGGGCTATGCGAAAGGACCAAAATCAGAAGAAAAACAGGCACCTCGAGTCGAGGCATGACCCTCGAGTCGAGGGAGGTGAAAATGGCGGGGACCTCGAGTCGAGGCCTGACCCTCGACTTCGAGGAGGTTTTTCCAAAAATTCGTATTTAAAGGGGAAAAGCAGAGCAATTGAAGAAGGAGTTAATAATAGCAGTTAGTAGCGGTTTTGGGGTGATTTCTCGGGCCCCAAGCCAATTTTCCATTCTAGGTAGAGTAGAAGTTAGAATTAGACTTAGATCTCAATTGATTGTTGTTAGATTAGCCATAGATTAGCATTTGATCATTGTAATCCATTCAATTCAAGCTTGTATTTCATTTGGAGATTGGTGTTGAAGACTCAAGCATTCCTCTTTTTGTTGATTGAAGATCATTTGGTGATGTTTTTCCTCTTTTGTCTCTTTAATTTTGTAATTGTTGTGATTTGTGTTTTGTTTGTGCAATTCTACCTTCTTCCCATGGGTTTCACCATGGGCTAACTCTCTTGTGCTTGGGTTAATTGATATTGATGATGAATTGATTGATGATGCTATAATTGTTGATGATTGGAGATCAATTGAGCAGATTGCTTACTAATTGTGATTCTCATTTGTGCTTCATACATAATTATCTCTTTAGATTAGTGTTTGATCACCCTAGCTATAGACGAGAGTTGCGCTAATGTGATCCGGGATTAATCGGGTGGTAATTGTGTATGAATGTGTGGATTGGGTGCTTCGGAATCGAGAGATTAGTTGCACTAAGGATACTCACAGTAGTTTGTTTCCTAATTGTGATTCTTCATTGTGCTTTGTGTAAAATTGCTTCTTTAGATTAATGGTTAATCACCCTAGCAATAGGCGAGAGTTGAGCTAACGTGATTATGTGTTGATCGGGTTTCAATTTTGCATGATTGTATGAATTAGGGATTTCTACATTGAGAGATGGGAAAGACTAAGGATACTCACATTAGGCATTGTGATTTTAATGGAGTGATTAATTTCATGATGGTTTTATGCTTTCTACCTTAGTTGATTTGCAATTTGATTCAATTGTAGCTTGTTGATTGATGATTCATTGATGGATGTTAATCCTAGCACCCCTATCCCACCATTTATTGTTGTTTTTGTTATTGCATTCTAAGTGTTCGATCATTTGCTTGCTTGTATTATTTTGTTTTTTTGCTAGTGTTTTGTTGTTTTTAGTCCAAACCATTGTTGCAATTCTAGTCGCTAAGAACTCGTATTTCTAGGGCCTCATGTGAATACTTTTTCCCTTGGGTTCGATATTTTGCGATTGGTCTTAAAAGCTCTTGCCCTATACACTCCAATCAAATGGCGCCGTTGCCGGGAATTAGTTTTTGCGCCTTAAGTGAGACCTAGGAATTGTTCGAAGTGGCTATTTGTTGCCTTTGTGTTTGTGTTTGTTTTGTTATTTTTGTTTGAATTTGATACTTTGATATCTTGTCTAGATGGAAGGATACAACTCATACATGTGGAATCAAGAGTATTATCAAGATGGTAGAGTGTATTCTCCACAATATGAAGATTTTGGATACAATGATTGGAGGAATTATGAAGATAATTCTCATTGGCAACAAGTTCCATCCAATTATGAAGATGGGAGATTTGAAGAAATTCCTTCCCCACCTCAAGAGATGTTTCCATACTATGAGTGTTATGATCAATTCGATCCATGTTGGGGATCACGAATTCAAAGGAGCATCGGGAGGTGATTTCTATGATGATAGGAGAAGCCATGAGTTCGATTTTTCATCGCCACAAGCTTCTCCTCAATTTGAAAAATGGGGACTCCATGATATGAGAACCATATTGCAAGATATGCTTGGATTTGTGTTGGAAAAATTTGAGGAAGATGATGCTAGATGTGATCAAATGCTTCCCTTGTACGAAAAAATGTATGAGACCAAGTTAAAGGTTAATTCATGGATAGAGGGGAACATGGAGATCACCGGAGTGCATTTCATGTTTATCAAGAGTCAACTCAAAGATTTTCTACGCCAAGTAAAAATATGACTATCATGGAGAATCAAGAAAAAGAAGGGGAGGAAGAAAGTGAAAGAAAAGATGTAGAGAAGGGTCCAAGCGAAGAGGTAAAAGTAGAAGGCTTCCTTGTCAAAAAGGAGGAAGAGGAGTGTCCATTGATGGACATGAGCTATAATGAGGAAGAAAATCAAAGAGCATCGAATGAAGCTGCGAAGATCGAAATGAGTATTTCTATACCCTCTAACTCTTCAATTTGTGATTTAATTGATAATGATGCTTCTTATGATTTAATTTTGCCTCTTGTGAATTTTGACTATAGGGAAGAATTAAAGAAACGCTTGGGCATCCTTGAAAGGAAAGAAGAATCGAGAAGGATGGCAAGAGAGAAAGGGGGACAACCATGGACACTTTGCATATCTATAGGTGGTTGTCCTATCTATTCGGTGAACCTCCTAGACCTTGAAGTACAAAGATCGAGATACAATGGGAAGGAGGATCGCTATCCTTGGCCATTCCGATGAAGGAAGATGGAAGTGAAAGAATAAGTCCGGCATAGGACAATAAAAATAGCGCTTGATGGGAGGCAACCCATCCTTTTTATTTCTTTTCTTGTGTTTTTTTGTAGTTTAGTGTTTTTGTTTGATTTTTGGGGATTTGGCTTGCTACTTAATTGCTAGTTCTAGGAAAGTATGCTCTTTGCTTTGGGTATAGATGATATTGTTGAGCTTACGTGTTGATATCATTATGAGTTGCATATATTTTGAGCCAAACTTGAATGCATGTCTTCATTCAAGTTTGGGGGTGTGTGTCATTTAGGGTAGAAATGCATCTCTTAGTGATGGCCGTGTGTAGGTATACTCACTACTTGGATTGAAAAAGGATTGAAATTGCAAAGGAATCGAGGAATCGAGAAGGAAAGGAGAGCTTAAAAGTTAGTGAAAATGAGCAAAAGGAAGAGAACCCGGTCTCCTCGATCGAATGAGAGACCGGGCTTAAATCGAGGGACCAAAATGGTAATTTCTTGCATATTTGGAGTTCGTTAGGGGCGTAAAGGTCATTTTTGGAGTTTCGGGGTCAGGTCGGGCCCGGGAATCGTAAAAATTCCCTGGACTCGACTCGAGGTCGAGATTGCATGGCCCTCGGGTCGAGGAGTCACACTTAGCCAAAATTCAGATTTTTCATTTTCCTCGAGTCGAGGTGGTACCTCGAGTCGAGGGGGTCATTTGTCAAGTTCCTCGAGTCGTGCGTGAGACCTCGAGTCGAGGCATGTGAATTTTAGGGATCCCTCGAGTCGAGGCCTGACCTCAACTCGAGGCTGGTGTTTTTGTTTAAATATCGCCGAATCGGTTTGCGAGACCCGACTCGAGGATTTGTCTGCAGCGCCGTTTCCTTCCATCCCCACCCATATTTCCGTCGACTTTGCATCATTTTCACGGATTAATCATCATCATTGCACTACATGATCATTACATTGCATAAAGATTGAATCTTGAGGATTTTGAATTCAAAATTTAGGATTTTGAGAATAGTTCGTGGGTCATTGAAATTACACGTTTTCCGGCCAAAATCTCACATAAGGTATGAAACTCATCCTCACTAGGCTCTCAATTTCATAGTTATATTGGGTATTTGCATGGGTGTTATGATTTGTGCTTAAATTCTTTGATTTGGAATATTGTTTTTGGACATTTTGACAAACACTTGAGATGCATGATTTATGTGGATGAATTGGAGCCTTGTATGAGCATATTTGGATTGTTTGAAGAGAATAGGAGCATGTTTAGGATTGAATGTGATATTTTGCTCGTTTATTCGTGGATTTGGATTGTAATTGTGAATTAAGGCATTTGTTGGAATTCCTAGTGTAATTATTTGGATCATTTGGTCAAGTTGAGTTATTGTTATGATAGAAGTGTATGAATTGATGATGCATATTTGTTGAGTTACTTGCTAGATGAATATGGTTCTTCGGAATTTAGGGAGCTAATTTGCATGATTTTTGATGAGCTTATTGGGTGTTAATTAATTGTGGGGCCATTCTAGTAAGTATACACATGTTTGAGGATTATTTGAGCACTTCTAGTGGATTGTATTTGCATGATTGACTCTTTGACCATTTGTTGAGGATTAGTTGCTAGTCACTAGGGATTTTGTTTATTTGAGATGTTCTTGCTTGTTGACTCGTTAATGGTATTCTTGATATTTTTCTGAGCTCGTATTGTATTCTTGGAGGTTGATTTTTGCTCTTGGGAATGTTTTGCAGGAACAATGTTTAGAGGGCGATGGAAACAACCTCTATGAGGCGGAGATCCGAGAGAGAGAAGATGTCATCCGATTTGCACACCGGATGCCCGCTGAATTGGGAATTCGGTGGGATGATCACCAATGGAGGACATATATTGATCTATACTCCGAGCTCTATAACCGGGTGGTCAAGACAAGACTCGTCGATCACGATTGCATGATATCTATGGGGATCGAGGAGGATATCCCTACTTTGTTTGAGCAAGTTGGGATGGGGGCTTCTTGGCGAAGAGGCCTAGGACGTATATTGGACTTACTTTGGAGTTCCTATGCACGGTGAAAGTTGATAAGGCCAGGGAGGGCCAAATTCCCGAGGAGTATTACTTTTGAGCTCATGGGATACGAGTATTCGTTAACTCTGGACAAGGTCAACGAGATTATTGGAGCACCCTGCACTGCACCGATCACCGTTGAACATAAGGAGAGAGTACAATGCTAAGAAATTTTGGAGAAGGATTTGGACTGGGGCTCCTAATCGGCTGATTTTGTTCCGGGGAAAGTCAAAGAGCACGCATATCCGGAACCCGGTCATCCGATACCTAGAGAAGATTCTCGCGAGCACTATATTCGCGAGATCGGAGGGAGGAGCCGTGGTTTCCGAGGAGTTGTACGTTATTTGGTGCTTTTACATGGAGTCGATTTAATGCCGCCGCATACCTCTGCTACCTATTCGAGAGAGCCACGAGCACGAAGTTCAAGAAGATTAATTTTGGTGGCATGATTACCTTGATCGCTGAGCATCTCGGGATCCCGACACACAACCTCGGAGCGGTGGAGGGCCCCTGATCTTACCCTTGATACGATGCGGCGCATGAGGACGCTTGACCGCATCGGTAGGACGTGGTGTCTCCGGCAGCATCATGGTGGCCGATTCCCTCTTCCTAATAAGAGGTAGACTACGATCTTCGGTTCTCGAGGCCTTTGTGACCATTAATCTGCGTATGTGGTCACAAACACACCGAGGCGATAGATGCCTATACGAGAGAGCACGGACGTTCTCCGAGATGATGATGATGATGATGACGATGGGGTCAGAATGGGTTCGGGATGATGATCGAGGTGAGGGAGCTGCGAGAGAGGAGCGAGAGGTAGAGATAGGAGATGATGATTCCGAGGACGAGGATGACGAGGAGCCGGAGCAAGAGGAGCCGCCTGCAGATGGGCGGGATTACCAGCGAGAGATTAACATGTACCGGGCGGGGCGAGATGAGGAGTAGAGAGTATGAGGCGGGAGTTCATCTCGAGACCGTGGGTTTTGGCCCGAGGAGATGTGGGCTGATAGTCGGAGGATGCATATTGAGAGTCCGACCCGGCAGGATGAGATGTACCGGATGCTTGAGGAGTCCCAGCAGATTTAACGAAGAGACTAGGAGGATGCAGGAGGAGTCTCTCGAAGACTCGTAATGACATGTATGCCCTCTTACAGCGAGATGAACTCGTGGAACTTCGGGCCGGGACACTATCCTCCACCGCCACCGTCCGACTACTAGGGCTATCCCCTATTCCTCATTCCCTCTTCTTGATCTTTAGATTCTGATCTTCTTGTTTTTCTTTGTACTTTTGATGGTGATTGTACTCTTGACTTGATGATTGTGATGATTGGTTTTGGATTGTTGATGATTTTATTGATGCTTTATGATTCCCGTGATATATTTGAGCTTATTGTCTATTAATGATTATACCTTGATGATTTCTTTGGATTCCTTATTCCTAGGCTTTTGAGATTTATTTATCTTGAGCTTAATTGTGGATTCATTGATATATTTTTAGTATCATTCATGTGGTAGTGAGTATGCTTGGACTTATGTAAATGAGCACTTGAGTTTGATTTGCAAGATAATTGGATTTTGATATGATCATGAGTTGATTTGTGGCTTTAAGATAACTTTCTTGATTTATTGTGTAAGGATGAATGTGATTGATGATACTTGATTCATTGCTCAATTTAAGCCCGTGAGCTTTTGTGCCTTAATAATCGTACATCTTATACAGTTGATTGATTTCTTTGTGAGTGCATCATTCATGATTTGTATGCTAGAACTTGCCACTAGACTTGTGGATATTGATCTTTGTGTGATGTCTTGAAAGTGATAAGAGACCATGTTTGATATGATGAGTCACTTTGCCAAATATTTTCTCTACCAAATACATTTGATTTCCTTAGTGAGCCATGTTGAGCCTTATAATCCATATTCTTTGGCAAACCAAGTGAAATTGAAACCATTTTAGCCTATTTTTATGAGCCTTTCTTGTCCTATATTTAGTTGAGCTTGAATGTTGGATAATGATGGTGATTTGATTGCTAAGTGTGGGAAGATGATGAGCTAAGTGATGAATATTGAAAAATGAATAGAAAGGTTGTGAAAAAAATTGAATTGTGAAAAAGTGAATGAAGTGAAAAGAAAAATTCAATTTGTGAGCTTAAAAAGAGAAAGCTCAAGTGAATGGTGGATTGATCATTGAAGTTTAAAAGAAAGAGTGCTACTTGATGAAAAGAGAAGAGATTGTGCATTTGTATTGATTGGCTTACATTCAAGTCTCTACTACTTAGTCACTCTTATCCAAATTTATCCCACCTTTCCAAAGAGCCTACATTACAACCTAGAAGAAAGACCTCTTTGATTCTTGATTGATCACAAATGATTTTGATTGAGATTAAGTCTTGTGGCAAGCATATGGTGTGCAAGTTCATGAATTTGATGATTGAGTGCTTTATACCTTTATACACTTGAGTGAAGAGTGAAACACTCCATGGAAGGAGTAATGTGTTGAGTATTTGATTGAGCATTTATTTGAGCATGATTCATCTTGATGGCTAGTGGATAGTTGCATTGATACAAGTGTTCATGGATGAGTTCGATTGTCTTATATTTCATCTATGATGCCATGTGACATAATTGCAATCAATTCACTCATTTGTTCTTAGTTTCTCACGTTGCTCGAGGACGAGCAACAATTCAAGTTTGGGGGTATAATTGGAGTGAATTGATACATGTTTTTAGGGCATATTTTAGTGCAAAAAGTGAGCTAAGGTGTTGATTTTTGTGCCTAAATGTGAAAAGTATCACTCTTTTGCCTAAAAAGTATTATTTGTGAGATTTTGATGTTTTTCGTCCATTTTGCAGGAAATTCGGTGGAATTTTGCCAAACCGAGAGTACCATTAGGCGTAGAATGAAGAGACGATCATACGGGACGAAAATGGGGGTCGGGGCCGAAGCCCCGCACGAGAAAAAGTGCCACTGGACTCGAGCTGCAGTCGAGGAGCAAGAGCCTCGAGTCGAGGGCTATGCGAAAGGACCAAAATCGGAAGAAAAGCGAGGCACCTCGAGTCGAGGCATGACCCTCGAGTCGGGGAGGTGAAAAGGCAGGGACCTCGAGTCGAGGCCTGACCCTCGACTCGAGGGGGAGGTTTTTCCAAAAATTCGTATTTAAAGGGGAAAAAGCGAGCAATTGAAGAAGGAGTTAATAATAGCGGTTAGTAAGCGGTTTTGGGGCGATTTCTCGGGCCCCAAGCCAATTTTCCATTCTAGGTAGAGTAGAAGTTAGAATTAGACTTAGATCTCAATTGATTGTTGTTAGATTAGCCATAGATTAGCATTTGATCATTGTAATCCATTCAATTCAAGCTTGTATTTCATTTGGAGATTGGTGTTGAAGACTCAAGCATTCCTCTTTTTGTTGATTGAAGATCATTTGGTGATGTTTTTCCTCTTTTGTCTCTTTAATTTTGTAATTGTTGTGATTTGTGTTTTGTTTGTGCAATTCTATCTTCTTCCCATGGATTTCACCATGAGCTAACTCTCTTGTGCTTGGGTTAATTGAAATTGATGATGAATTGATTGATGATGCTATAATTGTTGATGATTGGAGATCAATTGAGTAGATTGCTTACTAATTGTGATTCTCATTTGTGCTTCATGCATAATTATCTCTTTAGATTAGTGTTTGATCGCCTAGCTATAGGCGAGAGTTGCGCTAACGTGATCCGGGATTAATCGGGTGGTAATTGTGTATGAATGTGTGGATTGGGTGCTTCGGAATCGAGAGATTAGTTGCACTAAGGATACTCACAGTAGTTTGTTTCCTAATTTTGATTCTTCATTGTGCTTTGTGTAAAATTTCTTCTTTAGATTAATGGTTAATCACCCTAGCAATAGGCGAGAGTTGAGCTAACGTGATTAGGTGTTGATCGGGTTTCAATTTTGCATGATTGTATGAATTAGGGATTTCTACATTGAGAGATGGGAAAGACTAAGGATACTCACATTAGGCATTGTGATTTTAATGGAGTGATTAATTTCATGATGGTTTTGTGCTTTCTACCTTAGTTGATTTGCAATTTGATTCAATTGTAGCTTGTTGATTGATGATTCATTGATGGATGTTAATCCTAGCACCCCTATCCCACCATTTATTGTTGTTTTTGTTATTGCATTCTAAGTGTTCGATCATTTGCTTGCTTGTTATTGTTTTGTATTTTTGCTAGTGTTTTGTTGTTTTTAGTCCAAAACCATTGTTGCAACTCTAGTCGCTAAGAACTCGTATTTCTAGGGCCTCATGTGCATACTTTTTCCCTTGGGTTCGATATTTTGCGATTGGTCTTAAAACACTCCAATCAAACACCACATATTGTATTTGATGAATCTACTTTTGAGTCTAAGGATACGAGATGGCAACACAAAGGTTTCAGATGACCTACAAAGATGACTATTAAAAGATCAAGCTGTGAAGTTCTACGTGCGAGAATCGACTCGGACGAGGAAGAAGAATTAGACTCAAACAAAGATAAAGATCCTGAAAGTTCTTCCAAGACACACGATCGGACAACCACCCTACCAGACAATCAAGAAGAAATTTACGAAGGTAACACATAACCAATTGAAAAGGATATTTTAGACAAGTCTTCATCCTTGGTAAAAGACAAAGGTAAAAGATAATGAACTATCATCCACTAAACAAATAGCGGAGATTTAGATTCGGAGTTCGAGACTAGGACACAACTAAATCTAGATTGTATGTTCGGTTGTTATGTTTCATTACTTGAACCTAAGTCGATTCTTTGAAGCTCTAAGCGATTCCAATTAGATTAATGTCATGCAAGAAGAACTAAATCAGTTTCAAAGACAAGATGTGTGGGAGCTTGTTGAAAGACCTCATCATCAAAAAGTCATTGGAACTAAGTGGGTCTTAAAAACAAAAGGGATGAGAACAATATTGTGGTTAGAAATAAAGTCGGACTAGTTGCACAAGGTTATTCACAATCGAAGGGAATGATTATGATGAAACCTTTGCACTGTAGCTCGTCTGGAAGCCATTAGATTGTTCTTAGCCTATCTTGCTTTTAAGAGATTCACGATTTTTCAAATGGATGTTCAATCAGCAATTCTAAATGGAATCTTAAGCGAAGAAGTTTATGTAGAGCAACCTCCAGGCTTTGTCAAAGGAGACAAGGTCTATAGATTGACAAAAGCTCTATATGGACTTAAACGAGGCTCCAAGAGCTTGGTATGACACCTTGTCCGATTATCTAATTCAAAACAGCTTTTGTTAAGATTAAAAATTATTAGAACTCTATTTAGAAAGGAATTTAACAATGGTCTTTTATTATTTCAAGTTTATGTAGATGATATCATATTTGCTTCGACTAACCTATCTTTGTGTGAAGAATTTAGTCATCTTATGAAGAACAGATTTGAAATGTCCATGATGGGAGAGATGACATATTTCCTTGGATTGCAAGTCAAACAGACAAAGAACGAGATTTTCATCAATCAAGCAAAGTATGCAAAGGATCTTATAGAAAAGTTTGGAATAGGCACTAATCGAGAGGCTAAGATACCTATGATGACTAACTTTTCCATAGATCCGGACGATAAGTGGGAAAACACCGATCCAACCGAATACAGGGGATTAATAGGCTCTTTATAGTATTTAAGCGCCAAGAGACTCGATATTTCTTATTGTACCTAAGAAGAGTCATCTTGAAGCGGCCAAAAAGATTCTTAAATTCTTGAAAGGTACAATAAATGTAGGACTGTAATACCCAACCGATGATAATTTCGAGTTGTCTGGATACTCGATTGATTTTGGTGGGTGTAAGATAGATAGGAAATTTACTACGGAACTTGCCAATTTCTAGGAAGTAAGCTGAATTCATGGTTGTCTAAGAAACAAACCTCTCGTAGCTACTTCTACTACTGAAGCCGAGTATATGGCGGTGAAAGTTGTTGTTCTTAGCTAACTGGATCGACCAATAGCTAAGGGATTATAACATTATCACTAGAGATGTACCAATTGATTGGAGTGTATAGGGTAAGAGTTATTAAGACCAATCAACAAAAATATCGAACCCAAGGGAGAAAGTATGCAAACGAAATTCAAGGATAAGAGTTCTAAATGGCTAAGTTGCAACAAGCTCTTGAACTAAATCACTACAAATTGCAAGAAATTAAATGGCAAGTTTATGCAAACAATATATCAAACACTTAGAAGGCAAGATCAAATAGACTAAAATCAATGGGGAATTGGGTGCAAGGAATCTCCATCAAGGAATCCATGATTAACAATGCCTAATGTGAGTATCCTTAGTTCTTCCCATCTCTCAATGTAGAAGTCCCCAATTCATACAATCATGCAAAATTGAAACCCGATTAACACCTAATCACGTTAGCTCAACTCTCGCCTATTGCTAGGGTGATCAACCATTAATCAAAAGAAACAATTTTTCATGAAGCACAATTAAGAAGCACAATTAGGGAGCAATCTAATTCAATTGATCACAATTGTCCACAATCATAGCATGAGGCAATCACTTCATCCCTAATTTCAATTATCCCAAGCACAAAGCTATTAGCCCATGGTGCTACAAGCAAAAACCATGGCTAGAAAATCTAAGTAAGCAATTAACAATCTAATTACTACAAGCAATGAATTAAAGAGATCAAAGGGTAAGAACATCACCAATTAAGCTTCAATAGGCAAAAATAAGAATGATTAATCTTGTACAATGCTTCAATACAACTTCAATTCTTCCCAATTCTCAGCTGCAAACTTCAATTACAATCCACCAATCTACTAATCTAATGAACTAAATGTGGAATCTATCTCAATTCTAACAATCTAATGCAATTACAAGTAAAATTCAAGCTACAAAATGTAAAATTAGCCCAAAGAAACTCCTAGAAACCGCTCGAACCGCTAGAATCAACTCTTCCTCTGTTTTGGCTTTCATTGGCTTAAAAACTGAATTTTTCGGTTTTGACACTCCTCGAGTCGAGCTTCGTGCCCTCTAGTCGAGGCCTAAAAGTCGCTAACACGTTTCTTTAAAAATCTCTCTGCCTCGAGTCGAGGCCTCGCCTCAGTCGAGCTTCCTGCATTTTCATATCCCTCGACTCGAGGCTCCTCCCTCGAGTCGAGGATCCTCCTTTTTGAAATGATTTCCCTCCAAAGCATGAACCTCGAGTTGAGGTGCAGTGCACCCTCGACTCCTACTCGAGACCAGGGAATTTTTATCGAGACGGGCTCCGATCCCGACCCGTTTTCGTCCCGTATGTTCGTCTTTTCATTCTAAGAATACCGGTACTCTCGGTTTGGCAAAATTCCACCGATTTACCTGCAAAACGGGTGAAATACATCAAAACCTCTCAAAGTAATACTTTTAGGCAAAAGAGTGATACTTTTCACATTTAGGCACAAAAATCATACTTTCGCTCACTTTTGCACTAAAAATAGCCCTAAAAACATGTATCAATTCACTCCAATCATACCCCAAACTTGAATTGTTGCTCGTCCTCGAGCAACGTAGAACTAAGAACAAAGGAGTGAATTGATTGCAATTATGTCACATGGCACCATAGGCGAAAAATAAGACAATCGAACTCATCAATGAACATAAGTATCAATGCAACTCTCTTCTAGCAATCAAGACAAATCATGCTCAAACGAATGCTCAATCAAATACTCAACACATTGCTCCTTCCATGGAGTGTTTCACTCTTCACTCAAGTGTATCAAGGTTTAAAGCACTCAATCATCAAATTCACAAATAAGTACACCATATGCTTGCCACAAGACTTAATCTCAATCAAAATCATTTGTGATCAATCAAGAATCAAAGAGGTCTTTCTTCTAGGTTGTAATGTTGGCTCTTTGGAAAGGTGGGATATTTATGGATAAGAGTGACTAAGTAGTAGAGACTTGAATGTGAACTAATCCATACAATGCACATCTCTTCACTTTTCATCAAGCAACACTCTTTCTTATGAACTTCAATGATCATTCCACCATTCACTTGAGCTTTCTCTTTTAAGCTCACAAATTGAATCTTTCTTTTCATGCATTTTCTTCATAATTCAATCTTTTCACAACCTTTCTTTTCTTTCATGCTTCATTCATTACTTTGCTCACCATCTTCCCACACTTAGCAATCAAATCACCATCATTAGCCAACATTCAAGCTCAACTAAATATAGGACAAGAAAGGCTCATCAAAATAGGCTAAATGGTTTCAATTTCACTTGGCTTGCCAAAGAATATGGATAATAGGCTCAAAATGGCTCGCTAAGGAAATCAAATGTATTTGGTGGGGAAAATGTTTGGCAAAGTAACTCATCATATCAAACATGGTCTCTTATCACTTTCAAGACATCATACAAAGATCAATATTAACAAGTCTAGTGGCAAGTTCTAGTATACAAATCATGAATGATGCACTCACAAAGGATTACTATCAACCGTATAAAATGTACGATTATTAGGCACAAAAGCTCACGGGCTTAAATTGAGCAATGAATCAAGCATCTTCAATCACATTCATCTTTACACAATAAATCAAGAAACTAGCATCAAGCTACAAATCTACTAATGATCATATCAAAATCCAACTAGTCTTACAACTCAAGCACAAGTGCTCATGTACATAATCTCAAGCACACTCACTATATCAAGATGATACTCAAAAATATGTCAATTAATCCACTATTAAGCTCAAGATAAGAACATGGAATCATGGGAATAAAGAAATCCAAAGGAACATCAAGTCACAATCACCAATAGACAATAAGCTCAAAAATATATCAAGGAAATCATAGCATCAATTAAATCATCCATCCAAAACATCAATCATCAAATCATCACAAGTCATCACAAGACACCTTAATCAAAATACGAATACAATCCACCAAAACATAAGCATCTAAATCTAAGAAGAGGGAATGAGGAATAGGGGATAGCCCTAGTAGTCGGAAGGTGGTGGTGGAGGAGGATAGCTTGGCCCGAAATTCCACGAGCTCATTTGTTGAAGGAGGGAATACATATCATTTTGCGTCTTCATTGATTCTTCTTGCATCCTCACGTGACTCCTCCATCATCCGGTACATCTCATCTCGCCGGTCGACTCTCAATGTGCATCCTCTCGACTGTCCGCCCACATCTCCTCTGTCGTAACCCATGGTCTATGAGACGAACTCCTGCCTCGTACTCTCTACTCCTCATCTTATCCTCGCCAGTACATATTAATCTCTCGGGCTGATACTCCTCTTCCATCTCGGACAGCCGCTCTTCTTGCTCCGGCTCCTCGTCATCCTCGTCCTCGACTCAACCTCCTCGGCAACATCTGCTCTAACCGCATCTCCATCATCATCGAAGAAGAATCGGAATCGGCCACCACATTTGGCGACCTGCACGATCATCATCCCCTCATCTCTAAGCACGTCCCCATGCTCCCTCGTGTAGGCATCTATGGCATCGGTGTGTGACGCTGCGACCACATACGCAGTTAATGGTCACAAATGCTTGAGATCCGAAATCGCTGCCAACCTCTTATTAGGAAGAGAAAATCGCCACCATGGTGCTGCTGTAAGCACCACGTCCTCCCGATATGATCTAGCGTCCTCATGCGCCTCATAGTGTCTCGTAGTCAAATCTGGACCATCTAATGCCACCAGGTTATGAGTCGGAATACCAAGGTGCTCAGCTATCGAGTAATCATCCCACCAAAATTTATCTTCTTGAACTTAGTGCTCGCCGCTCTCTCAAACAAATAACAGAGGTATGCCGCCGCGTTGAACCTCACTCCATGTAAGAAACACCACAATACATATAGCTCTTCGAGACCACGGCTCCTCCCTCCGATCTCGTGAATATGGTACTTGCGAGAATCTTCTCTAAGTATTGGATCACCGGGTTCGAATGTGTGTGCTCTTAGACTTCCCGGCACAAACTCGGGTTGACTCGGAGCCCCGAATCGAAATACACCTCCGTAACCTCTTGGCGTTGTACTCGTCTCTAATGTTCAACGGTGATCGGTCGGGAGTCTGTAGGTGCTCCTAGTAGCTCATTAATCTCATCCAACGTCAATTCGTACTCGTTCCCCATGAGCTCAAAAGTGATCTTCCGTGCAAACTTGTTCCTCCTAGCCTTGTGGACTTTGACGGTGCATAAGAAATCGAGAGTGAGTCCAAGATAGGTCCGAGGTCTCTTAGCTAGAAAACCTCCCATGTCTACTTGCTCGAACAATCTAGGGATATCATCTTCAATTCCCATAGAAAGCATGCGATTATGATCAACGAGACGAGTCGACCACCTTCTTGTACAACTCAAAGCATACAAAATAATGTGCTTTCTCCACTTGTAGTCATCCCACTGAATTCCCAATTCGGCGGGCATTCGGTGTGCAAAGCGTATAGCATCTTCTCTCTCTCGGATCTCAGCATCCGAATAATTGTGGCCATCCACTCCTCGGAACATAATTCCCGCACAAATAATCCCAATAGCACAAATGAGTCCATCAATAAAAACTAGCTTGGAATATCACTCTATACCTTGACGAATCAACAACAATATATCCAACCCTCAACAACATTCCTAATGACTAGGCAATCAATCCTCAACAAATGGTCAATGAGTCAATCAAATCAAATATAATCAATAGAAGTGCTCAACTAATCCTCAACATATACATACTTAACTAGAATGGCTTTAGACAATGGAAATCATCATGTAGGCTCACCAAAAATCCTTCAAATATGCTCCACAAATATATCGAATAATAACAAGCCAACTAGCAAGTAATTCAACACATAGCATCACAAAAATTTCCCTTCCATCATCCATACTCCACTCAATTTGACCAATTATACCACAAATGCACTAGGAATTCCTAAAAGTATGCCAAAAATCACATTTCAAGCCAAATTCCACAAATAACCGAGCAACTCATCATATACAATCCTAAACATGCTCATAAAATCCTCAATTAACTCAAATATCCTCAACAATGACTTCAATTTATCAACATCAATCATGCATACCAAGTGCTTGACAAAATGCCCAAATGAAATTCCAAGCAATTTTATCAATACCCAAGCAATAATCAACCACCAATCATGAAATTGAAAGCCAAAGGAGACGAAATTACATACCCTAATGTGGATAAATCGGCTTGGAATGAAAGATATGAACACCCACACAATTCTCCACAAAAACCCCAAATTTGATTATCAAACCCTCAAAATCCACTCTTTGATGCAAGAAGATGATAATGCTTTATGATATTGAGATGATTAATTGGTGAAAACTGCTGGAAAATGTCGAAAATAAGGAAGAACGGCGGAAAGGAACGTGAAAGGGAGGAAACCCTCGAGTCGTGGATCGCTAAAATCGAATCGCGATTTTTATAACAGACACCACCTCGAGTCGAGGTCAGGCCTCGACTCGAGGAATCCCACTTTTTCAAAAGCCTCGACTCGAGGTTCCTCCCTCGAGTCGAGGAATGTGCCATTTCCAAAAAAATTTCTAAGTCTCAAGATTTCGACTCGAGGTCTATGCAAGCTCGACCTCGGGTCGAGACCAGGGCATTTTTTACGAATCCCAAGTCCGACCCGACCCCTAAAACTCCCAAAATCGACCTCTACACACCTAATGAACCCAAATATGTGAAAAATTACCATGTTGGTCCCTCGATTTAAGCCCGGTCGCTCATTCGATCGAGGAGACCGGGTTCTCTTCCTTAATGCTCATTTTCACCAACTTTTAAGCTTTCCTCTCTTCCCAACTCCTCTATTCCTTTGCAAATTCTATCCTTTCCAATCCTTGTAGCAAGTATACCTACACACGGGCATCATTAGTCATCAACTCAACATCAATAAGGAATGCACTTCAAACCTAGATACACACACCCCAAACTTGGATGAGGATATGCATTCAAAATTAAGTATGTGAATGATACAATTATGCAACCCTTAAATGATATAACAATTAAGCTCAAAAATCAAATACTCTATCCATCAACTAACATCTTCTCCTAGCATGAGCAATTCCTAAGAATACAAGGCAAAAATCCACAAAAAGAGCAAAACACAAACACACAAAAGCAATAAAATGATGGGTTGCTTCCCATCTAGCGCTAGGTTTAACGTCCTTTGCCGGACGGAACTCTAAGAGTTCATACTTCCCTTTCATCTACAAGAATGTTAGGCACTTCTTTTGGGGTGGAAGGGTCCTTGTGCCTAACCAAAATCTCCTTTGTCAATAGACAACATCCCATTTCGTCTTCCACTAGGAGTTTTCCTTCTTCTTTGATCTCCTTCACTTTTAACACCTCTTTGAGTCTTTTTACTCCTAGTAGTCTCATCCAATTCGACTCCTCCATACCACTTGGTCTCCAACCACAAAGGTTTCAACCTTCTTCTCAAGCGGTTGCTTCCTTTCTTCTAACACCCCCAAACTTGAGCATTGCTCAAGTTTGGTCACTTCCTTCTCACCTTCTTTTTCAAGCTTCTTATAACCGAGGTCAAGCAAAGAATCAATGAAAGTTTCCTCCTTCCTAAAATCATCCAAAGAAACACAAGACTTGTTAGCCATCACATTACAAGAAGGAATAAAATGCTCCTTAATTAAAGAATTAGAAGAAGTAGAAGGTAAAGAATCATCCTTATCAATGGAAGGGCATGAATTAATGATCTCTATATAGCCACATTTCTTCTTTTCCATCTTGCTTTGAGCAACTTCTTCCAATGGAGCTCTCGAAAATGTCACCTCTTTTCCATTGTAGCTCAACGTGAGCTCCCCTTTCTCAACATCGATAATCACTTTTCCCGTGGCAAGGAAAGGTCGACCAAATATGATCGGTGCCTCAAGCTCCTCCTTCATGTTAAGAACAATGAAATCAACTGGAAATAGGAACTTGCCAACCCCTACCAATACGTCTTCAATGATCCCAAATGGATGAGCATATGATTGATCCGCTAATTGAAGGTTGATGTTAGTAGGAGTCACCTCTCCTAGCTCCAATTTCTCAAAAATTGCCAAAGGCATGACATTTATACTTGCTCCCAAGTCACACAAGCCTTGGATGTTCACATTCTCACCTATCTCGCATGGGATAATGAAGCTCCCGGATCCTTTCTCTTTTGTGGTAAGTGTCTCTCCGAGATCTCCTTGCACTCCTCCACTAGCTTAAGTATACCCTTTTCATCCCAACTCCTCCTCTTAGACATGATATCTCTCAAAAACTTATTATAGTGGGGTATTTGTTCAAGGGCATCCATTAGTGGAATTTCAACATGCAAACTTTTTAAGACTTTCAAAAACTTACCAAACTCCTCCTCTAGCTTTTTCTTCACTAATCTTTGAGGATAGGGAACCGGATTAGCTTTCATAGGCACTCCCCATGCATCTTTCTTGGACTTCTCTTCTTCTTTCTTGGACTCTCTTCTTGCTTGCTCTTCACTTGACTCTTCTTTCTCCACAACCACATTTTCTTCAATAACTTCTTCCTCTTTCACCACTTCTTCTTCAACATCCCCATCTTTAAGCCTCTTTGGGCCTTCATAGCTAGTACCACTCCTTAGCTTGATGGCACTACAAAACTCTTTAGGATTAGGCTCGATAGTAGATGAATACTTTCCTTTATTTTGAAGATGGTCCACCGTAGACGAGAGCTTCCCAACCGTAGTAGCAAGTTGCCCTACTTGATGCTCGATCGTCTTGAAACGAGTGTCCATTTGTTTCCCTATATCATCAAGCCTTGAATCATTCGCTTCCAACTTCTTCACAATCAACCCCAAGATCTCCTCCGTAGTAGCCTTTCCTTCATTGTTTGGAGCTTTTGCACCCGGATCTAATCCGGGAGGAAATTGAACGGCGGCTCTCGGATTGGCATATGAAAAATTTTCGTGTCTCCTCCATGTATTCCCATTGAATGGAGCTTGCGATTGAGATTGATAGCTTCCTTGTGGCCTATTTTGGTAAGGCATTTGGTAAGGCCTTCCTCCTTGATAGTTCCCTTGATAGTTTCCTCCTTGATAGCCTCCTTGGAATGGAGGCCTACCCATATAACTCACTTCTTCCACCGGCAATGAACTTGGCCCAACATCAACATGAGGAACGGATGGACTCACACTTGCTTGGCTTTGTGAAGTCGTAAGAGCTCCCAATCGGTCCATCATAGTCATCATCATACTCTTCATACTCTCTATCTCATCAACTTGTGACACTCTATGATGTGCTCCTCTATTAACCGACACTTGGAATGAGTCTTGAGCTATGTTCTCCATAATTTCATTCATTTGCCCTACGGTTTTAGACCAAATTGATCCATTAGCACAAGCATTCAAAAGCGACCTATCCCCATCCGTCAAACCATTGCAAAAGTACATAATGGTTTGCTCCTCCGGGAAACCGTGTTGAGGACAATTAATAAGTAACATGCCATACCTCTCCCACGCCTCCGGTATCGTCTCCCCATTCTTTTGTCAGAAATGGGAAATAGCCTCCTTTGCTTGCACGGTCTTTGATGGTGGGTAAAATTTCATCAAGAATTTCTTTGACAATTCCTCCCATGTCCGTACGGTCCCGGGCGGTAATGAATTAAGCCATGCTTTTGCTCTTCCTTTCAATGTAAAAGCAAATAGCCTCAACTTCTTAGCATCTTCGGCACCCCATGGTATTTTGTAGTGTCGGCTATCTCAAGAAATTGTGCCATATGTTGATGTGGGCACTCATTTTCATCTCTACCCTCAAATTGCTTCTCCCTAAGCATTCTCACCAAAGCGGGACTTATCTCGAAGTTATTAGCATCTATCCTCGGCCTTGCTATCCCATCATAATACTCTCTAAGTTGTGGTTCAAAGAACTCTCTCAAAGGCCTTCCTTGAGGTGGTGGCTCATTTACATGTTGTGGTTGTGGTTGTGGTGGCTCATGGTATCGTGGCTCTTGATTATACGGCATATTGGGATAATATGGTGGAAATTGTTGTGGATGAGGTGGATAGTAGGGATATTGATGAGCTTGAGGTGGATAAGGGTAGGGATTTTGGTAGGGATAATTTTGTGGTGGCATCCCTTGAGGGAAGGGGCCAACTTGAGCATGGAAGTGATTCCCATTACCTCCATTCTCTCCTCCTCCTACTCCTTGTCCATGTATCTCCTCTTCTTGAGGATCACCCACTAATCTCTCCTCATGCCTTTGCTCTTCTCCTTCCTTAGCTTCCCTTCTTCTTCTCACACGATTTCTTCTCAATATAGCCTCAATTTCCGGATTTAGTGGCAAGGGTGGAACACCACTTGATCTTGTTAGCATACACCTACAATGCCACAAATTCAAGGATCAAATTCTCACCAATAAAATCACCAAAAACAAAAATAAAAACAACAAATAGCCACTTCAAACAATCCTCAAATCTCACTTATTGGCGCAAAACTAACTCCCAAGAACGGCGCCATTTGATTGGAGTGTATAGGGTAAGAGTTATTAAGACCAATCAACAAAAATATCGAACCCAAGGGAGAAAGTATGCAAACGAAATTCAAGGATAAGAGTTCTAAATGGCTAAAGTTGCAACAAGCTCTTAAACTAAATCACTACAAATTGCAAGAAATTAAATGGCAAGTTTATGCAAACAATCTATCAAACACTTAAAAGGCAAGATCAAATAGACTAAAATCAATGGGGAATTGGGTGCAAGGGATAATCTCCATCAAGGAATCCATGATTAACAAACTATGATTGTATCCAAATGCAAATCAATCAAATTAGAAAGCATAAACCATCATGAAATTAATCACTCCATTAATATCACAATGCCTAATGTGAGTATCATTAGTTCTTCCCATCTCTCAATGTAGAAGTCCCCAATTCATACAATCATGCAAAATTGAAACCCGATTAACACCTAATCACGTTAGCTCAACTCGCCTATTGCTAGGGTGATCAACCATTAATCAAAAGAAACAATTTTTCATGAAGCACAATTAAGAAGCACAATTAGGGAGCAATCTAATTCAATTGATCACAATTGTCCACAATCATAGCATGAGGCAATCACTTCATCCCTAATTTCAATTATCCCAAGCACAAAGCTATTAGCCCATGGTGCTACAAGCAAAAACCATGGCTAGAAAATCTAAGTAAGCAATTAACAATCTAATTACTACAAGCAATGAATTAAAGAGATCAAAGGGTAAGAACATCACCAATTAAGCTTCAATAGGCAAAAATAAGAATGATTAATCTTGTACAATGCTTCAATACAACTTCAATTCTTCCCAATTCTCATTGCAAACTTCAATTACAATCCACCAATCTACTAATCTAATGAACTAAATGTGGAATCTATCTCAATTCTAACAATCTAATGCAATTACAAGTAAAATTAAAGCTACAAAATGTAAAATTCGCCCAAAGAAACTCCTAGAAACCGCTCGAAATCGCTAGAATCAACTCTTCCTCTGTTTTGGCTTTCATTGGCTTAAAAACTGAATTTTCGATTTTGGGCAGTCCTCGAGTCGAGCTTGAGGCCCTCGAGTCGAGGCCTAAAAGTCGCTAACACGTTTCTTTAAAAATCTCTCCTGCCTCGAGTCGAGGCCTCGCCCTCGAGTCGAGCTTCCTGCATTTTTCATATCCTCGACTCGAGGCTCCTCCCTCGAGTCGAGGATCCTGTCTTTTGAAATGATTTCCCTCCAGCATGAACCTCGAGTCGAGGTGCATGCACCCTCGACTCCTACTCGAGACCAGGGAATTTTTATCGAGACGGGCTCCGATCCCGACCCCTATTTTCGTCCCGTATGTTCGTCTTTTCATTCTAAGAATACCGGTACTCTCGGTTTGGCAAAATTCCACCGATTTACCCGCAAAACGGGCGAAATACATCAAAACCTCTCAAAGTAATACTTTTAGGCAAAAGAAAGATATTTTTCACATTTAGGCACAAAAATCATACTTTAGCTCACTTTTGCACTAAAAATAGCCCTAAAAACATGTATCAATTCACTCCAATCACCAATCTTTTGTGATAATAATAGTGTCATAGCTATTACCCGTAACCCAGTCTTACATACTCGTTGCAAACATGTTGATATTAGACATCATTTTATTTGTGATCATGTTTAAAAAAGTGATATCAAACTAGAGAGTATATTAAATGATTTTCAAAGAGTTGAACTTTTGACAAAACAATTAGCGGAGACTAAATTTAAAGAATTGTCTGTGGAGTTAGGATTACTTGATGCATCCTTAGTTAGTCTATAATTTACTATTTATGCATTTTAAATTCTCTCTCTCTCGCTTTCTTTACTATATCTAGAAAGAAATATCAGATTTGTAAAGGATTATATGGGCGTTCACAGAGTGATATCATTGATCTCCTTTATGGAATCAAGAATCAAGGAATAGTCTATTAATCTTAACTAACTTGCCGTTTTCTTGTCTAAACATAAAGTAATTCGGACAAATACATATTAATCATCTGTTTTCTTAAAGCAGATGAGTATGTGTATCGTATATGTCTTACTTAAAATGTTACTAATGGTTTATCTAAGTGTCTTTGTTCTCAGGAAACTTCATACCTAGTTGATATTTCAATATTCATGATACCAGATAAGTATTACTCATCTAATATTTGATGCCGGGCATTTAGTACATAAACTTATCCAGGACTATGAGATAGTATCATGAAGTATTTTCAACCCTTGCATTTCTAATTATTTGTTGAAAATTATGAATATTAGTTCACATAATTAATATGTGGATATAATATCATAGTTGCTTTAATTATTCAATAATGAATTTACTCATTAGTCCTTTTAAATTGTTTTTGAAAAATAAAATTACTTTCATAGTATTTTATTATAAAAGGGTTCTTATCTTTCCAATTTACTGAAAAAGTAAAAAGTAATAAGTTACTTCTTGTCGGGAAGATACTACGGACCAAATTTTATCAAATTTGATTTTGGAAAACCACTGAGTAACATTCACGCGCTCAATTTGGAGGCGGTTCAAGAAATTGAATCGTCAAACTTATCACGCGTGACATATTAAACATGACTAATATTTTAATCGACACACTTTTTCAGAAAAAATAGCCATGATTGTATTTATATAGGCACATAAACCCATTTTCTCACTTTATCACCAATAGTTAGAATCAATATTATTATATTCATTCTCTTTCCATATAAAAAGGAACTCGAGTGCATATTTTTCATTTACGCACATAAAACCTGCATTCATATTCTCTTTCTCTCTCAAATTCTCTTTTCCCTCCCAAAACTTAAACTTCTTCAATGGCGGACAAATCAAAACCCAAAATTAAGTTCGTTTATGACGTTATGAAGACCAGAGAGAAAACAAAATCGAGATGTACATCGAGTGGAACACTACTACAGATCCTGAATCGGTTGAAATCCTTTGCCTTCTAGAATCCCGAGGATAGAAATAGTATTGCACAATGAACTCTGAGAAAAACAAGACTCTAGCTGATCTTCTTTGTCGAATTTTTAACCAAAGCAACCTTGAAGAAGAACTCCATCGAGTCGAGGTTCGTTCTGTTGGGAGAAAGGCAAAAGTTGCGGTTTTGTGGATGATCTAGGAGAGATTTTCGTATTAAGCACCGAGGGAGTAGATCCTTTCAACTACAAAAGTGATGAATATCAAGAGAGCTTTAAATCGATGGCAAGGAGATCTCATCAAAATACTACCACGAATTTGAAGCGGTCAATGCTTAGGCGAAAGTATAGGTTCTTGATGTTGATTCTCACCAAGTGCATTTTGGGAGAACAACGAGTCATGATGGACCGAAAAGGCCCGAGAATTTGTTATTTGAGGGCTATTATTGATGGAGTTCGGTTGAAGTAGGTGAGACCGTTGTTCACTAGGCTGGTTGAAGAGAAGAAGAGGTTCTTGAAGGAGTATATTTCGGAAGATAAGTGAGATGGACCCCAGTTGCACCAAAGAAGAAGCCATCCAAGCCCAAGGCCAAGAAAGTTGAAACTCTGTGGCAGATGAATCTTCATCGAGAGAAGGAGTCGGATGAGGTGGTCGCAGAGATGGAGAAGACAGCTCTTCCCAAGGGGGAAGTGTCTCGAGGCGAGGTCGCGAAACCTCGGGCGGGAGGAAGAAAGAGTGGAAGTGTCCTCAAGGGAGGAATTTGAGAAGGCTGAACCATCATCATCCTCATCGTCCTCATCTCAAGACGTATCGGACAAGGAGCCACCCACTTCCCAACCCGGCAATGAAGAGACATATGTGGTCGTTGCCTCCGAGCCTCCAAAACGACTCCACCCTGCATAGGTTCAATACCCCCACCATCACAAACCACACCGACCCATTCTCCTTCCTATCTACCCCATCCACAATCGAACTCGCACTATATCTCAACCTTCCAAACCCATCTAACATCATAGGCCCAATCGAGCATTTTCTAAGGGTGCTTGGAAGAAGGTTCATCCTTAAGAAGGAGTCTGCATTAGTCGAAGAGCCCGAGCTACTAAAGGAGATGGTAGATGTGTGGTCATTAAGAAGGCTAAGGACAGGATATTTTGAGGAGACGGCTATTCTAATTGGGGAGGCAGGGAGAACAACCTAGCAAGTTGGTAGAAGACAGTCTTGAAAAATCTGGTCTTAAATCGTTCGAAGAGATATTTTCAGAGAATCTCTTCGTCGATTACATTACGAGAAGAGTATATCTAGGCTCCCCGCCAAAGAACCGACCGAGAAGGAGACGGAGATAGAGGCAGAGGAGTCGGAAAATGAGATGGAGAAGGGAGATGAGGAGAAAGGGGAAGAAGCCGAGAAGGAAATTATGGGAGCCGCCGATGAACTCCGCCGAGATGGATACGGTAGGGGGAGGCACAAGCAGAGCAAATGGAAGAATAAGCACCGCTTGTAGTGGAATCACAAGTGCCGCCGCAATGACCACATTGGGCGATTCTCCAGTGAGGCGAGCCAACCAAGAGTAGTTGAGGAGATAGATCTAACTCTATCTTCTCCATCGAAGTTCTTGCTCAACCGTCTCACGTTAGATCGGGATTTTAGTTTTGATGAGTTAAAGTGTATAGACTAGACAAACTCATGTAAATAGGATGACCGGTGAGATTGTATAGACCAGCTAAAGTAGAAAGTTTTGTACTAGGTTGATCGATTAGGTAAAGCAAATGAAGTCACTAAGTTCAGAAATAGAAGGTCATCTCAAGACAGTCTTGAAGACGTCATCATTGGAGAGAATAATGAAGAGCTCAAGACAAGGTTAAGACCAGTGAGTAGAATAAGAAAGACGGGTTTTCACCAAGTCCGCAAAGCAGACGACTAACTCAAGATCACCGAGGTCAAGACAGTTTTAAAGAAGAGTTTGTTAAGCGGTTTTTAGTTTGTTACAACAAACTAACCTTCTTCTGAGCTTATAAATAGAAGTAAGCACAGTTCTTAGAAGAACTCTTAACACTCTTCACTCTGAAATTCACATTTTCCATAAGCACTCACAAGTTTTCAAAAGTTTTCTTAGTTTTCTCGAGTGTTTAAAGAACACTTTTTGTATATCTTCAAAACACTTTCTGCATTTTTTCTAGTTCGTCTAGATAGATTGATAGTTTGAAGATAGATTGAAGATGAAGATCAACAATTCTTATAATTGTAATCATCGGTAAGTAAGTAAGTAAGTAAGTAAGTGAGTCGAGGCCCTTCCTCAAGTTGAAGGACGAGAGTGGATGTAGAAGGTTTAATTGTGTTCATTAAATACTCAATCTCGGGACCAACATCTCGCTTCTCGCATCCGAGGTTGAAGCCACGAAGGCCGAGGTGGCAAGCTTGAAAACTGATTGTCTACTCCATTCCGGATGCTCCTGGATTTGTCACCTCATCTATTATAGAGAACGTAGAGGCAATGTTCAAGAGAAGACGAAGATAGACCTCTACTTCTTTGGATACGGGAACAAAGAACAGATGGCGTAAGTGAGCCAAAAGATAGCCGAAGAGGAGAACAAGCAAGAAGCATGGGTCAAGCGGTATGTTCAAGATGCCTACCTCGAGATTAAAGATCCGGTAGATGAGTAGGCTAAGGAGGCATGGGCTGCAAAGGAAGCCTCTTTTCAACGAGATCCCGAACATGTCTCTTGCAATAGAGAAAGCATCCCTCTCGAACAAACTGCGAAATGAGCTAAGAGGAGTAGAGGCGGCTCGAGAAGAAAATGTTTGACATGCTGGATCGAGAAGACGGGTCTTGTCGGACATGAGCTTATTGGACAAATCGAGCAAGTTGCCACAGTCACAACACTCGTTCGCTAATGTTAAAAAGGGAGAAGAGTCGAACTCAAGAAAAGAATAGACTCCCAAGATGACAAGATCCTGCACCGAATCAAGATAGATGAGCTGGCCGAAGAAATGCTTCAAGCAGAGGATGTGAGGAAGAGGGCGGTGAAGACAAGTCTCGGCGTGTATTGAAAAGATTGAAACGAGGATCGAAGCGGCTGAAGTCAAGATAGATGAACCATCCGAGTGCCGAGGGTGTAAAGAGTTACCAGTGCAAGATCCTGCTCCAATTCGGACACTTTAACCCTCCTCTTCATCAAAATCAGCAGGGAGAGCTAAAACAAGTCAACACCAAAAGACCCCGGTGAGGTGGAAAAGAAGAAAAGATACAAAAGAGGAAGAGGGAAGAAGTAACTTGAGATACAAGCGCAGAGACGCTAAGAAAAGGAGAGAGCAGGAGAAGGCAGGTGGGAAGACTTATGATAGAAAAATGAGGAAGTGGGTTCAAAGGTCAAGAAACGATCAAGGAGAAGAGTTCTTTCGCCCTTCAATTGAACTAAAGTTGTACCCAAGGAGATCCTTCCGATGGATCAACAAGAAAAGTGGATATCATATGAGGCGTAATGTATCTTCCTCTTCCATATCTGCAAGAAGATCACTTGGGGGACGAGATGAGAACATTGCTTTCCATGAGTGGTTAGAGGCAAAGGTCCCAGACTTCTACCAATACCTCGATTGACTTCGCCGATGTGGAATTCAATTTGGACATAGTTGCACCATCTTGCTCGCCCTCCTCTAACTCAAGACGTCTGGACCAAGAAAAGATCAAGCGAATCTTGATCCAAGCTGAAATTGCAGCTAATTTAGCTGAAGGAGGGGAGACAACAAGCTTGAAGAAGCGTGTCTTTTTTGGATGAGCATTCGAGAAGAAGGCGGTGGTATGACTAGTTCCTATTCATTACCCGATCCTTGGTTGTTTTTGTCTTTGATCAATGTAAACTTGAAAGATGATTTGTGAATACATCTGGATTTGTTAGTATGAGATTGTATGAAGTTTAACTAACTTGTTTGACTTAATCGTATAACTAACTTAATCTTAAAGCGAGAAGCTTTAATTGATTAAAATCTATTAACACTATTCCATTGCAAAATCGATTGACTTAATTGTCGATGAACTAAGTATATCCGACTAAGTGTCTTTTTTTGGATCGGGCAAAGGGTGACTCGAACCCATGACTAAGTGTCTTAAGCTGTCTATTTTTTTTTTGTTTTTCTCATATTCTTATTTTACTAACTCATTTCTTTTCTTAAGTAAAGTTTTAACATCATCAAAAAGGGGAAATTGTTAGGAGAAAAATGTCTTAGTTTTGATAAAGTTAAGATGAGTGTGTAAAACAAGATGACCGGTTGAACTGTTGTATAGCGGTGATGTAATGAGTGAAATCTTGTAATAGACTAAGTACTTAGAATAAGATAAAGACTGGATAGTGAGTTAGACAAAGACAGACTCGAGATGAAGATAAGGAAGCGACGACTAGACACTTCAATATCGGAGTAATGTGAAGACATAAAGATGATCGAGATGAGGTGGAACACGTCGAAGACGAGAAGAGCAGATGACTAGAAGTGTTATAGAAACAAGGAAGTTATAACTAACATCAAGATCAATTATAACTAACTAAGAAGTATTTACAAGATTCAGTTAGTTGGTTTCAACAAACTAATGATGAGTCAACAAGGAAGTTACAACTATCAAGATCAGTCTCCTATAAATATATCTTTAATTTACAATAGAATAACTTTTGAAATTTTGCAATTCACAAGAACTTTTAACACAATCAGCACTCTCTCAAAATATACTCTCACACACTAGAACGTACAAAACATTCAGAGTATTTCGGTGTTTATTGAACACTATCATTCACATCTTCAAGCCATAGAATTCCATAAATCGAGATAGAATTGATTGTAAGGCTGAAGATATCCCTTGTAAACCTGTAAGTAAAGAAGGAAGAAAGTCCTTTCAAAAAAAAAAAAAAAAGGAAGGAAGAAAATAAGTAGTGAAGACCCTTTCACAAGATTGTGAAAGGAGAGTGGATGTAGGATTTTTATAATCCGAACCACTATAAATGCATGTGTTCATTACTTTTTGTTTATCTTCAATTTACTTACTGTTTACTTTTAACTTTGAATAATCAAATACGACTATTTAAGAAATATCAATCGGATCAAGTATAAAAATCACTTCATTTGTATAAATCGATACTTAGATAATCCGAAATTTGTTTTGGGTTATCTCTGAATAAAGCGAAAGGAAAAATTTAGCGAGTTTTGAAATCTATTCAATCCCCCTCTAGATTTTCTCTTGTGAATAAACTTGATCGACTAGGACCAACACATGCTCTTCTAAAATCCTTGGATTCAGTTATGCGGAATTTTCTCTAGAATGACAACATCACGAAAAAGAACCATGGTAATATTGCATGGTCAAGGGTTTGTGCTCCACATTTGGAAGGAGAGCTAGGTGTTCGTTCCATCGGGCGGCAAATGAGAGCTTCTTATTCAACTTAGAAAATTATCACAAAGAAGTAGGATTGAATTTTATCCTAAACCGCCACACCATTCTTTGCATGGACAAAGGTAAAATATCGTAAAATTTCTTTGATATGGGGAGGCTTGGATGGGATTCGAGATGTAATCCAAGTCTGAAGCGCGATGGATTCAGGTTTGGACGGATAATTAACTTGGTTACATAGTGGTGGAGAATGTGGGATTATCGCCTAAACAATGGAGCATGCTAAATCACGGTGTTTCATATTTTCGGACGAAGATGATAAAGTCCTTGACTCCCGGTTTGTGCTTGAATTTCCTGAGATTAGTTACGATATTATTGTGGTAAGGATCTCATCTTCAAGAAGTGGACAAATTGGCTTGGACCAAGGATAAGTCGGGAAAAACCACGTCCAAAGCAACTTATAATTTATGTCGTCACAGTTTTCCAAGGTTAATTGGGGAGCATGGTTATGGGTTTCTCATATACTCCCCACAAGATCCAATCTGGTTTGGAGATTAGTTTGGGCAAATTTTCCAACATAGGACAACCTCGAGGCTTGGGGTGTTGTGGGTCCGTCTAGATGTGTATTTTGTTATCAAAGTTCGGAAACTTTGGGCCATATTTTTGCACTTGTTCATTCGCAAATGCCATTGCTAAAAAATTACGATTATATTTGGCCAACATATTGATACTTCTTTAGGTTTTCATGACACTTTCTTACAGATTATTAGAGCCGAATTCGGTCCTCGCATGCTCAATCTTTGGAAGCTTACATGGACTACCTTCTATTGGTTGATATGGAATTCACAAAATATTGCATACATTAAGGATGAACCTTCTAATATTGCTAACTTTGCTGAGTAGCTTTGGATCTTTGTACGTGAAGTTGACTTAGAAGATTTGAGTTGTAACAATAATACGATTGCCGACTTGCATTACATGCATGCTTTGAAGTTGAGATTTGTTGCCAAGAAACCACGCAACTATATTTATGTGAAATGGCTCCACTTGATGAAGGATTTATCCGAGATAAATTCCGGCAGCGGCGCATCACATGGGCAAATACAAGGGGGTGTTTGGTAATTCAATGGGGTTCGCAGACGCAACATTTGCAAGAAAAATGGGGAAATGAGAAGCATTTAAGGCAGAATTTTTGGCCGTTATGAAGGGAGTCTCGAAGCGATCTTGAAAGGATGGAAGAAAATCGGTTTAAATCGGACTCTACATATGTGGTATCCTCTTTCAAAATAAAGATGCGGAAATTCCATGGAAATTTTGTTCTACATGGGATTAGTTGCAAGAGGCTTTAATGAATATAGAGTTCATAAAGGACATATATATAGGGAAGGAACACGATTGCAGATATTGTATCAACTTATCGGGACTTTGATAATTATATACGGTGGGATGTCATTTCGATTTCATTCTTAAGTTGCTTATAATGATATATATATGAAATATTTCAGGCTTTCTTGATTTTTTAGAGGAATTTTCCTTTTTCTTTGATTAAAGATTTCCCTAAGGTGGGTTTTACTTTACCAAGTTTTTAGTGGGGGTTACGGCCTGCGGATCGACATGTGCTCTTATGGTTTTTAGATTTTTTTCTATAAAATAACTAATTAGATATTTAAACACACCGGTCTGTTAAGCTTATAAGACTTTTACAAAGTATAAGCCCAGCCTATTTAAATAAATAGGTTTTTAAAAAGCCTTAGCCTGTCTAGTTTAATAAATAGGTCAGGCGGATCAGGACTATTAGTAGGCTAGGCCGTAGGCCCCCATCGGATAGTCCGACCTATTTTTATCCCTAGTGGGGATGTTTAAAACCCTAAACTTGATCAATATATATATGTAGGGCCATTTATTTTGGTAGTTGCAATATATTCGGTCAAAAGTATGAGAATGGAGCACTCGGCATACGGCGGAGTTTTGCATGTAGAGATCACACGGCCAAGAACGCGATTGTTACATACACTATACATACATATATGTGGAATGGCACGAAACGTGGGAATCTGTAGCTTTTTCAATAATTGTGGCCCAAGAACGCGATTCTTCCATACAAAATATATACACACCTAAAAGCGGTTAAAATATTACGCCGTCGATTTTTGCAGAGGCAATCGCGGGCCAAAACCACAACTCCCTCACGTCGGCTTGGAGTCACAGGCTAAAATCGTGATCGCTACATACATAATTATTTGTATGTATGCACACTAATAAAGTTAAAGTTGTGGGCTTGGCTTGCGAATTCCTTTGACTTTTTAAAAAACCGTGTTTCCAACACGCGATTTCACTTAAAATTGTAATTGTTTCCATTTTCGCTATATTTTTATTAAAAATTTTTGAAAACCACTATAATTTAAAAAATTTCCCTTAAATTAATAATTATTATATCTATCAAGAGTTTAATAAACAAAAGGAAGATACCTATTGTTTTTGTATATTGTGTTTATTTTAAAATAAAAAGAGATATTATTTCTTTTATGGCAAATATTTGTGTGCACTAAAAATAGTGTGCACAATGATTTTACCCTACCCAATCCAATATGACCCACCCTATAGTACAAAACACAATATATCCCACCGGTCTGCCCAGCGACCACCGCCACTACCACGCCCCGATAGTGATTGTTGACTCCGATCCTACAAGACTGACCACCTTGGACCGACAAGACCGCCACCGCCACCGCCATGAAAGAGCATATCGACGGCCTCTCTCGCCACCTCACTCTCCGCGTTCCCTAGGCGAGCCTCTCTACCACCGCAACCGCCATGAAAGAAGCAGATCGACAACAATTATTCCTTGTGCATGGTGGCTTCTCACGAGCAGATTGACGACCTCTCTACTAGCGCCACCCCCACCGCTATGAAAGAACAGATCAACTGTAAAAGGCTTACAATGGAGAATCAAGGTTTTACACCGAAAATAAAAATTATTGTTCAAATCAAAAGGACATGGTGGTTTGATTTCTTAATTTTTGTATATGTTTACCTTGTATGCGTTTGATTTCTTGATTCTAGGGTTTTTTTTTTTTGTCTTAATCGATAATTTTTTCTTAATGGGTGACTTGCACTAATTACTTGATTTGTAGATCGATTCTTGTTGTTTGATTTCTTGATTTTTTTGAAAGTTTTTTGTATACGGTTGGAACAAATTATGTGCAGATTTTTTCTTACGCACATGTGCATCGATAAAATAATTTTAATCGGATGAAACAAAATACAAAAGCGAAAATAATCACAAACGAGAGAAATAAAGATGAATGCGGTTTGAATACCAGATTGTGAACAATGCTAATTTTTGAACTGTTAATGAACTAATAATAAAAAAATTAATGAAAAAGATTTGTATATTGCAAAAGAAAAAATTTAATACAGAGTGTTCCTCGGGAAGAGAAACAGAAGTCCCATCGGGCAAAAGTAGACTTTAGCAACACAAGAAAAAGGAAGGAAAAATTGAAAAAATAGTCAAAATATTATTCCTACAATAAATTAGTAAAAAACTTTTAGTCTTGGGGGTTCTAATATTTTACCTACTAGTTACTAACCCATAATTAATATTATTTAAAATTAATATTATATTTTATAATAAAATAATTAATATTATTTAATAAAGACAAACACTTATATAAAATATTTTATAAATTTAGATCCGTAAAATTATCCATATTAAGAAATTCGGGGATCTTTGGCGGGAGTCGGGTCCAATGGATTTTTCAACAAAAAAACTCGCGAAATGCAAAAATAAAATTTTGCTTCGTGTTCAGGGGTGTTACTATATGATCAAACATATGTTACCGTAACGAAAAATATGTGTTCTTGTAAAACAAATAATACATATTTGTCTAAAAAATCCATTCAAAGACAAAAATAAAATTGGAAAAAGGGTCAAATAAGTCTCTAATCTTATATATGTGGATCAAATAGGTCTCTAATCTTTGACAATTTTATTTTCACTAATAGGGTTTGATTCTATTAAGATGAAGGACTTATTTGATCTCAATATTAAAATAAAAAAGGTTTAAATGTGTGAAGAAAAGTTCATGGCTCTATTTGATCCTTCGTATAAGATTAGGGGTAATCATGTGTTACTTGTAAGGGCAAATAAGTGTACTAAATTCGCACAAATGTAAAAATGTAAATTCACTCTCATGTTCTATTACTAAGGTCAAACATGTGTTTATATTGTATGGAGAAAAATGTATTATTATTAATAAAATTAATACAACACATGGACAAATATTTTATTTCTTTAAGGACTAGTAACATGTATTTGTCCTTACAATAACGTGTTTGACCTTATATTAAAACACTTGAGAACGTGATTTTATTTTTGCCTTTGCGCGAGTTTTTCTTTTTTTTTAGAAAATTTTACCACATGAACACAAACGTGTTACTATATGGAGAAAAATGTGTTACCATATGAACAATCGAAGCAGAGTAAAAGAAGGTGAAAATTATTCGGTTGTAATATTAATCCCGACTTTTGAGAATGCATACAATTAGTAACAAAATGGTTGGGGACAACATACTTCAATCTTATATGTTGGTCCCAAGATTGAGTGGTTTTAAAGAGTTCGAATGACCTTCTAGAGATAATCTTGAGGGGTTGAATAGATTATCTAAACTTTTTCAAATTCGGATTATCAATCAACTTGCAAACCCGCAAATCAAAGTGTTCAGCGGAAACTTGATTTTATACTCAATCTATATAGGATCTAAAGTGATTTGAAATATTGTTTGATCAATTTGTAAGTAATAACGAAATTGAAAACGAAAGAAAGAACACCAAATTTATAGTGGTTCGGATCGAAAGATCCTACGTCCACTCTCCTCCTTTAACTTGAAGAAGGGCCTCGACTCACTTACTTTCTTTCTTACTTCATTACTTACGGTTTACGGTGACTACCTTCAGCCTTTACAGGTTTCCTTCTTGAATTCGGAAATTATGGCTTGAAGATATGAATGATAGTGTTCTATAAACACTACGTAAAACTATGAACGTAAAGTGCATTCTTGTGTGTATGTGAAACTTTTTGAGTGCTTTGAATGTGTTACAAAAATGCTTGTGATTCTAAGAAGTGCAAAAGTTATTCTATTCTAATTAGTAGATCATTTATAGAGATATGTTCTGGCGGTTGTAACTTCCTTGCTGATTCTTCCCTTGTTAGTTATAACCGACTAAGCGAATCTTGTAACTTCTTCTTGGTTAGTTGTAACTATTCTTGATACTTCTTGATTTTCTATCACTCATTCATCATCTTCTTTACTCATCTTCGACGCGGTTCACCTCATGTGTGTCTCGATTTTCGATCTTAGTGTTGTAAATGCATTACCTTGTCTTTGATCTTGACCTCGTCTTCATCTGTCTTTGGGTTTGTCCTCATTTGACTTCTTGTGCTTGTCTTCATCCGATTTCTTGTACTTAGTCTATTTCATGTTTTTACTACATCACCGGCTATACAAAGGTTCAAATTGGTCATCCTATTTTACATTTAACTTCACCAAAACAAAATACATTTTTTCTTCCTAACATTGTATCATCGATGATTTTTTTATAGAATTGTTTAAGGGGATGGAATTTTATATTTATAAATTACCATCGAAATACAACATCAATTGGCTTTGAACAACCATTGATTCACATCGAGGTTTCTATTAAGTCGGAGTAAGTTAGTCTTAAATAATAGTCTCATAAGAATAGATCAAAAGTGTATTCACATATATCTCGATAGATCACATCTCAAAGACTTATACGCACAATCGACAAGGATCAAGAAAAATAGGATCTAGTCATACCATTTGTCTTCTTACGGAATAGTTATCCACCAAAGACTCGCTTCTTGACTCAATGTCTCCCTCCTTTAGCCTGTGTCGGCCGCTATCTCACTTGGATCAACATCTCGCTTCACCTTTTCTCGGTCCAAGCGACCATCTTATGCAAGAGGAGCAGACATTGTTGAATAAGCTGGTGCGACTATATCCACGTTGAATTCAGCATCACCAAGGTCGATCGGTATTGGTAGAAGTTGGGATCCTTCGCCTCCGACCACTCATGAAATGCTATGTTCTCGCCTCGTGCCCCAAGAAATCTTCTTGCAGACATGGAACAGGAAGATCCATTCTCGCTTCATATGCTCTCCATCCGGCTTGTTGATCCATAGGAAGAATTTCTTTGGGTACAACGTCTGCTCGGTGGAATGGGCGAAAGATCTCTACTCCTTCAAAGATTCTTTGATTTGAACCCACTTCCTTGTCTTTCTGTCATAAGACTTCCCTACCTGCCTTTTCCCGATCTCTCCTCCTCTTCGCAACTCTCCTCTTGTATTTTGCCACCTCCTCCCTCTTTCTTTTCTTTATCTTCTCTTCTTCCTCAATTTCAACCTGGGTTTTCGAGGTTGGCTAGAAGCTTCCGCCTTCCCAGTTGACTTGGCCAAAGATGAGGGAGATGGAACTATCTCGAATAGGAACAGGATCTTGCACCGGTAATTCTTCTACCTCAAACTCGTGGGTTGGTGACTCGCCCCCAACCGCTTTCGAACCCCGTCTCAGCCTCCTTAATACTCGCCGGGACTTATCCTCGGCGTCCTTCTTTCTGCCCTCCTCGGCTTTCAACAACACTTCAGCCAGCCTCTTCCATCTTTAAATTCAAAGCCAGGATCTTATCATCCTTGGCATCCATCCTTTTCTTGAGTTCACCATCTTCCCTTTTTAGCATCGACAAAGCGGGTGTTGCAGGATGGTGACTACTTGCTCGATCTCGGCCCATAAGCTCATGTCCGACAAGTCCTGTCTTTTGATCTCGCTTATCAAAGATCTTGTGGCCGGGCCGCTTCCATTCCCTTAGCTCATTCTTCATTCTTGCAGAGAGAGATGCTTTCTCCATAGCCATAGATAGTTTAGGACTTGCTGAAAGGATGCTTCTCTTTACGCCCACGCCACTTTGGCTTTCTCATGCACCATGTCCTTAATTTCATTGTACGTATCCTAAACACATTGTTTGACCCAAGCCTCTTGCTTGTTCTCCTCTACTACAATTTGACGATTGACGGCAGCCATCCGTTCTTCGAATCTATTCTTGAAAAATACAGATCGATGTTTGTCTTGATCTTGATCGCTGCATCGATATTCTCCTTTGTAGTTGAAGTGACGAAGTCTGGGATTTGTTGAAAGGCATTTAGACACGCAGCCTTGGACTAGCCACTTCTTCTCTTAATGTAGCCACCTCGGATGCGAGACGCGAGATGAGGATGGTTGAGCGATTTCCTCGATGGAGAAGATAGAGTTAAATCTACCTCCTCAATCGGAATTAAAGCTTCGATTGCACTGGTGGAGAATCGCCCAATGCATCTTTTGGGTTGACACTTCCGATTCCGCCACAGTGGTACTTGCTCATCTACCTCCCGCTCTGTCTCGTGCCTCCCTATTGTATCCATCTCGGTAGGCTCACTGCCAGCTCCACCGGATACTCCGGCCTCCACCTCTATTCCTCTTTCCTTCTCCGTCTCCATCTCGGCAGCCTCTACTTCTTTCTCCGCCTCAACTCCTTTCTCTATCTCCTTCTCAGCCTCAATCTCCTTCTCACCTTCTTCTCCTTGACCCTTCTCGGTTGATCTCGCCTCTTCTCCTAGATACACTCTTTAGAGAATGTAATCTATGAATCGATCCTCAAATAAGATCTCTTCGAAAGATTTTAGGCCAGCTTTCTTGAGGACTTGTCTTCTCCCTGATGGGGAGGTTATTTCCTCCTCGCTTCTCTCGATCAAGATCACCGTCTCCTCAAACGATCTGTCCTAATCCTCCTCAACAAATACACATCCACCAGCTCTTTCGGTAGGTCGAGGTTCTTGAGATAAGGCCGACTCCTTCTTCAAGAAATATCTCTTCCCAAGAACACGAAGAGACATCTCTGTAGGACCTATTTCTCCCGAAGGGTTGGGTAGATGTAGATAAAGGTTTGGCTCGAGATGAGGTTGAGGATAGGAAAGAGAAAGGATCATCGTGGATTGTGATGATGGTTGGGTTGGACTTTTGGGAGTAGGTCGTTTTAGAGGCTCGAGGCGGCGACCTTGTCTGCCTCTTCAACGCCGAAGGTTGGAATGAAGATGGTTCGGGCTCAAGCGGCTTTAGATGAAGATGGCGATGATTGAGCAACTTCTTTAGAGTCCTCCCCAGAGGAAATATCCACCCTTTCCTCGACTCCGAGGTCCCCACGGCCTCAGCCGAGACACTTCCCCTTGGGAAGCCGTCGCTTTCCGTCCTTACTTCTTCCTCATCTGCCTCCTCTTCGATGAGGACTGGAAATCCTCCCGGCCGACGTCTCCACTCTCTTCGTCTTGGCTTTAACAGCCTTTCTTCTTTCTTGGAGCAAGAGGTGCGACGTAAACCTCCTCATCTCCTTCCGAGTCGAGAGGGTCCAAAGATTTTCTCGTCTTTGGTAAGTAGACCCTTCCGCTTGGTAAACTTCTTGACCCCAACATCCCGGTTGAGGTTTTACTGTTCCCAACTTCGTCCGTGGATGATAGTTATCCTGGTCATCATGCTGGTCATTGTCTCCAGCGACCACCTCAACCTCGTCTCGTGAGATCTCGTATCTTCACAAATCTCTTCCTCTCTTCCACCAATCTTGAAAATAACAACCGAGCCCAGCTTAACTTCCACTTCATCTAAAATAACCCTAAGACAGCAAAGTCTTGGCCTCGGTCAAGCCATCGTGACTCTGTTGCTCCCCAATATACACTTTGTCAAAATCAAGATCAATAATCGATATTTCCTTTTCAAAGATCGGTCTTTTCAAATTCGTGGTAGTGTTTTGGTAAGACCTTCTCGCCATTAGCCTAAAGCTTTCCACGTATTCATCATCATTGTATGTAAATGGGTTCGTACCTTCTCGTACTCAAACCAAATATTTCTCCTAAATCATCTACTGAACCACCACCTTTTCTTTCTTCACATTTGAGCGAACCCGAGATTCAAATGCATTTGTTTTCACTTTGTTCTTGTTAAAAACTCTACGGCAAGATCATCGAGGGTTTTGTTCTTGAAGGCTTCATAGAACAGTATTGTTTGAGTCCTCTTGATTCTAAGAGTTGCAGAATCTCGGCGACTCTGGATCGATGGTTGAATCCCAATCCATAAACATTTCCGACTTTATTTTGTCTTTGATCTTCTCCAAATCATACTCGAATTTCACCTTTGGCTTCTTAGAATCCGCCATTACCGAGGGTTTAAAGGTTTGAGAGGGAAAAGAAATTTTGAGAGAGAGAGAGAGAGTAATGTGAACAAGTTTTATGTGCGTAAGTAATAAAATGCACACGAACTCCTATTTATATGGAAGGAGATTTGAATAAAATATTATAAATCCTCATTATTAATCGATAAAGTGAAAGCTGGATTTTCGTGTCATCATAAATGCAATTATAGCAATTTATTTCAAAAAGTGTAATGAATAAAATAATAAACATATTTAATATGTCGCGCATGGAACTAATGACGGTTCGTATTTGTAAACCGCCTCCAATTCAAAGCATGAATAACACTCAAAGCATTTTCAAAATTCAATTTAATAAAATTTTTGGTCCGTAGTAACTTCTCTCGACAAGAAGTAACTTATTTTCTTTTACGTTTGAGATAATTGGGGAGATAAAGCTGATACGTATAATTTTTTATTAAAATAAAATAGGAACCCTTATCCTTTTTGAAAAATAATTTTAAAAGAATCAACTTGAGTGAATTCATTTTTGAATAACTAAAACAATTATGATATTAAATTCACATATTAATTATGTGAACTAATATACATAATTTTACAAATATTTAAAAGAGTACAAGGGTTAGAAAATATTTCTGTTATATTTCACCTAGTCCGAGTTGATTTATAACATTGTCTGTCTAATTATCATCGATAAGGTGTACTTCGTCTTATTCTGTAATGGTTGTGTTAGCTAGTTTTGAAATTTTCGAGAACCAAGACACCGAAATGACTATTAGTAACCTTTGTGAGTAACCTCAAACAAGGTACATATACAAATCTGTCTTGTTTTAATAAATGACTATTATGTATTTGTCTCGAATTACTCTATGTCGACAAGTAAGTATGAAGTTAGTTTAAGATCAATAGATTAATCCTTGATTCTTGATTCCTTTAAAGGAAATCAATGATTTCACTCTGTGATTATCCATATAATCTTTTACAAGTTTGATACTTCTTTCTAGAGATAATAAAATAAACGAGAGAGACAAAGATTAAGAAACATAAGATAAGATTATAGATTAACTAAAGAAGCATCTAATAATCCTAGTTCTATAGACAATTCCTTAAATCTTGTCTCTGCTAAAAGTTTTGTCAAAATGTCGGCTCTTTGGAAATCGGTCAAAATCTTTTCTAGTCCGATGTCACCTTTCTCAACATGATCTCGTATAAAGTGATGACGAATGTCAACATGCTTGCACCTAGTGTTGGGATGAGAAAGATATACTTAGTTTTGATGAGTTAAATGTGTAAAACTAGGATGACCATTTGGAGATAATGTATAGTCGGTGATGTGCGATGTAATGAAAACTACGTAAAATAAACTAAGTATAGAAGTGCAAGATAAGGTTGTCAGAGAAAGTCGGATGGAGAATGGAATAGAAATCAGACGTTGACAAAGACAAGACAAGGTGGAAGTTCAAGATACTTACTAAGATAGAGAATCGCAGACAAGGTGAAGAAATCGACGTTGACAAAGACAGCATAAGGTGGAAGTTCAAGATACTTACTAAGATAGAGAATCGCATAAGGTGAAGAATCGAGACAGGAGAAGATCGACATAAGCTAAAGAGTTAGTTAAAATTCAAGAGTCGATACAACCAAGCAAGAAGCAGTTTTCAAGATTTGGTTAGTCGGTTATAATCAATCAAAATAGAAAACAAGGAAGTTACAATCATCACGGGGAGGTCTATAAATAAGTTCATTATCTCGAATTTTTAGAGTAGATAAGTTGATAGTATTGCAATCAAGAAAATTCACCTTAGCAATCAAAAATTAGAAGATCTCTTCTCAAACACTTGTATTCACGAACATTTTGTGTTCAATCTATTTTCTCGTGCTTGTAGAACACCATATTCTTTGTAAATCTTCAAAAGCCGATATAGAGCTAGTATCATCATTGTAAAGTGAAGATTAACGTTGTAAAGAAAGTAAGAAAGTAAGCAAGGAAGGTGGTAAGAAGAGTCCCTTCTTCGAGTTGAAGGAGGAGAGTGGATGTAGGATCATTTGATCCGAACCACTATAAATCCGGTGTTGTTTACTTTTCGGTTCTTTACTTGTTTTCTTTGATTATTTCTTGATCGCAAATTCAATATCCGATAAAGCTTTAGATCCTAATTGATTTGAGTTTAATCAAGAATTGTTTCCGCTGTAAACTGATTTTGGAGTTGATAGATCATCTAAACTTGAAAAAGTTTTTGATAATCTATTCATCCCCCTTCTAGATTATCGCTAAGAAGGCATCTTGTTTACGTGATTAACTCATTCTAAAGGGAGTTGTTAGCACTGGAGCTGAATCTTCATTACAAGAAGTCAACAAGAAAAGAAGAGTCTTGAATTAACAAACGATGAAAGGAAGATTCACAATTTGTATCAAGTTGCAAGAAGCGAAATCATTGAAACTTTAAGCAAGGATTGGATAGAAAAGGTTAAAAGATGTAAAGCGCTAAGGATATGTGGGAGACTCTTGCAAGTGTCTCGTGAAGGGTCGAATCGGGTTAAAGAAAATAAGCTGCGATCCGCTTTTACATGCATTTGACACGTTCAAAATGAAGGATGGAGAAATGTGGACCAATTGGACGTGAGACTGACTAATCTTGTAAACAAAGCAAATGATTTGGGTAAGACTTACACCGAGAAAGAAATCAACAACAAGGTACTCAGATCATTGAGCAAAAGATGGAGGGAGAAAGCTAATATTCTCAAAGCAACACAGAACTGCCGACAATATCACATCACACTCTATTTTCTCATCTTAAAGCACCGGAATATGATATACACATTGAAGATGAAGAAGATGAGGCGAGTCATCTACATCTGGAAAAAATGTGGCATTTCTTCATCAAGAAGATTCGACAAGATTTCTAAGGCATCGATTTGTCAATCAAGGAGGAAATGGCACTATTGATCGACGATATGAGAGACTCAAGATGAAGTATAAAAGGAACAAGAGAGACAGGTTTAATCGCCGAAATTATAAATCGGACAAGAAAGAGAAGTATTCGAGATAATGACAAGAAGGATCCGGTGAAAAGGTATAAATCACCAATCGACGAGGAGAAAATAGTCCAAAATCGGATGGAGGAGATATCTGTTATACCCGCAATAAACCCGGTCACTTTAGCTATGATTGTCCTCAACTTACTCTTAGAGAGAGAGAAGAAAAGAGGAAGAAAAGGGATAGGAGGTATGCGGATCAACGAGCTCTTTTAGCGAAAAGGAGGAAACACATGAGACATCATCATCATCATCCTCATCCATTTTGGGTCGACAATGACATATGTCCAATGGCTAAAGAGGGAAATAAGGAGATAGTTGAAAGAGGAGATGTTCTTGAAGTCATCCGGTATATAGACAGTGGATGCTCTAAGCATATGACTTATGAGAAAAGACTTCTTTCCAACTATCGCACAATAGATGGACCTCGAGTAATGTTTGGTGACAACAACTTTGGTCTAACCAAAGGAGTTGGAACTCTAATGATTGGAGATGTCCAGGTTAATGAAGTTTATTTTGTGGAAGGATTGAAACATAATCTATTATCTGCCTCACGCTTTGTGACAAAGGATATTGTGTAAAATTCACTCATGATGCATGTTATATCTTGGATGGTTTAAATGAAAATATTTTATCTTGGAGTTAGACAAGGCAATATCTATGTTGCAAATTTCAAGAGTTGCCCTAGGAATACTTGTCTTATTGCAAAGAGTTCGGAGGATTTAAGTTGGCTATGGCATAAACGTCTTAGTCACTTAAATTTCAAAACTCTTAACAAAATAGCAAGGAAATCCTTAGTCAAAGGACTCCCGATAAAATATTTTCAAAAGATCATATTTGTGGTGCTTGTCAAAAGGGAAAAGCAGACCAAAACTTCTTTCAAAACAATAAATGGTCCTCGCTTACGAAAGGATTTTGGAACTTTTACACATGGATCTTTTGGTCCTGTTACACCTCCGAGTTTTAGTGGAAGAAAGTATACTTTAGTGATTATAGATGATTTTTCTAGATTCACTTGGGTTATTTTCTGTACAAAAAGAATGAGATCAGTAACAAAAATTCCAGAATTCCTTAAAAGAATTTAAAATGAAAAAGGACTAAATATGGTCAAGATTAGAAGTGATAAAGGTACCGAGTTTCAAAATTCGTTTGTTACTAACTATTGTATTGAGAATGGTATAGCACATGAAACATCATCTGCAAGAACACCCCAAAGAAATGGAGTAGTAGAAAGGAGAAACAGAACCTTGAAGGAAGCTACAAGGACGATGTTATCTCGAGTATGACACTCCACACGAGGTTTTCGGCGAAGCCATTAATCTTGCTTGTTTTGTACAAAATAGGTGTTTAATTGTGAAAGATAAATGCAAAACCCCTTATGAATTATGGAAGGGTAGAATACCCAAAATATCATATTTCCATATATTTGGTTGTAAGTGTTTCATCCATAATAATGGGAAATCTAAATTAAGAACTTTTGATGCCAAGATTGCAGATGGGATATTCTTAGGATACTCATACCGTATCCAAAGCATATAGAGTTTTTAATAAGATTACATTATGTGTGGAAGAAACACCACATGTTGTGTTTGATGAGATTTCTTTTAAGTCTAAAAATACGGATGACGTCACCAAGATAGTCAAGACTTCAACAAAATGGATATCAAGAAATCACCAAGTTCTACTTACCCGAATCAGAATCGGATGAGGAAGACAAAGATAAAGATAAGGAACCTAAGAGTTCTTCCATGTCATCCGATCGCACAACTACACTACCGGATGGACTAGAGGATATTCTGAAGGTAATACGTAACCAATTGATGAGAATATCTCGGAGATAAGACTTCATACTCAGTAAAAGATAAAGGTAAACGAGTATTGACTTATCATCCAAACAGATAATCGGAAGTTTAGATTACGGAATCCGACAAGGACACAGATAACCAAGACTGCCTCGTTTAGTTGTTATGTATCATTGCTCGAACCTAAATCTATTATCGAAGCTCTAACTCGACTCCAATTGGATAAATGCAATGCAAGAGGAATTAAATCAATTTCAAAGACAAGATGTGTGGGAACTTGTTGAAAGACCCCATCATCAAAAAGTTATTGGAACAAAATGGGTTTTTAAAAACAAAAGAGATGAGAACAACATTGTGGTTAGAAATAAGGCTAGATTGGTTGCAAAGGTTATTCACAATCGGAAGGAATTGATTATGATGAAACCTTTGCACCAGCTTGCTCGTCTTGAAGCCATAAGATTGTTCTTAGCTTATGCCGCTTATAAGAGATTTATTGTATTCCAAATGGATGTGTAATCCGCTTTTCTAAATGGAGTCATAGCCGAAGAAGTATATGTAGAGCAACCTCCAGGTTTTGTCAAAGGAGACAATGTATATAAACCGAGAAAAGCTCTATATGGACTTAAACAGGCTCTTAGAGCTTGGTATGATACATTATCTGAATATTTAACTCAAAATGGTTTTGTAAAAGGTAAGATAGATAGAACTTTATTTAGAAAAGAATCGATAAAGATCTCTTTGTTAGTACAAATTTATGTTGATGATATTATTTTTGGATCAACTAATCTAATCTTGTGTGAAGAATTTAGTCATCTTATGAAGAATGATTTGAAATGTCCATGATGGGAGAGATGACATACTTTCTCGGACTTCAAATTAAGCGGAGACAAAGAAAGGAATTTTCATAAGTCAAGCAAAATATACCAAATATCTTATTGAAAAATTTGGAATAAGTACTAGCCGAGAAGTCAAGATACCTATGATGACAAATTTTTCAATGGATCCAGATGAGAAAGGGGAAGACACCGATCGACGCAGTATAGAGGTTTAATTGGTTCTCTTTTATACTTAAGCGCTAGTAGACTGACATTTCTTTTGCGGTAGGTGTATGTGCACGCTTTCAAGCTAAACCTAAGAAGAGTCATCTTGAAGCCGCAAAGAAGATTCTAAAATATTTGAAAAGTACAATCTATGTAGGGTTGTGGTATCCGGTGACGATAACTTTGAGTTGTTAGGATACTCGATTCAGATTTTGGTGGGTGTAAGATAGATAGGAAATCTACATCCTGGAACTTGCCAATTCTGGGCGATAGTGATTTCATGGTTGTCTAAGAAACAAACCTCTGTAGCTACTTCTACTACTGAAGCCGAGTACATGGCGGTGGGAGTTGTTGCTCATGACTAACTGGATCGATCAACGGCTAAGGGACTATAATATTATCACCAAAAATGTACCAATCTTTTGTGATAGTAATAGTGTCATAGCTATTACGAGAACGAGTCTTACATACCAGTGCAAACATGTTGATATTCGTCATCATTTCATCCGAGATCATGTGGAAAAAGGTAATATTAGACTAGAGAAGATCATTGATTATCAAAGAGCAGACATTTTAACAAAACCACTAGCGGAGACAAGGTTCAAAGATCTTTCATTAGAATTAGGATTATTAGATGCTACCTCGGTGATCTATAATCTTTTCTTTATTATTAATCCTTGTTTCTCTTCTTAATACTATGTTTAGAAAGTAATATCGACTTGTTAAAAATCACATGGATAATCATAGAGTGATATCATTGATCTCCTATAAGGAATCAAGAATCAAGGATTCATCTATTGGTTTTAAAACTAACTTGATATTTACTTGTCTGAACTGAAGTAATCCAGACAAATACATCATAATCACCGATTAATTAAAAGACAGATGATTATATGATTATATGTACCTTGTGCGAATTACTCACAAAAGATACTAATAAGTTTGCTCAAGTATTTTTATTTCAGAAAATCTTTAGTTAAGTGAATAAGGCATAACTCATCCGATCGGACACATAGAAAAGAGCGGATAATGATCAATCCGCATACGCTTAAAATCACAGGAGTTTTTCTAACTTTTTGTATTTAAAAATTATGTTTATTAAATCACATAATTAATATGTGAATTTAATTTCATAATTAGTTAATTATTCAAAAATTGAATTCACTCGAGTAGTTCTTTTGAAATTTGTTTTAAAATAATATAAAGGGTTCGTTTTTAAAAGATATACTTTTAAAAATAAAAAGAGATAATATTTCAGTTTATCTCTCCAATTAACTGAAAAGATTTTACAAATCAAGTTACTTCTTGTCGAGAAGTTACTATCGGACGAAATTTTATCAAATAAAGCTTTGAAATACTGAGTGACATTCACGCGCACAAATTGGAGGCGGTTTCGAAATATGAACCGTCAACAGTTCCTGTGCGACATATTTAATATTATTCGTGCACTTTTCAAAATAAATCAGCATAATTGCATTTAATGCGGGCACGAAAGCCAAAATATATACTTTGGCGGTCATTATGAGTTTTGATTAGTTTATTATTAAATTTTTCCATATAAATAGGAAATCGTGTGCATAATAACTTACGCACATAATTACCTATTCATATTCTCTAAAAAATTCTTTTCCCTCTCAAAACTTTCCAAACACTTGTTTGATGGCGGACCTTTGAAAAATCCGTAATCAAGTACGAATACGATCATGCCTCTATCAGAGATCGAACAAAATCCGAGATGCACGTAGAATGGGATATCACCACCGATCCGAAACAAGAGAAATTCTTCAACTTCTCGAAACCAGAGGCTTGAAGAAATATTGTTCGATGAAACCCACCAAACCCAAAACCCTCGATGATATTGCAGCAGAATTTCTAACGAGCAAAATCAATGAGACAACTGGAGTTAGAAACCCGAATTCGAACCCTAGAAAAGAGTAGAAAGGTTCATGTATCCATTGCGATATTGGTGAGATTTTTGGTCTAAGCACCACCGGCGGCAATCCATTTCGTATAAGGCGGAGGAATATTTGGAGAGTTATAAGATGATGGCACGAAAATCCCGAGAAGAATAAAAAGGGGATGTTAAGGAGAAAGTACCGTCTTCGATGCTCATCTTGACAAAATGCATACTGGGAAAACAGCAGAGTCATGACAGATTGACTAAGCCGAGGATATGTTGTCTGAGGGCTATTATAGACGGAGCTAATATTAACCGGGCTCAGGCAGGTGTATTCTCGGCGATGGAAGAGAAAAAGAAATTTGTAAAAAGGAGATATCAAAGGATCTGGTGAGGTGGTCTCTCACAAAATCACAAGTATGATGGCAAGGATCACCATCATACTTGAACACAAAAATGGAGCAGATAAGCTTGGTCGGGAGACAGGGGTGAAGAAATTCACAAAGCGAGAAGAGGGTCTGCTCATCAAGGATGAGAAACCCTTCGGGCTATGAACTGAGAAGGAGACACCCCACCTCCATCACCTAAGAAAAAGGCTTCTAAAGCCAAGGGTAAGAAGGTGGAGACGATGTTAGCGAGATGAGTCATCATCTCGAGGAGACAGAGATCGAACACGAGAATGAAGAGGAAGAGGAGAGGACAGACTTCCCAAGGGGAAAGTGTCGCGCTGGAAAGTCTGGGCAGGAGGAGATCGTGGAAGTCTCATCTGGAGACGAGGCCGAGGAAGCCGAGCAAACCCAACCCTCCACATCATCTTCTTCCTCATCCGAGGTGAAGACACCCAACCCTCATCTTCCCACCCAGGCGATGAAGGGGCGAGACAAGGCCGCCGTCTCGAGCCTCTAAAACGGTCTACTCCCAAAAGTCCAAATCAAACACAACCCTCGTCGGACCCATTCTCTTTTCTTTCCTCGTCCCAAATAGAACCCCATCTATTTTCCCTTCTTCCTAACCCTACCTGGAGTCATGGGACCAACGGAGGAATCTCTTCGGGTGGTAGGGAAGAAATTTCTCTGAGAAAAGAGCATAATCGATTGATGAACCAGAGTCATTGGAGGAATTGGTAGATGTGTGGCTGCTTGTGGAGAATAAGGACAGAGAGCTTTGAGGAGACAACTATCCTCATAGCCGAGGTTGGAGGAAACAACTGTCCTTATGGGAGAAGGAGGTGCTAAAGAAGGCCAAGCTCAAATCCTTCATGGATATCCTAATCGAGAACATGTTCTTCGATTATATCCTTCACGAGGTATATTTCGTAGACATGCCATCTACGGAGGAAGCACAAAAGAAGTCGGAGGAAGAAAGGAGAGTGGAGCCAGAGTTGGTAAGGGAGGAATCGAAGAAGAGCCGGAGATGGCTATGGGTGGAGCTGCTTGGATGAGCCAGTGAGATGGATACACTGGGAGGCACCAACAGGCGATCAGCGAAGGTACAGTGGAGGAGCCAACTACAATCGCACACTGGGCTGATTCTCCTTCACCTAGGGTTGAAGAAGAAATTCCGGTGGAGACGATTGACTTAACTCAATCCTCTCCATCTCAAGATTTGGTAGGATCTTCAATGACCGTCCGTATCTTAGTTCAACACGCTGAAGGAGGAGGTGTTGAATCTCAAGAGAGCTAGTCTGAATGCTCTACACTGATTCTGGAGTCATTACATCATCTATCAAAGAAAACATAGAGGCTGCTATCCAAGAAAAGACAAAAATCGACCTCTCTTTTTCAAAGATCGGACATGAGGAACAGATGGTGAAGTAAAGAAGAAAGTTGCTACGGAGATGAACTCTCGGGATGAATGGAGTTAAACAAGACGTTCGTTACTGTCTATACCGAAATCGGGGATTGATTGAGGAACAAGTAAGAGAATCTGGAAAGCTAAGGAGGCCTCATTTCATCAAGTCTTGAAAATGCACTGCAATGGAGAAGGATAGGCGGGCAGCGATAATTAAGCAATTCATAGACGGAGAGTTTCGGAGGACCGAGGCGGCTCGAGAGAAGAGAAATGAACAGCTAGAACGAGAAGACGAGGCATGTTCGACATGAACTACTGGGACAAATTGAACAAGTAGCCACTATCTCGCAACACCGTTTCTTTGATGCTAAAAAGGGGGAAGATAGTGTGCTCAAGAAAAGAGTAGACGAGCATGATGATAAGATCATGGCCCCGAGCATGAAGATAGAGGAATTATCTCGAGGAGCCGCTTTGAAAGCCGAAGAAGAAAAGAAGAAGAAAGAGGACAGCCGAGAAGGAGCCGAGAAAGATAAGAGAAGTGAACCCGATCTGCAGCCTAGGGATCTTTGTGCAAGATCTGCTCAAATCAAAATGGTCGCATCTCCTTCCGGATCATCTAGAACTACAAAGAAAACACAAGCCGAGATAGATGAGGAGGAGAAAATCCTAAGAGAAAGAGAGATGAAAAGGAGAAATATAAGCGGCGGGATGCAAAGAAGAGGAGAGAGCAGAGAGAAAGCGGCAGAAAATTCTATGACCGCTCACCGAGGAGGTGGGTTCGAGAGAGAGAAATGAGCAGGGGGGAAGAAGTTCTTCGGCCTTATCATCGAAGTGAAATAGTCCCCAAGGAAGTCTTTGTTAATGTTAGACCGAGGCAAGGTGGAGGCCTTTTGAAGTGGACTGGTCTTCCAGCTTTACGTCTGCAAAATCATCGAGATGGGGACTAGATGAAAATGAAGCTTTTCATAAGCGGCTGGAAGAAGGACCCTCAAATGTATCGATATCTTGTCAACATTGCTAATGACGAATTTCACGCGAGATGTAGTCGCACCAGCCTACTCCCAGATGGATCCTCCTCTCGACAAACGACGGTCGTCTAGACTGGAGAAGATCAAACGACTCATCATCAAAGCCGAATCCTTAGCCGATCTTGCAGAGGGTGGAGAAACCATATCGTTGAAAAAGCGAGTCTTTGGCGGCTTAAGATTCCAGAGGAGAATAGGTGGTATGATTAAATCTCTTTTCTCTTACCTTATTTGAATCTTGTGCGAACTCGTATGAAGGCTAAAGTGATGGAAATTTGTGAACATACTTTTTAACCTACTCTCATAATCTGTTGATTTCCTTTAAAATTTTTCTTAACCTAATCTGTTTAACTAATCAGTTCTTGTAACATAACTTGACTAAGACTCTTTAAGATATCTAAAATTGAACTAAATAAAATAAACTAACTTTTATTCCGGTCATCTGTTTACACGATCATCCGATTATGAACTAAGTGCTCACGAGTATCCGAATCGAGTTGTTGATAAAACTTATTGTTACGATTTTCTAATTCATGATCTTCTCATCATCTGTTAATAGAGTGAGTGTTCCAAATAATCGACTATGTGACATAATTGTTTATCCTTATCCTCTAAGATCACTAACGTTTTTTTCTTGAGCTATGTTTTAACATCATCAAAAAGGGGGAAATTGTTGGGATGAGAAAGATATACTTAGTTTTGATGAGTTAAATGTGTAAAACTAGGATGACGGTGGAGATAATGTATAGTCGGTGATGTAATCGATGTAATGAAAACTCAGTAAAATAAACTAAGTATAGAAGTGCAAGATAAGGTTGTTCGAGAGAAAGTCGGATGGAGAATGGAATAGAAATCGAGCGTTGACAAAGACAGACAAGGTGGAAGTTCAAGATACTTACTAAGATAGAGAATCGGACAAGGTGAAGAAATCAGAGGCGTTGACAAAGACAGGACAAGGTGGAAGTTCAAGATACTTACTAAGATAGAGAATCGAGACAAGGTGAAGAATCGGACAGGAGAAGATCGAGACAAGCTAAAGAGTTAGTTAAAATTCAATAGTCGATTACAACCAAGCAAGAAGCAGTTTTCAAGATTTGGTTAGTCGGTTATAATCAATCAAAAGCAGAAAACAAGGAAGTTATAGCTGTCATGGGGAGGTCTATAAATAAGTTCATTATCTCGAGAATTTTTAGAGTAGATAAGTTGATAGTATTGCAATCAAGCAAATTCACCTTAGCAATCAATCTCTTCTCAAACACTTGTATTCACGAACACTTTGTGTTCAATCTATTCTGGTGCTTGTAGAACACCATATTCTTTGTAAATCTTCAAAAGCCGATTTAGAGCTAGTATCATCATTGTAAGGTGAAGATTAACGCTGTAAAGAAAGTAAGAAAGTAAGCAAGCGGGAAGGTGGTAAGAAGAGTCCCTTCTTCGAGTTGAAGGAGGAGAGTGGATGTAGGATCATTTGATCCGAACCACTATAAATCTGGTGTTGTTTACTTTTCAGTTCTTTACTTATTTTCTTTGATTATTTCTTGATCGCAAATTCAATATCCGATAAAGCTTTAGATCCTAATTGATTTGAGTTTAATCAAGAATTGTTTCCATTGTAAAACTGATTTTTGGAGTTGATAGATCATTTAAACTTGAAAAAGTTTTTGATAATCTATTCATCCCCCTTTTAGATTATCGCTAAGAAGGCATCTTGTTTACGTGATTAACTCATTCTAAAGGGACCCAACACCTAGTATGTAAGACTCGGATTAAGGTAATAGCTATGGCACTATTACTATCACAAAAGATTGGTACATCTCTAGTGATAATGTTATAGTCCCTTAGCTATTGACTAATTGAGATGAAGTGTGAACAATAATTCCCGGTGCCATATACTCACTTGTAGTGGAAGTAGCTACAGAGGTTTGTTTCTTGGACAACCATGAAATTAGCTTACTTCCCGTAAATTGGCAAGTTCCAGAGGTAGATTTCCTATCTATCTTACACCCACCAAAATCAACTGAGTATCTTGACAACTCGAAATTATCATCACCGGATACCACAGTCCTACATTTATTGTACCTTTCATAAATTTAAGAATCTTCTTGGCTGCCTCAAGATGACTCTTCTTTGGCTTTGCTTGAAATCGTGCACACACTATGCCAAAAATGGCCTAAGACAACGGTAAAAAGACAACGGTTTTTGCTCTAACCGTTGTCTTAAGTATAAAACCAGTTGTCTTAGGTTCAGGGTCTGCACCAAAAGACAACGGATTTAAACAACCGTTGTCTTTTTGCCGTCGTCTTTTCTTTTTTCTTTTTTTTTTAATTTCTAATTTTATGGAGTATATTAAACAACATTTAAATATTTTTTACTCCCTCAAATTTCAAAATCGCTCAGCCGCACAACTCACGCTAAACGCTCAGTCTCACGCTCAACCTTCATCATCGGCGTTCACCCACCGGATCCACCACCACCGGAGTCACGACCTCCAAATTTCCGCCGCTCGTCACCACCGCTCGTCACCCCGCTCCTCTGTGCCCTAAGTTCGCATCAGAGCCACCGTCGTTCACGAGCCCTCAACCGTGCCCTAGGTTCACGTCGAGCCACCGCATCCCCTGTCGCCGAAGCCACACAGCCATTCCCCCGCCGCGTCATCACCACCGCTTCCTTGCTCCACCATTATCAGCACCAGCGCTAAGTTTTCCCTTTATATAATCGTTTGTTTCTGAATTTTTTTTTCTCATTTTCTGTCCATAACATGTTTGTGAAAATGTCAATGTGAAAATTGCGGAAGTATACTTGTTACTAATTATTATTTCGTTTGTTTGTGAATTTTATTTTTTCTCATTTTCTTTCAATAACGTGTTTGTGAAAATGTCAATGTGAAAATTATGGAAGTATACTTGTTAGTAATTATTATTCTTGTGGTAATCATTTCTAAATCACACAAAAAATAGAATGCGAAAGTGGCGTGTAGTTAGTTTCAATTATTATGTCACAACTTTTTATATATAATTTTTTATATCATGTTTATTTTGAATGCATTTTGTCTTGTGAGCTGTGTTATCACTCATCAGCAATAATAGAATAGATTTTTAATTTTCAACTTTTAAACTCAGTTCACACTCTTTCTATTCAATCTAGATAATACTTCTTTGCCAAAAATATTATGATATAACTTGATCGCAATTCTTCTCATGTTTATCTTTGGGAAATAATGGAAAAATGAGATCATAAAATTATTATGTTCCAGATTTTAGACAACCATGTTACATCAATTTCCAACACTAAAATATCCAATACTCACACTTTTAACTATTCTTCCAGCGCTTAACATGTTATTTTTTTTTCTTGTTAATTATTAATGAGGAAAAAAGAAACTCAGAATTGAGATCTTGATTGAGAATCCAAGATAAGCTGTGAGTAGAATTTCCTCCCCTATTTATAATTTGTATTCCAACATTAAAGCGAACTGTGTTACTGGAGTATTGTGGCATTACTCATAAAGTTAGTATAATATAATTGTTATCAGCAAAGAAATTATCATTATTGATAACTGCAAATTTTCTCTTTTAGTACATTATGTGTAATATAGTATGACAACTTGACCCTTAAAGAATCTATGATGAAACTACAACAAATTGTATCTTATGTTATTATCAACAAATACTTCTATAAACTTTCTGAAAGGCATTGCCTTGCAACGTGGCAATTTTCATGTGAAGAAGTGGTATGTGCTCCAACATTTTAGGTAGCATTCCCACCAGAGAATATAATCTCTGCAGGACCGCTTCATTTTCTTCCCTCCAATTCAACGTGATAGTCTTTAGTTTGAATCAGTGTTTCTTTTTAGATTCCTGACTTTTGTACTAATACATTAGATCGACAGGGTTAATCCGTCTATCGATAAACATGCTTGCTAGACCATATAATTTGGTCTTGAGAATGTATTCTGAGTTCACCATTTTATTGGATGGAAGTTTGTCTTTCTTGATGATGTTGAGGTACTACTTTGGTGAAATCATTTTTTTCATAATTGTAATTTGCGATTTTTGTATGTTGAGAGTTAAAAGTAATACTTTTTTATTGTTTTAGTGTCAATGTGAACTGCCGGAATCATATGAAGGTTATCAAAAGCAACAGCACCAGTGGGATTCTGTGCCGATGCAAGATGGTTAGATTTAATGGTTAGTTGGTTACTCAGTAGAATTTTTTGAATTTTTGTGGGGTTTTTTTTTTTTTTTTTTAAGTTTGATTTTGGGAGTATTGGCTGTTTGTAATCTTGTTATGAATGCGCTTTTGATTATTCTATGAAGTCTAGATTATGGGTTGTGAGTTTGCTTTGCGGTGGAAAGTTTTATGTTATTTTTCGATGGCTATGCTTATCTCTAGTTTATGATTGAGACAGATCTGCTAATGGGAATCTGCAGTCATTGATTAATTAAACTTGTGTTTGTTACTTGTTAATCTGAACAAAAGTTGTCAACTTTTATTAGCTTAGTTTTCTGGTCAAAAGATTAGAATAATTCCTCTTAATCATAATCTTACAGTTAGATTTCCATTTTGATTTTTGCCTTTTAGTGTCTGAGTTTCTATTTTGGGCATTGTAGAGATGAGAGAAGCTGTTGCATTTTGTTTCATCTAATGCTCATGTTCGAAACCGAACTGCTTTTGTTTGTTGCTTTTCTATAAACTTGTACACTATGCTATTCTCTTCCATTTCACATTGCGAAAGCTACAAAAGACGAAAGAAAATAAGAATTATGGCTGATACATAACCTTGTTTCTTCTACAGGGACTGGAAAAGCAGAGGATGTAATATTACATTTTATCCAATCAAAATTCTTACATTAGTCGAAGTTATGGTTTTTCTGTGTTTCCAAGTATCTCCAGTTTAGTTAGCAGTTGTTTCTTCTCCTTCTCGATTGATTGTTTGTTTGTTCGTACAAGATTATATTCTACAAAGGGTTAGTTTGCTTCACAAGACATCTCTAATAAATGATGACAAGATTTAGTTAGAATTACAATGTGAAATGACACAGCCAATTCTACTGGGGAAACAATCTATAGCTCTACATTTGCCGTATCTGCTCCCAACTTTGTAGCTTACAACATTAGTTTTCTGGTATTATTCTATTTATTTATTTTTAAAATTAAAGTGGATTCTATACTGCAATAATTAATTAATTATTAATCTGTGAAATATTAATTAAGAACACAGCTCCAGCGCCAGAGCCTGGAGAAGTAGGAGCACAAGCAGTGGCACTAAGGGTTACAGGTGATCAATCCGCATTCTATGGTTGTGGCTTCTATGGGGCACAAGACACACTCAATGATGATCAAGGCAGACAGTATTATAAAGAATGTCATATTCAGGGATCCATTGATTTCATTTTCAGATCTGGAATTTCTCTTTGTTCTTTATATGTGGTCATAAATTTGTTCTTATTTATAGATTTTGATGCTCTGTTATTTTAATTATTATGGTGATCTTTTAGTGCGCTTATGAGATAAGACAATGGTTGTTGTGTTTTCGTGATTTAGTTCCTTCATATTTATTTTTATTTGTTTAGATCTTCATTTGTGAGCATTTGGTTCACATTGCTGCATTTGCATGCTCATCCCTGTTTTAAGGCTGCCACTTTGATATGAGTTTTCCTATTGATTTTGTTAGGTAGCATTTTTGATTCAATGGCATGGAGATGGATCTAAAATTGATATTTACGAATCTGCTGATTTTGTTTTGAAGAATTCAATTTATAATGGATTTGATGTCCATCACCCACTGAACATTTTTTTGTTCAAAGTGACCTTTTTCTGTTGGGTTTGAGATCTGCCTAAGTCAATAAGTACCTAGACATTTATATATCATGAAGATCTTATTCCAGTGAGTATGATAATTTTGCCTCCTGATAAACTTTTCCTACCATCTGTTTACATAAACTTATATCTGGTGGTAGAAGTTTTTAACATGTGATGTAACTTGCAATATTATTTTGTGATGCATTTTTTTTTTAAAGAGTTTTAGCTTGTGATGCCTTCAATTTTGCTTTTTTTTTTTTTTTTTGGTTTTATTTTAATATCTTTCTTTATGTGTATCCTGTCTTCAATTCTTGAAACTTTCTGTGTAATGACAAGAATGACACTTTTCATAATAAAACAATCTTTCTATTTGTTTACTTCTGACACTTGTTAGTAGCAAAGTTTGAAATCTTCACAAATTCTGTGTAAAGTTTCTCTGTATAAATAGTTATGCCATTAGAGCCTTATCAAACTTTCTCTATTTTAGGCAAAATTGATAAAAAGTAGTGGAAAGATATTGCTATGTGCAGGGTTAGGATTAAGGCAATGGCATGCACAACCTATTCCGAGTCAATAGAACGTGCCTTACGGATGGTGAATGTAGTAAAAAACACAGCGCTTGGTTTAAGCCAAAATTCATTTTGATCCAAATATGACAAGTATTAACTGTATCATCGAAGCAATAGAGATGCAGGCTTTAGAGCTTAACATTGGGATGAATTTAAGATGGATCCATTGCACCTCTCTGCAATTTATCATTGGCCAAAGGTATGCGTGTTTGTTTTCTGCAATTTATCATTGGCCAAAGGTATGCGTGTTTGTTTTCTCTTTGCTGAAGATGATTCCATGAAGCTCTTTAGTCAGGGGTGTTTGGAAGTAATTGTGTTTTTATGAAGATTTATAGCACAGTTTCTCTGCTTCAAAGATTTATTTTAGGCTGAAAGAATAGTATTTGCTTTCAAATTTTATGACAGAATCTGGAGTTTTGTACTACAAAGCACTGTATGCTGTAGACAGAAATGGCGTCTTTAAACATTTACGCCAAGTTTAAGAGGTAGTAAGGTTTGTTATTTGGTATTATTAATGTTTCAACCTTCTCATGTTATATTTCTTATTTGAATAGGTTTTCTTAATATTTATAGAGGTACTTATCATCATTGACTCCAGATGATGCACTTGCATTTGCTAATGATGATGACCCAGAATTATATGTTCTGTTTTTCCGCAATGCTTCTACTTTCTAGAGGTATATCTTGTGTACTTGGGAGAGTGTACTTATCTGTTTTCTTTGTATACCATATATCATTCCAGTGTCGGTTTCCTTGTATTTAGGGTGATTAGCATCATACATCTACAAACATTTTTAGTTCATATAAGGACTCATATTGATAGTTATAGTCTGTGCATAGCTCCTAAGTGGTGATAGCCTCAACTTTGCTGATCGCTAAAAAAATTACTTGAAAACTACCCAGCTAGGGAGAACATGGTTTCAAGAAAGTCGATCGGGAGAACATGGTTTCAAGAAAGTCGATTTATGGTACTAATGTTAGAGAGAACATCTTGTGCTGAGTTTACATTTTTACTAGCTGTCATGTTTACGACATTTAAGAATTTACATTTTTTTAATCAATAAATTTAAGATTTTACTAGCTTTGGTATTTTAAATCTTTTAAGAATTTTTATTCTATGGACAACTGAACAAAGTTTGTATGACTTGCAAGTGTGACATCACTGTAGATTTCATGTTTGGGATCATTAGATAATGCACAAATTTCACAGTGTGAGTGATGGTAAATAGGTAAAGGGAGGTCAACCAGGACTTTTAGGAATATTAAGATGTAAAGAGAGAACTAGTGAGCAACTGTGTATATATGTCATATATCAGAAATTAGGAGAGTGAGAGGGGTGGGGAATCATATGAGTTTTCTACAAACTCTAACAAGGTATAAAAATTCATGAGTCAAATTGATGTGAGTACAGAATCGAGCATAACTTTTGACTCTGGCTCGGAAATTTCTATTATAATATCTTTTCGTAATCGGAGCAGCGAGGCGATGAAGAGTCACAACTGCGGTGACTAATTGGGATCGGTGGTCAAAGACAAATAAATCTTGCAGTTTGACCACTTTTATTGTTTTTATCCTTTATTTAATTTTTGTTTGAATGTCATTTTAATTTCCTTGTTCACCTATAAAATGGTGAATCATTGTTTTGTAATGGAGCTTTTGATCATTTTATATTCAAAAATAATATTTGTCTTTCCTTCGTAAAAGATCGTTTGTCTTTACGAAATACACCCGTGTCACAAACAAGTATCAATTAAATACTTGAATATCATGTGATATGATGCATACCTAATACATTATGATGTTTAAGAAGAATGTATTTATATTTCATGGTTCAAATTAATGAGTGTCAATTAAGGTACGGAGGTATAAGTTGAAGAATAGCTTTCCAATTACAAACGATCGATGTGGTTCAATATGGTTATTTTGTACTATGCTACATGAAGGATATAATCGAGTTTAATGGAATGGTGGGAGCAGTTCGATGCAATCGGTGGTAAGAATAATTTGTGTTGATCATAGTTATGTGTGTGGTTTTGGTGAATATTTGATTGAATGGTTGAATTGGTGGCTAAAAGATAATACTTATTTAATTTTTATTATTTGTTCTTTCACAGTTTTCACAAAAGGATTACTTTGGAATAGAAATTGACGACGTGCGGGAAGAGTGGGCGATTGCCTTTGAGTACATAGGTGACACTACAAGAAAAACCCGTTGTAGTAGCCAACGTTATAGTAAGTGGCGAAAGACAACGGTTTTCACTGTTGTAGTTCCACTTCTTTTACAACGGTCATAAACGTTGTCTTTACTTATAAAAACCGTTGTAGTAAGCAACAAAATTACTTGATTCATTGATAGACAACGGTTGTTAACCGTTGTCTTTCCAAATAATATACAACGGTTTTTAACCGTTGTCTTTACCTAAAAGCCGTTGTTTATTTCCAACAAAATGCCAATAGACAACGGTTGTTAACCGTTATCTTTCCAAATAATATACAACGGTTTATAACCGTTGTCTTTACCTAAAAACCGTTGTTTATTCCAACAAAACGCTAATAGACAGCGGTATAGGAGCGTTGTCGTTACACTTGTATTACAACGTTTTGGAACCGTTATCTTTCTATACGAAACCGTTGTTGCTCTCACTTATATACAACAGTTGAGAACCAGTTCTTATTTCTATTTTATTACTATGCTTTTAACTCGTTGCCTTTTTGTTGAATAAGTGTTGTGTTAACTTCATTATAGACAATAGTTTTGGCCCGTTATCTTTCTATATTTATTATAATTTTTTTGCCGTTGTCTTAATTTCCTAATAAAACTCATTATTGATTATATCAATTAGCAAAATAAAATACAAAATAAAATCCATATACATTCAACTATCAATTCCTCAACAAAATGAAGTTTTACAAAAATATTATTCCCATTCAACTACAACCAACAATAATTTCATAATGTTCTAAATACCACCAACAAATCGTTTACAATAATTTTCGAATACCATCAACAATCATTTGATAAAAAAATTTGTCTACTATTTACCAACATCCATGCAAAAAATAGACAAGCTAGCGATTCTTCCACCAACATTTGTGCACCATCTCTCTCAACACTATATTACAAAAAAAGAGCATAAGTAACAAATAAAATCACACTCTTATAGTCCAAGAATGGAAAAGGGATTAGAAAAATAAGTAAACAAACCTCGATCTATTCATACATATGTTCGAGAATGCATTTAGCCCATTCGGTCCTCATTTGATTGATTTCGTCTCACGGAGTAAGTGTTTTTAAACTATGAAACATAAATGAATTATGAATCAATATAAATAAACAATGATTGTAAAGAAGCAAGCACAACTTTTCAAAGAGACAAATTTAGTCTTGCATTATATTCAAGAGAAAATGGATGGTCAATCTTGATAAATCAATATGAAAATAGTAATAGCATAAATGATTGATTGTTGAAACAAAAAAATAAAATTATAGATCACATCAATAGCAGTAATAGTTGAAACAATTATACCCAAGTTGCAGTACAAACTATACCATGAAATGAGTATAACTAAAATTAGAATACCCACTAAATGAGAGTTTAAAACTGGAAATCAAACACCAAAAAAAAAAAAAAAAAAAAATTACAGTGTTTATTCAAGTGTATCTCACCTTTTCAAGTAATGAAATCAAGAGGACCTATCCTTTTAATTGAAATAAACAAACCTGCAAATAAAAAACAGGAGATATAAATAAATGAAACTGGAAAACAATCAAGAGCAGCTGCAAAACAAAAGTGGAAATAATGAATATGAAAACACAAAAAAATTATGGGAATGAAAGGAAACACATACTTTTCCAGAATGTAAAAATACATACAGGATATAAAGATTGTTCTCAATGCAACATAAAATCAGAAATTAAAATGAACGAAGAAATACATCTGAAATTAACATTGAAGATTTTTGCATGTATAAAAAATGTGTAAATGGAAGTAAATATCTTATTAATGAATTGTAAATGTGTAAATGGAAATAAATCTTTTAATAATGAAAGATTAAATGTATATTCATAGAGTGAAAACCTGCAAAAGAGATCGATAACATCAGTAAAAATTTAAATAAACAATCAACATAAATGTCTAAGAGGAGCAGAGAAAAACATAAATGATTAATATAGAATAGATAAATACATGATGATTATTATCGGTACATAATAGTGGTCCCAAGAGAATGAGTTTTCGCAAAAGCGGTCTGTTTTTCGATATTTTTGGTCTTGTAGTTTTTTTTTCGATATTTTTTATCCCAAGAGAATGATAAATTTTCGTTTTGGTCCCTAGAGAATGGGGTAAAATTGCAGGTTTTGGACCCTAGAAAATGAAGTAAAATTGCAATTTTATTCTTGAAAAATAATGGATGGAGGACCAAATTATCCCAAAAAGAATGGGTAAAATATAGTTTTGGTCCCAAGTGAATGAGTCCAAAACTTTTGGTACCTATGTGTGAAAGTGGTACCTTTTTTACAATTTTATCCCATCCGCTAATTTTTGGGACCAAAACTGCAATTTTACCGGCATTTTCTTAGGACCAAAAATACAATTTATTATTCTCTTGAGAACAAATATGTTGAAAATACTACGGGACCAAAAATTTCAAAAACATGATCGTTTTGCAGACCACCCATTCTCTTGGGACCAAGAGTTCAATTTACCCTTTGACCTATTCTCTTGAGCCCAAAGCGCAATTTACCAGTACATAATACATAAAAAGAGAAATAACATCATTATTGTACCTTAATTTTGGTTAAATAGCGCAGATCGTGAGAATTAACCAGAGGAAGGCGTCGGATGCTGAATACACATTCAATAGGTTAGTATTGTATGTCATGGGTAAAGTTCTGTTATGTGGTAAACATGTTTCGTTACGATGATCAAGGAGAGGCTCGTTTTGCTCTGATTTTAAGTTATTTTCTTTCTTTCCATTTGCATCAGAGTTCTTAAGATCTATGCGAAGTTGTTTGGGGAGAAAGATGGAAGAGTGGGCATAGCTATGCGTTCTTTGGCCCAGGTAAAATGTGCAAAAGGTAAATTATGGGCACTTTATCTAAAAACATCAGAGTCTTTTGCTCACAACCAACAGGTTCTTTCATATCTGGTTTAGTTTAATTTATTTATGAACTATGTTTTTGACTCATCTAGGGTGTGCAGATTTGATTCCTTATTCTATACTGCAACCTATATAAATAGAATAGCCAATTTATGTTACTAATACCGAACTGGTGAAGAAAGTCATAACAATCATTTGTGTTGAACCCACAAAAATAAAAGGAAAAATTCATTAGGAATAATCCCTTTAGAGTTATGCCATGGGTTTTAATTGCTCAGCCAAAGATAAAAGTTGATTTAGGTCAATTCAGCTGTGCGCGCTGTTTGATAAACCCCCACTTTACTGCCTGCAGGAGAGGTGGATAAGGCCATTGATCTATATAAGAATTCTCTCCAGATACTTAGAGTTTCAAAATACATGGCAGTGAATGACGACGTCGTGGAGAAGATGAGAATAGAGTTGGCTGAACTACTTCATGTTGTGGGAAGGTAGTGGTTTAGTAAATTTACTTATATCACTGCACGACTGAGATATACATTTTATAGTGGAAGCCTTCCTGTAATCATTTTGTGCACTATGTTTCTTATTTATCGTGTCAAGATCCTTGCAAAGTATGAAATTTATGTGTTGCCTGTTGGCAGCTACCAGTTGAATGAACTAGTTTTATTACTATTACTAATACTAAATACTATTGCTATCAAAGTATCAGGCTATTCGTTCTGTACAAAACAACACTAGACAGCTGAAACTATAACCTGGGAAACACCAAAATTCACTTCAATTCCATCAATATCAATCAAAGAAATGTTTAAACAAAAAGAGGCAGAATCGAGTAAGCTCACTGAACAACTTCATAACCAATTTACTTAATGTAAATCGAACAACACACCTACTTAGCAAAATAATTTATCTAAAATGTGGCTCTGCCAGATATAAAACTAACTTAAATCATAAATTAAGATATTAAGATACAAATATATAGCATAAATTACAACAGTATTAGAAATACGAGCACAACAATATCAGAAATAAGAGCACAACAGTATCAGAAATCCCCGTAAAAAAAAGTATTAGAAACCCAGTGAGAAGGGAAATACGTGGGGAAGAGAGAGGAAGAAACAGAGAGAAGTCGGCGAATTCAAAAAAAGCAGAGCAAATAAAACTTATCTACGGCGGAGCTAGGGCCTTTGAAACAAGAAGACGGTGGTGGCGCTAGGGCACACAGAATACGACGGCAGCGTAAGAGAACGAACGAGACGGCGGCGCTAGGGCACGAACGAGGCGGCGGTGGCGGCGCTAGGGTACGAACGGGGCGATGACGGCGTTAGGGCAGCGATCCATGGCGAATTTCTTCAGCGTCGACGGCGATGGAGAAGGTCAATCACGATGGAGAAGGATTGATGGCGATGAAGAAGGTCGATGGTTCTGCGTTCTTTCCCCCAATTCAATTTCAATTTATATGTTTGTTATTATTTTTAATAAAAGTGTTATTTGAATTCTTTTAAATGTTATCAAAATATAGTTATATAATTATTTTTTAAGTGTAATAAAAGTGGTAATTTAATTTAATAAAAGTATTCATTCAAATAATTAAAAGTGTTATTTAATTTTTTGAGTATATTAAAAGAGTTGATTAAATTTAATGAAGGTGTTATTGAAATAGTTTAAAGTGCTATTTGATTTTTTAAAGTATATCAAAAGTGTTAATTTTATTTAATAAAGGTATTATTCAAGTATTTAAAAGTGTTATTTAATTAAATAAAGTGTTATTTATAAGTGTATTAAAAGTGTTGATTAAATTAAATAAAGGTGTTGTTGAAATAATTAAAAGTGTTATTTGATTTTTTTTATGTGTTAAAAGTGTTCATTTAATTTAATAAAAGTATTATTCAAGTATTTAAAATTGTTATACGATTTTTTTAAGTGCATTCAAAATGTTGAATATATAAAGGTATTATTCAAATAGTTAAGTGTTATTTGATTTTTTTAATTGTATTATAAGTGTTTTTTTAATTTGATTAAAGTGTTATTCAAATAGTTCAATTTTATTTTCTAAATTTATTAAAAGTACTAATTTAATTTAATAAAAGTGTTATTCAAATAGTAAAAAAAAATCTAAGTGCATTAACTTAATTTATTAAACTAAAAGTGTTATTTAAAAAGAGTTAAAAGTGTTAATTTAAAGGTTTATATGTAAAAGGTGTTAATTCAAATGTATAAAAGTGCTAATTCAAATACATAAAAGTGTTATTTCAACGAATTGAAAGGTGAGAACGTTTGAACAACGGTCATGAGGCGTTGTATTTTACGAATTTTGGCAACAATGAACTACAACGGTTCCAAAGCGTTGTCTATCGGCACATAAATGTGGATCTACAACGGTTATATAACCGTTGTCTTTTCTTTTCGCAATGCCAAACTACAACGGTTAGATAAAACCGTTGTCTATCAGCGCAAGCCTACTCTGAAAGACAACGCCTCTACTTTAAACAACGGTTTTTACTTTAGACAACGATTTTTTAAAAACCGTTGTCTTTCAGGCGTTGTAGAATATCCTTTTTCTTGTAGTGTGATGATTAGAAGTTTGTTATGTTTATTTTAATTTAGTTTTTGTGACATTTGAACATGTTATTGTAGTTTAACACTAGACTATATACATTTTATGACTTAATTTGAAGTTTAAACAATGTATGATGATGAATTGATTTCTAATTTAATGCTTTAATTAATTTTATATTATTGTCGATTAGATAATTCACAACAGAAAAAATATCTACAAGAATGGCTAAGACAACGGAAAAAAGCGTAGTCGTAGGCATTAACCCGTTGTCTTTAACATTAAAGGCAATGGGTCCTTCAACAAAAGACAACGGTAAAAAAGATTCCACAACGGATTTCACAATGGATTTCACAACGGTTAATTAAGTTATGACAACGGTTTTTAACCGTTGTGGTAAACACCTACGACAACGGTGAAAAACCGTTATCATAACTTTATTAACGATTGTGGTAAACACCTACGACAACGGTGAAAAGCTGTTGTCATAACTTTATTTACCGTTGAGATAAATACCTACGACAACGGTGAAAAGCTGTTGTCATAACTTCATTAACCGTTGTGGTAAACACCTACGACAACGGTGAAAAACCGTTGTCATAACTTTATTAACCGTTGTGGAGCGGTGAAAAACCGTTGTCATAACTTCATTAACCGTTGTTGTAACGACAACGGTGAAAAACCGTTGTCATAACTTCATTAACCGTTGTGGTAAACACCTAAGACACTATGTCAGGACCACTAAGACATCGGGTTGATAGGCGGCGGTGAAAAAAACCCCTACGACAACGGGGATTCCCGTCGTCATGCTTGATTTTGGCATAGTAGCCAGACACCCACCGCAAAAGATATGTCGAGTCTACTAGCGATTAGATATAATAATGAACCTATTAGACCTCGATACTCTGTTTGATCCGTGTCTTTCCCTTTGTTGTCTGGATCCATTGAGAAGTTTGTCATCATAGGCATTTGGCTTCTCGGTGGTACCTATTCCAAACTTTTCAATTAGATCCTTTGCATATTTGACTTGGCTTATGAAGATCCCCTTCTTAGTCCTGTTTGACTTGAAGTCCAAGAAAGTATGCCATTTCTCCCATTATTGACATTTCAAATCGTTTTCATGAGATGACTAAATTCTTCACATAAGGACATGTTAGTTGATCCAAAAATGATATCATCAACGTAAATTTGTACTAGTAAAAGATCACTACCAAATTCTTTCCTAAATAAAGTTCTATCAATTTTACCTTTTACAAAACCATTACGAATTAGATAATCGAGACAAAGTATCATACCATGCTCTAGGTGTTTGTTTAAGTCCATATAGAGCTTTCCTTAATTTGTAGACCTTGTCTCCTTTGACAAAGCACAGGGGTTGCTCTACATAAACTTCCTTAGCCAAGATTCTTTTTAGAAATGCCGATTTTACATCCATTTGAAAAACTTTAAATCTTTTAAAAGCGGCATAGGCTAAGAATAATCTTATGGCCTCCGGACGTGCTACAGTGCAAATGTTTCATCATAATCAATCCCTTCGATTGTGAATAATCTTGAGCAACTAGTCGACTTTATTTCTAATTACAATATTATTCTCATCTCTTTTGTTTTTAAAGACCCATTTAGTTCCAATGACTTTTTTATGATGAGGCCTTTCAACAAGCTCCCACACATCTTGTCTTTGAAACTCGATTCAGCTTTTCTTGCATAGCATTAATTCAATTGGAATCGAGTTAGAGCTTTAGTAATTGACTTAGGTTCAAGTAATGAAACATAACAACCGAACATACAATCTTGATATAACCGTGTCCTCGTCTGGACTCCATAATCTAAATCTCCAATTATTTGTTCAACTGGATGATAAGTCATTACCTTTCTACCTTTGTCTTTTACCATGGATGAAGATTTGTGCGAAATATCCTTTTCAAATGATTCTATGTTACCTTGAGATACATTTTCTGATCATCTGGTATGGTAGTTGTCACGATCGGTGACTTTGAAGAACTTTCGGACTCTTTTTCTTTATTTGAGTCAGGCTCTTCTTCCTCGTCTGAATCCGATTCTAGTTCATAGAACTTGCTTGTTGATCTTTTGATAGTCATCCTATTTAGATCATCGATATCTTTGTAACGTCATCTGCATCTCTAGACTCAAAAGTAGATTCATCAAATACAACACGTGGTGTTTCTTCCACACATAAGGTTGTCTTATTAAAAACTCTATATGCTTTAGACACGGATGAGTATCCCAAGAATATCCCATCTGCAATCTTAGCATCAAAAATTTTTAAATGAGATTTTCCATTGTTGTGAATGAAACACTTACAACAAAAAAATATGAAAATACGAAATTTTGGGTGATCTACACTTCCAAATTTTATAAGGGGTTTTACACTTATTCTTGACAATCAAACATCTATTTTGGATAAAACAAACAGTATTAATGGCTTACGCCCAAAACCCGTGTGGAGTGTTATACTCGACAATATAGTCCTTGCACTTCTTTCGTGGTTCTGTTCCTCCTTTCAACAACTCCATTTTGTTGGGGTGTCCTTGGCCGATGTTTCATGAGCTATGTTATTCTCAGTACAATAGTTAGTGAAGGTGTGTGTTTTACGAAATCGAGATTATTCATGTCAATGTTTTAACAATGAGAGTAACATTGACAGCTACAATAAATGGAAGACTTAGTAAAAATCTTTGCAAACCAGGATAAAATTTTTCATAGATTATTTTAAATAATAATCTATGAGGAAACGATTCACTATGTTAATAATGAATACAAATCAAGTAGAGAACGATTCACAATTCAAATCTTCTCAATAAACCACTACAAGACCTAAACACACCGTTTATGATCTCGAATCGGCTAAGTGTATAAAATACATGCACAAAGGTGACCTATCTAGATATGTTAAAGAACACCTGTCTACTAACAATCTAAACAGAATCTATTGTTACATGTAATGTGGCAACATCGGATGTAACGTAAATCGGGAAATAATGACCCTATCAATCTGGATGCACTTATCACACTCAACAGTTTGATACTCGATTACTTCTCATGCAAGGCTCTTATAATTTGTGATTGATCAGCTCGTATTGCCTTGTATGTCATTCTTGAAGCTTGACCACCTATTTATAGATGTCGAATACAACCTTCAAGAGCATCATAGATCCTTGTGGATGGATCTAGAAATCTCCACTCATTCCCTATCATTCGGCTCGTGAATCTCGGTGGAAAACCGCCAAGAAACCGCCTCTAATAAGCGCTATTGACTTGTAACCGCTTGATCTAGATAACTCCCCTTTATTCTTGATCCTTGTAGATCCTTACGGAGTATTAGAGTCGATTCCAGATCGTCAACCTACAAATAACAACATCAAAGACAACACTTTGAAACACGAAAAGTTAGTTGTTAGAAGAAAGGGCGACTCGATGTCGCACCCGATGTTACAACATTGGTGGTAACAAAAATATTTAACTTCGGTGACATCAACAATCTCCCCCAATTTGACATTTCTGCTACAACACACTTGATATATAGAACAATTATCAAGAGAGTAATCAACTCCCCTTAACAATTGATCAAAATAAAAATTGTTTCTTTAAACACGCTCCCCTAAGGCGAGATCTCCATAGAGGTCTTGTACAACATCTTCAAAATCACCATCTCCTTCTTCATTTCTAGCAACAGTACATCGGTAATAGGTTGAGCTTCGGTTGTTGCGGCGGTTGGTGCAACATCATCGATGCATCTGCAACTCTAGTTTCTTCGGCGGTGGGCTCAGCCTATCGAGGTTCAGGTTCACGATCGAACTTCGACGGATTAGCAGCGATCGAGCACGAACTTGATCACGAATCGCACATGGTACTCCCCTGTTGGAGCGTAAAGCAACCTCTCCCAAAACATCTTCATAATCCGTAACTCATCAATCTGATCACTCAAGTTATTAATTTGAGCAAGAATAAAGATCTATGAACGGTGATCGAGTTAACAGGTGAGTTTCTCAGATCAATGTGATCAACATTCTCAAAGAACATTTTGTGTCGGCTCTGCTTTAGCTGGTTGTGCAGATCACCTTCAGGATTTTGTGGCTCCTCTCTAGCCAAATTGTTCCAAGGCGGATCAATGACCCTATTACCAGCAAGCAACACATGGGAAATACCTAAGTGTTGTACCATACCACTTAGAATCTCAACTCCTTCCTTTACAAAATCCACATTATTCAACACTAACCCAATCAAAGCGAGGATAAGGCAAGTATCCCTCTCTTAGCAATATTACCAAAGAAACCTCATCATGTGATTAAAGATTGTCCAACCTAGATTGAAATTATTCATCACAACAATCCTATATATGAGTATTGCTTGATCCATTGTAATATTTGTAGTGTTTTTGTGGGGAAGCCAATTGTACACACACGGTTTATGTATGACGAGAATATAAACTAGTGAGTGAAGATGATAGAATTTTTGTTATCCAAAGCCTAATTCTACCACTGTTATGGTGTGCGAGATGTGATCCATATCCGGTATCTCATCTTCATCAATATCGGGAGTTTTAAGATAGTCATTTATCAAAGTAAGGTTCGGTAAAACTTCAAGTACCCTAAACATAACAGATCCATATCTCCTAGAGTTTCTTCTACTGTATCTTTTCTCAAATTACAGTAGAACTCAACAATCCAATCATCCACATAAGGACATGCATACTCAGCCAGATTTCAACGGACATCTAACTTCAAGAAATTCAATCAAGTTATACCTCAGAAAATCAGAATGTTTAATCTTTCTTTCGTGCAAAAGATGTCTTCTTTTCAATTTCTTGAATTTATCGGAATTAACCCCAAAGTATTCATCTTGATCATCATCATTTTGAACTACTACTAGATGAATGTGAGGGTGAGTTACACGGTGCTTCAGGATTTTCAGCCTTCTTCTCTGATCCACCTAAGAATTTAAACTTTCCAGACTCTCCGATGTTGCCTCATCACCGCAACATCCTCGGCGGACTCGTAATCGAGAATCATCCTCCCCGCACATGGTTCATTACGCTTCTTTGTTCTCTTTTCCAATCTCTCTATCAGTTCGAGAGATAGGAATATTTTCTTGAGAACTGATGTGTCGATGTTGTGTCAACATTGAGAGTGACACTCGGTTCGTGATGGAGTGCGTGGCTGGTTCGGTGGGTAGTATTGAGGCTTGGCTTGATTCTCCAAGCCTCTACACCTTCTCGGATTCGAAGTCAACTCGAGAGAGTTGAATGGAGTGCAGAAGACATGCCTTCTTCATTCACTTTTCCTCTCTTAGCGGTTTGAGTAGTTCACTCTCATTACGGACCTACTCGACCTTCTCCTAGCCTTTGCGGGGGCTTCTCTTCCTTTTGGGTTTCTTCACCTTCTTAGCAACAACACCCGAGTCAATGGAATTATTTGCCTCATCCATGATCGCATCATCGATCTCCGTTGTCCGATTGACTATATCATCAGAACCCGAATTGCGGCTTCGGTAGGTGTAGTCTCCATAGGAGCGATTAGTAGGAGCAGGGGCTTGAGTGGAAGGGTTTGGTGTAGGTGTGACATTCTCATCATATGCAAGGACTTTGAAACATCGATTTGGATTGAGCCTACGGCTACTATTGGTGGTTGTGGAAGGTTAGGGAAATTACGGACGATGGCTCGAGCGTTTGAAGGGCTCGTGGAAAATGGAAAGATAACTTGATCGGAGGAGCAGGGGTTATGAACAATAGATGTGGCATTGATGGTCCTAAGAACGTTGGTGACATCGGTGGACGAAGGATTACGAGCAGCCATGGATGCAAGATGATTGAGAGGGTTTGAAGTCGATGAGTCCGAGGAAGTGTTTGAGGGAATGTTTGATTTTTCCGCCATTTTTGATACTCAAACAAAGAATAAAGTGCTAAAATTAATTAAATTAAAATAGCAACTTTAATCTAAACCAAGCAATAAACAAATTAGTGTGAAAATTGCATGATTATTGAGTGATAAATTTTCTTAATTTGATATTATTTTCATGTTAATTCACATTTAGTTGGCAAATTGCAATTGATTATTTGAATTGGTGTTGTAAGTTTTAAAGTGCGAGTTTGAGTCCAACTTTTATTGCAAATTGAGGACATTTTTGGAATTCAACTTAATGGAGCAATTGCATGGCTTGAAAGAGGGTTGAGAGACGGTCTTATTGCAAAAGAATCGGGTCAAACGGAGTTCGTATGAAGGAGATACGGCTGAACGAAGTTGATTTGGCGGAAAAACAAACTGCTACACACAACAGCCGCATACACCCATCAGAATAGGCAGGGCACCCACAGCCGATGCAGCCACTACACTCACGATTTTGATAAGTACACACTCCATCGTTTTCATTTATCCATCGCACCAGCGGCAGCCCCAAATCGACCAACAACCACCAAATTCACTCTTCAGCGCCACCCATCCACCAATCTCGCCGAAAACCACCTTACCCATCACCAATCTCCGCCGCCGTGATTCATATTCTCCGCTCACGTCGCTCGTCGTCACAACAACCCATCACCAGCGCACCACAATCGCCGGAAACAGCATGTCCCTCGCCACCGCCGTCGCCGTCCAAACCCCATCGCCGCCGTTGTCGATTTCCTCTCACAGCCACCGCCATAGCCGCTGCACCTGCGCTGCCGTCGCGACCAATTTCAGCCGCAGCGTCCAAGCCCTCGATCTTCACACAATTCGACCAGAGGCATGATTTCATCCCTCGACTCGAGCCGCCTGACTCGAGTCGAGCGGCTTTGCAGCAGAAAGCGTGAACACGTTTTCCAGCAAGTTTTTTTCATTTCGGCCAACGGGAGCGTGACATGTGGCATATTCCTTGAAACTCAAATTTTCATCAGAATAAGAAGACAACAGCAGCGTGAAGGAGCATACATATTTTCAGCGCAGTAATTAGAGAAAAATTAGAGAGAAAAATTAGGGTTTAATTCCTACACACATTTTTACACACTTTTCACACACACATAGTTAGGATTTGCAATTATTCTTCAATATTGATATTCTACGGATGATTTCTTTATGCTTGGAGGCTATTTAGGTGATATTCCACCTTTAATTTCATTTTTATCGGTTCCATCTTGTGTTATGACTTTTGTTTATTTTATTAATTTCACGGGTTTATTTGCTTTCATCATGTTTGGCTAATTCCTTAGTACTAGGGTATTTTAATGCTTATGGGTGATTGAGTATTGTGAGGAATTCTTATGGGTTATTTTGATTGTTGATAAATTAATTGTTGGATTGGTGGGAATTGAATGATCTATGTGTTTGATTAATTTCTAATTCCATGCATAGTTGTTTAATTATCACAAGGAGACTTGGGTATTTAGATAACTCATTTGGGTGAGGGAATTAATTAGATAATTAGAGTGAATATTAGCTTAATACAAGGAGACTTGGTTATTGCTATTAGAATTGCATCAATTCACATTAATTACTTAGATTAGTAGTCGGGTGATTAGTGAGAAGACCATAGGTAAGGTGCCTTAGTATCGAAGGGGAGACACGCTAGGGGAACCTATTGACTCGTGTTCTTGTCCCGGGAGGAAAGGGTGACTTAGTCCTCTCAATCTTTCGTGCTTAATTTGTAGCGTAATTCCTAAGCTTACCAAGTACGAGATTATTGCTTGTTTAAGGATTGCTCTTATTAATTGATTGACTTGATAAATGCTCATTTGAATTCGTCGCATATTTGATCTCCATTTGTTGATAAACACCTAGCACCTTTTTCTTATTGATTGCATTTAGCGCTAGTTAGTTTAGCTAATTGTTTTTGCTAATTATTATTTGAACCACCTAAATCTTTTTGAATGACTTGTGCTACAATTATGATTAAATTAGTAAATTTAGGGCTATCTCACACTTGATTCCCTTGGATCGATAATTTAACCGGGTGACTTGCTAGCTACACGATCCATTTACACTTGAAGGGTGAGTGTTGGCTTTTAAGCCTATCAAATTTTTGGCGCCGTTGCCGGGGAATAGGTGTTTGAGATAACTTAGATTGAATGTTGAAAGTGATTGATAGTACTTTTTCTTTTATTGTTTTGTTTATCTTGTCATTGCTTTGTCTTGTTAGAATTTAATGCTTGGTGTTTTTCTAGGTGTGCAAGAACACAAGATCAAGTGTAATTGAACCAATTCCCTTGAACTTGGAGATCGAAGCCACCGCAAGAAGACTAACCGAGAGAGATGGATGCGTATAACCAATACATGGGGAATCAATTCTTTGATCAAAATGATATGGTTTATGATCCACATATTGAAGATTGTGTCTTAGGAGCAATTGAAAATCCTCTTTATGATTCTTACTTTCCTAATATTTTTGATAACCCACTTTATGATTATATCGATGTTGATTATTCTCTTATATGCTTTGATGATAGGATTTCAAGTGAGCAAGAGGAATGTCCCTTGATGGACATAAGCTACAATGAGCAAGAAGATCAAGAAGCATCATGCAAAAATTGAAGAGTGAAATGAGCATTTCTAAACCTTTAAACTCTTCAATATACACTTTAGTTGATATTGATGCTTCCATTGATTTCATTTTGCCTCTTGAACTCTTAGATAAAAAGAAAGAATTGGAGAAAAGTTTGGGCATTCTTGGTAAAAAGGGAAAGGAATGGAAGCAAGACGTACACCCATTAACAAAAATATACAAGGAAGATATGAGTGATTGGTCTCGATGAAAAAAATCTCCATGATTTTGAAGCTCAAAGAATGGAATATAATGGAAAGGAGGACAATATCCTTGGCCATTCCGGTAGAGAAGTGTGAACTCAAGCTCCGTCCGGCATAGGACGTTAAAACTAGCGCTAGATGGGAGGCAACCCATCGTTGTTCTTGTTTTCATTTTTTTTTTTTTTTGCTTTCAATAAGTGTTTGTGATCTTTTTGTGACCCTTGTAGGAGGTCGAGGTGTACAAGTGAGGCTTGGTGAGTTACAAGCTTGAAGTTGAGAGGAAGTTGAAGACCTTACGGTACCACACCTTCTCTAGACTTAGATTCGTCTAAGTTTGGGGGAGGTGTGCCTCTTTCACCCTTTTCCATTTACACCGGCGCACCTCATGTTTTAGGCTTACATGCTATATCTTACTTGTACATGAATTTTGTGTTGAGCTTACTTGTGAATATGCTTTCTTGTTGATATGTTTTGGATTTCATAGTGGGTAGTTGTGTGCAATTTTTGTTGCACCAATTTGCCTCTCATAGCATGAGGAAATTTTAAAAATTTTGAGAAAATTTTGTGCTTATGAGTGGATTTATTGCATATCATTGAGTTTATCATTTTGGATGGGTATTTTGTGATGGGATATTGAGTATGGTGATCTTGATCGTGGACTTGTCATGTGCTTAATTGGTGATCTTGTGATTGGAATGTGATGATGAGTTGAGTTAGCTTGTGATTTAGTCATTGTAATGTGTGTTTGTGTGGAAACTTTGTTTAGGAGAGCATTTTGTCTACCTTGATAACCTTGTGAGATTTGAGCCTTGGCTTGCATAATTTTGAGTCTTGTTTCCTTGTTGTGTGTATCAATCATGCTTGTGTGCTCTAGAACTTGCCACTTTTCTTAATTAGAAGCTACTTAGGCGTGAAGTTTTGGAATGTGATACAAGGCCGTCTTTGAATTGAATTAGTCACTTGACCAAATTTATCCTACCAGATGATATTATTCCGTAGTTAGCCACTTTGAGCTTATTTAGACTTATTTCTTTGGCAAACCTACGAATTTAGCCTTTATCTTTTATGAACCTAATTGTCCTCAATAACTAGTGGAGCGGAATGCTTTTAAAGAGGTTAAATTGTGCTTTGAAAGAAGAGTGGTGGGAAAAATTTGAGTTGTGAAATGAAAAGAAAAAGATGAGAAAATAAATTGTGCACTTGAAAAAGAGATGTGATTAAAAAAGAAATGATGAAGTGAAAAAAAAAAAAAAGAGGACAAATCTCTTGTGCATATTGTGGTTGATTAATTGAAAAAAGAGAAAAAAGGGTTCTATGACTATTGAGCGAGAATAATGAATTGTAAGAAAACGAGTAAATTGTGTGAGTTGAGTATTGTGGGTGCAACCCGTACAATTGCACTTTCTCTTGAGAGTAAGAGATGTTCCTAGGCGTCTTGACCTCTCGCTCCACTAGTTTACTGAGTTACTTATCCAAATCTTCCACCTTTACCAAAGAGCCTACATTACAACCAAATATAAAGACCTTGTTGATTCCTTGATTGATCACTTTTGTGTGGTAGAAAATGTAGACTTGTGGCAAGCCTATGGTAGTGCACTTGTTTGATTTGATTGATTGAGAGTATATATGTCTTATAAACTTTTGAGTGATGAGTGTGAAACATATATCTTGTGAGAGTTGGTAGACAATTTGTTCGAATTTGCTATTGTTGAAACACAACTCATGTGAAGGTGATTAGTTGCTTTTAACTTGATGATTCATTTGAGAAAGATTGCTTGATTGCATGATTGTGTTGATAAGTCCATGTATTGAGTGATCCTATGTAATTTTCCCCCTTGTTCTTTTATTTCTTTGCTTGAGGACAAACAAATCTTTAAGTTTAGGGGAGTTGATTAGTGTGAAAATTGCATGATTATTGAGCGATTAATTGTCTCAATTTGATATCATTTTCATGTTACTTCACATTTAGTTGGCAAATTGCAATTGATTATTTGAATTGGTGTTGTAAGTTTTAAAGTGCAGGTTTGAGGCCAACTTTGAGTGCAAATTGAGGATATTTTTGGTATTCAACTTAATGGAGCAATTGCATAGTATGAAAGAGGGTCGAGAGACGGTCTTATTGCCAAAAGAATCGGGTCAAACGGAGTTCGTATGAAGAAGATACGGCTGAACGAAGTTGATTCGGCGGAAAAACAGACTGCTACACACAACAGCCGCATACACCCATCATAATAGGCAGGGCACCCACAGCTGATGCAGCCACTACACCCACAATTTTCAGAAGTACACCCTCCATCGTTTTCACAGATCCGTCGCACCAGCGGCAGCCCCAAATCGACAAACAACTACCAAATTCACTCTTCAGCGCTACCCATCCACCAATCTCGCCGAAAACCACCTTACCCATCACCGATCTCCGCCGCCGTGATTCATCTTCTCCGCTCACGTCGCTCGTCGTCACAGCAACCCATCACCAGTGCACCACAATCACCGGAAACAGCATGTCCCTCGCCGCCGCACATCAGCGCCGTCGCCGTCCATACCCCATCGCCGCCGTTGTCGATCTCCTCTCACAGCCACTGCCATAGCCGCTGCACCTGCGCCGCCGTCGCGACCAATTTCAGCCGCAGCGTCCAAGCCCTCGATCTTCACACAACTCGATCCGAGGCGTGATTTCATCCTCGACTCGAGCCACCTGACTCGAGTCAAGCGGCTTTGCAGCAGAAAGCGTGAACACGTTTTCCAGCAAGTTTTTTTCTTCTTTTCGGCCAACGGGAGTGTGACATGTGGCATATTCCTTGAAACTCATATTTTCATCAGAATAAGAAGACAACAGCAGCGTGAAGGAGCATACATATTTTCAGCGCAGTAATTAGAGAGAAATTAGAGAGGAAAATTAGGGTTTAATTCCTACACACATTTTTACACACTTTTCACACACATAGTTAAGATTTGCAATTATTTTTCAATATATTTGTGATATCCGTATCTCTCATTAGTAATTTACCAATAAAATTTACTCATTTTTATTAACTTATATGAGTGACACGTTAATTAATTTTAATTCTTTTCATTTTATTCCTTAAGTTTTAAATATATGATATTTTATTGAATTAGTAGTCATAAACTTCTACCTAAATTGTTAAATCTAAAGAAATATAAGTAAATTAAGTGTCAACTACTCATAAGTCAATATGTTTCATGTATTTTGTGCATTATAAATTATTTATTTGTGTACTACTTGTAATCTTGCACTATTTAATCTTGTTTTATATATTGAATTAAATATATGTATTTACCTACTTAGTGGTGAGACAATAATTAAATTTTATTATAAGATTTTATTTAATTCTTTTTGTAGTACTCAATTATTACTACCTCTAGTGTTAACGTGAAAATTAATTATAATTGTGATACCCGAGTTTCTCACTACTCATTAACTAATATATTTCATGAATTGAGTGCATTTTTAATTAATTATGTGTTACTTGTGATTTTGAATTATTTATCTTGCATTATTTTATTGTGTTTTTAAATCTTGGATTAATTACATATGCCTTTATATGCTTAGTGGTGAGAAAATCAATATATAAGTGATTGAGATATTTAATGGTGTTTGAGTACTAATACAATTTATTTGATTATTGGTGTTATAAATCAAATAAATATTGTATGAATATATATATATATATAGATAGATATAATATAGACTTAGTTTTAATCTTATTTTATAATTACCGTGAGTATTATATGCAATATATATAATAATATGTGTATGGTTAAATGACTACTTGTGACGGTGTACATACACACAATTTTTGTTGATAAATATACACTATAATAATAATAATAATAAAATAAGCATACCACCTCAGTTAAAACATGAAACATATTGAGAGAGAGAGAGAGAGAGAGAGAGAGAGAGAGAGAGAGAGAGAGAGAGAGAGAGAGAGAGAGAGAGAGAGAGAGAGAGAGAGAGAGAGAGAGAGAGAGAGAGAGAGAGAGAGAGAGAGAGAGAGAGAGAGAGAGAGAGAGAGAGAGAGAGAGAGAGAGAGAGAGAGAGAGAGAGAGAGAGAGAGAGAGAGGGTTCATATCGTGCGAGATCTGAAGCGTTTTGGTAAGTTTTCGATTTCCAATCGATAAGTTTTATACCGTTTTGAAGCTCGTGATGAGTAGAACAAAACCCTACCCTCAAATTATTAATAATTGTTCTTATTTGGTAGTGAAAGACGATAAAGAGTTTAGGATTTGATTTGTCAATGTTTTGCGGACTTGAGGTAAGTAGAAATTCATTTGCACCTACATAAATGTAATATTTGTGAAGTATTTATACTTAATTGATGATATGTGAATATTATGTTAGTTGTGATATTTGATTGATATTTAATGGTTATTGTGAAAGAGCTCGTGAGCTCAATGTTTTATGTGGATTAAATATGTGAGTTCGGTGATTATTGTGAAATGAACTCGTGAGTTCGATTAAAATTATGAATTGAACACCGTGAGTTCCATAATTATTGTGAAATGAACTTATGAATTACGCAATTTTATAGAAATGGATAGGGTGATTGAATTGGTGAGTTGTGAGTAGAAATGAATTAGGCGAGTGATTAGAAATGAATTAGGGGATTTCAAAGTGAGAACGGAAGGGGCGACCTAGGAGTTAAGGCGACCGAGAGAGAATCGGCATATGCTACCTAGAGTGGGCCACCGAGTTCAATTGTTGCGAGAATGAACTGTGAGTTCAATGATCATCATGAAATGAATTTGTGAATTATATGATTATTGCGAAGTGGAAATGGTGTTATGAGAATGTAATTCTATTGTGTGTATATGCTACATTGCATCATGCATATCATGCATTAATATGAAAATGTTTTATCAAATGGTGTGTTTGGCCACATTATGCACCGAGGGCGGGGGGCGACCTAGGAGTTAAGCGACCAGCAGATTCGGGCGTATGCTACCTAGCGTAGGCCACCGTCTCATGTGCTATAATGTTGTCGCACATATATTGATTTCTGAGAGGGGACTTACGAGACGGACGGGGGGCGAGATTTGGTGATGGACCTCGCTAGGCCGTTAGAGGGTGGGATCCTCAACGGTATGGAGTCGGCGTGGAGGGATGACTTCTTGGTGGTCATGAGGGGCGCGATGGGGACCTCGGTGGCCACAAGAGGATGGGCCTCACGTCGAGGTCATACATATAGTGGCCACTTAAATATAAACAAAAAAAAATTGAGCTTAGTGCTCGTGTTAGGTGCATAGTAGTGAGTCGGGGGCCTAACGAGTGTTTCATAAATAAATTGATGATTTTAAAGAGAGTGCATTGTGCATTAGGAGGTTTTTGAATGAATATCACATCATGCATAATTTCTACTTGAGATTTATAAATCTCACATAGTTTATGCATTGTAGGTAATCGATGATACGTGAGGTTGTGATTCTACCGACAAGGTGTGCGGCTCTGCGGGGTTTTAAGTGGCTGTGTACATAGATGACGACATGTTGGGTGGCTTAGTGGCGTGTATTTTGAGTTGTATTTTATAATATTTTGTATATGATATTATGAGTCCTTTTTATCATGTTTGGAAGTGTCCATCATCTTTCATTAAAGCATTTTAAAAAGAAAAAAAAGTAGCACGTGCGCACAAGTCGTTTCTTGTAAAATTATTCACAACTCATTCTTCTTGTGAAATTAGTATTTGATTTGGGTTGTCAAAAGGTGGTCGTGTCATTATCGGTTCCATCTTGTGTTATGACTTTTGTTTATTTTATTAATTTCACGGGTTTATTTGCTTTCATCATGTTTGGCTAATTCCTTAGTACTAGGGTGTTTTGATGCTTATGGGTGATTGAGTATTGTGAGGAATTCTTATGGGTTATTTTGATTGTTGATAAATTAATTGGATTGATGGGAATTGAATGATCTATGTGTTTGATTAATTTATAATTCCATGCATAGTTGTTTAATTATCACAAGGAGACTTGGGTATTTAGATAACTCATTTGGGTGAGGGAATTAATTAGATAATTAGAGTGAATATTAGCTTAATACAAGGAGACTTGGTTATTGCTATTAGAATTGCATCAATTCACATTAATTACTTAGATTAGTAGTCGGGTGATTAGTGAGGAGACCATAGGTAAGGTGCCTTAGTATCGAAGGGAGACACGCTAGGGGAACTTATTGACTCGTGTTCTTGTCCCGGGAAGAAAGGGTGACTTAGTCCTCTCAATCTTTCGTGCTTAATTTGTAGCGTAATTCCTAGGCTTACCAAGTACGGAATTAGTGCTTGTTTTAGGATTGCTCTTATTAATTGATTGACTTGATAAATGCTCATTTGAATTCGTCGCATATTTGATCCCCATTTGTTGATAAACACCCTAGCACCTTTTTCTTATTGATTGTATTTAGCGCTAGTTAGTTTAGTTAATTATTTTTGCTAATTATTATTTGAACCACCTAAATCTTGTTGAATGACTTGTGCAACAATTATGATTAAATTAGTAAATTTAGGGCTATCTCACACTTGATTCCCTTGGATCGATAATTTAACCGGGTGACTTGCTAGCTACACGATCTCTTTACACTTGAAGGGTGAGTGTTGGCTTTAAAGCCTATTATAAACAAGTGTTATGCTAAAAATCTCTGAAAATCAGTATACACGCTCGAGCTAAGTTTCTAAGTAATGAAGACACATAAATTCGAAATCTATAAATAAAAAGAAGAAGAGAAGTTATAAGATATTAACCCACTAAAAGGAATCTTAAAAATAAGGAACATAGAGATAATGATACTCTCATGCCCAAAATAACCGTCCAATCGATCTATAAAGCTAAAAAATAATTAAATAAAATAATTAAAATTAAGCACAATACAATTCTGAAAATAAACGTGGGAAGTTATCATGAGAAAAAGTCAAAATTTAAGAATTATCACGTAATTAATTAATTCGACTTATAGAAATAAATCAATCAAGTAGATGTTGTAGACAATGTGGCACACATACACTTCAACATTGATTTTTCAATGTTGCATTTTATATTTTTTTCAGTTTTCACACTCAATTCCATATTGATCCGCCTTTTCAAAAGAAAACATCGTAGTCGCGATCTCCGTGTCCCATAGTTACTCAGGATTATGGATAAATTGATGTTACTTTAATCACTTTTTGAAAAGAAGTCATCGTAGTAGCGAACTCCGTGCTCCATAGTTACTCGGTGATTAAGAATAAACATGTAATTGTGTATTCTAATGTATGCATTTGAGAAGTGTATGTCCTGTAAGTCACATAATCTTGATTCAAGTATATTTCACAAAGGATTTAACTAATTAATAGACAAAATCTCAAAAATATCAATTTTCTCATAGACCTCACTTTGATGTTGTCACAAATGTTGTAACATTTGCTTCAACATCCGTCACAGATTTTCTGATTGTACACGTACTCAAGAGATTTTCTAAGAAATAAACCTCTCAAAATCAAGAGCTTTAGTAAACAAATCAGCAAGTTGCTTATCGGTGGGAATATATTCTAACTTCACCATACCCTTTTCTACAAGATTTCTTATAAAATGGTGTCTTATACTTATATGCTTAGTAAGAGAGTGTTGTACAAGATTTTTAGAGATATTTATAGCAATTGTGTTATCACAAAAATAGTAAGGATATCAGTATCAAGGCCATAATCACCAAACATCTTCTTCAACCACAAAAGTTGTGAACAACAACTACCTGCAAAGAACATATTCAGACTCGATTGTAGATTGAGAAACACAATTCTGTTTCTTCTTTGTGCCATGAGATCAAATTAATCCCCATATAAAAGCATCCACCACTTGTGCTTTTCCTATCATCAACATCACCTGCCCAATCAACATCACTATATCCAATCGGTGTACTATTTGTATCCTTTGTGTACCATATACCAATATCAACGAATCCTTGCAACATATCGATGATTTTTTCACAGCATTCATGTGTGATTCCTTGGTATTTGCTTGGTACCTAGCACAAATACAAACATGTGCATAATATCAGGTCTACTTGAGGTTAAATAGAGAAGACTACCTATCATGGATCTCGTACAATGTTGGGTCAACATCTTGTCCAACATTGTCCTTGTTTCTGTGTGGATCCCATAGGAGTTTTCATATGCTTAGCATTTTCAAGACCAAACCTCTTAACCAATTTTTAGCATATTTACTTTGTGAAATAAAAATACCATCATTCATCTGTTTGATTTGAAGACCTAAAAAATAATTCAAGTCCCCAACCATACTCATCTCAAATGTGGAGACATTGTTTCAACAAAGTCTTTCAACATGCTATCTGATATAGATCCAAATACTATGTCATCAACATAGATTTATGTTATCATCAAATCTCCATCAACTTGTTTGATAAATAAGGTTCTATCTGCTTCTCCTCTAATGAAACCAATCTGCAAAAGAAAGTCGGTTAACTTTGTCATACCAAGCTCTAGGAGCTTGTTTCAAGCCATACAATACTTTCTTAAGCTTATAGACATGATCTGGGTATTAAGGATCTTCAAATCCTTTTGGTTGTTCTACATATGCTTCCTCATTCAATATACCATTAAAAATGCAACTTTCACATCCATTTGAAATAATTTGATTTTGATATAACATGCAATAGCTAACAATAATCTGATAGATTCAATCCTAGCTAAGTGCAAATGTTTCATCAAAATCTATACCCTCAACTTGAGTGTATCCTTGGGCAACTAACCTAGCCTTATTTCTTACTATGTTTCCAAACTCATCAGTTTTATTCTTGAAAATCCATTTAGTCCCTATAACATTAGTATTACTAGGTCTAGGAACTAATGTCCATACTTCATTCCTTTCAAACTGATTAAGTTCCTCATGCATAGCATTTATCCAATTCTCATCTTTCAAGGCTTGATTACATTCTTAGGTTCCACAAAGAGAATGATAGCATTCTCGCATCAATTTTGTTATAAATGGAAGACATACATCGACCTCATAACATCTCTTGAACTTACCTTTCTTGGTTTGGACTCCTATAGATGATTCACCAATAATCTGACTAGAAGGGTGACTTTTTAAGATACTCGGAAGCGTGTGCTTTACCTTGTCCGAAATTGTCCGATTCTCTGTTTGTATAATGTGACTCGATGTTGTACCATCGGTTGTAACATTTTTGATCCGGGTTCATCAGATGTATCAAGAAGGCATATAACATCATCTTCAACACTTTTACCTGCTAGACTTGTGTATCATCAAAAACCACATTGATGATTCCCGCATAGTGTCAGCTTCTCAAATTATAGATCCTATAGGCCTTACTATTTCTAGAATAACCTAAGAAGAATCCTTTATCACTTTTAGAATCAAACTTATGCAATTGATCTCTATCATTCAAGATATAACAAACACAACCAAACACATGAAAGTATTTCAAATTTGGTTTTTTGTTATTCAAAATCTCATATGAGGTTTTTGTACCATCGACCTAACAAAGACTCTATTTACAATGTGACAAGCAGTGTTTAATGCCTCAGCCCAAAACCTTTTAGAAAGATGTTTATCATGTAACATTACTCTAACCATCTCATGTAAAGTCCTGTTTTTCCTTTCAAAGAATTCCATTTTGTTGTGGAGTTTTTGGTGATGAAAATTCTTGGATTATACCTTTCTTTTCACGAAATCAAAAAATAAACTATTTTCAAATTCCCTACCATGATCTGATCTAATCCTACTTACTTTCAAAGTATAAGCAGTTTTAAACCTTTTATACATGATTTTGAAAGAAAGAAAGGTATCGATTTATCTTTCGTAAAATCAACCCAAGTATACCTTGAAAAATCATCAACTACCACAAGAGAGTACCTTTTTCTTCCTAAACTTTCTATTTCCATAGGACCCATCAAATCCATGTGAAGAAGTTCAAAACATCGTGTTGTGGTGCAAGTGTGACTACATCTTGTGTGACACTCTTACCTCGTTTACCTTTTTACAAGGACCGCAAACCGTAGTCTTGTGAAATTTAAGCTTTAGTAAACCTCTCTCACTCCAACTCTAATTAGTTTACTGAATATTCCTAACATTCACATGTCCAAGTTTTTGATGCAATAAATTGAATTCATCATTTTTAGCAAAGTTGCATACATTGTTAGTTCCAATAAGATAACAATTATCAATTGACCTATGACCAGTCATTAGACATTCATTATTATTATTCAAAACATAATATGAATTTTTATCAAACTTGACATGCAAATTGTCATCACATAGTTGATCGATACTAATTAAATTAGCGAGCAATCCTTCTACATGCAGAACATTTGACAATTTAGAAAATCCTTCAACATTTAAAGTTCCCTTTCCAACAATCTTACCTTTTGATCCTCCACCATAAGTGACATTTCCACCATCATAAGGTTCATAATTAGACAAGAAATTAATTTGTCCAGTCATGTGCCTTGAGCATCCACTATCAAAGTACCATAAACAAGGAACACATCCTTTCAATGAAGTATACACAACATTACAGGAGACTTTAGTATTTCTGGATTTTTGTGACTTCGATGTGGTGACGCCGAGGGTAACATTCCTTTTGTCATCAGTATCCATTTTCAACTTAATACGGTGAGGATGAATATGACCTTTACCAAAACAATAATGACACACAAACTTCTTTTCGGACTTTTTACCAGTATCATTTATTTTAACATAAGATTTATCCTTTGATTTATATCCTGCCTTAACAAATTTTATTGGTTCTTCAACACTCATAGAAGTCTTGTCATTTTTATAACCTAAACCAAAGTGGTATCAGCTTTACCAATCATTAAAGCTTCTTTTAACACATCAGCACTCTTGGAGTATTTCTTGAAACTTAAAGTTGAATCTTTCAATCCATCTTTGAGTTTAGAAATTTCCAAGTCTTTCCTAGTCAAGATTACTTCAAGTTTGGTTAATGAGTTTCTCAAATTTGAATTTTCTAAAGTTAAAGTTTTCAGAATTTCATTTTGAGATTTCCATTTCTCAAGTAATTTCTTACATTCTCGAACCACAAGGTTTATTCTATTACGATATTCCTGAATTATCAACAAAACCATTAAAACAGCTTCAATGATGATTGACTCGATTCATCTAATGTTACACCAAATGTTGAAACATTTGTGTCAACATCGTAATCCGATCATCATCTAAAGAATAAAGAATCATCATAGTATATTCTACCGTAAAATGCAAATTCTTCATCTTTTTGATCTTCATGCTCCTCATCGGTTCATCACTCAAAGTAGCATTAAAGTTCAATTTCTTTTAAGCAAGGTATTAGCACATTCATTTGCATAATGACCATATCCGTAACATGCATTACATTGAGCACTTCCTATACTCGTGGTCATAGTTGTCATACCTGCTTTTGCTTCCACTCCCACTACTACTACCAAATTTCTTTGTGTTGGTCCCGATTAGTTGAAAGTCTAGGCAAAACTTATATCAGCCTTCTAGGAAAAATCTAGAAGGGGGTTGAATAGATTTTTCGATTTTTACAAATCTTACAAAATTTATTCAAAACACCAAAGTAACACAAATGGAATTTAAATTTAACCTCAACTTTATTAAGATCAAAAGCAAACCGATATTTAGATTTTAATTTGATTCTAAATTAATCTTTGAATAATAAATTGGAAATTGAGCAGAGATAAGTAAATAAAAGCAAAGAAGAACACCGTATTTATAGTGGTTCGGATTATAACAATCCTACATCCACTCTCCTTCTCCAATTTGAAGAAGGGACCAACTTACTACTTTCTTACTCACAACTTACAACTTACAACTTACAACTTTCTTCAAATCTTCAAAATACTCCTAACTCCTTCTTGTGAATCTAAGAATTACAGTGAATAATGGATTTTGAAGATTATAGGAGAAGTGTTCTATAAACACTTTGAAACTTTTGAAAACTCTTTTGAAAACACTTGTGAATTGAGATTGAAATCTGAATAGTGAATGGTGTGAAAATCAAATTTACATAAGTGTGTTGAAAAATAAAACTAGACCTATTTATAAGTTCGAAAGACAGTTAGTTTGTTAGTCGGTTCTAACAGCTGAAATCGCTTTAACAAACTTAATCTTGAAAACAACTCTTGACCTCGGCTGATTTCTTCTACTTCTGCGGTGACTTGGTGAAGACTTGCTTTTCTTATTCTACTCAGCTTGTCTTGACCTCGCCTGAGCTCTTCATACTTGTCTCCTGCAGATGACTAGACTTGAGCTTGTCTCCAGATGACTTGCAACTTCTCGATCTCCAGTGACTTAATCTCCCTGACTTAGTCCGATCACCTTAGTATAAGCACGATCTCACTGTTCTTCAAGGTTGTTTTGTTATCTAAATCGTAGCTTCTTTTAACTCATCAAAACTTTACTTGATCTAATAATTTCTCCTTTTTGATGAAGTTAAAACCTACAAGAAAGAGACACACCGTTAGATCAAGTAGAGTTTTGATGAGTTAAAAGGAATAATCTAGATGAGCGTATAACGCGTTGATAAACAAATGGATCGAGTTCGGTGCTAAGTCGATCGATCGGGTCAAAAGCTGATTAAGTTAATGGAGATCAAAGTTTACAAGTCATCTCGGATACAAGCTCAAATCTAGCCATCTGCAGGAGACAATCATAAAGAGCTCGGATGACGTCAAGACAAGCCGAGTAGAATAAGAAAGGCGAGTCTTCACCAAGTCACCGCAGACAAGTAGAAGAAATCACCGAGGTCAAGAGCAGCTTTTCAAGATTAAGTTTGTTGAGTAGTTCAGCTTTGTTAGAACTAACTAACAAACTAACTGTCTTTTCCGACTTATAAATAGGACTAGATTTTATTTTTCAATACACGAATGCAAATCGATTTTTCACACTATTCACTATTGAATTCACAAAGTATTTTCAAAAGAGGTTTCAAATATTTTCTAAGTGTTTATAGAACACTTCACTTCACATCTTTAAAAAAAAAACATTTCTTATTCTAGAGTTAGATTTGGAAGTTTGATTAGCATCGTTGAAGAGTTGAAGATCAAGTTGTAAGTTGTAAAGATTGTAAGTAAGTAAGCACTAGTGAAGACCCTTCTTCAAAGTTTGGAGAAGGAGAGTGGATGTAGGATTGTTATAATCCGAACCACTATAAAATCTGGTGTTATTTATTGCTTTCATTTAATTTCTGCTCAAGTTACAATTTGTTAATTCAAGATTAAATTTAGAATCTTAGCTAAAATCAATATCATCATTGCTTTTGATCTTGTTAAAAGTTGAGTTTAAAATTGTTTTTCATTGTGCTTAATCGATACTTTGAATTGGTTTTAGAAAGATTTGGGAAAAATCTACAAAATCTATTCAAACCCCCTTTCTAGATTTTGTTCTCGAAGGCTATCTCAAGGTTTTAATCAACTCAACATTCGGGGACCAACAAGTGGTATCGAGCGGTGTTAAGTCAGTTTCCGATATTGATTTTAGGTCTTAAATAAGATTCTGAAATTATCTTGATTTTCTTCATTTTCTTCTTTGCTACTAACGGTGCTACTAATTAGTTTGTGGAGTATTTTATTTCGTGTTTCATCATGTCATCTGGGAAAAACAAGAAGTCTAGGAATCTTCCTGAATTCTCTATTGAAGATTATGATTAATGGAAATTTAGGATGGAGAATCACCTAAAAGCCATTCATGATAGGATGGAAGAGGTTCTTGAAGAGGGACCTATAAAATTTTATCATGGAGGCACCAAGATCGAGCCGAGTCACCAATCTGTGACCGGACAAGAAAAGAAGAGCTCGAGTTAACAAATGATGAAAGAAAGATCCATAATCTTGATCAAGTAGCTCAATCGAGATCATTGAGACTCTAAGTAAGGATTGGATTGAAAAGGTTAAAAGATGCAAGACTGCCAAAGAAATGTGAGAGACTCTTGCTTTGGAATTTGTGAAGGATCTCGAGCAGTCAAAGAAAATAAGCTTCAGTCTATTCTACATGGATTTGACACGTTCAAAATGAAGGATGGTGACTGTAGATCAATTGGACGTGAGACTGACTAATCTTGTGAACAAAGCGGCCGATTTGGGTAAGACTTACACCGAGAAAGAAATTAACAACAAGGTACTCAGATCTTTGAGCAAAAGATGGAGAGAGAAAGCTAATATTCTCAAGGCAACACGAGAATTTGTCATCAATATCACATCACACTCTTTTCTCTCATCTTAAAGCACCGGAATATGACATTCACATTGAAGATGAAGAAGATGAGGCAGAGTCATCTACATCTGGAAAAACAGTAGCATTTGTTCATCAAGATGAATCTGAAAAGATCTCTAAAACATACCGATTTGTCCATAAAAGAAGAAATGGCTCTTTTGTTGAAAATGTATGAAAGATCAAGATGAAGTACAAAAGAAACAAGAGAGACAGATTAGGTCAAAGGAACTATAGACCAGACAGAGATGAAAAGAGTTCGATAATGATAAAAAGAAGGATCGGTCAAGAAGTCGTAAGTCACCTATCGACGAGGAGATAGTAGGCCAAAAACAGACAGAGGAGATATATGCTATACATGCGGCAAACCTGGTCACTACAACTATGATTGTCCTCAACTCACTCCCAGAGAGAGAGAAGAAAAGAGGAAGAAAAGAGATAGAAGGTATCTTGATCGAGAGAGCTCTTCTAGCCGAGAAAGAAGAAGCTCGTGAGACATCATCATCCTTATCCTCATCTCGATTTTGGATCGAGATGATGATATATGTCTAATGGCTAAAGAGGTACATTACTATTCATCATCGGATAATGACTGTGACACCTTATCTCCAGTCGATCCTACTTATTGATAAACTTTTGAAAGATTTGGAGACTGCTTTATCTCGCTTATAAACAGATAGAGACTGAAAATCTTAATTTAAAGGATCAAATTTCTGATCTAACTAAAGTCAATCAAACTAAGGAAAGTGAGAAACCATTTGTATATTCAAGGGGGAATGTCGGTGAGATGATCACTGTACCTTGTCCGATAAGACAGATAAGTTAGAACAGGAATTGAGTTCTTTAAAAGTAAAATTTTCAAATATCTATTCTGAGAATGAGAATTATAAAAGGACTAATAGAGAATTAAATCTCAAGTTAGGACTTATGAATAATTCTCAAACCACAATAGATAAAATTTTCAATTCTTCACAAAAGTCTAGTGATAAAAGCTGGATTAGGCTTTGATAGGAGTAAGAAGAATGATCCAATAAAACCTAGAGTTTTTGTTAAAGCAACTAAACCTAAGGTAGAAACTTTATTCAATCCCTGGAAACCAAAGGAATTAATTACCTCATCTGATACTTCGAAAAGAAAAACCAGACGAGGAAAGTAACTCCTAAGGCTAAACCTAAGACTAAATCAAAGATCTATCCTAGGTATAATAGCTTTGATGGAAGAAGCAAATCTTATCCATTCTAACCAAGATTCAAGACAATTTCAAAAGATCAATTAAATAAGATTGATCTTGAAAGTCTTATCTTAGTAGATAGATATGGATGCAAGCTTCAATCTATGGTTTTAAGAAATATTGATATTTTTATCTGGATTCCTAGAAGCCAACTTAACATGAAAGGACCCAAAGTACAAAGGGTACCTAAGCAATAAATTTGTGATTGCAGTAAGATAAGAAGATAGTTGATAGAGGAGACATTCTTGAGGTCATCTGGTACATTGATAGTGGCATTCCAAGCACATGACCTATGAAAGACGACTTCTCTCTAACTATCAAACCATTTATGGACCTAGAGTGATGTTTGGTGATAACAACTATGGACTTACTAAAGGTGTAGGAACACTAATGATTGGAGATGTTCAAGTTCAAGAAGTTTACTACGTGGAAGGATTGAAGCACAACCTACTATCTGTTTCACAATTTTGTGATAAAGGGTTTTGTGTCAAATTTACTCATAATGCATGCTATATATTGGATGGTTTAAATGAAAATATTCTATTGGCTGGAGTTAGACAAGGTAATATTTATGTTGCTAATTTCAAAAGTTGTCCTAAAGATACTTGTCTTGTTGCTAAGAGTTCAGATGACTTAAGTTGGGTGTGGCACAGACGACTTGGTCACTTAAACTTCAAAACTCTTAACAAAATAGCAAGGAAGTCTTGTTAAAGGACTCCCTGATAAAATATTTTCAAAGAACCATATATGTGTTTCTTGTCAAAAAGGAAAACAGATTAAAGCTTCTTTTAAAACAATAATTAGTTCTTCTTGAGAAAGGATTCTCGAACTTCTTCATATGGATCTGTTTGGTCCAAGAACTCCTCTCGGCTTTAGTGGAAGAAAATATACACCTTAGTAATTGTTGATGACTTTTCAAGATTTACTTGGGTTATTTTCTTGTACAAAAAGAATGAGACTATGACTAAGATTCCAGAATTCCTTAAAAAGATTCAAAATGAAAAGGGATTAAACATTGTTAAAATTAGAAGTGATAAAGGTCCTGAATTTCTAAATAAATTGATTTCTAACTACTGCATTGAGAATGGCATAGCTCAGGAAACATCTGCGGCAAGGACTCCACAACAAAATGGAGTTGTTGAGAGAAGAAACAGGACCTTGAAAGAGACAGCTAGAACAATGTTATCTCGAATTCAACACTCCTCATAGGTTTTGGGCGAAGCGATTAATACAAATTTCGCTATGTTCGAGAATAGAAGTCTGATTGTCAAGGATAAGTGTAAAACTCCCTATGAAATTTGGAAGGGAAGATCTCCCAAAATTTCATATTTTCATATATTTGGTTGTAAATGTTTCATACACAACAATGAGAAATCTCAATTAAAAACCTTTGATGCCAAGATAGCAGATGGGATATTCTTAGGATACTCATCTATATCAAAGGGATATAGAGTTTTTAATAAGACAACCTTGTGTGTAGAAGAAACACCCCATGTGGTATTTGATGAATCTTCTTTTGAGTTTGATAAGACAGGAGACATCACAAAGATATCGGATGATCCGGATCGGATGACTATCAAAGGATCAACCATAAAATTCTACAATCAAGAATCGATTCAGATGAAGAGGAAGAATCGAGACAAAGGAAAGGAACCTCGAAAGAACTTCCTCAACAAATTGATCTACCAATTGATTAGGCGACCAACGACACATCAATCGATCGGACGACCAACGACACATCACCGATCGAGGTAGAATTATCGTAAGGTAACATAGAATCATCTAAAATATATAATTCAGATAAGACACCATCTACCGTAAAAGATAAAGGTAAGAAAGTAATGGCATATCACCCGGTGAGCAGATAATTGGAGATTTAGACTCTGGTGTCCAGACGAGGACCCAACTAAATCAAAATTGTATGTTCAATTGCTATGTGTCATTACTTGAATCTAAATCAATTACGAAGCTCTAACCGATTCTAACTGGATTAATGCCATGCAAGAAGAACTAAATCGCTTTCAAAGACAAGATGTGTGGGAGCTTGTTGAAAGACCTCATCATCAAAAAGTCATTGGAACTAAATGGGTCTTTAAAAACAAGAGGGATGAAAACAATATTGTGGTTAGAAATAAGGCCAGACTAGTTACTTAAGGTTATTCACAATCGAGAGGGTATTGATTATGATGAAACCTTTGCACCAAGTGAGCTAAATCTGGAAGCCATAAGATTGTTTTTAGCCTATGCAGCTTTTAAAAGATTCATAATTTTTCAAATGGATGTTAAGTCAGCATTCTTAAATGGAATCCTAGCCGAGGAAGTTTATGTAGAGCAACCCCTGGCTTTGTCAAAGGAGACAAGGTTTATAAACTAAGGAAAGCTCTATATGGACTTAAACAAGCACCAAGAGCTTGGTATGACACCTTATCCGAATATTTAATTCAAAATGGTTTTGTTAAAGGTAGAATTGATAGAACTCTCTTTAGAAAAGAGTTTGGTTGTGATCTTTTGTTAGTTCAAATTTATGTTGATGATATAATTTTTGGATCAACTAACATATCTTTATGTGAAGAATTTAGTAGCCTTATGAAAAGCGATTTAAAATGTCCATGATGGGAGAAATGACATATTTTCTTGGACTTCAAGTCAAGCAGGACAAAGAAGGGAATATTCATCAACCAAGCCAAATATACAAAGATCTTATTGAAAAATATGGAATAGGTACCAGCCGAGAAGCTAAGATACCTATGATGACAAATTTTTCAATGGATCCGACGAGAAGGGAGAAGACACCATCAAACCGAGTATTGAGGTCTTATTGGTTCTTTATTATATTTAATCGCTAGTAGACACGATATTTCTTTTGCGGTTGGAGTATGTGCTCGTTTTCAAGCTAATCCTAAGAAAAGCCATCTTGAAGCAAAGAAAGAAAAACTTCAAGTATTTGAAAGGAATAAATGTTGGATTGTGGTATCCGGTGATGACAACTTTGAAATTTGTTTGGATACTCGGATTCGGATTTTGGTGGGTGTAAGATAGATAGAAAATCTACATCCGGTACTTGCCAATTTCTTGGAAGTAAGCTGATTTCATGGTTGTCTAAGAAACAAACCTCTGTAGCTACTTCCACAATCAAGTGAGTATATGTCGTGGAAGTTGTTGTTCTCAGTGATCTGGATAAATCAACAGCTAAGGGACTATAATATTATCACCAAAGATGTACCTATCTTTTGTGATAGTAATAGTGCCATAGCTATTACTCAAAACCCAGTCCTTCATACAAGATGCAAGCATGTAGATATCGACACCACTTCATCCGAGACCATGTAGAAAAAGGAGATATCGGCTTTGAGAAGATCTTGACCGACTTTCAAAGAGCGGACATCTTGACAAAACCACCGGCAGAGATGAGGTTTAAAGAAATATCTCGTAGAATTAGGTTTATTAGATGCTTCTTTAGTAAATCTCTAATTCTATTTTTTAATTCTTGTCTCTCTCAATTTAGTTTATTATGTCTAGAAAGAATTATCGATTAGATCCGAGTCAAAGGACAATCGTGTAGCTGATATCATTGATTTCCTATTTTGGAATCAAGAATCAAGGATTAGTCATATTGACCTTATCTCGACATGATAATTGCTTATTCGACATATGGTAAATCAGACTAGGGCACAATAGTCACTGATTTTACGAAAAACAGATGACTATCTCGCACCCTATCCGATCTACCTTAGCTACTAATAGGTTTGATAAGTTTGGTTGCAGGAGCAGTACACCAGCATTAGTCTCATAAATATCTTCGTTCAAAACTTTCATCTTTGTTTTTTTCTCAAAAATCTTTGTTTTCAAATAAAGTCCTTAAGTTTGTGTATTTCAAGCAATCGAACTTTGTAACCAAACCGAAAATCTTGTGTTAAGTTTTAAACATTTGTGGTTTTCAAAATCAGACTAGGAGAGAGTTTTTGAAAAATATCAAATAAGATCAAATTTGACCAAGTCTCGATTTTACCAAGTTCTGGAATAGAATACCCGAGTGTTAAGTAAGGCACCTCATTGCTTACGTCGGGTATACTAATTACTTCGATAAAGTAAGTCTATTAGCCGCCTAATCCGTAGGATAAACGGTTACTTTTTACACAATTCAAGACACGTGAAGGCCACGCCTCTTAAAATTAACGGTTTAACATTAAAACTGCCGAGATCGTGCCACGTTTTGCATTCCCAAACTTTCCCTCTCTCTCCTCTAAGTTTAAAATCTTACCTTCTTCATTAAAATTTTTCACTTTCACATTTTCTCTTATCAAAATCCTCTGTAAAAATTCCTTTCTTACAAAACTTATTCAAATGGCTTCTTCTTCATCCCAACCTTCAAAACCTCCCACTTATATAACCGCATCCGTCTCAAATTTCAAAATGAATACGAAGCGATTAAGAATAAACTCAAAGCCGAGATGTATGTCGACTTTGAAACCACTCAGACAGGGAATCCATGAAATATTAAGGCTTTTGGAAGCATCAAGATTGCGAGGGTTCTGTTCATTCAAATCATGAAAAGCAGAACAATGGACTTCATATGCGCAGAATTTCGGCAAATAGTGAGTTTTCGATAACGGGTTTAGTACTACAAGAGGGTACTAGGTTGGAGTATACTAAAGAAAATGTAGCTCGGATTTTGGATACATCGGTGAGGGTGTAAATCCATTAGTGTATAAGGAGAGATTTGAAAAAGCATATGTTGAGAAGAAAGTATAGGTTGTTGATGACTATAGTGACTAAGTCAATTCTCGGGGTGATCGAGTTCACATGACGGAGTTACTAAGTCTAGACTGTGTTGTATGAGGGCTATCTTTGATGGAATAAGGGTTGATTGGGTAGAAGCGCTTTTAGGAGGTGGAAGGAGGAGAAGGTAAGGTTGGTGTATAACCCTCTTGTTGGTGATTGGGTTCCTCGAGTCCGTGAGTCTCGTTTAATAAGATCACGCATCGATGGATGGGCTGAATAAGAGGGTCCAGACGAGAGAAGGCAAGAAGAAATTCTCTAAGCAAAAGGGTTTGTTGACAAAGAATGAGAGGTTGGGTGGATTGCAGATTCGGACGATGAATCGAGATGAGGCACGAGCCCAGAGAATCGAGTTAGCAGTGGGGTGCAGAGGCAGCCAGGTGAGGTACCAGTAGAGGTACTGAAGTGAGATTCCGGCCGAGGTAGAGGCACAGTGCCACGGCCGGTGAGGAAGCACTGGGGTGGAAACAGTGGCTCAACCACTTAGAAGGAGGACCAGGAGAAGGCTGGTCAAGGCTGTGATACGATTGGGGAGTCTTCCTCAACTCCTTCTAGTCTGCTACCGAGAAGAGGCTGCAACACTTGAGATAGCGGCAGCTGCAAAGCCGAGACGAAAGTCTGGAAGATCCCGGCTCGAGCGAACCGCATCCGCCGAGAGGCAAGCCTCTCCGGTACATCTTCCAACATCTCATCTTCGAGAAAAATCCCCCACCCACCTAGGCGATGAAGAAGTATCCAAGGCTGGTACTTCGAGCCTCTCAAACAGCCTACTCCCGATATTATCCAAATACAAACACCTCCCACCTCATCTCCCTTACCCGAAATACCTCTCACCTCATCTCCCACACCCGATATCCCTCCCACCTCTACTCAACCTTTCGATTTTCTTGACTTCCTCTCCACTAAGTATCCCACTCCCTCACCCCAAATCAGTCCAATACACACTCCTGCACTGATGGATCTCAGGAAGCTTCGAGCTCTCCCTACGATCAGATGCCAAAAGGAGATTAGCCGAATTAATTCCTGAACTTCAGTTTAACCCTGAAGTAATGAAGGAATTCATTGAGATCTGGCCAGTCCATCATCTGGGACCGGAGACTGGAGGAGATGAGTACATTTCTTGATGAAGTAGGCTGGGACAACTTCATCATCTCGGGAGAAGGTTATTCTGGAGTCTGCTGGAATCTCATCCTTATCGGTTATCCTATCGGAGGAGCAGCTCCCGAATTTCTACGAAGCCGCCTTGGCTTGTCTCGAAACCTTACCAGCCATCCCTCCCCCAAAGAGCTCAGATCCACCTTCTCTTCAATTACGAATCACTGGAGAAGAGGGTAGAGGATAAGTTCACTCGAGATGCTCACGATGAAGACTGCAGACATCGTAGATTCGTCAAGTGTAACAATGGAAGACATGCTAAAAGCATCCGAGGTAAACCTTCTATCTTCTATTTCAAATACCGTTAAAATGGTTGTCAAAGAAGAGCTGGTCGAAGTGAAGAAGGAGGTTGGAGAGCTGAAAATTCAGACCAAGCCGACAATCAACTACTTGGCCGATGAGATCCTCCTTAATCAATCCTCGCCTTCCACCTATTTCTTGTTATCAAGGAGCAGCTTGCTATGCTACTTGATGATGTTAAAAAGGGGGAAGATGTGGAGATCGTGAAAGCCGAGCTTAACCGAGATCAAACTTTCAGTAGCCAACCAATCGGATGAGCTCATTGCCTTAAAAATTAGAATTGATCGATTGAGGAAGCAATCAGGGCGTGATGAGCCGCCGTAAAGAAAGAAGCTCGTGAAATCAGAAAGATACATGGTTAAGATCGGAGAGAGGAAGGAGGAGGCTAGAGCCAAAGCTGAAGCCGAGAAGGGAAAAAGGAAAGAGCTAGTGGTGGTGGAGAAAGAGAAAGAAAAGGAGGCAGAGAAGGTCGTGTCGCCTATCGTGCAGAGCCTCGATGTCCAAAGCTACTTGGAAAGAGGCCACGGAAAAATCAGCCGAGCAGCTTAGGATAGAGGCGAAAGGGACCGATGGATCAAGGCCGAGAAGGTGTATTATGGCCGGAGGGAAGCCGGAAGGAAGATTAAGTCGGCAAAGAAGGCTGGCCGCATTTTTGATAAGTTCCGGAAGAAGTGGGTAGTCCCATCACCGGAGGAGGAGCAGAGGCAGCTTGGATCGGACACTGCGAAAGGGCTGATGCTCCCCGAAAATGATTGCACATCCATCGTGGGCAGTGAGTACATGAAGTACGGCCAAGTGGACCTTCTTACGGTACATATGCAAAGGAGTTGGAGCATCATCAAACAATGAGACGATCGCTTGGCATGATTGGATGGAGAAGGAAAATCCAAGTTTGTACCGTAAACTTCTTGATGAAGGAGATGAATGGTACAACGTGGATTTGGTTGCTCAGAACTACTCATCCATTCCAATAAAATTGAATGATGATGGCTCGATTGACAAGGAGTGGATCGTGTCAACTATCAACTATGGTATAAATCAAATGAAGTTGACTCGATCCAAAGGAAATTGGCCGAGCCGAGGACGCGAATATTTGATTGGATGCAACTTCCAGAGAAAGACAGATGGACATTAGATAAGCTTAAATTTTCTTATCCTTTATCTTCTTATCTCTGCTCCATATGTAAATTTGTAAATGAGCTGAATATGAATGAGATGACTGGTTCTTATCTGCTTTTACTTGTTTGTTTTAAAAGTTTTCTTTATTGTTTTAAGAAACTTTAAAATTTTTCTAAGTATAAACCATCCGAGAAAATTTATCATCTCGGACTCAATATTTGGAAAGTTTTTTCTTAAGTCTAAATTTTTTTAAAAAAAAATTCCTAAGACTTAAATTTTTTTCCTTTGAAAAAAAAATTCTTAAGACTAAAGAATTTTTACTTCAAAACTTTCTAAGTATGTATTAAAATGCTTCAATCTGAATTGATAGTGTGAATGTGTTATAACTTCCTTATCGATTGTCTTGAATAACTTTGACTAACATCACCGTGAGTATGTTTCTTTTATAGTTTTAACATCATCAAAAAGGGGGAAATTGTTAGATCAAGTAGAGTTTTGATGAGTTAAAAGGAACAATCCAGATGAGCGGAGATAACGTTGATAAACAACTCGGATCGCAGTTCGGTGCTAAGCCGATCGGTCGGGTCAAGAGTTGATTAAGTTAGCTGGAGATCAAAGTTTACAAGTCATCCGGAGACAAGCTCAAATCTAGCCATCTGCAGGAGACGATCACAAAGAGCTCGAGACGAGGTCAAGACAAGCCGAGTAGAATAAGAAAGGCGAGTCTTCACCAAGTCACCTGCAGACAAGTAGAAGAAATCACCGAGGTCAAGAGCAGTTTTCAAGATTAAGTTTGTTGAGCAGTTTCAGTTTGTTAGAACTAACTAACAAACTAACCTGTCTTTTCGACTTATAAATAGGACTAGATTTTATTTTTCAATACACGAATGCAAATCTGATTTTTCACACTATTCACTATTGAATTCACAAAGTATTTTCAAAAGAGGTTTCAAATATTTTCTAAGTGTTTATAGAACACTTCACTTCACATCTTTAAAAACATTTCTTATTCTAGAGTTAGATTTCGAAGTTTGATTAGCATCGTTGAAGAGTTGAAGATCAAGTTGTAAGTTGTAAAGATTGTAACTAAGTAAGCGGCTAGTGAAGACCCTTCTTCAAAGTTTGGAGAAGGAGAGTGGATGTAGGATTGTTATAATCCGAACCACTATAAAATGCAGTGTTATTCTAATGCTTTCATTTAATTTCTGTTCAAGTTACAATTTGTTAATTCAAGATTAAATTTAATCTTAGCTAAAATCTGAATATCATCATTGCTTTTGATCTTGTTAAAAGTTGAGTTTAAAATTGTTTTTATTTGTGCTTAATCGATACTTTGAATTGGTTTTAGAAAGATTTGGGAAAAATTACAAAATCTATTCAAACCCCCTTTCTAGATTTTGTTCTAGAAGGTTATCTTAAGGTTTTAATCAACTCAACATTCAGGGACCAACACACACTCACAATGAAATTAGTTTAGAGTTAATCAAGATTTAACAAATAGGTATATCGTAACACATTTTCACTTTAATCAGATTCATCCAACTCGTGCCACCTCGGGTCCTCGTCTTGAGCTGCAGAATCGAGACTCCTTGAGGATGTACCGGTGATACATCCATCGGCGTCAGATTCTTTTCCTTGTATTCTTTGAATAGTTTGCCGGCGACCTTTGGAGGGTTGAGTGTCCGATGCTATGGTCTCGAAGTCGGCTTCGTCTGCCCCTTTCATCTCCCATTTCCTTACCTCCTTACTCCACCTCATCTCAAGCCCTTTATTTTTCTTTTTCAGCTTCTTCCTCTCTCTTTCACCATAAAACGCACGCCCTCTCATGATCCTTGATATGTTCCTCGGGCAGATTTGAATAATCGGGCTCCCTCTTTCTTTTCTCGGTCAAGGTGAGCTTGGGACATAGCACTTTGGCTGGAGCGGCTCCTCAACAATCTTTCCCTTGCCTTTCCCTTTTACCTCAGTGCTGATTTTTCGATTCTTTAATTTTCGCAAGCGGTGGACATACCTGTCTTCCTCTTCCTTTTTCCTCCTCGCCTCATCTTCCCTCAAAGCTTCCTCCGGTTGGCTGACCCTCAGGTGAAGTGCGGCCAGCTCATCGGATTTGATACGAGCTTCCTCCTGGCTGCCTCCGGCTCATTTGTCTGGCTTTTGTATCAACTTCTTTCTTTGTTTCATTTACAACAATTGTGAGGGCCTGCTCTCTTTCTTTCACCTCCTCTTCCCCCTTTTTTACTTCATCGGCTAGGATAGTCGGCTTCGTCTCAAGATCCTTGCATTTGACTCGAAGTCCGACTTATCCAAAGCCAATGAGTCCACCACTATGGCGTTGTATTCTGTGACTGATTCTTTAGCCCTTGTACCTCCTCCTCCAAGGTTTTCACCTTCTCAGCAAGAACAGAGTTAGTAATAGAGGTAATTTTTGAGTGAGATTTACCTCTACATCCCTCATGTTTGAGATCATCGTTTCGGTGATTGCCTTTACCATCTTTTTCGTCTTCTTTTTCATCTTTTTCTCAAAAGCTTGCTTTATTTTCTTTTCCATTTGAGCTATGATAGAAGAGATGGCTGAAGTGGGGCTTAGATCACTATCCTCATCCTCGAAGAGGATTCGGATGAGGAGGAAGTGGGAGTATGGGGTCTCGAAATTTGGGGGAGAGGGACTGACGAGCTCATCTGGATATCCTCCTGTGAAGGAGTAGGAAGTTATGTCTATTTACGGTGGAGGTGTGGTTTGTGTATGTGGAGAGGTGGGAAGTTGAGTTTCGAGATGGGGGTATGGTAGATGAGGTTGGGCATTCGGTTTGTGGGATGATGGTGGGAATGGGGCTAGTTTCAGGTTGGGTGGGAGGAGGGGTGGTTTCGAGATGGGGTTGTGGTGGTTTCAGCTTGTGTTTGGACTGTGGGAGTTGGACTGATGATATGGGGCAAGCTGTGGCTATTGAAGAGGCTGCGAGGTGCCAGCCGGGCACACCTCTTCATTGCCAGGTGGGGATTGAGTTAGAGAGAGATGAGTTGGTACCTTCCTCCTGAATAGGAGAGAGTGCAGCTTCCTTGGGTGGAGAAGAAGGAACGTCCGGCTTTGCAACCTCAGTGCAATCTCAGGCTGGAACCTCTTCGGGAAGTAGGGTAGAGGCTTCCATCCGACGGTCGAGCTGCCTCAAGATTCAGATATCTGGAGGACCTCCTCTGAAGGATGAACTGATTGTCCTCATCCGAGTCTTCATCTCGAGTGTTGGCTAGAAGCAGCCTTCAGATGGCTCTGCTGTTGGCTTCTTTTCAGCAGCTTTGACTAGCCTTCTCCTCGACCTCCTCCTTGGAGACCTTATCGCAGCTTGTTGCCTCCTCACTGTCACTTCAACTACACTGGATCCTCGGCTGGTAGAGCTTCTGTTGTAGGCTCGCAGCCTCACTGCTGGAATTTGAGGTTCACCGCTTGCCTCGAGCCACCGCGGGCCGCTTCTTGCTCTCTCTCGCCTCCTTGCATCATCGACTCATCATCCGAGTCAAACAATCCACCTATCCTTTCATTCTTGGTTAATAACCCCTTCTCTTTAGAATACATTTTCAGTCCTTCCCTCGTCTCAAACCTCTTGTTCAGACCTTCCATCAACACCGTGATCTTGTTAAACAAGCTCACAGTTGAAGAAGCTGTCCAGTCTCCTCCATCGTGGTTGTATAGTAGCCTCGGCTTCTCCTCCTTCACCTTCTAAACAACAAATCAACCCAATCCACCCTAACTCCATAAAAAATTGCCCTCATACAGCACAAACGTGATTTAGTCACTCCATCATGGGAACTTTGATCTCCTAAGATTGACTTTGTCACGATTGTCATCAGCGATCTGAATTTTCTCCTCGACGGTGTTTCTTCAAATCTCTCCTTGTCCCTCTGTAGGTGACCCTTGCGAAAATATCAAACGACTCCTCCCATTCATCCTCCTTATACGTTAGAGGATTTACCCCTTCCATTGAAGTATCAAGAATCCTTGCCACATTTTCCTTCGTATACTCTAGTTGAGTACCCTCTACAGAGTCGTGAAGAAGCTGTTCTCTGTGAACATGCCGTTGGCCGTAAACTTTGCTCCAATGAAATCTGCAGCTTTGTTTTGTGGTGATTTGAGTGAGCAAAATCCTCTCAACCTCGAAGCTTCCAATAATCCTAAGATTTCTCCTGGATTCTCCATCATTGGTTGTTTCAAAATCGACAAACATTTCCGCCTTAAGTTTATTCTTCACAATTGAATTCATTTTGAAATCGATTTTGCAGAGGTTATGAAAGTAGGGGGTTTTGGTGTTTGGGAAGAAGAAGAAGCCATTGAGAGATTTTTGAGAGTTTGAAAATTTTGATAAATTTACGATCGGGGGAATGTGAAAGTAAAATTTTAAAAATGATGAAGGTAAGTTTTTAAACCACGGGGAGAGAGAGGGAAAGTTGGGAAGACGATACGTGGCACGATCTCGAGATTTAATTTTAAACCGTTGATTAAAAAGCGCGTGTAAAACATCGACGGTTTAGCGAGAAAATCGCTTCAACTTCAGCGCGTGGCCTCTACGCCGTCTTGAATTGTGTATAAAATAACCGTTTAACCTACGGATTAGACGGCTAATAGGTTTGCTTTATCAGAGGTAATTAGTACTCGACGTAAGCTAAAAGATACCTTTCTTTGTAAATAGGTCTTCTATTTGAGACTTGGTTAATAACGAGACTTGGTCAAAATGACCTTGTCTTGTATTTTCAAAAATTTCTCCTAGTCCGATTTTGAAAAACAAAATTTTTGAAACAACACTTAACACAAGATTTCCAATTTAGTCACTAGTACGGATTATTTTGAAATACGCAGACTTATGAAATTTATTTGAAAACGAAAGTTTTGAGGGAAAACAAAGGTGAGGATTTTCTTATTAAAGAGATTAAGAGACAAAGCTGGTATACCTGCTCCTCGCAAGCAAACTCATCAAAACTATTAGTAGTGAGGTAGATCGGATAGGGTGCGAGATAGTCATCTGCTTTTCTAGAAATCAGTGACTATTGTGCCCTAGTCCGATTTACCGAATGTCGATAAGTAATCATCAAGTCAGATAAGGTCAATATGACTAATCCTTGATTCTTGATTCCTAAAAAGGAAATCAATGATACCATACTGATTGTCCTTTGACTCATATCTAGTCCGATAATTCTTTCTAGACATTAATTTTAAAGAATAGAAATGACCGTAAATAAGGAATACATTAATCAGATGCAAGCAATTTAAAAACCAGATAAAGATGCATCAAGTAATCCTAATTCTAAGCATAATTCTTTAAACCTAGACTTAGCTAATGGTTTTGTAAGAATGTCTGCTCTTTGTGATTCGGTGGCTATCTTTTCAATCCTAATGTCATTTTTCTCCACATGATCTCTAATGAAATGATGCCTAATGTCTATATGCTTACACCTAGAATGCAGAACAGTGATTGTAAGTCATAGCTATTGCATATTACTATCACAATAAATAGGAGCAGATGATGTTTGAATGTTATAATCTCTAAGTCATTGACTAATCCAGAGGAGTTGAGAGCAACAACTTCCGGCTACCATGTATTCAAATTTCGGTTGTGGAGGTAGCAACATATGTCTGCTTTCTTAGATAACCAAGAAATTAATTTATTGCCTAAGAATTGACAAGTTCTGAAGTGGATTTCCTATCAATCTTACATCCCCCAAAGTCTGAATCAATAACCTGTCACCAAAGTTGTCATCACCGGGTACCATAACCCTACTTGCAAAGTTCCTTTGAGATATTTAAGAATTTTCTTAGCAGATTCGGATGAGTTTTCTTGGGATTAGATTGGAATCTTGCACATACCCCAACCGCAAAGGCTATGTCCGGCCCACTTGCACCGAGATAGAGAAGGGAACCAATCACCCACGATACTCCGTTTCATCTGTGGGTATCCCCTCGCTCATCTCGAATCCATAGAGAAGTTAGTTGTCATATGTATTTTAACTTCTCTACTAGTAGTCATCCCAAATTTCTCAATCAGATCTTTAGCATATTTAGACTGATGTATAAAAATACCCTTACCCATCCGTTTAATCTGTAAGCGTAGAAAGTATGTTAATTCACCCATCATTGACATTTCAAACCTGTTTTTCATGAGAATACTAAACTCTTCACATAATTTCAGATTAGGTGAACCAAAGAGTATGTCATCTACGTAAATTTGAACTAATAAGATGTTACCATCTACTTCCTTTCTAAACAAAGTCCTATCAATCTTACCTTTTAAAAATCCATTTGATATCAAGAAATCGTATAAGGTATCATACCAAGCCTCGGGAGCTTGTTTCAGTCCATATAGAGCTTTGTTGAGTTTATATACCTTATTATTGATCTTAAACTGTGAGGCTGCTCCATATAGACTTCCTCAAGTAACACACCATTAAGGAAGGCAGACTTAACATCCATTTGAAAGACTTTGAAAGATTTATAAGCAAAGAAATGCTAAGAACAACCTTATTGCTTCTAATCTCGCAACTGGAGCATAGGTTTCATCATAGTCTATCCCCTCATCGTGAGTAACCTTGAGCTACCAATCTTGCCTTATTACGAACAATAATGTTGTTCTCATCTTTTATTTTTGAACACATATTTGGTGCCTATAATCTTTTTACGTAAGGGTCTTTCCACTAATTCCCAAATATTTTGCCTTTCAAACTGATGCAGTTCCTCCCGCATGGTCAGTTATCCATTTGGATCGATAGAGCTTCCTCAATAGACTTAGGTTCAAGAAATGACACATAACACTCGAATGCACTTTCGTAGTCCAAAGCATCATTCGTGTCTCCGCACACTACTAGATGGGTCTCCTATAATCTGATCGAGATGGATGGAAGCTTCTAATCCTTTTGCCTATATGAGTAGAAGTATCCTCATCTTGAGACTCAAAGAGGCAACTCCTCCGACTCTACTCCGAGCCGACGTTCCTCTTCATCACCGACCCCCGCCGATCACCGATGTCAAGGGTGTCTGCTTTGATGGAGTCCGATTAGAAGTTGTCTTTTGATTATCGATGGGGATTCTTCTTCATCGTAGTCTCGAATCAAGACTAGGTAGATAGACAATTCTATATTTAGTCTTGGTTAGTTCAATTTTATATAGACTTTCGAAATTTGATTCACTTTATCTGAGAAGGAATACAACTCATCAAAAACAACATGAGGAGTTTCCTTCACACAAAGGGTTGTCTTGTTGAAAACTCGAATGCCTTGGAAGTGTTGGAATATCCCAAAATATTCCATCACCGCCTTAGCATCAAAGGTTCTCAACTTAGATTTCCCATTGTTATGAATGAAACATTTACAACCAAAAGCTCTGAAATATGAGATTCTTGGAATCTTATCCTTCCAAATCTCATATGGAGTCTTACCCTTGTCTTTAACAACCAAGCACTGCTCGGGTATAACAAGTCAGTGTTGATGGCTTCAGCCTAACCTCGTGAGGGGTTTCATACTCAGCCTAACAAGCTCCTCGGCCGCTTCCTTCAAGGTTCTATTCCTTCTTTCAACCACTCCATTTTGTTGAGGAGTTCTTGCTGATGATGTCTCATGAATAATTCCACACTCATTGAAAAAGTTAGATAAATAAGAATTCAAAAATTCTCGTGCCCTTATCACTTCTTATTTTAATAATATTAACACCCTTTTCATTTTGAATCATGCAGACAGATCGGGGATCTTGTTAATAGTCTCATTTTTCTTGAAAAGAAATATAACCCAAGTGTATCTAGAAAAATCATCTACTACAACAAGAGTATATTTCCTTCCACCGAAACCGAGAGGAGAAACAGGTCCAAACAGATCCAGATGAAGTAGTTGTAAAACTCTTTCTGATGAAGAAGTGTTAATACTCTTAAATGAGTGTCTAGGCTGTTTACCTTTTTGACAAGCATCACATTTAAGATCAGTAGATAAAAGTTTCTCAGGTAATCCCTTAACAAGGTTCTTTTTAGCCAGCTTACTAAGGGTCTTGAAGTTCAGATGACTAAGCCTCTTGTGCCATAGCAAGCCGAGGTCATCTCCACCCTTAGCTATCAGACAAGTATCTTTAGGACAACTATTAAAGTTGTCCACATAGACATTACCATGTCTCAAGCCGCTTAAAAATACCTTATCTCGAGGAACTATCTAAGATATCACATCTATCCTTAGAAAATTTGACAAGAAAACCCTTATCACAAAGTTGGGAAACAGATAGCGGATTATGTTTCAAACCTTCAACAAAATATACCTCGATACTCCGAATATCCTTGATAATTAGAGTACCTACTCCTTTAGTCCGCCCACAATTATTGTCTCCAAATAATACTCTTGGACCATCAATGCTCTGGAAATTTGATAGTAGCTTGTTGTTATAAGTCATGTGTTGTGAACAACCACTATCAATGTACCATATGGAAGCTAAGATCTCTTCCTTGAGTGATGATCCTCGTGAATCTGAAAAGCAGATTAGTTATAAGGTACCCTAGTGATCTTGGGTCCTTGAAGGTCAAGCATCACTTTAGGTAACCAAATAAAAATCTCATCTCCAAATAATAAATCGACTTTGTCTCTCTACCAAATCTGTCTACAATTGTATCACTTTTAAATGATAACTTGTTGTATTCAGATTTAGTAATTTTCTGAACTTAGGAAATGTGGGATAACATCTCGCTTCTCCCATCAAAAGGATTGTAATAAGAATTTCTTCTTATTATTTTGGTTCTTGGATTTCTCTTAGTCTCATAAGGAGTCCTCACTGAATTTTTGTTTTTAAGCTAGGAGATGCAGTCCTTATTTGACTAATTGGTTTCAAGGACCAATTCTAACCTCTTTTGAGTGATCGGATGCTTTTACAAATTTCCTAAGTTTCGAACATCTAATTTATTATTTATGTCATAACCAAGACCTCGCTTTTGTCATGGGATTTTTGAGATGTATTAAAGATGTGATCTATTACTGATTGTGAATTATTAAGTTGACTAATTTTGAAGACTAGCTTCTCATTGTCTTTCTTAATTAATTCATTTTCAGCATGTATTGTTTCAAATTTGTCTTTTAAAGTTTTTAATTAACTTTCTAATCTTTCGTAAGTTTGGCCGATGTACTAGCCTCACTGGGAAAACATTCCCCCTTGAATGTTTCCTCGCTCGGATAGTTCATCACCGCTTTCCTTTAATTAGAATTTGAATTTGATCCTTTAAAGTCAAATTCTCTGTCTCTAGCTGTTTATAAGCAGCCAGAGATGTCTTTAAGTCTCTCAATAATTCATGAATAACAGTTTGATCATTATCGATGCAGATTTACAGGAATCATTATCGAGAAGATGAATAATAGACTACCTCTTTAGCCATGAGACAAACTTCATCATCTCGATCCGAAATCAGATGAGGATGATGAAGATGATGATTTCTTTGACTCATTTTCTTCAGCTATAAGAGCCCTTTGATTTGCAAATCTCCTGTCTTTCTTTTTCCTTTTCTCTTCCCTTTCTTTAGGAGTCGCTTGAGGACAATCATAGCCAAGTGTCTGGCTTGTTGCATGTGTAGCAAGTGTCACTCCTATCTCGATTTAGGGCTTTGGATGGATTTCTTTTCGACAGGGGATCTGTATCTTCTCGTCTGGCTCCTATTCTTGTCATCATCTCAGACTCATCTTCCTTTCTTCTTGATTTGGATCTCGATCTGTCCTTACCTACAAATCTCAATTTATTTCGTTTATACTTCATTCTTAATCTGCCATACCTTTTTGGTGAGCAGAGCCATATCCGCTCCTTCGAGATAGGTCGGCTCCTCTGATTTAGTTGTCATCTTGTCTTCTTCTTTGACAAAGGCAACGGACTTGGATGAGGTGCTCGACTCCATCTCATCCTCCTCATCTTCTATTTAAATGTCATACTCTAAAGCTTTAAGATGAGAGAATAAGGTATGGTGAGTAATAGAAGATAAATTTTGAGTTGCTTTAAGGATATTGAATTTTTCTCTCCATCTCTTGGTTAAGGATCTCAAAATCTTATTATTAATCTCTCTCTCGTATAGTTCTTTCCCAGATCAGCCGCTTTATTGAGGAGATTCACAACCTTACATATAGCCGATCCACGCTTTCATTTTCCTTCATCTTGAAGATATCAATGGCATGTAATACGGATGTAGCTTATTCTCTTTTACTTGATTCGAACATTTGCTGTAGTCCGCCACATTTCTTTGGCTGTTTTGCATCTTTTAACCTTCTCAATCCAGCTCTTTACTCGTAGTCTCAATAATTTCAGTCCTAGCTACTTGATCTAGGTTGTGGATTTTCCTTTCATCATTTGTCAGCCTCGTAACTCTTTTTCTCTTGTCCGACTCTCGATCTCACTGATTCAATACCATTGCTAGTGCCTCCATGATAAAATTTTATAGGTCCTTCTTCAAGAACCTCCTCCATCCTATCATGGATAGTCTTGAGATGATTTTCCATCCTCGAATTTCCAATAATCATACTCTTCAATTGAAAATTCAGGTAGATTCCTGGATTTCTTGCTCTTACTTGAAGACATGATGAGATAGAAAACAAAATACTCCACAAACTTGTTAGTAGCACAGCTTAGTAACAATAAAGAAGATGAAGAAAATCAAGAAAATTTCAGAATCTTAGTTAAGACCTAAAATCAATATCGTAATGCCTTAACACCGCTCCGATACCACTTGTTGATCCCGATTAGTTAAGCGGTCTAGGCAAAACTTATATCACCTTCTAGGAAAAATCTAGAAGGGGGTTGAATAGATTTTGATTTTTACAAATCTTACAAAATTTATTCAAAACACCAAAGTAACACAACGGAATTTCAATTTAACCTCAACTTTATTAAGATCAAAAGCAAACCGATATTTAGATTTTAACTTTAATTCTCAAATTAATCTTTGAACAATAAATTGGAAATTGAATGTATAAGTAAATAAAAGCAAGAAAGAACACCGATTTTATAGTGGTTCGAATTATAACAATCCTACATCCACTCTCCTTCTCCAATTTGAAGAACGGACCAGCTTACTACTTTCTTACTCACACTTACAACTTACAACTTACAACTTTCTTCAAATCTTCAAAATACTCCTAACTCCTTCTTGTGAATCTAAGAATTACATTGAATAATGGATTTTGAAGATTACAGGAGAAGTGTTCTATAAACACTTGAAACTTTTGAAAACTCTTTTGAAAACACTTGTGAATTGAGATTGAAATCTGAATAGTGAATGGTGTGAAAAATCAAATTTACATAAGTGTGTTGAAAAATAAAACTAGACCTATTTATAAGTCCGAAAAGACAGTTAGTTTGTTAGTCGGTTCTAACAAATCGGATCGCTTTAACAAACTTAATCTTGAAAACACTCTTGACCTCACTGATTTCTTCTACTCGTCTCAATGACTTGGTGAAGACTTGCTTTTCTTATTCTACTCAGCTTGTCTTGACCTCGTCTGAGCTCTTCATACTTGTCTCCCGCAGATGACTAGACTTGAGCTTGTCTCCAGATGACTTGCAACTTCGATCTCCGGTGACTAATCAGTCCTTGACTTAGTCTCGATCACTTAGTATAAGCACTGATCTCACTGTTCTTCAAGGTTGTCTCGGTTATCTAAACTGTAGCTTCTTTTAACTTATCAAAACTTTACTTGATCTAACACTTTGATTGAATAGTTTTACCTTTCCTTTCGGGTGTTTGTGGAGTATTGTTGATTTGAATTCTTGGTTGAATGTTGTTCTTTGTCATACTTAACTTCTTTTTCAAGAAAGCTTTAAAATATCTTGTCAAGAAGGCAATGTGGTCGGGATTGTCAAGACATAGCTTGGCAACATCATCATCATCCGACTCAAGTTCACCACAAATGATGTCTTTTCAAAGACTTGAGGATGATTCTCCTTTGAATGCAATTAGCTTCTTTGAATCTAGAGTCCGATCATCTCTCTCGGGTTGAATTCATCTCATATGCCCGTAGTATGCTCACAAGCCAGTTTGGCTCAACGTATCTATATTCTTAGCTTCTTCTATAGCACAAATTTTTGCATCAAAACGCTTTAGGTACAAGACTTAAAATTTTGTGAACTAACTTGGGTGTTAGAGATATGATCTCCCAGCTGATCTTCTCATTGTTAGAAGAGATGGTTTCATCCTCTTTCATTCTCGTGTTCTTAAACTTTGTCCCTAGCATTCAAAGTCCTGGATCTTCGAACACTTTCTCGATCCTTCACAATGATCTTGCAGCTTATCCCAAGCATCTTTTGCACTTACGCAGCTTTGATATGAGTTTGAACATGTGCATATCAACTGCTACAAATATTGCATTCAATGCTTTGGAATTAAAGCTTGTCGTTGTGCTTTCATCATTTGTCCAATCCAACTCATGTTTGACAATGGTCTCTCCTTCGCATCTCGCATTAGTCCTTGGGGGCGTCCAACCTCGCTAGCACACTTCTCCACGCACGTTCATCAATTGACTTGATGTACATATGCATCCTTGGTTTCCAATATGCATAGTTTGTACCATCTAGAACGAGAGGCTTATGTGATTGAGCCAATGGGTAATCTATTACAAAGACAACATACTAGACACGAGGATCTAACTTAGTAACGCGGTTATGGCTCGTGCCAATCAAGGTGTGTGTTTTCGAAATCGAGATTGTTATCACTAATGTTGTAACAATGAGAGTAACACTCGACAGCTATAACAAAGCGTAAGACTTAGTCAAAAATCTTTACAAACCAGGATAAAATTTTTCATAGATTATTTTAAATAATAATCTATGAGGAAATGATTCACTATGTTAATAATGAATACAAATCAAGTAGAGAACGATTCACAATTCGAATCTTCTCAATAAACCACCACAAGACCTAAACACACCGTTTATGATTCGAAATCGCTAATCGTATAAATACACCATCAAAGGTGACCTATCTAGATATGTTAAAGAACCCCATGTCTAATAACAATCTAAACAGAATCTATTGTTACGTGTAATGTGGCAACATTAGATGAAACGTAAACCGAAAAATAATGGCCCTATCAATCTGGATGCACTTATCGCACTCAACATCGATACTCGACATTACTTCTCACGCAAGGCTCTTATAATTTGTGATTGATCAGCTCGTATTACCTTGTATGTCATTCTTGAAGCTTGACCACCTATTTATAGATGTCAAATACAACCTTCAAGAACATCATATATCCTTGTGGATGGATCTAGAAATCTCCACTCATTCCCCATCATTCAGCTCGTGATACCTGGAAAACCGCCAAGAAACCGCCTCTAATAATCAAGTATTGACTTGTAACCGCTTGATCTAGATAACTCCCTTTATTCTTGATCCTTGTAGATCCTTCTAGAGTATTGGAGTCGATTCCAGATCATCAACCTACGAATAACAACATCAAAGACAACACCGAAACACGAAAAGTTAGTTGTTAGAAGAAAGGGCGACTCGATGTCGCACCCGATGTTACAACATTGGTGGTAACAAAAATGTTTAACTTCGGTGACATCAACAGCTTAGTAACAAGTGTATTAAGGAATTCAGTACCATTATCACTTCCGATCTTAACAATACTTAGTCCTTTTTCATTTTGAATTATTTTAAGAAATTCGGAATCTTTGTCATAGTCTCATTCTTCTTGTATAAGAAAATAACCTGTGAATCTTGAGAAATCATCTATAATTAACAAGGTATATTTTCTTACACTAAAGCCGAGAGGTGTGACTAGACCAAATAGATCCATATGAAGAAGTTCCATAATCCTTTCTCAAGAAGGACTATTTATTATTTTAAAAGAAGTTTTGGTCTCTGCTTTTCCTTTTTGACAAGCATCACAGACATGGTTCTTTGAAAATACTTTATCTCGGGAGTCCTTTGACTAAGGAATTCCTTGCAATTTTGTTAAGAGTTTTGAAGTTTAAGTGACCAAGGCGTTTATGTCATAGCCAACTTAAGTCATCCGAACTCTTTGCAACAAGACAAGTATCCTTAGGACAACTTTTAAAGTTCGCAACATAAATGTTACCTTGTCCGACTCCAGCTAATAGAATATTTTCATTGATACCATCTAAAACATAACATGCATTATAGGTGAATTTGACACTAAAACCCTTATCACAAAACTATGAGACAGGACAACAAATTATGCTTCAACCCTTCAACATAATAGACTTCGTTGACTTGGATGTCACCAATCATCAACATTCCAACTCCTTTGGTTAACCCAAAATTATTATTTCCGAACATGACTCTTGGTCCATCTATAGTCGATAGTTAGAAAGTAGACGCTTCTCATAGGTCATATGCTTTGAGCGACCCCTTTGTCAATATACCGGATAACCTCAAGAACATCTGCCCTTTCTACTATTCTTGTGCATTCCCTGCAATCATGATTTAAATTTTAGGTACCCTTTGTAAATTGGGTCCTTCTTGGTTAAGTTGATGCTTTGGAATCCAGATAAATACATTTATATTTCTTAAAACTAATGATTGAAGCTTGCAACCATATTCTGCCTACCAATATAAGACCGTAAAGATCAATCTTATTCAGTTGATCTTTTGTAATTGTCTTATATCGTGGTAAGAATGGATATGATTTGCTCCTTCCATCAAAGCTATTATACTTTGAATGAGACTTTGACCTAGTCTTTGGTTTTACCTTAGGAACATTTCTCCTTGTCTCGTATTTTCTTTCTGAGAACTATCGGGTGAGGTGATTTGTTCTTTAGGTTTCCAAGGACGAAATCTTGTCCCTTCTTTAGGTTTAGTAGCTTTGATAAAAACCATTGGTTTTACAGGATCATCCTTCTTATTTCTATCAAAACCCAATCTTGTCTTATCACTAGACTTTTGAGCAAGATCAAGATCTTATCTATTGTAGATTGCGTGTTACTAAGGAGTCATAATTTGAGATTTAGCTCTCTGTTAGTCCTCTTAAAACTCTCATTTTCTGAATAGATGCTTGAGAATTTAACTTTTAAAGCATTCAATTCTTTTTCTAATTCATCAGTCTTTTCAAATGAGGAATTAGTGATAGTCTTAGGTGACATTCCTCCTTGAATGAACAGTCTAATTCTTCACTAATCCTAGTCGACTAACCTTAGTTAGATTAAGAATTTGATCCTTTAAACTTAAATTTTCAATCTCTATCTACTTATAAGCGAGATAGAGCGGTCTCCAAATCCTTCAAAAGTTTATTAATAAGACTTGAATCGATCTCGAATGATTTTCACAATCATTTTACGAAGATGAGTAATAGTTTACCTCTTTAGCCATTAGACATATATCATCGTCGATCCAAATCCGGATGAGGATGAAGATGATGATGTCTCATAAACTTCTTCTTTTTCAGCTCGAAGAGCTCTCTGTCTGCATATCTCCTATCTCGCTTTCTTCCTCTATTCTTCACGTTCCCTTGGGGTAAGCCGAGGACAATCGTAACTATAATGACCAGGTTTGTTACAAGTATAGCAAATATCTCCTCTATCCGATTTTGGACTATTCTCTCCTCTCCCGGGTGATTTAATCCTTCTTGATTGATCCTTTTTCTTCTCATTATCCGAACTCTTCTCTTCTCTCGCCTCGGCTTGTAGTTTTGTCGACTTGATATGTCCCACTTATTCCTCTTGTATTTCATCTTAAGCCTTTCATACCTTTTCATTAAAAAGTCATTTCTTCCTTGATTGATAGATCGATGCCTTGGATACTTTTTCAAACTCCTCTTGATGAAGAAATGCAACTATTTTTTTGAGAAGTAGATGACTCACTTTATCTTCTTCTTCATCTTCAATTTGAATATCATATTCCAATGCCTTAAGATGTGAAAATAACGTATGATGAGATATTGAAGATAAGTTCTGAATTGCTTTAAGAATATTAGCCTTCTCTCTCTATCTTTTACTCAAGGATTTGAGAATTTTATTATTAATCTCCTTTTACGTATAGGACTTTTCTAAGTCTCACCTTGTTGAGAAGATTTGTCAACCTAACATCCAATTGATTGATAGTTTCGTCTTCCTTCATTTTGAAAGTGTCAAATGTGTGCAATCTGATTGAAGCTTGTTTTCCTTAACTTGATTTGACCCTTCACACATATTAGCCAAAGTTTCCCACATTTCCTTTGCGGTTTTGCACCTTTTAACCTTTTTGATCCAATCTTTACTAAGTGTCTCTATTATCTAAGTTCTTGCCACTTGATCCAAGTTGTGAATCTTCCTTTCATCGTTTTCAAATCGGCACCTTTCTTTTCTCGTCTAACTCTTGTTTCGAAGTTCCAGTTCCATCACTTACAATTCCATGATAAAACTTTATGGGACCTTCTTCTACGACTTCTTCCATTCGATCATGAATAGCTTTTATATGATTTTCCATCCTAAATTTCCAAGTAAATCATAATCTTCAATGGAAAATTCTCGTAGACTCCTAGTCTTTTTACTTTTGATCATAGACATGATGAACAAGAAACTCAATAGAAACTTATTAGTAATGTTAGTGAATTGAAAATAAAGAAAATGATCTAAACACAATTTCAGAGACTTCAAGACCACAAATATATCGAAACAACTTAACACCGCTATGATACCACTTGTTGGTCCCAAGATTGAGTGGTTTTAAAGAGTTCGAATGACCTTCTAGAGATGATCTTGAAGGGGGGGTTGAATAGATTATCTAAACTTTTTCAAATTCAGATTATCAATCAACTTGCAAACCCGCAAATCAAAGTGTTCAACGGAAATGATTTTATACTCAATCTATATAGGATCTAAAGCGATTCGAAATATTATTTGATCAATTTATAAGTAATAACGTAAATTGAAAATAGAAAGAAAGAACACCAAATTTATAGTGGTTCGGATCGAAAGATCCTACGTCCACTCTCCTCCTTCAACTTGAAGAAGGGCCTCAACTCACTTACTTTCTTTCTTACTTCCTTACTTACGATTTACTGATGACTACCTTCAGCCTTTACAGTTTCCTTCTTGAATTGAAATTATGGCTTGAAGATATGAATGATAGTGTTCTATAAACACTACAGAAAACTATGAACGTAAAGTGCGTTCTTGTGTGTATGTGAAACTTTTTGAGTGCTTTGAATGTGTTACAAAAATGCTTGTGATTCTAAGAAGTGCAAAAGTTATTCTATTCTAATTACTAGATCTATTTATAGAGAAGCTCTTTGGCGATTGTAACTTCCTTTGTTGATTCTTCTCTTGTTAGTTATAACCAACTAACTGAATCTTGTAACTTCTTCTTGTTTAGTTGTAATTGTTCTTGATATTGCTTGTTTTTCTAACACTCATTCATCGTCTTCTTTACTCATCTTCGACGCGGTTCACCTCATTTGTGTCTCGGTTTTGAGTCTTGGTGTAGTCGTGCATTACCTTGTCTTTGATCTTGACCTCGTCTTCATCTGTCTTTGTGTTTGTCCTCATCTTACTTCTTGTGCTTGTCTTCATCGATTTCTTGTACTTAGTCTATTTCATGTTTTTACTACATCAATTTGGCTATACAAAGGTTCAAATTGGTCATCCTATTTTACATTTAACTTCATCAAAACTAAATATATATTTTTTTCCTAACATTATATCATCGATGATTTTTTTATAGAATTGTTTAAGGGGATAGAGTTGTATATTTATAAATTACCATCGAAATACAACATTAATTGGCTTGGAACAACCATTGATACACATCGAGAGGTTTCTATCCACGAGAGGTTTGATGAAGCGATGTCGAGAATAGTGGAAGGAGAAAAATTGATTCTTTTCTTGATGATGCGGCGCATGCCGGAGTGAAAATTTGGGCGATTAAGCAATATGTGTCGATGTCGAACAAGATTACTGTGTTGCTCGAAAGGATGTTACCAGGTTGGATTGGGATCCAAGGTGGACAAAGTCCTACACTAGGGTTAAGTTCATACTAAACAAGGATGAGGAACTCACCGGTAGTGAGGATGCTGATGAGGAGGTCAGCTGGAGAGCCCGAGCTAGAAAGGTCTCCAAAGGCGTGAGCGAAAGAAGAGAGCAGGCTCCAAGGCCGCTAAGAATGTCTAGAATGTTTTGGACTTCAACTCTTCGATAGTGAGGATGAAGTGCCCATCTCTCGAGTTGCCGAAGAAGAAGGCTAGGAAACCTTCTATAGTTCCTAGACAGGATCGCTTAGTAGCCAAACCAGAGGGGCTCGTATGCTGCGAGAGTTGCCCCTGGTCGAAGGGTTATTCACTGATGATGCCATGGAGATTGAGGACTCTCCGTCAAAGGAAGCGAATAAGATAGTTTCCCTTGAGTCTGGCCGCTGATAGGGAGTAGGTATCTCACCCTTCTTCTCCTACTTTTCATGATGCTCAATCTGGACCGGGAGGGGCGATCATCCGAAGGAGTCGGCGATGAAGCCGCGGGAATGGGGGCCGTCTGGGAGCCTAACACCCAAGTTAAGCCGAGGGAAATTTTGTTATGGAGTTGTGAACTACGAACCTTGCTACTAGGGTTTGTGGGCCATTCGAAGATTGCTTGATAGCAAAGGTTCTTGCTTGGGGGACAACAAGATTCCTAACATGCTAGGATTTGTGGAAGAGAGAATGTTGTTGATAGACATTATGGTGTGGAGAAATGCTAGACGGGGACGGCGGATGATCTAATTCTTCTTATTGGGGAGATGGGAATGAACAATTTTTTAGATTGAGAGTATGATTCTGCAAACGAAAATCGGGGTCACCAAAGCTTTCGACCTCTCTACCGATCACCGGGTTGTCTATCTAGTTGCCCATTTCTTTGGAAGAGCTGAACCTCGCCGAGGATGTTCCAGGACCTCACTTTGCTCTTTCGAGGGTGCAAGGAAAGTAGTTACTTCCCTTCCTTCTACTTTACCTGATTTTTCTTTTGTTCGTTTGCCAAATTTTCGCTTTGTTCATGAAAATTTGTCCAAGTCTTATGCTGTGAAGTTTGAGGAGTTAACTTAAAAATATGCTGCCTTATTCTCTGTATTTGCTGAGATATATGCTCCGATTCTTTGCGAGCATTGAGTCGTCTAAAGCCTATGTTGATGCTTTGCCATTCAAATAGCCCTGCAATTGATCCGAAAGACTGCTGTTGAAATATTTTCCGAGCAGCAACAAAACATCATTGAAACTTTTAATGGAATGATGCTCAATAATGTGAATGAAGTCCTAAGCAAGTTACTGACCATGTCGTCTTTGCAAGAGAAGAGAGAAGCCCGCTTTAGACAGACTTGGAATTGAAAGGGAGATGGCTAAGGCCAAAGCAAGTCACCGATGGATGCCCGGTTGTTGGAACCACCGGATCGCCGACTCTAATTGATTATACGATTTGAGATCACATGTATAAAAATGCAGCGAAAAAATAAAACATACCTATTCACCTTAATAGGTGAAATCGAACCAATTCTAAGGTAAGAGCATGCGGATCAAGGATGAGCCACGAACCTCATGATCTTACGCCGTATTCCTATCCCTTTCCCTTGGTTGTTGAGTGGTCGACGATCCTCCAAGGAATCAAAATCTGCCTCTCTCTCGATCTCACATTTTTTCACACGTCTAGGAGGCTCGATGTAGGGTTTATTTATAGGCTACAACAGGGACCCTAAGGAGGAATTAGGGTTGGGCTTCTGATGGGCGTAAACGCCCCGTGTTCAATCCGAACACTCAACTTAAGCCCATCAATTATAACTCGGTCCTCTAAAGAGTTATAATTGAATTACCATCCTAATCTCATATTACAATATGGGCTCCTTTATTATGTGTATATTTATTTCCCGTATTTAAGATATCTAATGTCCATAAATTAATTAAGTTCTGACAACTTAATTAATTTACATCTAATTCCAAGAGTAGTACCACTCATCTTTATTATCATGTCGGATTAAATCCACCCACTGTGGTTTACATGATAATCTTTATGAGCTCCTCAAGGGGACATCATCATCCTAAATAATTAGGACACTCGATTCCTTCTATAATCAACGACCCACCATATAAACAAGTGCTATCTCCCAATTCACCGAGCCTATTGATTTAATAAATCTCACCCATTGGCAAATTAAAGAAACAAACACCGAGTACACGTGCTCGTTATTATATAGGTATTAAGAAGACGTACATCCATAGTAACAGAGGTCTTGTTCTTTTATATAGTCGAGTACAAATTGAACAACCTCATATGGTCCTCGCTCAATACATACAAAATGTGTACTAGTGTAACTTTATAGTCAATATAGACTAATACCAAATTACACCGCAACCGCTCCAATGATTTGTCTAAATTCATCTTGGTTGTGAGCTCTTATTTATAATCTATAAGGAACCGATAGCACGATCTTCTCGTGTGACACCGCACACCAAGTTATCTACATTATAGATTAATCTGACAAAAACAATGATATATGTACCAATTATAAAAGCAAGTATTTTGATCATAATGAATCTCATATCAAAAAGATGTTCATATAAAAAGTTAGGCTTATAGTATACATCCTAACAATGCGGAGACCTGCGGGGAGGGTATAGACCGAGAATGAGGGCATTCATCTCTCTGTAGGAGATGGGAAAGCAGCTTGCCGCTGTTCAGAGGAAAACAAATTCATTATTGAGACTACTGAACCGCCTCCAAGGCTAGCTGCTGCGGCTCAAGATTGGCCGGAAGTCGAGGACAAGATTGCCAATCCAATTTCAACTGAATTTGCTTTGAGTTAAACAAGTTCATGGAAAAGTTTTGTACCTACCGCAAAGATATCTTTGGCGCGTAACCCAAGAAATGGAAGCTCGCTGGACTCCCTTCTTGAATGATGTTAAAAAGGGGGAAAGTCGGGTAAGAAGCTGAATCGAAAGCTAAGTTTGCTGAAAAAGAGGATAAGTTGTTAGAGGTGAAGGAACGTTACGATTGAAAGAAAGGAGAAAGCAGAGTTAAAATGGGCTCTTCGGAGTCGGCAGGGATTGGGGTTGTTGCTCAAGCCGTTGAAGGAGAAAGTTCACAACCGACCAAGAGAAGAAGGTTGGTGAAGCTTGTTGAGAAGCAAAAGTCTCCGAGGAAGAAGAGTTGGAAGCACTACATGAGGAAGTGTTTATGGCCAATCTAGAGGCGAGAAGGATGACAGAGGATATAATCCATCGTGGTTTCAAAGCTCTTGCGAAGAAAGGCCGGGACACAAATGTCCTAGAAAGCAAAAGGGAGAAGGTTTATGTTCCTAGAAAGTCACCGCTAAGCCTACCGCTCAAGAAAAAAGGCTACCGGAAAGAGGAAGAAGTCTGCGCTGGAGAGGTTGCCGAGGATTTCATACTTCCTCACAACACAGTATGGTTTTGTTGATGATTGTTATCCGTAAGAAAGGGTTGCTTGAGTGGAGCGCCGCAAAGAGGGATTTTATCTGCTCATTCTATGTGTGACAAACCATTGGAGTTAGGCAATCTGTAAATGGAACCTTCTTCGCATGGATGGAAGAGAAGCATGCTGCTCTTTGGGCGTATATTTTGAAGGCATATGTTGAATTCAACCTAAATCTTCATGCGCGTAGTTTGAGAAGATTCCCACTCCACCACAAATGACGGGAACTTAGACCACCGAGTATCCACAGGATGATCAAGATCTACTGGGCCGAAGTACGACCGCCCGTTGGAGCTATTAACCGCGAACTATATAATAGGGTTTATGAATGGCTGAATGTGCCCGAAGGCTACCGGTGGTATGACCGAAGGGAAGGGTGTGTTGGAGAAAAGGCTGGAGTCGATGAAGGTTGTTTTTATGTTTTTGAAGGTTGCTTGCTATCTTCTTTTTCTCGTTTATGTTCTTGTTTTCTTGCTTCTACTCACTGACAGATCGCTTCGTAATCCTATATTGAACGCTTATTTTAATGGAAGTGATTATTTTTGTCAAGACAACTTCTCGTTGTCAATAATTTTTCTTTGGAATCTTACTTAAAGGTCTCTTGCTCTATTTTCTCGTTATTATATGTTTTCGGTACTCAAAAGGTTATAACATCATCAAAAAGTGGAATTTGTTAGGATTTAGATTTGTATGTTTTGATGATGTTTTCTAAAACCTAAGTGTAATAGGGCCAGAAATTTGAACTTGCTAATTAGTCGATGATCTAGATAGGTCGAGAATCTTAGCTAAGGAAACCTTGATAGGACTCGACGAGAAGACTTGAAGCCGTTGAGAACCGAAGACTAGAGACAAAAGACTTGAAGACACACTACTACAAAAATGGCTTTAGAGACGCGCACAAGCGTCACTAAATATAATCAATAATGACGCTTTTGTTATAGTGACGCTTTAGTCAAGCATCACTTGATTTGGCGTTTCAATACTTTATTATTGTGGCACTTGAAAGTGTCACTATAAATGTATATTGTGACGTTGTAATGCATCACATAAGCATTCTTAGTAACACTATGTAGTGACGATGTTTAGCATCACACCAATGTGGTTTTGTGATGTTTTCTCGGCATCACGTAAAAGTGTATAACTAGCTTAACTACCACATTTAGTGACACGTAAACCCGTCACAAAAATTAATGCCTAGCGTCACACCAACTGGTTTTGTGATGTGGCATCACCCATTATGCAACAAATGAGTGGTATAAAACGATGTATGATACCTCGACGATGATCATGTTGCTCATTGACAGCCTCATCTAAAGACAATTGCCCCATCCATTGACCACTATTTGAATGAGCACTTCTTAGTTCTCTAGCCCTTGCTTGAAGATCATTTATAGTAATAGCTTTCTCTTTTACCATTTTCCTACAATCAAATTTTTTTAAGAAAATAATAACGTGCTAAAATTAAAATATAACAATTCATAATGGAAAAATATCAAACTAATTAAAATGTAAAAGTAGGAACTATAACAATTAGAGAAAAATAATCGAGTGATAGCCCTCTCTCTATATACAAAACAAGCTCTCCTAGACATTTAACAATTAAGTGATGCCCATCTATCTTCTATTCAACTAGGGTGGCAGCACCCCTTCGCAAACCCAAGAAAGGTCTCCGCCTCATCAATGGATGGTTTATTGCATGGAGCAACTTGTAGCATAGTATCGGCATCATTTGTTATTAGATTTTGGATCCTCAAATTTCTCTCTTGTTTTAGTTTTATCACAAAATGTCAATCTTTGTCGGAAGGATCCTCTACATAGAAAACTTGTTCTACTTAAGATGCAAGAACAAAAGGCCCATTTTGACGCTTTATATTTGTAAAGTTCGCGTGGTGAACCCATCACTATCTTGCTAGAGCCTTCTACCTTTCGTCACCCAATCACACTCAAATAGTACAACACTCTTTTCTTGAGAATAGCATAACTCAATTATGTCTTTCACAATCCCATAGTACGTCAAATCACTAGAGATTGGCCTTTTATCTTTTTCGCTTGCAAAGCTAGCCGTTGCCGCACTAACCACAACCCCACAATTTTGGGATTTTCATTTTCGCTCAATTTCCCTAGTGTGGAATCTAAAACCATTTATAACAAACCCCTTGTATCTTTTTCCAGCATGAACATGTCCTTTTGCAAGACATACAATATCACTTTTGATTATCTCCTTGATGTCATTCTTATTAGCTCCATCAACCTAATAAAAAATATGTGTTATTAAATAAAAATTGATAAGATACTAAAAAAGATAAATAATTTATTCAACTTACTTGGTTAGAGAACCACGAAGCAAAAACTTTCATTATGTATTCACAAATATCATGTTCGGAGAGTGGCGCTTTTTACGTCTAATTATTGACTCATGTTCACTACACAATCCTAATATAAGAATCATGTATGATAAAATGAAGTTTATTTTTATAAAAAAATAAAATTACGAGCTTACTCTATTTTAGACTTGATCTCATCACAATTGAAAAGCACATATCTATGTGCTTTCTCTAAGGTTCTTTGTCCGTAACAAATGGTTCTCCTATCCACAAAGGGCGACTCAACCACCGAGAAGATTTTTATTCCTTCACTAACTGTGCAATCTCCATCCTCATTTCGACCAACTCAATTATGCCTGGTTTCAAAATTCTCATCAAGGTATAGTGAACAAAACGGTAAACACTCTTTTTGCTAGATAACCTTCTCGCTATTGAGCCTTGTGTCGGCCTTTATTGCGAACATACGATTTCAAAGCATGCACAAATACCTTTGACAATACATAAAAACACATATATAAGTAAGTATTGTATGTTTATCTTATAAAAAAATTAAAGGAATACAAAAGCAATTACTTCTCAGGAGGATACATCTAACAATGGCAAACAGGACCTCCTAACATAGCCTCGGTAACTAAATGTATAGTTACATGAACAAGAAGATCGAAAAATGAAGGAGGAAATATTTTCTTAAGTTGGCAGAGTATAATTGGTATATCCTTTTCCATTTGAACCAAATCATTGTGATGGAGTGTTTTAGAACACAAATCTCTAAAGTACTTGCACAAACGAATAATAGGTGAACGAATATAACTCGGCAAAATTTGGCGCAATGCTAAAGGTAATAATTGTTGCATTAAGATATGAATGTCATGAGTCTTACTTTTTTTTATCGGTAAATGTTAGTTGTTAGTGGTTAGAAGTTAGTTCACCAAGTCTCCTTACAATTACAAATTCTCCAAGCCTCTTTATACCTCCAATTCCAAATTCATTTGTCATGAGTTTTACTAATAAAAATCTTAAGAGGCTTTAATCGCACATTTCTTAACATGTTAGAGGCATAACCATCGGGTACTTTTATGCTTTTCAACACTTTGCAAAATTGATATTTCTCGTGTTTATCCAATGTGAAACAAGATGCAGGTAACCATTCCTTACCATTTTCATCTACAAAAAGGATGAAGCCCTGGTCTTATGCATTTATCTTTCAATTCCATGCGTGAATTTTTGTTATCCTTGGACTTATCGAACATAATAGTGTGTATAAAATCTTATCACGAGACATTCTTCTCAATATGCATAACATCCAAATTGTGGCGTAATAGATTACTTTTCCAATATGGCAACTCAAAGAAAATACTCTCTTTCTTCCAATTATAAGCTAGGCCTTGATCACCAACCACTACAAAAAAGGTGGTTTTAACGAGGAAAATTAACGAGGGCGAAAACCCTCGCTAATTAACGAGGGGCGAGGCGAGGGACACTTTACCGAGGGCATAGATGAGGGAAAATAGCCCTCGCCAATTACCGACGAATCGCCCTCTAACGTTTAGCGAGGGCCCGTACTCTGGCAAATATTAGTGAGCGCCCATGCCCCTCGGCAAATATTAGCGAGGGTCCGCTCCTCGGCCCATTAAAAATTACCGAGGGCCCTTTCCTCGCTGGGCCCCTCGGCAAAGCCCAAATATAAGCCCACCAGGGGTTTCTTCCCCACACAAACAGATCCCCTTTTCCAGCCGTGGCGCCGCTCCGTCGTCCCACCGCCGCCGCCGCTGCTCGAAATTGGTCCGTACAATAGTCGGGCTTTGTTCTACTTGTTCCCGGAACATTTCTACGGTGAATTTTTATGATTTAATTGGTTAATTTTGTTGTTATTTTTACAAATTTTGTATTTTTCATATGCATGTGTTTGTGTAATTTTGTTGTTAATTTTATTGTTATTATACATAATATGCATGTATTTGTGTAATTTTGTTGTTATAGTTGGTGATTTATTAATTATTTAGTGTTAATTTGTATAATTGTTATGTGTATTTTAATTATTTAGAAAAATATTAATTAATTAGTAATTATGCAATTATATAATTTTGTTGTTAGAGTTGGTGATTTATTAATTATTTAGTGTTAATTTGTATAATTGTTATGTATATTTTAATTATTTAGGAAAATTATTAGTATATGAATTATATATAATTATTTAGAGTTAATTAATTAGTAATTATGCAATTATATAATTTTGTTGTTATAGTTGGTGATTTATTAATTATTTAGTGTTAATTTTTGTAATTGTTATGTGTATTTTGATTATTAGTAATTATTTAGGAAAATTAGTAGTATAAGATTATTATATAATTATTTAGTGTTAATTAATTAGTAATTATGCAATTATATAATTTTGATTATTAATATTATTATAATTTTAATTTAATTGCAATAATTTCTATATTTGTAGGTGTGTACGTTTATTGAAAAAAAGATTCGATCCGGGAGTATAATTTCATAGCCACCACTATCACCGTAAGTATTCTTTTTGTAATTAATTATTATTTAAATATGGTTTTAATTTAATTATATTAATTATTTGATTTAAAATTATCTTGCATGCGGTTGGAGTCTCGTGCTCGATTTCAAGCTAATCCTAAGAAAAGCCATCTTGAAGCAAAGAAAGAAAATCCTCAAGTATTTGAAAGGAACAAGAAATGTTGGATTGTGGTATCGGTGATAATAACTTTGAGCTGTCTGGATACTCGATTCAGATTTTGGTGGGTGTACGATAGATAGAAAATCTACATCTCGATACTTGCCAATTTCTTGGAAGTAAGTTGATTTCATGGTTGTCTAAGAAACAAACCTCTCGTAGCTACTTCCACAATCGAAGCCGAGTATATGGCACCGGAAGTTGTTGTTCTCACTGATCTGGATAAGTCAACAACTAAGGGACTATAATATTATCACCAAAGATGTACCTATCTTTTGTGATAGTAATAGTGCCATAGCTATTACTCGTAACCCAGTCCTTCATACAAGATGCAAGCATGTAGATATCGACACCACTTCATCCGAGACCATGTAGAAAAAGGAGATATCGAGACTTGAGAAGATTTTGACTGATTTTCAAAGAGCAGAGACATCTTGACAAAACCATTGGCAGAGACAAGGTTTAAAGAACTATCTGTAGAATTAGGTTTATTAGATGCTTCTTTAGTAAATCTCTAATTCGTTTTTAATTCTTGTCTCTCTCAATTTAGTTTTATTATGTCTAGAAAGAATTATCGACTAGATCTCGAGTCAAAGGACAATCAGTAGCTGATATCATTGATTTCCTTTTAGGAATCAAGAATCAAGGATTAGTCATATTGACCTTATCTCGACATGATAATTACTTATTCGACATATGGTAAATCAGATAAGGGCACAATAGTCACTGATTTTCTCAAAAACAGATGACTATCTCGCACCCTATCTCGATCTACCTCAAGTTACTAATGGTTTTCATTGAGTCTATGTCTTTGCAGGAATAGATCACAGATCATACCGTTACACCTCATCCGTTCTCAAATCTTTATTCATACACTTTTATCTTCTAAAATAAATTCTATATTTTTTTTTCTTCTTACAAAATCTTTTTGGAATGATTGATTGGAAATCTCATCTTTAGAAAATTAAGTCTCGAGTCTGTTTATTTAAAATTGTCTTTAAGATTGCTAAAAAGTTGAACTTAAGCTGTTTTTAAAATCGCACAGTTTACTTTATCGATGACTTTCTCAACTCATCTCTGCTTCGAACTCATCTCGATTTGCAAACCCTTAGTCAAGTAAGGTAACCCTAGGCCGACGCCAGTATACTTACTTCCCCGCATAAAGTAACCTACATCTCACAAATCAACGATCTATAAAGTAACTATTTACACATTCCAAAGGCAATTAACACCCACGCGCTGAATCCTAATCGCTTATCTTAATTTTTAACCGTTGATTTTTGCGCAGTAAAAACTTTTTGAATAAATGGCTCGATTAATTCAAATTTTCTAAAATGGTGGTTTCTCTTTCCAATCTTCCCCTATAAATAAATCGTCTTCCTTAAACAAACTTTTTCACTCTCGTAAATCCTTACAAACCCTCTGCAAAATTTTCAAAACTCTTATTCAATCATTTCATGAGCACTTCTCGTAAACAAATAGGAGTTACTTCAACCATGGTGGATGTTCACAACGAGACGTATAATAAGAAGATCAAATCGGAGATGTACGTGGATTTCAAACGACTTCCGATGGAGAATCAAGGGAGATTTTGGAATTATTGGAGAGGGCTGGATTGAGGACATTCTCGTTTCCAAAAACCCCCTCCAATAAAACACCGGATATGCGGGAATCGAAGTTCTACGTCCAATGGGACGTTCGAGGATGAAGTCTTTAAAACCAGAGTATATGGAGAGGTTTTAAGCTGTTACTCCGGCGGAGGTGGCTAGGATTTTTATACAAGTAGTGAAGGAGTGAACCCCCTCACCTATAAGTCTCGATGAATGGGTAGAATCATTCGAGATGATTGCCCGGAATTCCATGAGGGACCGACGATCGGAGCCGAAGAAGAAGATGCTCCGACGGAGGTATCGACTTTCGATGACCATCGTAACAAAGGTCATCTTGGGAGAACAAAGTTCTCATGATGGGCTGACTGCACCGGACTATGTGTCATGAGGACGATACTAGATGGGGTCCAAGCTAATCGGGCTGGGATGCTTTTGGAAAAGCTAGAGACAGAAAGAAAAAGGTTGGAGGTAGTTGGAGGAATGTGGCGGGCGAGGTCGATCACCAGCCTATTCAATAAGGTGACGGTGATCATGGAGGACCCGCCGTCACCGAGATCAATCGGTCGGATGGAGTCGCCCTATACAAAACAAAAGGGGATTAGACGAAGGATGAACCTCTTGGGGCTCCACTGATTCTGCATTTAAGGTGGAGCCGAGGTAGGAGCTCGAGGCACCAGCCGCCGAAGAAGCCGAGGAGGAGGAAGAAGAGGAGAGAGAGGAAGAGCCGCCGACGGTGAGCTCACCCGAGGCCGCCACCCGATGAAGTCAAGGAGAAGGCACCAAGGAGGAGGAGGTTGGTTAAAACCTCCGAGCCGGGCGGACGTCTGCCGACCAGCCAAGTCTCCTACCCGAAGAGGTAACCACGCCGCAGATTGCAGGCGCAGGTGTTCAATCAGAGGAGGTCCAGGACATAAGTTCGAGAGAGGACCCTCCCCACCCACAGACATGTATAATTTTCCCCTCCCCTCTCCGGCCCACTCGCAATGAAGAGGTGTCCCAGCCGGCACCTCGAGCCTCTAAAACAGCCTTACTTCCGAAATAGTCCAAATCCCAACCTCATCCACCCTCCCCAAACCCAAACTTCATCCCCCACCATCCCCATCTCGGATGTTGTCCTTCCTAACAGGACCAAGATTCGCCCCAACTCCCATATCCATCTCCCCACCAAATTTACCCATATCCTCCCAAACCCAACACATATTATCCCAAACAACCCCATCTCCCCCACCCACTACTTCACATATTCCACCCCCACCATCTTCCTCCACTGTAAATCTCCCTCCCCATCGACGCCCCCACTTCATCTCTCCCATCCGAACCCCATCCAGTGGATACCTCCAATATCTTTGGGGATATCCACATGAGCTCCCCACCCAACCTCTCCCACCACCTCTCCCTCATCCGAGATGAGAGGAGGGAGGCCGATCCAATTCTTGCCATTTCATCAGCCTTTGAAGATATGCACAAGAAAATAATATCTCAAGTTCAAAGGATGATGGAAAAGAAGACAAGGAAGGTGATACGAGCAAATACCGATACTATGCTCGCCAACATGCAGATTGCCGAGGTCAACATGTCAAGGAACCTATCGGCTAATCTCGGCATTGCCGTTGGATATCGGCTAAGTGACCGGAGGAGGAGGTTAAAGCACCGGGCGTAAGATGGCGGTGACAACGAGATCCTGGTCAACACTCTCACGTCCGATCGTAATGACTTCGTGGTCCGTTCCTCGGCTCCGGGAAAGACAGCCCTGCACCCTCCGTAATGAAGTTAAAAAGGGGGAAGGAGCCGAAGGAAGGATGGTCACCCTCACAGCTGGAGTCTTGTCACCACGCACAAGGTGGACTCTAAGGCGGAGACACTGAGTTGGAGGCAGCCAAGGCGCACTGAAAGTTAAATCGGATGAGCCGGCCTTGCAACCGAGGGTGACCCAAATAGAGGAGGCCATCCGAGAGGATGAGGAGAAGAGGAGGAAGGAGGAGGAAGAGAAATTAGAAGCTCTTACGGCCAAGATGAAAGAAGCAAGAAACCCGAGGCCAAGGGCAAGGGTAAAGGCAAAGCACAGAGAAGTCTTCATCACCGAGCACTGATCACCCCTAGAGTCGAGCGTAAAGAAAGGAGCCCGACTTCTCAAACCTCTCACTGAGCAAATCGGAAGAATCCATGCCGAGAAGGAAAAGTATGAGAAGCGGAGAAGAAGAGGCTGAAGAAGCCGGGAAAGCCGAGAAGTGGGACAGGATTCCGGGAAGTGGGTATCCAAAGCACCAGATGAAGCGGACTTCCGCCCTGTCCACCGCACTTCAGCCCCTCTAAAGTTGGTCTCGTGGAAATACACAAGCGAATACAAGAAGCTAGCCACGGATGCTGATGGATGTACTACCGGGTACATCTTGAAGGCATCGCCATCCGGAGCACCGATGAGGACATGAGCCGGCATGAGTGGATGGAAAAGGCGGATGCCGATCTGTATGGGAAGCTACTTGATGAGGCGCACAACGTGTTCAATCGCGACTTAGTTGCACCAGCCTATGAGCAAGTTACCCCCAAGCCGAAAGAAGACGGCTCTCCCGATCCGGAATGGGTCAAGACGGCCATAGCCAAAGCGAAAGGGAAACCGAGCTCACGAGATGAAGAAGAGCTTAAACAGCCTAAGAGCAAGGATTTTCAACCGGCTGAACATTCCGAGAGGCCACCGATGGGGAATACGATAGAACAGGATTTTCTTTCCTTATCTTTTATTTTCTATCGCTTCTTCTATTTGTAAATCAGTAAATTTGTGAATGAATATATTTGGACTTATGTGAATTACGTGTATCGCTTTCTTAAAGTTTTTTTGGTTTTAAGAAAACTTAAAATTTTTCTAAGTTTAAATCATCTCGAGAATTTTATATCTCAGATTTAAAAACCTTTTCCTAAAAATTTATCTAAGTCTTAAGACTCAAATTTTTAAGTATTTCTAAAAGAGTCTAAAAGGACTTAATTTTTTTAAGTGTTTGAATGTGAATGAATCTGTTGTGATAAGATTAAGTGCTCGATATACCTATCTCGAGTATTTCAATTAATTCTAGTACTAACTTCAGGTGTGAGTGTGTTTCTTCCTTATAGGTTTTAACTTCATCAAAAAGGGGGAAATTGTTGAATCAAGAAGTTTTGATGACTTAAAAGAAGCGGCTCGGTGATCGCACGACCTGAAGAACAACTAAGTTTAAGCTAGCCGATCGTGACGGAGTCGAGAACCAATCTAATCACCGAGATCTAGTCATCTGCAGGAGACAAACATGAAGAACTCGAGACGAGGTCAAGATAAGCCGAGTAGAATAAGAAAGGCGAATCTTCACCAAGTCACCGTAGATGAGGAGAGCAAGGACAGTGGGGACTGGCGCTTTGTTTTTTTAAGATTAAGTTTGTTAAAGCAGCTTTCTAGTTTGTTAGAACTAACTAACAAACTAACCGTCTTTTCAGGACTTATAAATAGGTCTAGGCACTTCATTTTCATAGACACAGAGAACACTTTTCTTGAACATAATATACCACAGATTTCACAAGTCATTTTCCCTAATCACAAAGTTTTCAAATCACAAGATTTCTTCATAGAATTTTTTCAAGTGTTTATAGAACACTTCACTTCACATCTTCAAAAGCACATCTTATTCTTAGAGTTAAATTTCGAAAGTTGATTAGATTTTTTTGAAGAGTTGAAGATCAAGTTGTAATTTATAAAGATTGTACAAAGAGTAAGTAAGTAAGCACTAGTGAAGACCCTTCTTCAAAATTTGGAGAAGGAGAGTGGATGTAGGATTGTTATAATCCGAACCACTATAAAATTCGGTGTTCTTTTTGCTTTCTTTTAATTTCTGTTCAAGTTATAATTTGTTAATTCAAGATTAAAGTTCCGTAATCTTAGCTAAAATCGAATATCGGCATTGCTTTTGATCTTGTAAAAAGTTGAGTTTAAAATTGTTTTTCACTTGTGATTAATCCGATACTTTGAATTGATTTTGAAAAGATTTGAAAAATCTACAAAATCTATTCAAACCCCCCTTTCTAGATTTTGTTCTAGGAGGCTAACTCAAGGTTTTTAATCAACTCAACATTCCTCGGGACCAACAGAGTTGAGGGTTGATGAATTATTTGGTATTGTTTCTTTGTAGAATGTGCGTTCGACTTGATTAATTTTAATTAAGTCGGAAATGGATGCACTAGGAACTTGATATATTAAGCGGGAATACGATAAAATAAGACAAAACTCTGCCAAATTTTTAGAAAATATATATATATTAATATTAGGAAAAAATATATTAATCGAAGAATTAATTATGATTTAATAAAATTTTAAATCTTCATTAATCAAACATATCTATTCCTATGAATTATTCAAGCCGTAGTTGGATGTATGGTCAAAGAACGATTAATGGCATGATATCTCCCAAATTTCTTAGTGGACTTGAATCGTTTATAGAATTCGCTACTAGTAACCGGAATGGATGAGTGGGGAAAGATTAGGTGTCCTTGCTCGAAATTCAAATGTAGGAACCAGAGTTTTAGAGAACCCATTGACGTGAAATCACATTTGTTTATACATGGGTTTATGTCTAATTATCACAATTGGATTTTGCATGGTGAGCAAAATTGGAATTCTATACCACACTATGATCAGCCGCGTCGACTTCATATAGAGTTGACGACACCGTAGCATTTAGCTCGTACTCACAATATGATGATGGACTTAACTTCTGGTCCTAACATTAGTTTCCAAAATGTGGAAGAAGAGCCCCTTAGCGAGGAACCTCCTAATCAAGCATGCCGCACATTTTTGACATGCTTCGTGCGGCGGATCAGATCTGTATCCGGTTGCGAGTCTCATTCTCGGTTGTCATTCAATGCCCGTCTTTTAAACATTAAAACTGAGAACATATTGTCTAAAAGGGGTTACAATCAAATAGTTGATTTGATTAGTGAGATTTGCCCTCCGTAAAATCTGGTGCCCAAAAATTTTATGATACTAAACAGTTGATGGGTGGGATGAGTCTTCCCGTAGAGAGGATTGATTGTTGTGCGAATAATTGTATGATATATTGGGGTGCGAGACAGGAACTTGAATCGTGTAAGGTTTGTGGTCGGTCACGATTCAAACCTCGCTAGACGTGGTGTGGATAGTCGATGGAAAAAGAAGCAGTCCTTTCAAAGAGATGTTCTATTTTCCTATCATTCCTCGATTGCAAAAGCGTATCAGTCCAATACTACTACTAAGGATATGATATGGCATGCTAGTTGCTATAATGATGAGGCTGGTGTTATGCGTCACCCCGCAAACTCGTTGGCTTGGAAACACTGACTATTCATATCCCGATTTTGCGGTGAAATACGGAATGTGAGGCTGGGTTTGAGCACCGATGGTTTTCAGCCGTTTGGGCGATCGGGAAAACAAGATTCGTCATGGCGGTGATAGTGAGACCGCATAATCCGCCCCCATGGTTGTGTATGAAAGAACAATTCATGTTTTTGACGGTTTTGGTGCCTGGTCCTAAAAATCCAAAAGATAATTTAGATGTATTTTTACAGCCACTAATTCATGATTTGAACGTCTTGTGGGGAAATGGGGTGGAAACCTATGATGTTGCTAGAAAGCGTAATTTTATGATGCGAGCCGCATTAATCTGGACCATTAGCGACTTTCCGGCTTACTCAATGCTATCTCGGATGGAGCACCGGAAGGACCGCTTGTCCATATTGTGTTGAGTACTCCGATGCCTTCACTTTAAGACTCGATGCAAACAGTCGTGGTTTGATAACCATCGTAAGTTCTTACCTAGGGGACATCCGTATCGCAGAACAAGACCGCATTCATGAAGAATATAGTAGTTACGAGATGACCCACCACCCATCCTAACAGTGAAATGCTTCTACAAGAAATTGATTGGTTGGGGTACCGGAAAGTGACGAGAAAAGGGTCTTGAGGCCCACAACAAAAGATTAGATGGTGGCTGGAGGAAGAAAAAGTATTTTTGGGATTTGCCATATTGTAGTACCCTCTTGATCCCGCATAATTTGGATGTGATGCACATTGAAAAAAATGTGTTTGATAATTTGTTCTACACGGTGATGAATGTGGAAGGGTAAACAAAAGACACAAATAAGTCTAGGGATGAACTTAATGAATATTGTCGGCGTCCCTCTCTAGAGAAATGTCAACACACATGAAAGTATCCCAAAGTTTGTTATTCACTTAATAAGAGTCAAAAGGATGATGCGTGCGTGATGGGTAACCGAGTTGAAGTTTCCCGATGACTATGTGTCTAACTCGTCTCGATGTGTAGACTTGAGAAAATTGAAGATGTTTGGCATGAAGAGTCATGATTGCCATGTGTTTATGCAGAGACTACTCCCGATTGCTTTTCGTGAAACTCGCCGCCGAATGTGTGGAAAGCAATCACCGAACTTAGTTTGTTCTTTAGGGAGTTAACTTCGCATCCATTACGATTGAGAACATGGCTCGATTGAAAGCAGATATTCCAGCTTATATTGTGTAAGTTGGAACGTATCTTTCCGCCCAGCCTTCTTCAATTCGATGGAGCATCATGTCATGCACCTTGCATACGAAGCAAGGATAGCTGGTCTGTGCGGTATAGATGGATGTATCCATTTGAGAGGTACTTTATAACTCTAAATTATTTGATTACCTAAAATGGTTATACTATATATATAACACTTGATTCATTTAATTAGGTATCTTTACAATTTAAAGCTCGGTGTTGGGAACAAGACGCATGTTGAAGCATCGATTGCAAATGCGTATTTAACGAAAGAGACCTCAATATTTTGTTCCCTCTATTTTGGCGATCACGTTCAAACAAGGCGGCACAATGTACCTCGTAATTACAATGGTCGTGGTGAGGTACCCCAAGCAGCGAAAGGTACTTTGTCCATATTTATACCTCTCGGTCGACATCTTGGAAAGATGAACAAAAGATGGAATGTAGATGAGGAGAAAAATACGTCTCATACGTACGTGTTACTGAATTGTCCCGAGTTGCAACCGTATATCGAGTAAGTTTATAACGCTCAACTTTTGTTAATTATAACGTCAATCCGTATATTAAATAATCAAATTCCCTTTTGTAGTATGTTTTTCGAGCAACCGCAAAAATTCCAACCGGACTCTCGAGGGCTGAACAAGATGAAAGACTACAAGAGGAGTTTACATCGTGGTTTGAACAACTTATAAGGATAAATAATATTCAAAATCGGTGGATACGTGATCTTTCATGCCGAACAACATGAAAACGTTGTGGGTCACCAAGAACCAGAGGCCTGGATGGGATGACGCCGTCTTCAATGCCTTGCCGCCATCGGGATAGAGAAGACGTGAAAGCAAAAAGCGGCAAGTTGTCGCATTTAATCGAATGTCGAGCACGGAGGCCCGTAATGCGCATCTCCCGTCATAGGGGCGGATCCGTGGATCACCGAGTATGCATATGACTTTGTAAGTATTTTTAATGCTAGTTCAATATTTTAATTAAACACGTGGTTCTAATTAAATAAATATAGGAGAGGAAGCATGGACGGCCCCCCACGGACTGGGACATAGTGTAGCGTTACCACAACCGTGGTGACGGGAGTACACCTACGGGGCTATTAGTGACACACTTGTAAGTATTTTCATTTTATATTATGTAATAATTTATAAAAAAATTATATATATGTCTATTTTTGTAATCTAAAATTTTAATTGTGGAAATATTCGTGACAAAGCATGAAGTACAAGAGGTGGCCTCCCGGATGCCTCGGCCCTCCGAGGGCTCGAGCTCCGAACCCCAACCCGACTTATCCCAGATCTATGTCAATACCGTTAGAAAATAACACGGGAGGGTTCGGGGTCTTGGTCAGTGGGTAAGTCCAAACGCATCCCCTCCGGCTCTTGCTCATCGAGTGCTCCTCCTAGTGGCTACACCCAAGCCGATATAGACCGGCCGCTCCAAGAGGAGCGTGAGAGGGTGCGGGAGGAGATGGAGCGTAGAGACGCAATCTTGCGAGTGGAAATGCGTGCGGAGTTTCAGGCGGACATGCAACGTCAATTCCAGGAGATGATGCGAGGTTGTAGGGTTCCTTGCACAGTGGTGACCCAAATGGTCCGGGTGGTTTACGATCGATCCATTATGTGGGTCCCGGGGTTCTAGGCGCGGTGAATGAATTATTCGTGTTTAAAACTATCACAATTTTTACGAATGTTAATTAAGAATTTATGAATTTTAAATGTTTACGAGTGTGAATTTTAATTAATTAAGATAATGAATTTTAATTATTTAAAGTATTAATTTTAATTGTTTAAGAGTACATATTTACACATGATAATATATATGTAATAATAATAATAACAATAATAAATAATATCCCCTATATACTAATAGAGAGTTTTAATTTGCTTAGTTGTCATCTTCTCATTCATTTTGATGATGTGTCTTCTTTTCATTAAGTTTATATCTATGCATTAAAATAGATTGTATTATGTGGCATCATAATATTGAGTAATGTGATGATGTGTCAATAAGTAATAAATTTTTTAAATTAAGAAAAACTTATGGAATGATTAATATTGGAAAATTTGACTAATTTAATAAATCTCTTAAAGTAAGTATATTATCTCAAAATATTTCTCTTATATAATTTTAAATTAATGTGATTATTTTACTTTATATAATATAATTCTAAATATGTGATTTCTCTTAAATCTTAATATTGAGTATAATGATTAATTCTTAAATCATAATATTGAGTATAATGATTAATTCTATTTATATCACAATTTTAAATAATATATAGGAGTATAAATATTATATTACAATTTGATGTATTGAAAAATAAAATTTTAAAATATACGTAAAAATTATTACATACTTTTATACATATATTAGTTGAATATGTTTATTTTATAATATAAATATATTATTTTACACAATAAATTAATTAATTTATAATATATTATGCTATCAATTTAATTTGAGAACAACCGCGTAAACGCGGGATACTAATCTAGTAATATGTATATAGTGAATTATATATAGGATGCAATTTAATTGAATATATACAATATTAATTATTATAAAATAATAATATATATACTAAAATATAGTATACAATTTAATTGAATATATATGTGATAATAATAATAATTATAAACATGATAATATATATATATATATATGTAATAATAATAATAATAACAATAATAAATGATAATATGTATATAGTGAATTATATATATGATGCAATTTAATTGAATATATACAATATTAATAATTATAAAATAATTATTTATATACTAAAATATAGTATACAATTTAATTGAATATATGTGATAATAATAATTATAAACATGATAATATATATATTTAATAATAATAATAATAATAACAATAATAAATGATAATATGTATATAGTGAATTATATATATGATGCAATTTAATTGAATATATACAATATTAATAATTATAAAATAATTACTTATATGTGATAACAATTTAATTGAATAATAGTTATAATAAACAAATTTAATTGAATAATATTTATAAATTAAATATATAAAATATTGAACATAATATGATATTAATATATTTAAAAGCAAAATCATATCGAATGATTAGCTTTGCCCCAATGATAAAGCGCCTAAGCTCTCTCCTCCTATGCGTGATTGGAGTAATTTTTCGTAAGTGTTATTAAGACCAATCAACAAAATATCTAACCCATGGGAAAAAGTATGCACATGAGGCCCTAGAAATACGAGTTCTTAGTGACTATTGATGCAACAAGGGATGACACTAACACTACCAAACACTTGCAAAATACAAACTAAAACAAGCAAACAAATGATCGAACACTTAGAATGCGAGAACAAAAACAACGGTAAATGGTGGGATAGAGGTGCTAGGATTAACGTCCATCAATGATTCATCAATCAACAAGCTACAATTGAATCAAATTGCAAATCAACTAAGATAGAAAGCATAAACCATCATGAAATTAATCACTCCATTAAAATCACAATGCCTAATGTGAGTATCCTTAGTCCTTCCCATCTCTCAATGTAGAAGTCCACAATTCATACAATCATGCAAAATTGAAACTCGATCAATACCTAATCACGTTAGCTCAACTCTCGCCTATTGCTAGGGTGATCAACCATTAATCTAAAGAGACAATTTTACACAAAGCACAATTAAGAATCACAATTAGGAAACAAACTAACGTGAGTATCCTTAGTGCAACTAATCTCTCGATTGCGAAGCACCCAATCCATACATTCATACACAATTATCACCCGATTAATCCCGGATCACGTTAGCGCAACTCTCGTCCTATAGCTAGGGTGATCAAACACTAATCTAAAGAGATAATTATGCATGAAGCACAATTGAGAATCACAATTAGTAAGCAATCTACTCAATTGATCTCCAATCATCAACAATTATAGCATCATCAATCAAATCATCATCAATTTCAATTAACCCAAGCACAAGAGATTTAGCCCATGGTACCACAAACAATACCCATGGGAAGAAGATAGAATTGATCAAACACTAAGCAAATCACAACAATTAAGAAATTAAAGAGACAAAAGAGGAAAAACATCACCAAATGATCTTCAATCAACAAAAATAGGAATGCTTCGAGTCTTCAACACCAATCTCCAAATGCAATACAAGCTTGAATTGAATGAAAAACAAGGATCTAAAGCTAATCTATGGCTAATCTACCAACAATCAATTGAAATCTAAGTCTAAATCTATCAATCTACTCTACCTAAGGAAGAAATTGGATTGGGGCCGAGAAATCGCCCCAAAACCGCTCTTAACTGCTATTATTAGTTGTCTATCTGGAATGCTCGCTTTAGACCCTTAAATAACGAAATTGGAAATCTTCCCTCGAGTCGAGGGTCGGGCCTCGACTCGAGGCCCTTGCAAAACTCCATTCCCTCGACTCGAGGGTCGACCTCGAGTCGAGGCTTCGCCTTCCAATTTTGGTCTTCTCGCATAGCCCTCGACTCGAGGCTCTTGTCCCTCGATCGAGCTCGAGTCCAGTGGCACTTTTCTCGCGCGGGGCTTCGGCCCCGACCCGTTTTCATCCGATATGATCGTCTCATCATTCTAAGTCCAATGGTACTCTCGGATTTACAAAATTCCACCGAATTACCTGCAAAATGGATGAAAAACATCAAAATCTCATAAATAGTACTTTTCAAGCAAAAGAATGATACTTTTCACATTTATGCACAAAATCTAACACTTTAGCTCACTTTTTGCACTAAAATAGACCCTAAAAACATGCATCAATTCACTCCAATCAGCTGCGGAGGTCGCGGGTTCGAAACCCGCTCACGCAAATAAAGGACGTCCCAGCCCCTGCCGTGGCCGAGCTTGGGTTCGATACCCCCGGCCACATTTTTTTATTAGTTTCAAATTTGCGAGGCGAGACGAGGCCGGCCCTCGCCAGCTGGCCCCTCGGCAATGCCCTCGCCAATCTAGCCCTCGCCAAAGCCGTCGCTAGCCGAGGCCCTCGCTAAATGCCTCGACAATCTACTCCTCGCCAAATCCCTCGATAATTAGCGAGGGCAGCTGCCCTCGTTAATTATCGAGGGCGAGCCGAGGGATAAGTTAGCGAGGAGGTTTTTAGAGAGGGCAAGTTGCCCTCGTTAAAACCCTCGCCAAGCCCCGCCATCGCCAAATCCCTCTCTAATCCCTCGCTAAATTGTTTTTTTTTTTTTGTAGTGAACTTGTCTCTGAATTTATTTTTATGTTCTTCACTTCATCAAACACATTAATACTTCTCGGATAATGAGGGGCATCTCTATACTCCTCCTTTCCAACAAATGAACGTGGTATCATTTCGGTAAGGATGGTCATTAGGTAGAAATATTCGATGACACATGTAACACTCGTTTATGAGAGTTTCTCAAATACTCCGAGTTAATATCTTTTACACAAACCGGACATGCATATTTCCCTTTAGAACTCTAGCCGACAAGTTTGGAAGACCAGAAGGTCACCGATAGTCCATAATAATGCCACACGATCTAAAATTTTGTTTTTTTGAAGCATCATATGTGTTAACCCCTACATCCCACAGTTCCTTTAGCTTCATGATTAAAGGTTCTCGAGTACACGCCAATGTTATTTCCAGGTTCAAGAGGACTGGTCTCAACGTAGACAACATGAAATATGAATTCTTCATGCATTGTCCAGGTGATAAGTTATAAGGCATTAAAACAATCGCCAAGTACTATAGTTAATCATTAAGCTTCGAATGGACTAAATCCATCACCGACAAACCCAACCATACATTTCGAGGCTCCTTAGCGAAATCCAGATGATTGTAGTCAAACTTTTGCCAAGCCGTAGAATCTGTGGGTGTCGCATGATACCATCATCCGTGCGCTCTTTTGCATGCCATGTCATTTGAGATGCAGATTTAGTCATGAACAATCTCTTTAGCTTTGGCTTTAATGGAAAATGCTAAAATGATTTGGCTACCACTTTGTTTTTTTGTATTTTATTATTAGAATTATCAACACCGGTATATCACTAGCATCCGGTACTTTCCACCGAGATTCACCACAAATATCACAATTGGACTTGCTTAATTCACACCCCAATATATCATGCAATCATTTATGCATGAGTCTATCTTTCGGTAGTGAAGACCTAAATCTCTTAATATTTTCTCGTGTTTCATAATAGTTCTTTGGAAGTTGGACTCCCTCCGGAAAAGATTCCCTTAGTAAATCTAGCATCATGCCAACCGACTTATCACTCCAATTTCCAAGACACTTGATTTGAAGCATTCACACAATGAATGACAACTTATAGACCTCAATGCACCTGTGGTATAGTTCTTGTTCAAGCATCTTTAAGAAGTCTATAAAACTTTTCAGCTTCTTTATTTGGTATTTCGTCCTCGGTTTGCGATGTATATCCCATACGGTTATCTTCATTACACATTGGAAAATGATCATGTAACAACTCCATCATGTTATCGGAAGTACCCATACCTCCAAAGAAAAGGATCAACTACGGGAACACCGTTAAAATACAACTCACCATGAAACACCCATTTAGTGTAACCTTTCACAAAACCTTGAGTTATCAAATGTGCTTCAACGATTTTTTATTTTCTACATATGCCATTTTGCATACTTTACAAGGACACAAGATCGAATCATCATTAAAATTAGAGAGTGCAAAACGGAAAAAGAATTTCACTCCATCCTTATAGGCATCCATCAACCTTGACAAGTCCATCCAACTCCTATCTCGTATTCACGCTTTCGTATGCTCAATTCACATTTAATTTAAGAATTCTATAGAAAATTGCGAAGAAAAAATTATTAGGGTAATGCTCGAGCAACTAAATGGTTTAAAAAGTCAACAATGATTAATTTCCCCAACTCGAATAGCATTACTAACTAACTATGTGAAGTCCTAGAATTGCAAAATAATTCAATTTGGAATTTAAACTATGATTATATAATAGGAAAATAACATAATAATTGGATCTCGATCAGGAACTTAAACTATGATTAATTGATTACAAACATAGTAAAATATAATGGAAGCTTTAAACTATAGGTTAAAATAACTTAAACTAATATAATCTACAATTTAAATTGTGATTGGTTATTAATTCATAAGTGTTTCGAACATGTAATAAAATTTTACGTAAAATTGAAAGAAAAAATTAAAATAATAGGATACTTGCTGGTTAAATTATTACCGTAAATCCACACACAAGTTCTTTCAAGGAAGCATAAAAAAATCAGATCACAATCTCATTAGTTAATAAAACATCCAGGTTAGAAATAGAACATTAATTATTAAAAAAATAAATATGAGGCAAAAAAGAAGCATACATATATAGCAAAGTCCCAAAAATAGATAGAAGAGTGAAATTCTAGAGTGATACCCGCTCGGCACGTTGAATCAGCCTATTGTTTCAATTGCGCACGTATAAACACTCCCAACAAAAGCGCATCCTACCACAAGACAATATGGACACAAAGATGAGAACGAACATTTTACCATTCCCACTTGTAGTTGTGCTTGATAATGATCATATTATGAGAACATTTTAAGGAATCTCAAAATCAACCAGCTTTATACATAATAAGATATATGGAAAGAGGTTGCCAAAAATAGTAACCAAACGAACAAAGAATGAATCCACAATAGCAAAAATAAACCCACAAAGACAACAACAAAAATAAACCAACAAAGACAACAACAATGAACAAAACAAATAGCCTTTAAATGAAAATAAAACCAAAGGAGCAATGAAGAAAAATAGAAATTGATCACCAAGTTAGAGCAAACAAGATCATTAACTATTCACAATATCTCTTTATCCCTAAACTCAAAACAGGGGATTAATAACAAGAAGGGTTCATACGCCACAATTCTACAAGTTCTATTGTCAATAAAAATTTAAGTTTCTTTGCTTTGGAAAACCAATCAAGAACTCATTAATTATTAATAAAAAAGTTAAAAAGATAAAGAGCCAACATTATTGTTAGGAAGAAAGTTGTAGCTAGTTTTGATGAGTTAAAATGTAAAATAGAATGACCAAATTGAGTACCTTGTATAGACAAACAAGTAAGTAATAATATGTAAATAAAGTTAAGTACAAATATTATATAAGGATATTGGAAGAAATCAGACAAGGACGAGAAATCGGCGAAGACCGTAAATCGATGAAGACAATGACAAATGAGGTTAAGAACGATAAACAATCATCAAGACATGGAACGAAGACGAAGACAGAGTGAGTAAAAAAGAAGACAATGAAATTGTTAGGAATTTTCACCCTAGTATCAAGAAACGTTATAACTAACCAAGAAGAAGTTACAAGATTCAGCTAGATGTTATAACCGACTAAAACAGTAAATTTCGAGGAAGTTACAACTACCAAGGAAGATCTCTATAAATAGGGAATAAAATCGAGAATAGAGTTATTTTTTTGAATCTTTAACTTCACAGCCATTCACTCACATTCTATACACACAACTTTCAAATATTGTAATCACGCACACAAACGTTTTATATGTTTCCGGTTCTTAGTGTTTGTAGAACACTTTTCATAGAACATCTTCAAGCCATTAATTTTCGTAAAATTAGGAAGAAATTGTTGTAAGGTGAAGATTCACGTTGTAAGTAAGTAAGAAGAAAGAAGGTAGATAGTAAGTGAAGACCCTTCTTCAAGTTGAAGGAGGAGAGTGGACGTAGGATCGTTTGATCCGAACCACTATAAACTACCGTGTTCTTTACTTGTCTTCATTTACTTATTTGTTCATATTAATTTCAGTTTATAATCAAAGTTTAATTTCGAGAATTCAAGTTAGACAAATTATCGGTGTGCTTTTGATCCGAATGAAGTTGGGTTTAAAACTAATTCCGCTGTGTAACTTTGGTGTTTTGGATAAGTTTTGAAAATTTGTAAAATCGAAAAATCTATTCAACCCCTCCTTCTAGATTTTTCCTAGAAGGTTGATTCAAGTTTTCTTTAATATACTCAACTAAGTGGGACCAACAAGTGGTATCGAGCAATGTTAAGTCAGTTACGATATTGATTTTAGGTCTTAACCAAGATTCTCAAATTAATTCTTGATTATCTTCATCTTCTTTGTTTCACTAAGCTCGTGCTACTAACAAGATCGTGTAAGTTTTTGATTTTCTATCTCAACATGTCATCTGTTAAGAGCAAGAAATCAAGGAGTCTACTGAATTCTCAATCGAAGAATATGACTCATCGGAAATTTAGGATGGAGAACCATCTCAAAGCGATTCATGATAGAATGGAGGAGGTTCTTGAAGAAGGACCTATCAAATTTTATCATGGAGGAATAAGTGACAGATCGCACTACCGAAACAAGAGTTAGGCAAGAGAAGAAAAGCTCCGAACTTACAAGTGATCGAGAAAGATACACAACTTAGATCAAGTAGCTTAACGGAGATCATCGAAACATTGAGCAAAGGCTGGATAGAGAAAGTGAAAAGATGCAAGTCGCCAAGGAAATATGGGAAACTCTTGCCGGAATCATGAAGGATCGGATTAGGTCAAGGAAAACAAACCGCAATCAATATTACATATTTTTGACACGTTAAAGATGAAAGAAGGAGAATCCATTGATCAACTAGATGTTAGATCGACTAATCTTCTAAATAAGGCAAATTGATTTGGGTACAACTTATTCGAGAGAAAGAAATCAACAACAAGGTGTTGAGGTCATTAAGCAAATGATGGAGAGAGAAGGCTAATATTCTTAAAGCCACTCGAGAATCTATCTTCAATAACACATCACACTTTATTTTCTAATCTCAAGGCATTAGAATATGATATCCAAATCGAAGACGAAGAAGATGAAGCTGAATCTTCAACATCCGGAAAGACGATTGCGTTCCTTCATCAAGAAGAATCCGAGAAAATCTCCAAGGTAACTGGTTTATCTATTAAGGAGGAAATGTCTCTTTTGTTAAAACAATATGAGAGGCTTAAAATGAAGTACAAAAGAAATAAGATAGATAGATCGAGTCGAAGGAATTATAAATCGGATAAAGAGGAGAAGAGTTCGCACAATGATAGGAAAAAGGATCGACAAGAAAGCACAAGTCACCAATTAGAAGAGGAGATAGTAGCCCTAAGACAGACAGAGGAGATATTTGTTATGCATGCAACAAACCTGGTCACTATAGTTATGATTATCCTCAACTCACTCCAAGAGAGAGAGAAGAAAAGAGGAAAAACGGGATAGAAGGTATGCCGATCAAAGAGCTCTTTTAGCCGAGAAAGAAGAAGTTCATGAAACATTATCATCCTCATCTTCATCTGATTTTGGGTCGATGACGACATCCGTTTAATGGCAAAAAAGTACATTACTATTCTTCTTCAGATAATGATTGTGATACTCTATCTCAAACCGATCCTAGTCTTATAGATAAACTTTTGAAAGACTTGGAGACTCGCTCTATCTCGCATATAAATAGATAGAGACTGAAAACTTTAATTTAAAGAATCAAATTACCGATCTAACTAGAGTCAATCAAACAAAGGATAGTGAGAAACTAGACCGTACATTCAAGGGGGAATGTCGATCGAGACCATCACTAGCACCTTGACCGATAAGACAGACAAGTTAGAAAAGGAATTGAATTCTTTAAAAATAAAATTTTCAAACATCTATCTGAAAATGAGAGTTACAAAAGAACTAACAGAGAATTAAATCTCAAGTTAGGACTTTTAAATAACTCTCGAGACCACAATAGATAAGATCTTCAATACTTCACAAAAGTCTAATGACAAGAATGGATTAGGTTTTGATAGGAGTAAGAAAAATGATCCAATAAAACTAGAGTTTTTATTAAAGCAACTAAACCAAAGATGGAGACTAGATTTAGTCCTTGGAAACCTAAGGAATTAATCACCTCATCCGATACTTCAAAAAAAAAAAAAGCAGACGAGGAAAGTTGCTCCTAAGTTCAAACCTAAGACTAAGTCAAAGTCCTATCCTAGGTATAATGGCTTTGATGGAAGAAGTAAAACATGTCCATTTTTACCAAGATATAAGACAATTACAAAAGATTAGTTAAACAAGATTGATCTTGAAAGTCTTATCTTAGTAGATAGATATGGATGTAAACTTCAATCTATGGTTTTAAGGAACATTAATATCTTTGTCTGGATACCTAAATGTCAACTTAACATGAAATGACCCAAAGTAAAAAGGGTACCTAAGCATTAAATCTGTGATTGCAGGAAGACAAGAAGATAGTTGAAAGAGGAGACATTCTTGAGGTCATCTAGTACATTGACAATTGTTGTTCCAAGCATATGACCTATGAAAGACGTCTTCTTTCTAACTATCGATCCATAGATGGTCCGAGAGTAATGTTTGGAGATAACAATTATGGACTTACCAAAGGAGTAGGGACATTGATGATAGGCGATATTCAAGTAAATGATGTCTACTATGTGGAAGGATTAAAGCACAACTTACCGTCCGTTTCACAATTTTGTGATAAGGGGTTAAGTGTCAAATTTATTCATAATGCATGCTATATATTAGATGGTATTAATGAAAATATATTATTAGCCGGAGTCGACAAGGTAACATTTATGTTGCTAATTTTAAAAGTTGTCCTAAAGATACTTGTCTTGTTGCGAAGAGTTCGGATGATCTAAGTTGGCTATGGCACAAACGTCTTAGTCACTTAAACTTCAAAACTCTTAACAAAATTGCAAGGAAATCTTTAGTAAAAAGACTCCCTGATAAAATATTTTCAAAAAACCATGTGTGTGATTCATGTCAAAAAGGAAAACAAACTAGAGCTTCTTTTAAAACAATAAGTAGTCCTTCTTCGTAAAGAATTCTAAAATTCTTCATATGGATCTTTTTGGTCCGGTAACACCTCTCGCTTTTAGTGGAAGAAAATATACTTTGGTAATTGTTGATGATTTTTCAAGATTTACAGGTTATTTTCTTATACAAAAAGAATGGGACTATGATTAAGATTCCAAAATTACTTAAAAGGTTCAAAATGAAAAAGGACTAATTGTTAAGATTAGAAGTGATAAAGGTACTGAATTCCTTAATATGCTTATCACTAACTACCGTACCGAGAATGACATAGCTCATGAAACATCTCTGCATGGACGCCACAACAAAATGGAGTAGTTGAAAGGAGAAACAGAACCTTGAAAGAGACAAATTTAACAATGTTATCTCGAGTACAACACTCCTCACGAGTTTTAAAGCGTATCGTTAATACAAATTTGTTTCGCTCAAAATAGAAGTTTGATTGTTAAAGATAAATGCAAAACTCCCTATGAAATGTGGAAGGGAGACCTCCCAAAATTTCATACTTTCATATATTTGGTTGTAAATGTTTCATCCACAACAATGGTAAATCTCAATTAAAAACTTTCGATGCCAAGATAGCAGATGGAATATTTTTGGGATATTCATCCGTATCAAAGCATTTAGAGTTTTTAATAAGACAAACTTGTGTGTAGAAGAAACTCCACATATTGTGTTTGATGAATCTTCTTCGAGTCTATTAAAAAGATGACATCAAAAAGATATCGATGATCCGAATCGATGACTATTAAAAGATCAACCATAAAGTTCTACAATCAAGAATCAAATTCAGATGAAGAGGAAGAACCAGATTTAAACAAAGAAAAAAACACGGAAGCTCTTCCTCACCAAATGATCGACAACCAATACCACGGATGATCGGGTAGAGTCATGAGAAGGTAACATAGAATCATCGAAATAAATAATTGACTAAACTTCATCCGTTGTAAAAGATAAAGGTAAGAAAGTAATGTCATATCATCCAGTGAACAAATAATTGGAGATTTAGATTCTGGAGTCCAGACAAAGACCCAACTAAATCAAGATTGCATGTTCGGTTGTTATGTGTCATTACTTGAACCTAAATCTATTACGTAAGTTCTAACCGATTACAACCGGATTAACGCAATGCAAGAAGAATTAAATCAGTTTCAAAGACAAGATGTGTGGGAGCTTGTTGAAAGGCCTCATCATCAAAAAGTCATTGGAACTAAGTGGGTCTTTAAAAACAAAAGAGATGAAAACAATATTGTGGTTAGAAATAAAGCCGCATTAGTTGAGCAAGGTTATTCACAATCGAGGGAATTGATTATGATGAAATCTTTGCACCAAGAGCTCGTCTGGAAGCCATAAGATTGTTTTTAGCCTATCCTTGCTTTCAAAAGATTCATAGTTTTTCAAATGGATGTTAAGTCCGCATTTCTCAATGGAATCTTAGTCAAGAAGTTTATGTAGAGCAACCTCCCGGTTTTGTCAAAGGAGACAAGGTTTATAGATTGAGGAAAGCTCTATATGGACTTAAACAAGCACCTAGAGCATGGTATGATACTTTGTCCGATTATTTAATTCAAAATGGTTTTGTTAAAGGCGTAATTGATAGAACTCTTTTTAGAAAAGAATTTGGTTGTGATCTTCTATTAGTTCGCATTTATGTTGATGATATTATTTTTGAATCAACTAACATATCTTTGTGTGAAGAATTTAGTCATCTTATGAAAAGCGATTTGAAATGTTCATGATGGGAAAGATGACTTATTTTCTTGGACTTCAAGTCAAAGCAGATAAAGAAGGGAATATTCATTAATCAAGCCAAATATACAAAAGATCTCATTGAAAAATTTGGAATAGGTATCAGCCGAGAAGTTAAGATACCTATGATGACAAACTTATCAATGGATCCAGATGAGAAGGGAGAAGACACAGATCAAACCAAATATCGAGGTTTAATTGGTTAATTATTATATTTAATCGCTAGTAAACACGATATTTCATTTGTAGTTGGAGTTCGCACACGTTTTCAAGCTAATCCTAAGAAAAGCCATCTTGAAACAAAGAAAGAAAATTCTTAAATACTTGAAAGACACAGAAATATTGGATCGTGGTATCCAAATTGATGACAACTTTGAGTTGTCCGGATACTCGCATTCAGACTTTGGTGGGTGTAAGATAGATAGAAAATCTACATCCGGTACTTGCCAATTTCTTGGTAGTAAGCTGATTTCATGGTTGTCTAAGAAACAAACCTCTCGTAGCTACTTCCACAATCGAAATCGAGTATATGGCGGTGAAAGTTGTTGTTCATGGTGATCTGGATAAGTCAACAGCTAAGGGACTATAATATTATCACCAAAGATGTACCAATCTTTTGTGATAGTAATAGTGCCATAGCTATTACCCAGAACCCAGTCTTACATACTAGATGCAAGCATGTTGATATTAGACATCACTTCATCCGGGATCATGTTGAGAAAGGTGACATCGTACTAGAGAAGATTTTGACCGATTTTCAAAGAGCCGATATCTTGACAAAACCTCAGGCGGAGACAAGGTTCAAAGAACTATCTGTAGAATTAGGATTATTAGATGCTTCTTTAGTCATTCTATAATCTTATCTCATGATTTTCATTCTTTGTCTTTCTCGATTTAGTTTACTATGTCTAGAAAGAAGTATCGCACGAGTAAAAGGTCATACGGAAAATCACAGAGCTGATATCATTGATCTCCATTAAAGGAATCAAGAATCAAGGATTAATCCATTGATTTTAGACCAACTTGATACTTACTTGTCGACATGAAGTAATTCAAACAAATACATACTAATCATCCCGTTTTGCAAAGACAAATGAGTATATGTACCTTGTAATTACTCACAAAAGTTACTAATGATTTGCCTAAGTGTTTTTATGTTAGAAATAACAAGGTTTGATAAACATATCTCAACACATGACAAGGTCTACTTATCCAAGTAATCATGAAACAGACTATGATGCTATCAATCCGCATAAAGGGAAAATTATCAGGAAGTATGTTCTAAACTTTTTAATTGTCAATTAAATTATGCATATTAAGTTCATATAATTGATCATAATCCTTTTATTATTTTTTAAAAATGAAGTTACTCAGTTTAATAAAAATATTTTGTTTTACAAAATAAAGAGATAAGGGTTCCAACTTTGTTTTTATTAAAAAATGTGTTTTTTTATTTTATCTCTCCAATTAATCGAAAAGTATATTCTCAAATAAGTAACTCTGTCGGGAAAGAAGTTACTACGGACCCAAAATTTTATCAAATCAAGTTTTGAAATACACCGAGTAACCTTCACACGCTAGAAATGGAGGCGGTTTACGAAATATGAATCGTCGAAATATCACGCGCGACATATTTAATATTATTCTCTCGCACTTTTCAAAATAAATATCATAATTGCATTAATGGCGATTCGAAAACCTATATTTACACTTTTCGTGCAATTATTAGTTTTATAATTGTTTATTATTATATCTTTCCATATAAATAGGAGTTCATGTGCATAATTTCATTTACGCACACATAAAAACCTTCATAATTTCTCAAACTTTTCCTTTCCCTCCTAAAACTTTCTATATTCTTCAAATGGCGGAATCAAAGAAGTCGAATATCAAGTATGAATATGATCTCACTTCGATCGAGAGAAAGAACAAAATGCGAGATGTTCGTAGAATGAGATATTTCAACCGATCCAGAGACTAGAGAAATACTAACTTTGCTTGAATCCAGAGGATTGAAGAAATATTGCACGATGAAACCGTCAAGAAATTTTACTTTGGATGATCTCTGCTGAGTTCCTAACAAGAACAAAATCAATCGACACTCGGTTTGGAATCTCAAATTCAAACCAAAGGAAAGAACAAGAAGGTGGTATTATCAATTGAAGATTTGGGTAAAATCTTCGGATTAAGCACTATCGGAGAAAACCCTTTCACGTACAAGGCCTCGGAATACTTGGAAAGTTTCCGACTAATGGCGAGAAGGACTCACTAGAATACGACGGCGAATCTAAAAAGGCTAATGTTGAAGCGGAAATACAAGCCGCTGATGCTAATTACGACCAAATGCATCTTGGGGAGCAAAGCAAAGCCACGATGGCTTAACGAAGCCCAGAATTTATTGTTTGATGGCAATAATCGATGGAGCGTAAATAAATTGGGCAAGGATGGTGTATTCGAGGCCGATGGAGGAAAGAAAGAAGTTTGTCAAAACCCCGCCTCATCGGAGTTGATGAGATGGTCTTTAACCAAGATAACAAGTATGATGGCCGAATCACCATCATACTTGAACCTAAGCCGGGGACAGATAATCTGGATTGGATGGAGGGAGTGAAAAATACACAAAGCGAAGGGGCTTTTGGTCAAAGATGAGAAGATCTTTGGACCATCGAGACTCGGAGGGAGGCAGGGGACGCTCCCGGTTCAACCACTAGCACAAAGGAAGAAGCTTCAAAAGCCAAGATTAAGGAAGTTAAGATGGTGTTAGAGGATGAGTCCTCGTGCCGAGAAGGAGGAAGTTAGAGATGAGGAGACAGAGACGGCTTCTCAAGGGGGAAGTGTCTCACCCGAGGCCGCAGAGGGTTCGGTGACAAGGAGAAAGGGTCGAAGTCTCATCTGGAGATGACCAAGAGAAGGAGCCAGCCCAATCTTCATCTTCCTCATCCGAGGATGAAGTACACAAACCCTCCACATCCCAACCTCGGCAATGAAAAGGCAGGTAAGACCGCTGCCTCCGAGCCTCTAAAACGGTCCACTCCCATAAGTCCAACTCAAACCCAACCTTCAGTATAATCCCTTTTCTTTCCTATCCTCTACATCATCTCGAACTAAATCTATTCTTCAACATCCCTAACCCATCCGGTGTAATGGGTCCGATGAAACCTCCCTAAGGATTCTTGGAAAGAAATTCCTTCTCGTAAAGGAATCGGCTCTTGCAGATGAGCCTGAGCTTCTTAAGGAACTAATTGATGCGTATTTGCTAAGAAGACTCATATTAGGCTCATTCGAAGAGACAATTATCTTAATAGCGTAATCGGAGGAAACAACCTATCTATCCGGGAAAAGGAAGTAATCAAAAGGCAAAACTCAAATCCTTTCAACAAAATTTAGGCGAAAATACGTTTGTCGACTACATTGCAAAGGGTGTATCTCGGAGATGAGGCACCGGAGGAGGTGGAGAAATCGAGAGGAGGTGAAGGAGAAGGAGCAAGAAAAGGTGGAAGTGATTGAGAAAGGAGATGAGGTAGAAGAACATGAGGGAATGACCGGTGCAATCGCCGATGAGCCACTGAAATGGATACGGTGAGGAGGCACAAACAGAAAGGTGTGTCGGGACAAGTACAAGCCGAGGTAGAATCGAAGTGCCAACTACTTCAATGCACCGGGCAGATTCTCCTCCACTCAAAGTGGTAGTGACTTTCTAATTGAGGAGATAGATTTAACCGTATCTTCTCCATCTCAAGAGACCGCCTTGCCCTCCATATCTCGCGTCGTATCCGAGGTGGCGGCTTTGAAAGAAGAGATTGCTAATCGAAGAATGCTTGTCCGAGTGCCTTTCAGCTTGTTCCAAGTGTCATCACATCATCCATCAAAGAAAATGTAGAGGCGGCTATTCACGAAAAGACTAAGATAGATCTCTACTTTTCTCGGCATTAGACACGAGGAAAACATGGTCAAGGTTAAGGGAGATTGCTTAGGAGGAGAAGGCTCAAGGAGAATGGGTCCGACAAGATGTCCTAAATGCATACTCCCGATCGGGGACACCGTCGAAGATCAAGTCAAAGAATCTGGATCGCAAAGGAGGCGTCCTTTTCTCAAGTACTAAAAATGAGCTGGCCATGGAAAAAGACAGACAAACAATATTCTCAAGAACTATATCGAAGGCGAGTTCCGACAAGCTGAGGTTGCACAAAAGAAAAGATATGACCAGCTTGAGCGTAAGACATGTTTTGTAAGGGAAGAACTCATGGGCCAGATTACACAAGTAGCCACTATCTCGCAACACCCGATTTGCTGATGTCAAAAAGGGGGAAGATAGTGAGCTCAAGAAAAGGGTGGATTTGCAAGATGATCAACTCTGGCCTTGAATCTCGACTAGAAGAGCTGTCGGAAGAATTGTTGAAATCGGAAGAAGAGAGGAAGAAGGCAAATGATGAAAAGTCTCAGAGAGTATTGAGGAGACTTAAAAGGAGGACAAAGACGACCGAATCCACCGAATCCGAGCCCAAGCACGAAACACGGGAATTGCAACCTATCGCTGATCCTATCCCCGTCCTATCAATTAAATCTCCTCATCCTCATCCAAAGCATTTGTGAAAGCTAAGGCTTCAAGCCAACCTTAAAAGACCCAAGTCTGAAATAGAGGAGGAAGAAAAAGTTACAAGAGGAGGAGGGAAGAAAATGAGAAATACAAAAGGAGGGATGCCAAAAGGAGAAGGGAGCAGGAGAAAGCGGCAGGGAAATTTTATGACCGGAAATAGAGGAAGTGGGTTGAGACAAGTAGGGATGAGCAAGGGGTTGAAGTCTTCAGACCATTTCATCGAAGCCGGATGTTGTGCCCAAAGAAATCTTGCTGATGGGAGATCGTGAGATGTGGAGATCTTACGAGGCGTAATGGATTTTTGCTTTCCATGTCCTGTAAGAATATTAAGTGGGGTGGAGGAGAACATCGCGTTCCATGTCCGGTTAGAAGAGAAGGACTCCAAATTCTACCAATACCCGATCGACCTTGCTCACAAAGAATTCAATGCAGATGTAGTCGCACCCGCCTACTCACCGATGGAACCTCCTAGGACGAGAGATGGCCAGCTAGATCATGAACGAGTAAAGCAATTGATTATAAAAGTCAAGTCAAGCCGACCTAGTCAAGGAGGGGAGACAGTGTGTCTCAAAAAGAGAATCTCTCGATCGTTGAGTATACCGTAAGAAGACAGTGGTACGATTAAGTCTATCTTATACTACATGTCCGATTGTCTCGATCTCGATGAATATGAGAATGTGTAAGTCTTGTGAATCATATGTGAATACATGATTGAACTATTCTCATAAACTTGGTGGTTTAACTAACTTGTCTTATTCTTAAGCTTCTAAATAATTCTTGATATAATTAACTTGTTTATAATTTCATAACACCAACTCATCTGAAACACTCGTGATCTTAATCTTCATATTTACGTGCGATTATCTCGACTTCAATTATGTTACTTGAAGAATCTTGTTGCTCGACAATTTGACTATGATCATCTCGATTATGAAGTTTAATGATAGATTGTCCGACTAAGTGACTTATTTGTATACTTTGTAATATTCTTATAATCAAGAGTACTAACACTTTTCTTTTCTTGAGCTATGTTTTAACATCATCAAATAGGGGAAATTGTTAGGAAGAAAGTTGTAGCTAGTTTTGATGAGTTAAAATGTAAAATAGGATGACCAAATTGAGTACCTTGTATAGACAAATTAAGTAAGTAATAATATGTAAATAAAGTTAAGTACAAATATTAGATAAGGATATTCAAGAAGTCGACAAGGACAAGAAATCGACAAGGACGAGAAATCGACATAGACCAAATCGATGAAGACAAAGGATGATGAGGTTAAGAACGATAAACAATCATCAAGACAAGGAACGAAGACGAAGACAGAGTGAGTAAAAAAGAAGACAATGAAGTGTTAGGAATTTTCACCCAAGTATCAAGAAGCGATTATAACTAACCAAGAAGAAGTTATAAGATTGATTAGACTGTTATAACCGACTAAAATGAACTTTCGAGGAAGTTACAACTACCAAGGAAGATCTCTATAAATAGGGATTAAAATTAGAATAGAGTTAATTTTTTTGAATCTTTAACTTCACAGCCATTCACTCACATTCTATACACACAACTTTCAAATATTGTAATCACGCGCACAAACGTTTTATACGTTTCAGCTTCTTAGTGTTTGTAGAACACTTTTCATAGATCATCTTCAAGCCATTGATTTTAAGAAATTAGGAAGAAATTGTTGTAAGGCTAAAGATTCACGTTGTAAGTAAGTAAGAAGAAAGAAGGAAGATAGTAAGTGAAGACCCTTCTTCAAGTTGAAGGAGGAGAGTGGACGTAGGATCGCTTGATCCGAACCACTATAAACTACCGTGTTCTTTCTCGCTTTTCATTTACTTATTTGTTCATATTAATTTTAGTTTATAATCAAAGTTTAATTTCCGAATTCAAGTTAGACAAATTATCGGTGTGCTTTTGATCCGAATAAAGTTGGGTTTAAAACTAATCCCATTACTGTAACTTTGGTGTTTTGGATAAGTTTTGAAGATTTGTAAAATCGAAAAATCTATTCAATCCCCCTTCTAGATTTTTCCTAGAAGGTTGATTCAAGTTTTCTTTAATATACTCAACTAAGTGGGACCAACATTTTCTAAGTGTTGGTAATCCTGATAAAACCTTTAAACTTGAAATTTTTTTAAAATCCTTTTGAATTTTTTTTTCTTAAGTATGAGTTGGTGCTCTTATGTGAACTTATCCGAGTAAAAGGTGCTTATGTGCTTATCTCGATTATCTTGAATAATCTTGACTAACACCAACCGTGAGTTTGCTTCTTTCTTGTAGTTTTAACTTAATCAAAAAGGGGGAAATTGTTATATCGTGTTTCTAGTTTTGATGAGTTAAAGTGTATAGACTAGAACAAATTCATGTAAATAAGATGACCAAATGAGAATGTATAGAATAGCCGATGTAGTGAGCATTAGTAGTAGGATGATCGGACTAGGTAAAACTAATAAAGTCACCGAGGTCAAGAAAGTGAAGGTCATCTCAAGACAGCCTTGAAGAAGTCATCTGTTGGAGAGAATAATGAAGAGCACAAGACGAGGTCAAGACCCGGTTGAGTAGAATAAGAAAGGCGAGTCTTCACCAAGTCACAGGAGACGACTAACTCAAGATTAGTCAAGACGAGACGGTTTTCAAAAAAATTTGTTAAGTGATTTTTAGTTTGTTACAACAAACTAACCATCTTACAAGCTTATAAATAAGAGTAAGCTTAATTCTAAAAAGAATTCTTAGCACTTATAATTCGATATTCACATTTTCAAAGCACTCACGAGTTTCCAAAAAGTTTTTCTTAATTTTTTAAGTGTTTAAAGAACACTTCCCTATATATCTTCAAACACATTCTCGCACCGTATCTTTCTCGATTTTCTAGATAGATTGATAAGTTTGAAGATAGGTCAAGAGGAAGATCATCAAGTTGTTGTAATTGTATTCTCCAAAGAAATTAGTAAGTGAGTAAATAGTCGAGGCCCTTCTTCAAATTGAAGGAGGAGAGTGGATGTAGGATCATTTGATCCGAACCACTATAAATCATGTGTCTTTTACTTTCTCGAATTTATCATTCTCGTTGATAATCAATTGTTTGAATAAAATTAATTTCATCGCTTAGATACTAATTCAAAGATTGAGTTAAAATTGTTTCCGCCGATCATCTCTCGGTTTCTTGAATTGATAATCTGAATTTTGGGAAAAATTTAGATAATCTATTCAACCCCCTTCTAGATTATCTCTGGAAGATGTACTTAGCTACTATTAAACACTCAATCTCGGGTCCAACAAAGTAATTTTATCTCGTTGAATTTACCTCGACTTCCCTCATGCTTGCTATCATCGTCTCCATCACAGCCTTCTACCATTCTCTTCGTCTTCTTCTTCATCTTCTTGGAGAAGGCAGACTTCATCTTCTTTTCAATCTTGGCGAAAATCAAAGAGAAGGCAGATGCAGTGGCTCAGTCATTGTCGTCATCCTCGGATGAAGGCTCGACGAGAAGGGGGTTTGTGGTCTTTGTTGAGGGTGGTGGAGGAGAAGGGGAGCGGATCTCGTATATTTTGGAGAAAGGAATAGGAAGGAGTTGGGAGAGGTGTCGATTGGACTTGAGGGAGTGGCGTGGTTTGAGTTTGTGGGAGGGGAGTAGATTGGGTTTTAGGAAGGGAGATGGGAGAGGATGATTGTAGAGTAGATGGGGTTTGGCAGGTGATGATGGAGTTTGTTGGATGTGGGATGATGTGGGTTGATCGGATGATGGAGTACGTGTGGTGGTTTGGTCGGTGGGGTGGAGGTTGGGATTTGTATGGTTGGGGTTGGTGTTTGGACTCATGTGGGTGACTGTGGCAATTGTAAAGGCTCCGAGGTGCCACCGGGCACACCTCTTCATTGCCGGGAGGGGATTGGGAAGAGATAGAGAGGGATGAGTTGGTACCTTCTTCCCTAATGGGAGATAGAGCAACTTCCATAGCAGGGATGGAGGCACCTCGACTTGGCTAACCTCACCGCTATCTCAAGGATGGGCACCTCCTCTGCCAAGAATGTTGTCTCCTGACCGCCGCTCCACCTCCTCTCGCTTGTGAGGAACCCTCATCGGACGATCAAGATGACCTGGATCTCCGCCTCTTGGATGCCCTTGATTTCCTCCTCAACCTCCTCTCGAAGAGGAACCTCATCCTGCTTTCTTCTCTTGAGCTACCTTTGCGGGAACCTCCTCAACTTCGGGCCGTGGAGTGGCCTCAAGCACGTGAGTTGGTTTCCTTGCCGCCTCTTCTGCAGCTTGCTAACCTTTGATTACGAGCCTCATCTCGACTCGTCATCCGAATCAGAGCATTCCCCAATCTTCTCATTCTTGGACAAAATCCCCTTTTATCTAGAAAATTTCTTCGTCCCCACACTCCAGCCTACCACTTTGTTCATGCCTCCAATCAATACAATAATTTTATTAAATAGGCTTATCTGTAGTGAGAGTGGTCCATTCTCCGGTGATGGGATCAAACGTCAATCTCCCCTTTTCTTCCTTCAGCCTCTTTATCAGCAACTCCACCCAGCTTAACTTGTACTCCGTCGGTGATTGCTCGCATACAACACAATCTGGGTTTTGACAACCCATCATGTGAACTCGATCACCCGGAATTGACTTCGTTACTATTGTCATCGAAGTCGGAATTTCCTTCTCAATAAATTCTTCTTCAAGTCCCTTCTCGTTCTCTGCTTGTTACCCGAGCCACCAAGTCAAATGACTCCTCCCGGACATCCTCTTTGTAACTTAGTGGGTTCACAACTTCCATTGATGTATTAAAAATTCTGCAATTGCTTCCGGTGTATGACAGTTGGGTACCATGTACCTCCGTATCAAAACCATCATCGAATCCTTCATATTTACCAAAAATTCAGCTCCTAACAAATATAGGGTTTTGTTTTGTTTCGATTTCAGAGAACATAACCCTTTGAGTTGCGACCCTTCGAGTAGTTGGAGAACTTCAGCAGACTCCCTATCCCTCGTCGTCTCGATTCGACGTACATTTCTCGCTTTTAGTTTACTCTTGAATATGTCAATATTCATTTTGAGATTGGACTTTGAAGATGATATGAAGGTGGGTTTAGAAAGTTTAGAGATCTTGGAGAAAGATGCCATTTTTCAAAAATTTTGAAGTAAAAACTCGAGAGGATTTGGCAGAAATTAGGGTTTAAAATTTGTAAAAGTGAAATTTGAATCGGAGAAGGTAAGTTTTTAAATGAAAGAGAGAGAGAGGGAAATCCGGAGAAAATGGCTATGTGGCATGATCGATTTAATCTTGATCGTTAATTTGTATGTGGCGCGTGGAGTATATCAACGGATATATATGATAGTCGCTTCACCTCCGGCGCGTGGCATTAACTCGGCTTAGGAATTATAAAAGTAACCGCCCAAGCTATGGATTAGATGGCTAATAGGGGTTACTTTATGTAGAGATAGTAAGTATACCGACGTAAGCGAAATATACCTTTCTTCGCATAAAGGTTTCCCTATTTCAGATCGGGTTTTATCAGACTTGGTAAAAAATGACCTTGTCTTAAATTTTAAAAATTTCTCCAAGTCCGATTATTTTGAAAAACAAAGAATTTTAAGATCCGAGTTAATTTCATGCCTTTATTTTAAATAAAATAAGTCGATATTCAAATATAACTAGTATATAAGAATATGAAACTCACTGGAGTTTTTCAAAAAGACAACTCGCCTAAAAAATTTTGAAACAGATGAGCCGTAAGAAAGATTTTTGAAAACTATTTTCGTAAAGAGAACAAGAAAAGGTTTTGTTTAGATAAAGAGGTCTTTCTGATGAGAAGGTTTAGACCGATCTAACAATGCTGTTTATAACCCGTTCTGAAGAAACAAAAACTTGAGAAACCATTAGTAGCTAGTGTAAGTCGGACAAGTTACATAGACTCATCCGATTCTTAGCAAAATCAGTTGACTATGTTTTTGTCTGATTTACTTAATGTCGAATAAGAAATTATCAAGTTAGACAAGGTCAATATGACTAATCTTTGATTCTTGATTCCTTTGAAAGGAAATCAATGATATCGGCTCTATGATTATCTTTTGACACATACCAAGTCCGATAATTCTTTCTAGACATGATTTAAAGAAAATAAAGATAAATAATGTACAAGATACATGCAATAGAAGTCATAAATCAGCTAAGGATGCATCAAGTAATCTTAATTCTAAACATAATTCCTTATATCTAGACTCACTAAAGGTTTAGTCAAAATGTTAGCTCTTTGAAAATCACCAAAATCTTTTCTAGTCTCGATGTCACCTTTCTCAACATGATCTCGTATAAAGTGATGTCGAATGTCTACGTGCTTGCACCTAGTATGTAAGACTGGTTTTGGGTAATAGCTATGGCACTATTATTATCACAAAAGTTTGGTACATCTTTGGTGATAATATTATAGTCCCATAGCCGTTGACTAATCCACATGAGCCGTGAACAACAACTTCCAAATGCCATACACTCAGATTCAATAGTGGAAGTAGCTACAGAGGTTTGTTTCTTAGACAACCATGAAATCACCTTACTTCCTAGAAATTGGCAAGTTCCAGAGGTAGATTTCCTATCTATCTTGCACCCACCAAAGTCCGAATCTGAGTATCCCGACAACTCAAAATTATCATCAGCTAGATACCACAAATCCTACATTTATTGTACCTTTTAGAAACTTAAGAATCTTCTTAGCCGCCTCAAGATGACTCTTCTTTGGCTTTGCTTGAAACCGTGCACGTACACCCACCGCAAAAGATATGCCGTGTCTACTAGCGCTTAGATATAATAACGAACTTGTTGATCCAGAGATTGAGTGATTAAAACGAGCTTAGATCGCCTCCTAGTGATAATCTAGAAGGGGGTTGAATAGATTATCTAAATCTTTTTCAAAGATAAGATTATCTATTCAAGATATCAAAGCCGAATAGCGAAAACAATTTTAAACTCAACCTTTAAAGGATCAAAAGCAATCTGAATTAAATCTGAAATTAATTTGTTTGAGTAGTTGATTAACAACAGATGAGTAAAAATAGGAAGTAAAGAACACCGGGATTTATAGTGGTTCGGATCAAACCGATCCTACATCCACTCTCCTTCTTCAACTTGAAGAAGGGCCTCGATGACTTACTTTCTTACTTACTCACCGAGTTACAATTACAATGCTATGAAGATCTTCTTCCCGAATCTTCCTTCAAACGATCAAACTAACTAAGAACTAGTAAGATACGGTGCGGGGAAGTTTGAAGATATATAAGAGTGTTCTATAAACACTTAGAAACTTATGAAAATACTTTGAAAACTTGTGAGTGCCTTTTTGAATTCGTGAAATATTGTATTGTGAATGCTAAGCGTTCTTTTCGTAATCGTGCTTACTTCTATTTATAAGCCTATGAAACGGTTAGTTTGTTGTAACAAACTAAAACCGTTTAACAAACTTATTCTTGAAAACCATCTTGACTTTAGCCGATCTTGAGTTAGTCTTCTGGGCCGACTTGGTGAAGTCTTGCCTTTCTTATTCTACTCAACTCGGTCTCGACCTCGTCTTGAGCTCTTCATTATTGTCTCCAACAGATGACTTCTTCAGGATCGTCTTCGATGACCTTCTCTTTCTAGACTTCACTGATTATACTAACCTCACCTAGTCCGATCACCAAGACTAGTGTTCATTACATCACCGTGTTAGGATGTATACTATAGTATGAACATCTTTTTGATATGAGATTCGTTATGATCAAAACACTTGCTTTTTATGATTGTTACATATATCATTGTTTTTGTCAGCATTAGTCTATATTGTAGATAATATGGTGTGTGGTGTCACACGTAAGATCATGCTATCGATTCCTTATAGATTTTAAATAATAGCTCACAACCAAGATGGATTTGGACAAACCATTGGAATGGTTGTGGTGTAATTTGGTATTAGTCTATCTTGACTATAAGGTTACACTAGTACGTTTTGTATGTATTGAGCAGGACCATATGAGGTTGTTCAATTTGTACCGACTATATAAAAGAACAAGACCTCTCGTTATTATGGATGTACGTCCTTCTTAATCCCTATATAATAACAGGCACGTGTACTCGAGTTTGTTTCTTTAATTTGCCAATGGGTGAGATTTATTAAATCAATAGGCTCGGTGAATTGGGAGATAACACCGTTTATATGGTGGGCTCTGTTGATTATAGAAGAAATCGTGTCCTAATTATTTAGGATGATGATGTCCCCTTGAGGAGCTCATAAAGATTATCATGTAAACCCTGTGAGGTGGATTTAATCCGACATGATAATAAAGATGAGTGGTACTACTCTTGGAATTAGATATAAATTAATTAAGTTATCAAGAACTTATATAATTTATGGACATTCAATATCTTAAACACGGGAAATAAACGTACACATAATAAAGGAGCCCATATTGTAATATGGGATTAGACGGTAGTTCAATTATAACTCTTTAGTGGACCGAGTTATAATTGATGGGCTTAAGTTGTAATGCCCTGAATTCAAAAAGTCGACCTTCGGGTCCGACGTCCTAAACCCGAGTCGTCACTTAGTGAAACATAAAAATCGAGCTTAAAATTTCTTTTGAATAACAAATGATTAAGTTGCAGCGGAAAAATTTCAAAAAAAACACTTTACTTGGAAGAAAAGAAACTCTTTTATTATAATAGGTTATTATCTACTTTGAACGAAACCATCTAATCGAGTACAACTCCCGTGGGGAGATAATAACATAAAATTAGCAAAGTATTCATTACAAAAGATTAAAAGTTACTAAGACGATTTATTTATTTAAAAGGGGGAGTGGGAAGCGGTCGCCTACCGCAGCCTCCCGGCCTCATTCTCGCAACCCGAAAATATTAAGTTTGGGGTATGAGATAAAATCTCAATGGGTGACCTATATCTGTTATACGATTGACAGAAAACCCGAAATAATTGAATCTTTTAATCTTGTCATATTTAGTCATTCGTTACGGCATTTAGCCCATTTGTACAAGGTAATCTTCGCTTATAAGATTTTCATCCTTTAACTTTTATTCGATTAAGAGATTCGTCTTTCTTTGCAACAGCTTAGTATATAAAAATAGCACATATGAAATGGCACGCTAGAACGTCCGATCCGCGTAATCACATTGTGGAATGGCACGTTAATACGTCCGAGACCCGTAATTCTCCGTCCCAAATGAGGTGGCACTAGTGGCATTTACGCACACAATCCAAACCCTCTACCATCCTTATTGCTCCCGTGAGGTGGCACTAGTGGCATTTCGCACACACTCCAAACCCTTTTCCGACCTTATTTTTCCCGTTTATACATATATATATTGGGCTTCGCCCTCCGCAGATCAATAGATCAATAGAGATACTAACTCGTATGTAATATAGGGTTTCACCCTCTCGCCATGTAAAATAAATAATCAAAGAAAAAGAAACTTGTTCTCATATATTCATATAGTTAGGAGTTGTGCATTTGCATGCTTTTGAGTTGTTCGCGTCTTTCGAAAAAAGCTGTTTTGTTTGATTCGTAAAAACCGACAACGATCCATATAACATTAATCGGCTATACAGATAGTGTCACCCACATGGAAAATTTTTAATAGAAAGTTTAACTTCTTGATTGCTTAGGCCTCTCGTACAAAAGTCTCAATCTCTGGTTCCGACCGTACTCTACCTAGCATAATCCGTATGTTTAGTTCGACAAATCTTTTGTCCATTAGAAACTTAGGTTCTTGATCTTATTGTGCAAGGATTTAAATGAAGAAGGGGTACTTTATTTTATCAAAAGCTTCTATGGGTTAAATCCTATGTCTAATGGCTTTGTTAGTGTACTACAGCTTTGTGGGCCCCGAATTTGGGACTTTCGGTTCCGTTCATTTTCCAGAAAAGCATGTAAGACACTCAAGTATATGCATTCATAAAGTATCATGTATAACATTCGATATTCAAACATGCTCGCATTTAAAAGTTTTGGCCATTTAATTTATCAAGCACTAGTCAATTGAAGAAACAATACCTATATATGCATAAATAAAATAAAATACTTAGACTCGTTGGAAAATTATGAAATTTTAGTATGTTGTGCATCTTTCAGTGTAGAACAAAGTTTATTAAGGGTCCGAGTTCATTTGACTTACGAAACTATAGCAGGTTTTGCAGTTAGGACTCTAAATATTAGTTTCGGCAAAACAGTGACCCTAAATTTATAAAATCCTAACTCTTGGTAGAAATATCCAAAAATTATGAAATTAAAACATGTTATGCATTACTCAAATATGAAGAACTTTTATTCAGGGATCTAAGCCATTTGACTTACGGATTCTGCCCAGAAAATTCGTGAACATTCAATCTATCGTTTGGCTTGGTTACTGGACATGTCTTACGAGAAAATTCATAACTTATTGGATACTCGTTTAAAAATCACCAAATTTAAGAATCTTATTATAAAAAGGTTTTAGGAAATTCATGAATTTTCCCATGATTTATGCAATAGCATAACTGGAAAAATAAATTCGTGCAACACAGAATAACCCTATGCGTCGAACGTCGACCAGGTACTCAGAAAACGAATTTTATCTCATAAAGTACTAAAATAAATATTATGATTTTTAACTATTTTTACAACACATCAAGGGGAACATCCCAGATTTTTCCTAGAATTTTATAACTATCAGAAAGGGGAGAAATAAAAGAAATGATTCACTGCTCCCAGTTTCGGATTACTTCCGACACATAATCTTTCACGATTTTATTCTCAGTCTACAAAATTCCAGTGACCACGAAATTTTATTATGTCATTCTAAACTTCAAAGTATTCATCTATGAATTTTTCCATGATTTTTAAACGGGTGGAAAGGGTTCGAACAAATTTTACAAAAACGGGTCAGTGGTTAGGGTTTGATTTCGGCAGCTTCATGTTTTGAGCATAGCTTCACTATTTTGACTCCAAACACCAAAATTCCAACTCAAGCACTCCATATAAGAACATATTATGTGAAAAGGGGTTCTTAGGGCCTCATATAATATTTTTTCCTGAATTTCTAAGCTTAAGAAGACGCATAAGACTTAAGTGGGGGTTAGGGACTTACCCTTGAAGAAATTTCCTCCTTTTCTTGAGAGCCCCAAAGCTTTTCTTTTGTGTAGAAGATGAAGAGGGCAGCCACTCTATTTATAGAGGAGAAGAGGGAGAGGGACGGCTGATTTGGGTGGTGGGGAGGGAAATAAGGAAAAACATAGGCCTAGGAGTATACCTATCTAGGATTTTTGGAAGATATTTGGTTAATAGGTGCTAGCTAGTCTCACTACTCTTACTTACTCACATGGCCGGCTGTTTTGGGCGTTTTGGGCTGTCCTTTTGGCAGCCCACTCTTTAAAAACAGTATTGTGATCTTGACGTTGAATTTTCGGTATTTTTCGGTTCGAGTTTCGACTCAAATATAGTAAATGCGCATCGGATAAAAGATCGCTTTTATTCTCGTTTTCTTCCATATTTCCCCATTGCTTTTAAATTTTAAAATTTGAAATTTTTAATAAACGAATCCGAATTACGAATACAAATTGAAAAGGATTTTGAATTGGGACCGCTTGTCAAGAGAAGAAAAATTAGAAAACCACATATAAAATTAAAATTAGAATATATAAATCCCTAAACATTAGAAAGATAAATTATAAAATCCTATAGTTGGTTTGGGTTATTACATCCTACACCCCTTAAGAGAAATTTCGTCCCCGAAATTTACTTGCTTAAATTAAAGACACGCACGGGTACTTAGCTAAGATTTCATCTTCTCTTTCCCAGTAGCTCCTTCCTTCCCATGTCCTGCTCCATTGAACCAAGACTAGAGGAACTTCCCGGTTCCTTAGGGTATGAAACTTTCTTTCCAAGATAGCGACATGTACTTCTTCGTAAGTTAGGTTGCGGCTTAGGCTCAGATTCTTAAAATCGACAACATGGTCTGGTTCACTCAAGTACTTCCCGAGTGTGGATACGTGGAACACATTGTGCACATGGGACAACTCCGGTGGCAGCGCTTACTCGGTAAGCTACGCTTCGACCTTGTCCAAAATGTCAAATGGTCCTATGAAGCGAGGTTTCAACTTACCCTTCTTTCCAAAACGAACTAACCCCTTCATTGGCGCAACTCTTAAGAATACCTTGTCCCCGACTTCAAAGTGTAAATCCGTTCTCCGTATATCAGCATACGACTTCGACGGGGTTGAATCTATGAATTGATGAGAAGAAGATCTTTCTTTTCTTACGAGATTTCGCCTCTTGTGCTATCCGGATCTTTTCCCCGATCCGTGAAATGGTCTCCACCGATTGCTCCACTAGTTCGGGTCCTAAGATTTTCCAAACTCCAACTTCATCCCAACAAATAGGCGATCTACACTTTTTCCCATAAAGTGCTTCGTATGGCGCCATCTGTATTGTCGATTGATAACTGTTATTATAAGCAAATTCCACCAAAGGAAGGTTAGCTTCCCAACTTCCTTCGAAATCTAGAGCACAAGCTCTCAACATGTCTTCCAAGGTTTGAATTGTCCTTTCCGATTGACCATCTGTCTCGAGGATGATACGTGATCTTTGAAGTTTAGCTTCGTCCCTAAGGCTTGTTGCAAACTTCTCCAAAAGTTTGAGGTGAAACGAGGGTCTCTATCTCAAACGATCGAGATCGGCACACCATGCCCGACTACTTCAGCTACATACAATTGAGCAAGCTTATCCATTGAATAGGTCATACAGATGGGAATGAAATGAGCCGATTTAGTGAGTCTATCCATTACGACCCATATCGCATCGTGATTCTTCACCGTCTTGGGAAAACCAGTGACAAAATCCATAGCGATATTCTCCCATTTCCATTCCGGTATTTCTAATGGGTTCGTAACCCCGATGGTCGTTGGTGGTCCGCTTTAACTCCGCCGACAGTTAGACATTTCCTTACAAAATGAGCTATTGACCTCTTCATGGCTCTCCACCAAAAGGTTTCCCGTAGCTCGGTACATCTTCGTCTCTCCAGGGTGTACGGTGTATGGTGTGTTGTGAGCTTCTCTCATGATCTCATTCATCAATTGCTCCTTTCTTGGCACAAAGATTCTATTTCCAAATATCAAGGTTCCGTCGGGACTTACGATGAAACCTGAATAGTCCCTTTACGTGCCCATTCTTTCATTCCTTTGAGGAATTTATCACTCTTACGTGTCTCTTTGATTCTTTCTCTTAAGGTCGGTTGCACGGTGAGCGCGAAAATCATCTCCTTTGCGCAACAATGATTAGAGAATTCTAACTTCATTCGGAAAAAATCCCTAATCAGCGACTCTTGTTCGGTTGGCATGGCGCTGAGCGTTGCGCTTTCCTTTCTACTCGGTGCATCGGCCACAACGTTAGCTTTTCCAGGATGGTAATGGATAGTGCAATCGTAATCTTTTACCAGTTCGAGCCACCTTCTTTGGCACATATTTAGTTCCTTTTGCGTAAAGAAGTATTTGGAGGCTCTTGTGGTCGGTATAGATCTCGCACTTACTACCATACGGGTAGTGTCTCCATATCTTTAGCTTGTGAACCACACTGCTAATTCCAAGTCATGTGTGGGATAATTTTGTTCGTGAGTCTTTAGTTGGCGGGACGCATATGCAATGACCTTTCGATTTTGCATAAGGACACATCCCAATCCCGATAAGGACGCATCATGTAGATGACAAACCTCTCGGATCCGTCGGGAATGGTCAACACCGGCGAGGAAGTTAATTTCTTCTTGATTCTGAAATTTTTCCTCACGGGTAGGCGTCAGCACAAACTTTTCATTCTTCTTTGTTAAATGTGTCAAAGGCTTTGCAATGCGTGAGAAATCCTGGATAAAACTCCGGTAATATCCTCGCCAAGCCTAGGAAACTCCGTATTTCGTTGACATTAGTTGGAGTCTTCCAGTCCATTATGGCCTCCAACTTTGCGGGGATCCATCTCAATCCCCTTTCTTGAGATTATATGACCTAGAAACATGACTCGATCAATCCGAGTCGCACTTGCTGAACTTAGCGTACGGTTTCTCACGTCTTAGTGTCTCCAATGCAGTCCCGAGGTGTTCTTCGTGTTGCTTTTCGTCCTTCGAGTACACGGTATGTCGTCGATGAAGACAATGACGAACTTGTCCAAGTACTGATGGAATACTCGATTCATCAAATCCATGAAGATCATGGGGCATTCGTCACTCCAAAAGGCATGACAAGAAACTCATAATGTCCATACCTTGTCCCGAAAGTTGTCTTTGGGATATCACTTTCTTTAACTTTCGGTTGGTGATAGCCCGACCTCGTATCGATTTTCGAGAACATTACTGCGTGTTTCATTGGTCGAACAAGTCCTCAATTCTTGGGAGATTGGTTTAACCCTCTATAATCGATACACATTCCGAGTGACCCATCCTTCTTTTTCACAAAAAGTACGGTGCTCCCCAAGGTGACACGCTTGGGCGGATGTACTTTTTATCCACTAATTCTTGCGGTTACTCCTTTAGCTCCTGCAATTCCTTAGGTGCCATTCTATATGGTGACTTTGACACGGTGTAGCACGGTGTTAAGTCGAGGGTAAATTCTACTTGGCGATCTGGTGGCAATCCGGATAACTCTTACGGAAAAACGTCGGGGTATTCTCTTACGATTCACACTTCGCAGGCAAGTTTGTATTTTTAGCCGTTGTTGATATGCTGATTAAGTATCCTGGTTTGTCTCTGCGTAGTAGCTTCACACGACTTTTATTGCAAAGATCATCCTTACTCCGGTTCGGCTTCGTCCCATTGAAGGTGATACGCTGGCCGCTCATTGTTTCAAAGTCTATCTCCCTTTCGAACATCTTATGACAACCTTATTTTTCCTTAACCAATCTATCCCTAGGATTATATTGAAATCTTTCATCCTTAGGATGTGAAGATCAGATTTTACTTCATGTTCACCCAAGTTTATACTCACTCCCATTACTTGTTATTGAATGTTTAGTACATCCCCGATGGAATACCGACATTCAAGGGTTCTCCATCAACACTTTCCAAATTAAGGTTTTTCTTAAACCTTTCGACATAAAGGAGTGTGAAGCTCCAAGATATCAAACAAAACATGAGCAGGTAAACCAAGTACTAGCAATGTAAGCTGTCATGGTCTCATGGAGAGCCGGGTCCTCCAAACCTTCCTCATCCATAATGGCATTCACACAGGCACGCCCCTTTGTCCCCGAGCGGGGATTTTTCCTCTTGGTGGCCCGGGAAGACAGAAATTGCCACCGGGTGGTCTGGCAAACGGTAGTTGTTGGCCGGTGGACGCACTTGGTTCCTTAAGGCTGGCGGCGGTCCATTTGTTGCACAGGGGCATTCATAGGCCTTATGCCTGGTTGGTGGCACTTGAAGCATGTGCCAGCCCCCTTGAGCATGGTCCCGCATGTGGCCTTCTCGCAGTTAGAACAAAGCGGTGGGGGTCTTGGTCCGAAGGCTGCTTCCTCCTTGAAGCGGACCATTGTTTCTTTTGAAGTTCGGTGGTCCATTCCTATTCACCGAAAGTGCGGTGAAGTCTGTTTAAACTCAAGCCCTAGACCGATGGATACAATCAAGGCACGATCAAAAACTTCACCATAGGTCGAGAGTTTCAAACCAGCTACGACTCCTCCGATCTCTAGTCTTAAGCCTCTTTTGAATTTCCTCGCTTTCCTCTCATTTGCCTCCACCAGGTGTGGAGCATAGCGAGACAGTTTGTTAAACCACTTTTCGTATTCGATTCACGGAAAAGAGTTCCTGCTTTGAGGTTCACAAACTCAACCTCCTTCTCGGTCCCGTAGGGCCTGGGAAAATACCTCCTCATAACACTTGCTTGAAATCCCCCAAAGTAAAAGCTTCTCTTTCACCGGTAGTCATAATATGCTCATGGGCCTCCCACCACCGAGTGGCATCCTCGGCCAAATTGAAACCGGGCACACGAAACTTTTTGCGCTTTAGTCAATGTCATATGGCGAGAAAATTCGTTCCATCTCGAGATCCACTCCTCTGTTCCCATTGGTCCATCGTAGCCCTTACGTGCAGGTGGTTGCGGTCGGTGGAATTGTTCGACAATCGAGTTTGCATGGGGGTGGTGGGGTGGTGCATGGGCAGGTGGTGGTGGTGGTGTTTCTTTGCATGAAATTTTGCAGGAATTGAAAAATTCCGTGCCATCTCGGCTCCGGATGCAGCGAGTGGAACTTCGGCGTCCTCTGAGAACCCTCGGATGGTTCTCGATTAGTGCGGGTTTTTCGCTTTGGCGGCATCCTAGGGTAGGGTGTTGGTCCCGGAATGTTGAGTTGATAAAAACTTTGAGTTAGCTTCCTAGAACAAAATCTAGTTTAATTGTTAGCACAAGATTGTTTTGATGAGTTAAAAGACTATTCCGGATGAGCGAGACTATGATAAACAACCGTGAAGACTAAGTTCTAGTACTAAGCCGATTAGATCTGGTCAAGGGTAGCTCAAGTCGGTGAAGACTAGAATTCACAAGTCATCTCAAGACAAGCTCAATTCTAGTCATGCGTAGGAGACGATCATGAAGAGCTCGGGACGAGGTCAAGACAAGCCGAGTAGAATAAGAAAGGCTAGTCTTCACCAAGTCAGCTATGAGACAGTAGGAAAAATCAGCCGAGGTCAAGAGCGGTTTACAAGATTAAGTTTGTTAAGTTTCAAGTTTGTTAGAACTAACTAACAAACTAAGCTGTCTTCTCGAGACTTATAAATAGGACTAGATTTTATTTTTCAAAACACTTATGCATATTCGATTTTTCACACTATTCACTACTCGATTTCAATCACAATCTTTTCAAGAGAGTTCTCAAAAGTTCTAAGTGTTTTTAGAACACTTTTCTTGTAATCTTCAAAATCCAATACACACCGTAATAGTTAGATTTTAGAGAAGGATTTAGGAGATTGAAGATTTGAAGATTTGTACTTGTTGTAAGTTGTAAGTGAAAGTGAGAAAGTAAGTAGTAAGCGAGTCCCTTCTGTGATTGGAGAAGGAGAGTGGATGTAGGATTATTAAAATCCGAACCACTATAAATTCAGTGTTATTTCTTGCTTTCTTTAATTTACATTCTATTTACAATATTGTTTATTCAAGATTAAAGTTCTAGAATCTTAACTAAAATCGAATATCAACCTTGCTTTTGATCTTGGTAAAAGTTGAGTTATCAATCATTTTCCATTGTGTTTAATCGATATTTTGAATTGATTTTGAAAGATTTGAAAAATCTACAAAATCTATTCAAACCCCCTTTCTAGATTTTGTTCTAGGAAGCTAACTCAAAGTTTTTATCAACTCAACATTCCGGGACCAACAAGTGGTATCGGAGCGGTGTTAAGTCATTACGATATTGATTTTAGGTCTTGAACAAGATTCTGAAATTATCTTGATTTTCTTCATTATCTTCTTTTACTAACAGTGCTACTAATAAGCTTTTGTGGAGTATTTTGTTCTTTGTTTCATCATGTCATCGGGGAAAAATAAAAAGTCTAGGAATCTTCCTGAATTTTCTATTGAAGAATATGATTCTTGGAAATTTAGGATGGAAAATCATCGAAGGCTATTCATGATAGGATGGAAGAGGTCCTTGAGGAAGGTCCTATAAAGTTTTATCATGGAGGCACCAAAGACTGAGGTGAGTCGGTGAATCAAGAACTAGACAAGAAAAGAAGAGTTACAGATTGACGAATGATGAAAGAAAGGTCCACAATCTTGACCAAGTAGCTCGAATCGAAATCATCGAGACTCTTAGTAAAGATTGGATAGAAAAGGTTAAGAGATGCAAAACAGCCAAAGAGATGTGGCAAACTTTAGCCAATGTTTGTGAAGGATCTGATCAAGTCAAAGAAAACAAGCTGTGATCGAGTCTTGCATACATTTGAAACATTCAAAATGAAAGAAAATGAGTCATGGATCAGTTTGATGTTAGGTTAACCAATCTTCTCAACAAAGCGGTGACCTTGGAAAGAATTATTCAGAGATATACACTTGTTGTAGTAGATGACTTTTCTAGATACACTTGGGTTATATTTCTTTTCAAGAAAAATGAGACTATGAACAAGATTCTGATCTATTTAGACAGATTCAGAATGAAAAGGGTGTTAATATTATTAAAATAAGGAGTGATAAGGGCACATAATTTTTGAATTCTTGTTTATCTAATTTTTTCAATGAGTGTGGAATTATTCATGAGACATCTTCAGCAAGAACTCCTCAACAAAATGGAGTAGTTGAAAGAAGGAATAGAACTTTGAAGGAAGCGGCCGGGAGCATGTTGGCTGAGTATAATACCCTCATAGGTTACGGGGTGAAGCCATCAATCTGACTTGCTATACCCGAGCAGATGCCTAGTTGTCAAAGACAAGGGTAAGACTCCTTATGAGATTTGGAAGGGTAAGATTCCAAGGATCTCATACTTCAAAACTTTTGGTTGTAAGTGTTTCATACATAACAATGGGAAATCTAAGTTAAGAACTTTTGATGCTAAAGCGGTGATGGAATATTCTTGGGATATTCTAATACTTCAAAGGCATTTAGAGTTTTTAACAAGACAACCTTTGTGTGGAGGAAACCCCTCATGTTATTTTTGATGAGTTGTATTCTGTTCAAATAAAGTGAATCAAATTTACTGAAAGTCTAGATAAAATTGAACTGTCCAAGACTAAACATAGAATTGTCTATCTACTTAGTCTTGATTGAGAATCGAGATGAAGAAGAATCCCCATCTGATAATCGAAGACAACTTCGATCGGACTCCATCGAAACAGACACCCTTGACATCGGTGATCGGCGGGGTCGGTGATGAAGGGGGAACGTCGGTGAGGTAGAGTCGGAGGAGTTGCCTACTGAAACTCAAGATGAGGATCCTTCTCCTCATATAGGCAAAAGGATGAGAAGCTATCATCCATCCGATCAGATTATAGGAGACCCATCTAGTAGTGTGCATACACGAATGATGCTAGACTACGAAAGTCTTTTAAGTTGTTATGTGTCGCTTCTTGAACCCAAGTCTATTGAGGAAGCCCTATCGGACTCAAAGCTGGATACTTGACCATGCGGGAAGAAGCGCATCGGTTTGAAAGACAAAATGTATGGGATCTAGTGGAAAGACCTTTACACGAAAGATTATAGGCACCAAATGGGTGTTTAAAAATAAAGCAGATGAGAACAATATTATTGTTCGAAATAAGGCAAGACTGGTTGCACAAGGTTATTCACGGTCGAGGGAATAGACTATGATGAAACCTATGCTCGATTGCGATTAGAGGCAATAAGATTGTTCTTGGCATTTCTTTGCATATAAATCTTTCAAAGTCTTTCAAATGGATGTTAAGTCTGCTTTTCTTAATGGTGTGTTACTTGAGGAGGTCTATGTAGAGCAGCCTCCTGGGTTTAAGATCAATAACAAGGTCTATAAACTCAACAAAGCTCTATATGGATGAAACAAGCTCCCGAGCACAGTATGATACTCTATACGATTTCTTGACATCAAATGGTTTTTCTAAAGGTAAGATTGATAGAACTTTGTTTAGAAAGGAAGTAGATGGTAACATCTTACTAGTTCAAATTTATGTAGATGACATAATCTTTGGTTCACCTAATCTGAAATTATGTGAAGAGTTTAGCATTCTCATGAAAAACAGGTTTGAAATGTCAATGATGGGAGAATTAACATACTTTCTAGGCTTACAGATTAAACAGATGAGTAAGGGTATATTTATACATCAGTCTAAGTATGCTAAGGATCCGATTGAGAAATTTGGAATGACAACTAGCAGAGAAGTTAAAATACCTATGGAAAATAACTTCTCAATGGATTCAGATGAGCGAGGGGATACCCACCGATGCAACGGAGTATCGTGGACTGATTGGATCTCTTCTCTCTCTCACTACAAGTAGACCAGACATAGCTTTTGCAGTTGGGGTATGTGCAAGATTTCAGTCTAATCCCAAGAAAACTCATCTGGAGACGGCTAAGAAAATTCTTAGATATCTCAAAGGAACCTTGCAAGTAGGGTTATGGTACCCGGTGATGACAACTTTGAGATGACAGTTATTGATTCAGACTTTGGAGGATGTAAGATTGATAGAAAATCCACTTCGGAACTTGTCAATTCTTAGGTAACAAATTAATTTCTTGGTTATCCAAGAAACAAACATCTGTTGCCACCTCTACAATCAAGCCGAATACATGACGGTGGAAGTTGTTGCTCTCAACTCCTCTGGATTAGTCAATGACTTAGAGATTATAATATTCAAACATCAGCTGTTCCTATTTCTTGTGATAGTAATAGTGCAATAGCAATGACTTACAATCTGATCTACATTCTAGATGTAAGCATATAGATATTATGCATCATTTCATTAGGGATCATGTTGAAAAGAATGACATTAGGATTGAGAAAATTGCCCTTTGAATCACAAAGAGCGACATTCTTACAAAACCATTAGCTGAGTCTAGGTTTAAAGAAATGTGCTTAGAATTAGGATTACTTGATGCATCTTTAGCTGGTTTCTAATTTGTGTGCATCTGTTTCCTTATTTCTTATCTTTTCTTTTCTTTAAATTAATGTCTAGAAAGAATTATCGACTAGATATGTGTCAAAGGACAATCAGGTGGCTGATATCATTGATCTCCTTTTAGGAATCAAGAATCAAGGATTAGTCATATTGACCTTATACGAATTGATAATTACTTGTGCGACATTGAGTAAATCAGACAAGGACACAATAGTCACCGATCTCACGAGAAAAGCAGATGATTATTGGCATCCTATCCGATTTACTTTAAGCGTCGATGGTTTCTTTTGAGTATATGTCTTTGCGAGAACAGTCACGAGATCATCTTGTTTCATCTCGTCTTATTCAAACTCCTTTATTCTGCTTTTTTTTAAAATAAAGCGCATTTTTCAAAAGCTGTTGAACAACCGTGTTTTAGAAAAGTAAGTCTGAGTATGTTTTGTCTAAACTTGTTTTAAAAGTGCTAAAAAGTTACATCTAAAGCTGTTGGTTTTGAATCAGGACGAGGTTACTTTATCGATGTCTTTCTAAACCCATCTATTTTTAAACCAATCTATTTTTCAAACTCATCTATTTAGAAAACCTTCGGTGGAAGTAAGATACCTCTTGGGCGTCGGGTATACTTACTTCTCTGCATAAAGTAACCTATATCGGTCAAATCAACGATCTATAAAGTAACTATTTACGCATTCCAAAGGCGATTAACATTCACGCGCTGAATCCTAATCGTTTATCTTAGTTTTTAACCATTGATTTACACTCGGTAAAAAAAAACTTTTTAAATAAATGGCTCAGATTTATTTAAATTTTCTAAAATGGCGGTTTCTCTTTCCAATCTTCCCCTATAAATTTATCTTCTTCTTCCTTTAATCATTTTTCCATTCCCGAAAAACCTGCATATCTTCCATATACTTTTCCAAATTCACAAAACTTTCAAATGGCATCTTCTTCCAAAACCACCAAAACTTTTAAACCCAAATATATCTCCACCAATATTTCTCACTTCAAAATGAATGAGGAATATTTCAAAACCGTTTAAAGGCGAAATGTATGTCGACTTCGAGACAACCCAAGATTCAGTCTGCGAAATTCTTCTGCTAGAGGCATCAAGGCTCGAGAGGTTTTCTCTCTATGAAATCTCCTCAAAATAGAACGGCAGATTTGCTAGGGGCAAAGTTTAAGCAAGAATGGAGGATACCCGGGATGGGTTTGATACCTCCGTGGATGGAATAACTACGAGTTATTCGAGGGAGAGTTGATTGGAGTGTATAGGGTAAGAGTTATTAAGACCAATCAACAAAAATATCGAACCCAAGGGAGAAAGTATGCAAACGAAATTCAAGGATAAGAGTTCTAAATGGCTAAAGTTGCAACAAGCTCTTGAACTAAATCACTACAAATTGCAAGAAATTAAATGGCAAGTTTATGCAAACAATCTATCAAACACTTAGAAGGCAAGATCAAATAGACTAAAATCAATGGGGGAATTGGGTGCAAGGGATAATCTCCATCAAGGAATCCATGATTAACAAACTATGATTGTATCCAAATGCAATTCAATCAAATTAGAAAGCATAAACCATCATGAAATTAATCACTCCATTAATATCACAATGCCTAATGTGAGTATCCTTAGTTCTTCCCATCTCTCAATGTAGAAGTCCCCAATTCATACAATCATGCAAAATTGAAACCCGATTAACACCTAATCACGTTAGCTCAACTCTCGCCTATTGCTAGGTGATTGGAGTGAATTGATGCATGTTTTTAGGGCTATTTTTAGTGCAAAAGTGAGCTAAAGTGTTAGTTTTTGTGCCTAAATGTGAAAAGTATCACTCTTTTGCCTAAAAAGTATTATTTGTGAGGTTTTGATGTATTTCGCCCGTTTTGCAGGTAAATCGGTGGAATTTTGCCAAACCGAGAGTACCGGGATTCTTAGAATGAAAAGACGGACATCCGGGACGAAAACAGGGTCGGGGCGAAGCCCCGTGCGAGAAAAATGCCCTGGACTCGAGCTGCGGTCGAGGACCAAGAGCCTCGAGTCGAGGGCTATCTTTGAAAGGACCAAAATTAGAAAAAGGCACCGGCCTCGACCAGAGGGCTGACCCTCGACTCGAGGGATGCGTCCCTCGACTAGAGGGCTGACCCTCGACTCGAGGGATTTGAAAAATGCATCACCCTCGACTAGAGGGCTGACCCTCGACTCGAGGGATTTGATTTTTCAAAAATTCGTCTTTTTAAGGGCTGAAGCAGAGCACAACCGAGGGTAGCGATAGTAGCAGTTAGTAGCGGTTTTGGGGCGATTTCTCAAGCCCCAAGCCAATTTCCATCTTAGATTAGAGTAGAAGTTAGATTTAGGATTAGATTTCAATTGATGTTGGTAGATTAGTCATAGATTAGCATTTGATCCTTGTAATCCTTTCAATTCAAGCTTGTATTTCATTTGGAGGATTGTTATTGAAGACTCAAGCATTCCTATTTTGGTTAATTGAAGATCATTTGGTGATGTTTTTCCTCTTTTGTCTCTTTAATTTCTTATTTGTTGTGACTTGCTTTGTGTTTGATCAATTCTATCTTCTTCCCATGGATTTCACCATGGGCTAATTCTCTTGTGCTTGGGTTAATTGAAATTGATGATGAATTGATTGATGATGCTATAATTGTTGATGATTGGAGATCAATTGAGTAGATTGCTTACTAATTGTGATTCTCATTTGTGCTTCATGCATAATTATCTCTTTAGATTAGTGTTTGATCACCCTAGCTATAGGCGAGAGTTGCGCTAACGTGATCCGGTATTAATCGGGTGATAATTGTGTATGAATGCGTGGATTGGGTGCTTCGGAATCGAGAGATTAGTTGCACTAAGGATACTCACATTAGTTTGCTTCCTAATTGTGATTCTTCATTGTGCTTTGTGTAAAATTATTTCTTTTGATTAACGGTTGATCACCCTAGCAATAGGCGAGTTGAGCAAACGTGATTAGGTGTTGATCGGGATTCAATTTTGCATGATTGTATGAATTGGGGATTTCTACATTGAGAGATGGGAAAGACTAAGGATACTCACATTAGGCATTGTGATTTTAATGGAGTGATTAATTTCATGATGGTTTATGCTTTCTATCTTAGTTGATTTGCAATTTGATTCAATTGTAGCTTGTTGATTGATGATTCATTGATGGATGTTAATCCTAGCACCCTATCTCACCATTTATTGTTGTTTTTGTTCTCGCATTCTAAGTGTTCGATCATTTGCTTGCTCCTTGTTGTTTTGTATTTTTGCTTGTGTTTTGTTGTTTTTGTTCCAAACCATTGTTGCAACTCTAGTCACTAATAACATGTATTTCTAGGACCTCATGTGCATACTTTTTCCCTTGGGTTCGATATTTTGTTGATTGGTCTTAATAACTCTTACCCTATACACTCCAATCACTAGGGTGATCAACCATTAATCAAAAGAAACAATTTTTCATGAAGCACAATTAAGAAGCACAATTAGGGAGCAATCTAATTCAATTGATCACAATTGTCCACAATCATAGCATGAGGCAATCACTTCATCCCTAATTTCAATTATCCCAAGCACAAAGCTATTAGCCCATGGTGCTACAAGCAAAAACCATGGCTAGAAAATCTAAGTAAACAATTAACAATCTAATTACTACAAGCAATGAATTAAAGAGATCAAAGGGTAAGAACATCACCAATTAAGCTTCAATAGGCAAAAATAAGAATGATTAATCTTGTACAATGCTTCAATACAACTTCAATTCTTCCCAATTCTCAGCTGCAAACTTCAATTACAATCCACCAATCTACTAATCTAATGAACTAAATGTGGAATCTATCTCAATTCTAACAATCTAATGCAATTACAAGTAAAATTCAAGCTACAAAATGTAAAATTCGCCCAAAGAAACTCCTAGAAACCGCTCTGAACTGCTAGAATCAACTCTTCCTCTCGTTTTGGCTTTCATTGGCTTAAAAACTGAATTTTTGGTTTTGGGCACTCCTCGAGTCGAGCTTCGAGGCCCTCGAGTCGAGGCCTAAAAGTCGCTAACACGTTTCTTTAAAAATCTCTCTGCCTCGAGTCGAGGCCTCGCCCTCGAGTCGAGCTTCCTGCATTTTCATATCCCTCGACTCGAGGCTCCTCCCTCGAGTCGAGGATCCTGTCTTTTGAAATGATTTCCCTCCAGCATGAACCTCGAGTCGAGGTGCAGTGCACCCTCGACTCCTACTCGAGACCAGGGAATTTTTATCGAGACGGGCTCCGGTCCCGACCCCGTTTTCATCCCGTATGTTCGTCTTTTTATTCTAAGAATACCGGTACTCTTGGTTTGGCAAAATTCCACCGATTTACCTGCAAAACGGGCGAAATACATCAAAACCTCTCAAAGTAATACTTTTAGGCAAAAGAGTGATACTTTTCACATTTAGGCACAAAAATCATACTTTAGCTCACTTTTTGCACTAAAAATAGCCCTAAAAACATGTATCAATTCACTCCAATCATACCCCCAAACTTGAATTGTTGCTCGTCCTCGAGCAACGTAGAACTAAGAACAAAGGAGTGAATTGATTGCAATTATGTCACATGGCACCATAGACGAAAAATAAGACAATCGAACTCATCAATGAACATTTGTATCAATGCAACTCTCTTCTAGCAATCAAGACAAATCATGCTCAAACGAATGCTCAATCAAATACTCAACACATTGCTCCTTCCATGGAGTGTTTCACTCTTCACTCAAGTGTATCAAGGTTTAAAGCACTCAATCATCAAATTCACAAATAAGTACACCATATGCTTGCCACAAGACTTAATCTCAGTCAAAATCATTTGTGATCAATCAAGAATCAAAGAGGTCTTTCTTCTAGGTTGTAATGTTGGCTCTTTGGAAAGGTGGGATATTTATGGATAAGAGTGACTAAGTAGTAGAGACTTGAATGAAAGCTAATCAATACAATGCACATCTCTTCACTTTTCATCAAGCAACACTCTTTCTTATGAACTTCAATGATCATTCCACCATTCACTTGAGCTTTCTCTTTTAAGCTCACAAATTGAATCTTTCTTTTCATGCATTTTCTTCATAATTCAATCTTTTCACAACCTTTCTTTTCTTTCATGCTTCATTCATCACTTTGCTCACCAACTTCCCACACTTAGCAATCAAATCACCATCATTAGCTAACATTCAAGCTCAACTAAATATAGGACAAGAAAGGCTCATCAAAATAGGCTAAATGGTTTCAATTTCACTTGGCTTGCCAACGAATATGGATAATAAGGCTCAACATGGCTCACTAAGGAAATCAAATGTATTTGGTAGGAAAGTATTTGGCAAAGTAACTCATCATATCAAACATGGCCTCTTATCATTTCCAAGACATCACACAAAGATCAATATCAACAAGTCTAGTGGCAAGTTCTAGTATACAAATCATGAGTGATGCACTCACAAAGAAATCATATCAACCGTATAAAATGTACGATTATTAGGCACAAAAGCTCACGGGCTTAACTTGAGCAATGAATCAAGCATCATCAATCACATTCATCCTTACACAATAAATCAGGAACTAGCTTCAAGCTACAAATCTACTAATGATCATATCAAAATCCAACTAGTCTTGCAAATCAAACACAAGTGCACATGTACATAATATCAAGCACACTCACTATATCAAGATGATACTCAAAAATATGTCAATTAATCCACTATTAAGCTCAAGATCAATTCTAGCCCAAAATTATACAAGTGCAAGGAAGATAAGCTAAGATAAGAAAAACACCTCCCCCAAACTTAGACAAATCTAAGTTTGAAAGGAAGTGTGGTACCAAAAAGCCTTTCAACTCCATCTTCCCTCAAACATGCATAGAGCTCCTCAAGTTCCAAGCGAATCTCACAACCTACAAGGATCAAAAGACCCAATTATTCAAAGCAACAAAATAAAACAAACACACGAAAGCAAGAAAGGATGGGTTGCCTCCCATCAAGCGCTATTTTTATTGTCCTTTGCCGGACGGAACTCTAAGAGTTCACACTTCCCTTTCACTTCCTAAGTAGGGCACATCCTTGAGATCAAGAGCATCCAAGACCTCTTTTTGTGAGTGAACATGATAGAGCTTCAACCGGTGCCCATTCACTATAAACCTTTCATCCTTGTCATTCATAACTTCAAAGTATCCATTAGGAAAAACCTTCACAACACGGAAAGGTCCACTCCATCTTGATTTGAGTTTACAGGGAAAAAGCTTCAACCTTGAGTTGAATAGTAACACTTGATCTCCTTCTTTAAACTCCTTCCTTCTAAGCCTTGCATCATGCCACTTCTTTGTCTTTTCCTTAAAAATCTTTGAACTCTCATAAGCTCTCATCCTAAACTCATCCAACTCATGTAATTGTAGAACCCTCTTCTCTCCCACAAGTTCTTCATCAAAATTCAACTTTTTAGAGCCCAAAATGCTTTATACTCCAACTCCACCGGAAGATGACAAGCTTTTCCATACACTAATTGATAGGGAGACATGTCAAGGGGTGTCTTAAAGGCGGTTCGATATGCCCACAATGTGTCATCAAGCTTTGTTGCCCAATCCTTTCTACTTGTCCTCACCGTCTTCTCCAAAATACCTTTAATCAAGCGATTAGACACCTCGGCTAAGCCATTCGTTTGTGGGTGGTAAGGAGTAGCAACCTTGTGTTTAACATCATACATTAACAAAAGCTTCTCCATGGCTTTGTTAACAAAATGGCTACCACCGTCACTTATCAAAATCCTTGGAACCCCAAACCGTGTGAAGATTCTCTTCAAGAAGGCTATCACCACTTTAGAATCATTGCTTTTGGTTGGAATGGCTTCTATCCATTTAGTAACATAGTCAACCCCTACGAGGATATATTGATATCCCTCCGACGGTGGAAATGGCCCCATAAAGTCAACTCCCCATACATAAAAATTTCCACTTCTAAGATATTGCTCAATGGCATCTCGTCCCTCTTGTTAAGGTTTCCTATCCGTTGGCACTTGTCACATTCCTTGATAAATCTCTCACAATCCTTAAAGATTGTTGGCCAATAGAATCCCGCCAATAAAATCTTCCTCACGGTCTTAGACGTGCTATAATGGCCTCCACATGGTAGAGAATGGCAATGTTTCATGATTTCCTCCCTTCCTTCCTTGTCACACACCTACGAAGCACTCCATCTACCCCCACCTTGAAAAGGTATGGATCATCCCATACAAAATGTTTGACCCGGTTATAAAAACCTTCCTTTCAAAAGGATTCATTTCCGGTGGCAATTCTCCACTTGCTAAGAAATTAGCATAATCGGCAAACCAAGGAACATCCCCTTCCTTTACCACACTCAAGACTTCTTCAATACTTAGTAATCCCTCATCGGGAAAGGTCTCTTCAACTTCCTTGACATCTCTTTCCGTCTCTTCTACTCCTTCAAGTCTAGAAAGGTGATCCGCTATGACATTTTCACTTCCTTTCTTATCCACAATCTCCATGTCAAATTCTTGCAACAATAATATCCAACGAATCAACCTAGGCTTGGCATCCTTTTTCGACATGAGATACCGACTGCGGCATGGTCGGTGTACACAATAGTTTTCGACCCTACGAGATAAGGTCGAAACTTATCAAAAGCGTACACCACCGCAAGCATTTCTTTCTCGGTAGTGGTGTAATTGACTTGGGCCGGATTAAAAGTCTTGGAGGCATAGTAGATAGCATGAAACCTCTTCTCTCTCAATTGTCCTAAAACGACCCCCATAGCGAAATCACTTGCATCACACATGATAATGAAGGGCTTTGTCCAATCCGGAGTAATTAGAATGGGTGGACTCGTCAAAGCTTCCTTCAAAGACCTAAAAGCAATCAAACAATCATCATTAAACTCAAATGGCACGTCTTTTTCTAAGAGATGAGATAAGGGTTTAGAAATTTGAGAAAAGTTCTTTATGAATCGCCGATAGAACCCGGCATGTCCAAAGAACGATCGAATTCCCTTCTCATCCTTAGGTGGAAGCAACTTCTCAATAGCCACAATTTTTGCCTTATCCACTTGCAATCCCTTTGATGATACATGATGTCCCAATACAATGCCTTCCTTAACCATGAAATGGCATTTTTCCCAATTTAGCACCAAGTTCGTATCTTCACACCTTTGCAAAACAATATCAAGATTAGCAAGGCAATTATCAAATGACTCACCAAATACGGAAAAATCATCCATAAATACCTCCATAATTTTCTCAATCAAGCCATGAAAAATTGACATCATGCATCTTTGGAAAGTGGCGGGAGCATTACAAAGGCCAAATGGCATTCTTTTCCAAGCAAACGGCCCATACGTGCAAGTAAAAGTAGTCTTTTCTTGGTCTTCCGTGCAATCATAATTTGATTGTATCCGGAATAACCATCTAAGAAACAATAATACTCAAATCCACTTAATCTATCAAGCATTTGATCAAGAAAAGGTAAGGGAAAGTGGTCCTTGCACGTGGCCTTATTAAGTTCTCTATAGTCAACACACACTCGCCACCCCGTAGCTACCCTTGTCGCAATTGATTCATCATTTTCTCCCTTTATTACCGTAATTCCCCTTTCTTAGCCACCACATGTAAGGGAGAGACCCAAGGACTATCGGAAATAGGAAAAATCATATTAGCATCTAACAATTTCACAACTTCTTTCCTAATTACCTCTTGAATATTAGGGTTCACTCTCCTTTGTGGTTGAACTATGGGTTTATGGTCCTTTTCAAGCCTAATCCGATGCATAAAATTGAAGGATTTATACCTTTTAAGTCATCAATGGACCAACCTATGGCGGATTTGTGCTTACGAAGAACATCAAGTAATTTAGTTACCTCATCAAATGTAAGATATGACGATACAATTACCGGGCAACCTTCATTTTCCTCCAAATAAGCATACTTCAAGTGCTCGGGTAGTGGCTTAAGGGCTCCTTTCACTTTCTCTTCACTTAGCTTACCATCTTCATTGTTTTCCCAAGGTTGATTGGGAAATCCTTCGAACTTTATCTCTTTCACCTCCTCCACTTCCAATGCATCCCTATCACAATTATAAGAAACACAAGATTCATTAAGAAGATGATTATATGATGGAATAACATAATCTTGAGAGAAAAGAGTATAAGAAGAATCCTCCCAAGCCTCTTGAAGGCATGAATCAATCACATCCACAACGTGGCATTCCTCCTTCTCCATAGGGTGCTTCATCACGTCCTTCATTGAAAAATGAAGCTCTTCATCATCAAGCTTCAAAGTAAGCCTTCCTTCATTCACATGAAACACCGCTCTTGCGGTAGCTAGAAACGGCCTCCCTAAGATCAATGGTACATCTTTATCCTCCTCCATCTCAAGTACTACAAAGTCCGCCGGAAACACAAAGTCTTCTACCTTGACCAAGACATCCTCCACAATACCTCTTGGAATAGTCGTTGACCCGTCGGCAAGTTGAAGAGTTAGGGTAGTGGCTCCTAACTTTCCTTGGTTGAGCCTCTTAAACATGGAAAATGGCATCAAGTTAATACTTGCCCCCAAGTCACACAAGGCTTGCTTCTCCAACCCATTATCAAGATCACATAAAAGAGTAAAGCTACCCGGATCCTTCAACTTTGGTGGAAGCTCTTGTTGAAGCATAGCACTACACTCCTTGGTCAATTTAACTAACTCCGGCTCTTCCATTCTCCTCCTTTTGCTAGCAAATCCTTAAGAAACTTCGCATAATGAGGCATTTGCTCAAGGGCCTCCGAAAAGGAATGTTGATATACAATGTTTTGAAAACCTCAAGGAACCTAGCAAACTTCTCATCTAGTGCTTTCTTCATGTACCTTTGAGGATAAGGCACGGGAACAACCGTCTTTGGAATCCCTTTCTCATCCTTTTCAATAATCTTTTGCTTTGCTTTCTCTTCCCTTGCCATCAACCACTTTGGCTTCCTCTTTTCTTCCTCCTCCATCACCTCTTGCTTTTCTTCATCACAACTTTCATAAAGCTTATCCTCTCCATCACCTCTTGAAGGAAATTTTGGTCCTTCATACCGTGCACCACTCCTAAGCTCGATGGCTTGACAATACTCCTTTGATTCTTTCTTTTGCAAGTCATCCACCGTAGACGAGAGCTTCCCAACCGTAGTAGCAAGTTGCCCTACTTGATGCTCGATCGTCTTGAAACGAGTGTCCATTTTCTTCCCTATATCATCAAGCCTTGAGTCATTCGCTTCCAACTTCTTCACAATCAACCCCAAGATCTCCTCCGTAGTAGCCTTTCCTTCATTGTTTGGAGCTTTTGCACCGGATCAAATCCGGGAGGAAATTGAACGGCGGCTCTCGGATTGGCATATGAAAAATTTTCGTGTCTCCTCCATGTATTCCCATTGAATGGAGCTTGCGGTTGAGATTGATAGCTTCCTTGTGGCCTATTTTGGTAAGGCATTTGGTAAGGCCTTCCTCCTTGATAGTTCCCTTGATAGTTTCCTCCTTGATAGCCTCCTTGGAATGGAGGCCTACCCATATAACTCACTTCTTCCACCGGCAATGAACTTGGCCCAACATCAACATGAGGAACGGATGGACTCACACTTGCTTGGCTTTGTGAAGTCGTAAGAGCTCCCAATCGGTCCATCATAGTCATCATCATACTCTTCATACTCTCTATCTCATCAACTTGTGACACTCTATGATGTGCTCCTCTATTAACCGACACTTGGAATGAGTCTTGAGCTATGTTCTCCATAATTTCATTCATTTGCCCCACGGTTTTAGACCAAATCGATCCATTAGCACAAGCATTCAAAAATGACCTATCCCCATCCGTCAAACCATTGCAAAAGTACATAATGGTTTGCTCCTCCGGAAACCGTGTTGAGGACAATTAATAAGTAACATGCCATACGTCTCCCACGCCTCCGGTATCGTCTCCCCATTCTTTTGTCGGAAATGGGAAATAGCCTCCTTTGCTTGCACGGTCTTTGATGGTGGGTAAAATTTCATCAAGAATTTCTTTGACAATTCCTCCCATGTCCGTACGGTCCGGCGGTAATGAATTAAGCCATGCTTTTGCTCTTCCTTTCAATGTAAAAGCAAATAGCCTCAACTTCTTAGCATCTTCGGGCACCCCATGGTATTTTGTAGTGTCGGCTATCTCAAGAAATTGTGCCATATGTTGATGTGGGCACTCATTTTCATCTCTACCCTCAAATTGCTTCTCCCTAAGCATTCTCACCAAAGCGGGACTTATCTCGAAGTTATTAGCATCTATCCTCGGCCTTGCTATCCCATCATAATACTCTCTAAGTTGTGGTTCAAAGAACTCTCTCAAAGGCCTTCCTTGAGTTGGTGGCTCATTTACATGTTGTGGTTGTGGTTGTGGTGGCTCATGGTATCGTGGCTCTTGATTATACGGCATATTGGGATAATATGGTGGAAATTGTTGTGGATGAGGTGGATAGTAGGGATATTGATGAGCTTGAGGTGGATAAGGGTAGGGATTTTGGTAGGGATAATTTTGTGGTGGCATCCCTTGAGGGAAGGGGCTAACTTGAGCATGGAAGTGATTCCCATTACCTCCATTCTCTCCTCCTCCTACTCCTTGTCCATGTATCTCCTCTTCTTGAGGATTACCCACTAATCTCTCCTCATGCCTTTGCTCTTCTCCTTCCATAGCTTCCCTTCTTCTTCTCACACGATTTCTTCTCAATGTAGCCTCAATTTCCGGATTTAGTGGCAAGGGTGGAACACCACTTGATCTTGTTAGCATACACCTACAATGCCACAAATTCAAGGATCAAATTCTCACCAATAAAATCACCAAAAACAAAAATAAAAACAACAAATAGCCACTTCAAACAATCCTCGAATCTCACTTATTGGCGCAAAAACTAACTCCTGCAACGGCGCCATTTGATTGGAGTGTATAGGGTAAGAGTTATTAAGACCAATCAACAAAAATATCGAACCCAAGGGAGAAAGTATGCAAACGAAATTCAAGGATAAGAGTTCTAAATGGCTAAAGTTGCAACAAGCTCTTGAACTAAATCACTACAAATTGCAAGAAATTAAATGGCAAGTTTATGCAAACAATCTATCAAACACTTAGAAGGCAAGATCAAATAGACTAAAATCAATGGGGGAATTGGGTGCAAGGGATAATCTCCATCAAGGAATCCATGATTAACAAACTATGATTGTATCCAAATGCAATTCAATCAAATTAGAAAGCATAAACCATCATGAAATTAATCACTCCATTAATATCACAATGCCTAATGTGAGTATCCTTAGTTCTTCCCATCTCTCAATGTAGAAGTCCCCAATTCATACAATCATGCAAAATTGAAACCCGATTAACACCTAATCACGTTAGCTCAACTCTCGCCTATTGCTAGGGTGATCAACCATTAATCAAAAGAAACAATTTTTCATTAAGCACAATTAAGAAGCACAATTAGGGAGCAATCTAATTCAATTGATCACAATTGTCCACAATCATAGCATGAGGCAATCACTTCATCCCTAATTTCAATTATCCCAAGCACAAAGCTATTAGCCCATGGTGCTACAAGCAAAAACCATGGCTAGAAAATCTAAGTAAGCAATTAACAATCTAATTACTACAAGCAATGAATTAAAGAGATCAAAGGGTAAGAACATCACCAATTAAGCTTCAATAGGCAAAAATAAGAATGATTAATCTTGTACAATGCTTCAATACAACTTCAATTCTTCCTAATTCTCAGCTGCAAACTTCAATTACAATCCACCAATCTACTAATCTAATGAACTAAATGTGGAATCTATCTCAATTCTAACAATCTAATGCAATTACAAGTAAAATTCAAGCTACAAAATGTAAAATTCGCCCAAAGAAACTCCTAGAATCAACTCTTCCTCTGTTTTGGCTTTCATTGGCTTAAAAACTGAATTTTTCGGTTTTGGGCACTCCTCGAGTCGAGCTTCAGGCCCTCGAGTTGAGGCCTAAAAGTCGCTAACACGTTTCTTTAAAAATCTCTCTGCCTCGAGTCGAGGCCTCGCCCTCGAGTCGAGCTTCCTGCATTTTCATATCCTCGACTCGAGGCTCCTCCCTCGAGTCGAGGATCCTGTCTTTTGAAATGATTTCCCTCCGGCATGAACCTCGAGTCGAGGTCTGTGCACCCTCGACTCCTACTCGAGACCAGGGAATTTTTATCGAGACGGGCTCCGGTCCCGACCCCGTTTTTGTCCCGTATATTCGTCTTTTCATTCTAAGAATACCGGTACTCTCGGTTTGGCAAAATTCCACCGATTTACCTGCAAAACGGGTGAAATACATCAAAACCTCTCAAAGTAATACTTTTTAGGCAAAAGAGTGATACTTTTCACATTTAGGCACAAAAATCATACTTTAGCTCACTTTTTGCACTAAAAATAGCCCTAAAAATAGCTAGGGGCAGAGTTTACGCAAGAATGGAGGATACCCGGGATGGGTTTGATACCTCCGTGGATGGAATAACTACGAGTTATTCGAGGGAGAGTATTTCCAGAATTTTGATACATCAATGGAAGGAGTCAATCCATTGACGTATAAGGAGGGCGAATGGGAAACATCATTTGATATGATGGCAAGGGTGTCAGAGGGGTACACGGAGGGATTTAAAGAAGAACCTTCTCGAGACGAAAATTCAGATTGTTGATGACGATAGTGACGAAGGCGGTGTTGGGTGAGCAAAGCTCACATGATGGGTTAACCAAACCCGGGTTGTGTGTGATGCGAGCCATTTTGGATGGAGTGCAAGTCAATTGGGTAGATTTGCTGGTTTATAAGGCGAGGGAGGAGAAGAAACGCCTCACTTTCAAATCATCGAAGAGGGTTGGATTCCCACTTCTACATCAGCCTTTTTAACAAAATCACTATTACGATCGAAGGGCTTAATAAGGAAGTCTGATCTGGAGAGTTGGGACGAAAAATACTCCAAGCGAGAAGGGAATCCTCACCAAGAATGACAGACTTGGAGGAAATCCAGATTCGATGACGAGTCCGATGCCGCAAGGGCTCGAGGCCGGAGGCAAGGCTGCAGTAACCTCGAGAGACCAAGAACAACCAGCCGAGGTGGCCCAGCCGAGGTCGAGACAGAGGGACATGAGGCGGCAGCAGCCGAGGTCGCACCTCAAGTAGAATCTGTTGAAACAGTGCTGCAGTCCCAAGGACGTTGGAGGAGGAAGAAAAGGAGGCTGGTGAAAGCCGCGGATAAGAAGAAGGGGGAAAGCTCGTCTCACGCTCTCCCGCCAAAGTTACCTCGATGAAGAGGAAGAAGAGGAGACTGAGATTCCTTTGGTAAGGAGGCCAAGACGAGCAGCTCAAAGCTCTGAAGGATCCACCAAATCTGGTAGCTCCGAGCAGCAGAGATGGAATTATCAACCTGCTACCAGAGGAGGTCCCAGTCCTTCAAATAGCAGCCGAGGTTGGTCACCTGGAGGTTCCACTCTCCCCAACCAAGGAAGCTGCTCTTTCCCTATTCCCGAGGCAGTACAAGTCTTTCTCCATCTCCTACCTTATCTCCGTACTGCAATGAAGAAATGCCTCAGTGGCATTTACGAGCCTCAAGCTCACCGACATCCCATGTCCAATTAGGCAATGAAAGGATATCCTGTGCTGGTATCCCAGAGCCTCTTCAACAGCCTACCTCCCCTACACCCAAATCCAAATTCCACTTACAGAATCTACCCCATCTCCCATATCCATCCCTACTACACAACCTCAAACATCTCCTCCACCCTCATCTCGAACAAGTTCCTCATCCCACTGTCCAAACTTCACCCATTCCAATCATATCCTACTCTTCTCTTCCAACCATACAAACTCAATATATCCCTCTCTCATCTACTCAACCGTAATCAATACCCTCCTCGTCGATTCCTCAACCGAGGATGATGACACCGATCTAAGCCCAACCACTGCTATCTCCTCTATTCTATCCCTTGTCGAGAAAAAGATTAATACTACATTCGGAAGAAAGATGGAAAGGAAGACAAGGAGGATGGTTAAAGCTGTTACGAGACACCATGATAGCCGCATGAGAGAAGTAGAGGTAACCTTATACTCGATAAAATCATATCTACTATTAACTCTGTGTTGGTGATAAAGTAAAAGCAATGGAGGATGAGCCGAGGGCATTGAAAGAGGAAGTAAAAGGGTATAATCAGCTGGTAGTGAGTGAGTTGGCTGTAGATCACTCGAGACTTGAGCCAAGTGCAATATATTGGATGAAAAACTCACGGCCTTGGCAGATGAAGTTAAAAAGGGGGAAAAAGCTGAAGCAGAGAGAAGAGACAAGCCCTCACACCGTGGTCGAGGAGACCAGGAAAGATGTAGGCATGAAGTCCAACACACTGATTTGGAGGCAGCCGGGGAGGAAGCTCGAATCAAGTTTGATGAGTGGCCGCTCTCCAGTGAGGGTGAGTCAATTAGAAGAAGCTATAAAGGAAGATGAGGAGAAGAGAAGGAAAGAAGAGGAGGAAAGGATCGAGAAGCTCTTGGCTCGGCTTAAAGAATCCGAATCAAGGAGCCAAGGGGAAGGGAAAAGAAGTAGCGGTCATCGAGCCCAGATCAGTGAACTTATTAGCGAGGTGCCGCTAAGGGAAAAGGAAAAGAGAAGCTGATTATTCTAATCTCTCGAGATGAGCGAGATCAAGAGAATTAAGAGAGAGATGGAATATTTTGGCAAGAAAGAGAAGAAGAGGCAGAGAAAGAAGAAAGACTCCAATGTCTTTTGGAGTGCTGAGCGAAAATGGTTAATCAAAGATCAAGGCAATGGAAATTTCGGCCATTCCATACCGCACCTCCTAAGTTGGCTTGCGGAAAGTATGCGGTGAATATAAAGACAAGAACACGGAGGGAATGTAGATGTACTATTGGTACATTCTTAAAGCTCAGGGCAACTCAACAAGATCCAGATTTGGCTTGGCACGAATGGATTGAGCAAGTAGACGCAGACTTCTATGCTCGGCTGGAAGAAGCCGATGTAGAATTCAATGTCAACTTTGATCTCTCCGGCCTTTGAGTATGCCATCCTGCCAAGAAGCCTGATGGTACCTTGGACCTAGGCGGGTTCAAGGGATTCTTAAGAAAGCAGAGGCCGAATCTGGACTTACTCAAGAAGAGGATCTCAAGGCGACTTAGGAGGCGCGTATTCAATCGGGCCGATGATCCCGTAAGAAGAGCAATGGGGAGTTTAATAGAAACAAGACTTTTCTTTTCCTTATTTCTATTTTTCTATTATCTTCTCTTACGTAATCGTTGTAAATCCAATGTGAATATACTGTGTTTGATTCATTTTACTTGTCTTATTTTCTTAAAGTTTTTTTAAGAAAAACTTAATTTTAAAGTATAAGTCATACTCGAGAATTTTATCTCTCGGACTTAAATTTTTTTAAAATATTAACCTAAGTCTTGAGACTCATTTTTTTAAGTTTTTTAAAGAAGTCTAAAAAGACCTAAAGTTTTTTTAAGATGTTAATAAATACATTGTAGTGTGAAGAATGTGCTTTGATATTCCTATCTATTGATCTTGATAAACTACGAACTAACTTCATTGTGAGTGTGTCTCTTTTCGTAGGTTTTAACTTCATCAAAAAGGGGGAAATTGTTAGCACAAGATTGTTTTGATGAGTTAAAAGACTATTCCAGATGAAGCGAGACTATGATAAAGAACTCGTGAAGACTAAGTTCTAGTACTAAGGTGATCAGGCCGGGTCAAGGGTAGCTCAAGTCGGTGAAGACTAGAATTCACAAGTCATCTGAAGACAAGCTCAATTCTAGTCATCCGTAGGAGACGATCATGAAGAGCTCGGACGAGGTCAAGACAAGCCGAGTAGAATAAGAAAGGCTAGTCTTCACCAAGTCACCGGCAGACGAGTAGGAAAAATCAGCCGAGGTCAAGAGCGGTTTACAAGATTAAGTTTGTTAAGCGAGTTTCAAGTTTGTTAGAACTAACTAACAAACTAACTGTCTTCTCGAGACTTATAAATAGGACTAGATTTTATTTTTCAAAACACTTATGCATATTCAATTTTTCACACTATTCACTACTCGATTTCAATCACAATCTTTTCACAAGTATTTTCAAGAGAGTTCTCAAAAAGTTCTAAGTGTTTTTAGAACACTTTTCTTGTAATCTTCAAAATCCAATACACACCGTAATAGTTAGATTTTAGAGAAGGATTTAGGAGATTGAAGATTTGAAGATTTGTACAAGTTGTAAGTTGTAAGGTGAAAGTGAGAAAGTAAGTAGTAAGCAGAGTCCCTTCTTGATTGGAGAAGGAGAGTGGATGTAGGATTATTAAAATCCGAACCACTATAAATCCTGGTGTTATTTCTTGCTTTCTTTAATTTACATTCTATTTACAATATTGTTTATTCAAGATTAAAGTTCAGAATCTTAACTAAAATCGAATATCAACCTTGCTTTTGATCTTGTTAAAAGTTGAGTTATCAATCATTTTCCGCTGTGTTTAATCGATATTTTGAATTGATTTTGAAAGATTTGAAAAATCTAAAAAATCTATTCAAACCCCCTTTCTAGATTTTGTTCTAGGAAGCTAACTCAAAGTTTTTATCAACTCAACATTCGGGACCAACATAGGGTCTGAAAGAAAATAATATATTATGATACATAGGTATGATTTCAAATTCAAATCAAGAGAATCCAAACATTTAACAGCATGGTACTAAGTCAATCATGCATGAGAGCACACGGTAGAACCGGAACATACCGATCGTCACCAAAGATGCGGTTGTTGGGTTGCGTCGTTGCATGTTAGAGAGTAAGTAACACATGTTCCAAACGTTAAGATAGAAATAACGGTTAGAATAGAATATCCCACAAACTACATGAGACAACACATACACATATATAACGAAGTGAGAAAGACGAGTTCTCAAAGTTAAATGGAGGAAAAGAGTCTCCAACGAAAATTAAAAGATGCGAGGCTTTAAAACAAAGTAATATCATTAAAGTAAGAACATAATATACATATGGCAAAAGGTCAACTACACAGGTTTTGCGAAACCATTTACAAAAAAAAGGGCCACGGTTCGCTTAGTCAAAAAGGGTTCGAACTATGTCGACCGCTAACTCCTAAACAAAAACTAGGATCATCCGGTTACCACCGAGACTATCCCTACCGCTAATCTACTCCTACTATCTAGATCAGTCAAAGAAGGACGATGCACCAACACGGCTGGGCCCGGCCTCGCCGTCGTTCGTCCCGAGACAAATAGGGGACCAAATATCCTCCATAGTATCGTCATATCGCTCCCAATCAAGGTAGTCGTCAACCGGATCACACTCAACAGGTCCTCCGATAAACCTTGTCTCCTCCCAAAATCTACTCCGTAAGAGCGGTGAGTCCTCGCCGTCACCCTCCTCGCCTCCTCACGCTCCGTAAGGCGGGTGACCTCCCACCGAAGCTCAGCAATCCTATCGTCTAGCTCTCTCCTTCGAGCTGCTAACACTACAATGTCGTGCTCGGCAGCACGTCGCTCAATGCGGAGGACATCCGCCACGGCATTATGGAAAGTGGCGCGGGCAATTTCAACCTTAGACCGCTCTACGGCCCTAGCAGCGAAGTCGATGCGGTCGACTAGATCGTCCATGAAAGAGGTCCGGCTGATCGGCCTGCAGTGCGGCAATCGAAATCCCAACGAGAGTCAAAACCTCCCGAGCACACTCTAACCACAGGGCTGAACGACATCTCCGAGTAGGGCGGCGGCGCTGATCGGAGAGCTCGAGGCCCTCACCGGTAGCCCGTCTCCGATAGTCAACAAATCGTGCAACAAAGTCGAAAATAGACTCCCCCTCAAACTGCTGAATACTAAGAATGCGGTGTCTAATCGGCATAGCTACCTACCTAAAAAACCCAATCGAAAAAGAAAGGACTAACGTCGAGCGAAAAAGAAAAGAATAGTAATAGTGTATAAAGCGAAAAATAATGAGTGCTCGCATGTAAAGATAAAATTGATCATATAAGTTGATACACAAGTAGTCAAGTAGATTACACATACATGCGCAAGAAATATCAAGACATGCATAATTCACTTCCCGTAGTACATTTCCTTTTTGTAGTTAATTGTTTGAGATTTCATGTTCCTTCTTGGTTGTTATTCATTTGTAATGGTTTTATTATTCAATCTTTTCCAAGACGTCGCATACCTTGAGGCTTGTTCCCGGTTTGCATCTTTGTAGACAACCTCCCACAAGTAACTCTTTAAGGTTCGAAATTTTAAGGATTGAGATTTATCTATTTTCTAAGTAAAATTTTGAAATTAAAGGTAAATAATTATTTTGGTCCGAAGGTTTTAACATAGGCTCGATACCACCCGTAACGCCCCGAATTCAGAAAGTCGACCTTCGGGGTCCGACGCCCTAAACCCGAGTCGTCACTTAGTGAAACATAAAACCGAGCAAGAAAATTTCTTTTGAATAACAAACGATTAAGTTGCATCGGAAAAATTTAAAAAAACACTTTACTTGGAAGAAAAGAAACTCTTTTATTATAATAGGTCATTATCTACTTTGAACAAAACCATCTCGACGAGTACAACTCCCGAGGAGATAATAACATAAAATTAGCAAAGTATTCATTACAAAATATTGAAAGTTACTAAGACGATTTATTTTTTTAAAAGGGGGAGTGGGAAGCGGTCGTCTCTGCAGCTCCGGGCCTCATTCTCGCAACCTTTGAAAATATTAAGTTTGGGGTATGAGATAAAATCTTAGTGGGTGACACGTATCTTTGTTACAGTTGACAGAAAACCCGAAATAATAGAATCTCTTATTCTATGTCATATTTAGTCATTCGTTACGGCATTTAGCCCATTTGTACAAGGTAATCTTGATTATAAGATTTTCATCATTTAACTTTCATTCGATTAAGAGATTCGTCTTTCTTTGCAACAGTTAGTATATAAAAATAGCACATATGAGATGGCACGCTAGTACGTCCGATCTCGTAATCACATTGTGGAATGTCACGTTAATACGTCCGAGACCCGTAATTCTCCATCCCAAATGAGGTGGCACTAGTGGCATTTTTGCACTCAATCTAAACCCTCTACCATCCTTATTGCTCCCGTGAGGTGGCACTAGTGACATTTCTGCACACAATCCAAACCCTCTTCCGACCTTATTTCTCTCGTTTATACATATATATATATATATATATATATGGTTTCGCCCTACGTAGATCAATAGATCAATAGAGATACTAACTCTCGTATGTAATATAGGGTTTCACCCTCTGCCATGTAAAATAAATAATCAAAGTAAAAGAAACTTGTTCTCATATATTCATATAGTTAGGAGTTGTGCATTTGCATGCTTTTGAGTTGTTCGCGTCTTTCGAGAAAAGCTGTTTTGTTTGATTCGGGAAAAGCGACAACGGTCCATATAACATTAAGCGGCTCTCTGAGATAGTGTCACCCACGGAAAACTTTTAAGAGAAAGTTTAACTTCTTGATTGCTTAGGCCTCTCGTACAAAAGTCTCAATCTCGGTTCCGACCGTACGCTACCTAGCACAATCCGTATGTTTAGTTCGACAAATCTTTTGTCCATTAGAAACTTAGGTTCTTGATCTTATTGTACAAGGCTTTGAATGAAGAAGGGGAACTTTATTTTATCAAAAGCTTCTATGGGTTAAATCCTATGTCTAACGGCTTTGTTAGTGTACTACGGTTTGTGGGCCCCGAATTTGGGACTTTCAGTTCCGCTTCATTTTCCAGAAAAGCATGTAAGACACTCAAGTATATCATTCATAATTTATCATGTATAACATTAGATATTCAAACATGCTCGCATTTAAAAGTTTTGGCCATTTAATTTATCAAGTACTAGTCAATTGAAGAAACAATACCTATACATGCATAAATAAAATAAAATACTTAGACTCGTTAGAAAATTATGAAATTTTAGTATGTTGTGCATCTTTCAGTGTAGAACAAAATTTATTAAGGGTCTGAGTTCATTTGACTTACGAAACTATAGCAGGTTTTGCAATAAGGACTCTAAATATTAGTTTCGGCAAAACAGTGACCCTAAATTTATAAAATCCTAACTCTTGGTAGAAATATCCAAAAATTATGAAATTAAAACATGTGATGCATTACTCAAATATGAACAACTTTACTTCAGGGACCCAAGCCATTTGACTTACGAATTCTGCCCAGAAAATTCGTGAACATTCAATCTATCGTTTGGCTTGGTTACTGGACATGTCTTACGAGAAAATTCATAACTTATTGGATACTAATTTAGAAATCACCAAATTTATGAATCTTGTTATAAACAGGTTTTAGGACATTCATAAATTTTACCATGATTTATTCAATAGTCTAACTGGAAAAATAAATTTGTGCAACACAGAATAACCCTATGCGTCGAACATCGACCAGGTACTCAGAAAACTATTTTTATCTCATAAAGTAATAAATGAAATATTATGATTTTTGACTATGATTTACATCACATCAAGGGGAATATTCCAGATTTTTCCTAGAATTTTATAACTATCAGAAAGGGGAGAAATAATAGAAATGAGTCACTGCTCCCAGTTTCGGATTACTTCTGACACATAATATTTCACGATTTTATTCTCAGTCTAAAAAGATCCAGTAACCACGAAATTTTAGTATGTTATTCTACACTTCAAATACTATATCTATAAATTTTCCATGATTTTTAAACGGGTGGAAAGGGTCCGAATAAATTTTACATTAACGGGTCAGTGGTTAGGGCTTGATTTCGGCAGCTTCATGTTTTGAGCATAACTTCACCATTTTGACTCCAAACACCAAAATTCCAACTCAAGCACTCCATATAAGATCATATTATGTGAAAAGGGGTTCTTAGGGCCTCATATAATATTTTTCCTGAATTTCTAAGCTTAAGAAGAAGCATAAGACTTAAGGGGGTTAGGGACTTACCCTTGAAGAAATTTCCTCTTTTTCTTGAGAGCCCCAAAGCTTTTCTTTTGTGTAGAAGATGAAGAGGGCAGCCACTCTATTTATAGAGGAGAAGAGGGAGAGGGACGGCTGATTTGGGTGGTGGGGAGAGAAATAAGGAAAAACATAGGCCTAGGAGTACACCTATCTAGGATTTTTGGAAGATATTTGGTTAATAGGTGCTAGCTAGTCTCACTACTCTTACTTACTCACATGGCCGGCTGTTTTGGGGGTTTCTGGCTGTCCTTTTGGCAGCCCACTCTTTAAAAATAGTATTGTGATCTCGACGTTGAATTTTCAGTATTTTTCGGTTCGAGTTTCGGCTCAAATATAGTAAAAGCGCATCGATAAAAGATCGTTTTTATTCGGTTTTTCTTCCATATTTCCCCATTGCTTTTAAATTTTAAAATTTGAACTTTTTAATAAACGAATCCGAATTACGGATACAAATTGAAAAGGATTTTGAATCGGGACCGCTTGTCGTAAGAGAAGAAAAATTAGAAAACCACATATAAAATTAAAATTAGAATATATAAATCCCTAAACATTAGAAAGATAAATTATAAAATCCTATAGTTGGTTTGGGTTATTACATAAGTGGAGTGTTCGAGTGAACACGAACGCTTAGGCCCATCAGGAGGCCCAACCCTAATTCCTCCTTAGGGTCCCACTGTTGTAGCCTATATATAAACCCTACGTCGAGCCTCATAGATGTGTGAAAAAAATGTAAGAAAAGAGGAGGCAGATTACGAGTCCCTTGGAAGATCGTCGCCCACACGATGTCCAAGGGAAAGGGATAGGAATACGGCGGAAGATCGTGAGGTTCTCGGTTTATCCTTGATCGGCGGTTCTAACCTTAGAATGGATCGTCTTCACCTATTAAGGTGAATAGGTATGATTTTTTTTAGCTGTGTGTTTCATACATGTGATCCAAAATACGATAATCACATAGAGTCGGTGATCCGGTGGTTCTAACAAGCTGTTCTATATATATTCAGTTGGTCATCTTATTTACATGAGCTCATCTTAATCTATACACTTTAACTCATCAAACTACTTCGATCTAATGTAACCTATTAGACCTTGATACTCTGTTTGATCCGTGTCTTCCCTTATCGTCTGGATCCATGGAGAAGTTTGTCATCATAGGTATTTTGGCTTCTTGGCTGGTACATATTCCAAACTTTTCAATTAGATCCTTTGTATATTTGGCTGGGCTTATGAAGATCCCTTTCTTAGTCTGTTTGATTTGAAGTCCAAGAAAGTATGTCATTTCTCCCATCATGGACATTTCAAATCTGCTTTTCATGAGATGAATAAATTCTTCACATAAAGATATGTTAGTTGACCCAAAAATTATATCATCAACATAAATTTGTACTAATAGAAGATCTCTACCAAATTATTTTCTAAATAAAGTTCTATCAATTTTACCTTTAACAAAACCATTACGAATTAGATAGTCGGACAAAGTATCATACCAAGCTCTTGGTGCTTATTTTAATCCATATAGAGCTTTCCTCAATCTATAGATCTTGTCTCCTTTGAAAAAGTCTCTGGGGCTGTGATTGGAGTGAATTGATACATGTTTTTAGGGCTATTTTTAGTGCAAAAGTGAGCTAAAGTGTTAGTTTTTGTGCCTAAATGTGAAAAGTATCACTCTTTTGCCTAAAAAGTATTATTTGTGAGATTTTGATGTTTTCCGTCCATTTTGCAGGTAATTCGGTGGATTTTTGCCAAACCAAGAGTACCATTAGGCTTAGAATGAAGAGACGGACATCCGGGACGAAAACAGGTCGGGGCCGAAGCCCCGTGCGAGAAAAGTGCCCTGAACTCGAGCTCTGGTCGAGGAGCAAGAGCCTCGAGTCGAGGGCTATGCGAGAAAAGGATCAAAAATGGAAAATGGCAGGCACCTCGACTCGAGGCATGACCCTCGAGTCGAGGGAGGTGAAAAAGGCAGGGACCTCGAGTCGAGGCGACCCTCGACTCGAGGGAGGTTTTTCCAAAAATTCGTATTTAAAGCAGGCAGTTCGGGGACTAAAGAGGATCTTTCATAGTAGCAGTTAGTAGCGGTTTTGGGGCGATTTCTCAAGCCCCAAGCCAATTTCCTCCTTAGATTAGAGTAGAAGTTAGAATTAGAGGTAGATTTCAATTAATTGTTGCTAGATTAGCCATAGATTAGCATTTGATTCTTGTAATCCTTTCAATTCAAGCTTGTAATTCCTTTGGAGATTGTTGTTGAAGACTCAAGCATTCCTATTTTGGTTAATTGAAGATCATTTGGTGATGTTTTTCCTCTTTTGTCTCTTTATTTTCTTAATTGTTGTGATTTGCTTTGTGTTTGATCAATTCTATCTTCGTCCCATGGGTATTGTTTGTGGTACCATGGGCTAAATCTCTCTTGTGCTTGGGTTAATTGAAATTGATGATGAATTGATTGATGATGTTATAATTGTTGATGATTGGAGATTAATTGAGTAGATTGCTTACTAATTGTGATTCTCATTTGTGCTTCATGCATAATTATCTCTTTAGATTAGTGTTTGATCACTCTAGCTATAGACGAGAGTTGCGCTAACGTGATCCGATATTAATCGGGTAATAATTGTGTATGAATGTGTGGATTGGTTGCTTGAAATCGAGAGATTAGTTGCACTAAGGATACTCACATTAGTTTTCTACCTAATTGTGATTCTTAATTGTGCTTTGTGTAAAATTGTTTCTTTTGATTAATGGTTGATCACCCTAGCAATAGGCGAGAGTTGAGCAAACGTGATTAGGTGTTGATCGGGATTCAATTTTGCATGATTGTATGAATTGGGGATTTCTACATTGAGAGATGGGAAAGACTAAGGATACTCACATTAGGCATTGTGGTTTTAATGGAGTGATTAATTTCATGATGGTTTATGCTTTCTATCTTAGTTGATTTGAAATTTGATTCAATTATAGCTTGTTGATTGATGATTCATTGATGGATGTTAATCCTAGCACCTCTCTCCCACCATTTAGTGTTGTTTTTGTTATTGCATTCTAGGTGTTCGATCTATTGCTTGCTTGTTGTTTAATTGTATTTTTGCTTGTGTTTTTGTTGTTTTTGTACCAAACCATTGTTGTAACTCTAGTCACTAATAACTTGTATTTCTAGGACCTCATGTGCATACTTTTTCCCTTGGGTTCGATATTTTGTTGATTGGTCTTAATAACTCTTACCCTATACACTCCAATCAAATGGCGCCGTTGCCGGGAATTAGTTTTTGCGCCTTAAGTGAGACCTAGGAATTGTTTGAAGTGACTACTTGTTGCCTTTGTGTTTGTGTTTGTTTTGTTATTTTTGTTGGAATTTGATACTTTGAAATCTTGTCTAGATGGAAGGATACAACTCATACATGTGGAATCAAGAATATTATCAAGATAGTAGGGTGTATTCTCCACATTTTGAAGAATTGAGCTACAATGATTGGAGGAACTATGAAAATAATTCTCAATGGCAACAAGTTCCATCTAATTATGAAGATTGGATTTATGAAGAAAGTCCTTCCCCACCTCAAGAGATGTTTCCATACTATGAGCCTTATGATCAAACATTTGATCCATGTCTTGGATTTGAGTGTCAAGGAGCATTGGAAGGAGGTGATAGCTATGATGATAGGAGAAGCCATGAGAACGATTTTCCAATGTCACAAGCTTCTCCTAAATTTGAAGAATGGGGACTCCATGATATGAGAGCTATATTGCAAGAGATGCTTAGACTTGTGTTGGAAAAATTTGAGGAAGATGATGCTAGATGTGATCATATGCTTCCCTTGTACGAGGAAATTTATGAGACCAAAGAAAAGGTAAATTCATGGATAGAGGGGAACATGGACATCACCGGAGTGAATTTCACGTTTATTAAGTGTCAACTCAAAGATTTCCTACGCCAAGTAAAAATATGACTATCATGGAGAATCAAGAAGAAGAAGGGGGAAGAAAATACAAGAAAAGATGATGTAGAAAAGGGTCCAAGCAATGAGGATGAAAGGAAGAAATCTCTTGTCAAAAGTGAGGAAGAGGAGTGTCCATTGATGGACATGAGCTATAATGAGGAAGAAAATCTAAGAGCATCAAATGAAGCTTTGAAGATTGAAATGAGCATTTCTATACCCTCTAACTCTTCAAATTTTGATTTAATTGATAATGATGCTTCTCATGATTTAATTTTGCCTCTTGTGAATTTTGACTATAGGGAAGAATTAAAGAAACGCTTGGGCATCCTCGAAGAAAAAGAATGGAAGAGAAGGATGGCAAGAGAAAACGGGGAACAACCATGGACACTTTGCATATCTATCGGTGGTTGTCCTAGCTCTTCGGTGAACCTCCTAGATTATGAAGCTCAAAGATCGAGATACAATGGGAAGGAGGATCGCTACCCTTGGCCATTCCGATGAAGGATGTTGGATGTGAAGAATAAGTCCGGCATAGGACACGAAAAATAGCGCTCGATGGGAGGCAACCCATCCTTTTTGTTTTCTTTCTTGTGTTTTTGGTAGATTAGTGTTTTTGTTTTTAGGAGATTTGGCTTGCTACTTAATTGCTTATGCTTAGTACATGATGCTCTATGCTTTGAGATTCATATATTGTTGTGCTTAATTGTTGATATCATTATGAGTTGCATATATTTGGAGCCAAACTTGAATGCATGACTTCATTCAAGTTTGGGGGTGTGTGTCATTTAGGGTAGAAATGCATCTCTTAGTGATGATTTTGATGAATTGTTTTGCCGTGTGTAGGTATACTCACTACGAGGATTGGAAAGGATCGAATTTGCAAAGGAATCGAGGAATCGAGAAGGAAAGGAGAGCTTAAAAGTTGGTGAAAATGAGCAAAAAGGAAGAGAACCCGGTCTCCTCGATCGAATGAGCGACCGGGCTTAAATCGAGGGACCAAAGCGGTAATTTCTTGCATATTTGGGTTCGTTAGGGGTATAAAGGTCATTTTTAGGAGTTTCGGGGTCGGGTCGGGCCCGGGAATCGTAAAAAATTCCACTGGACTCGACCCGAGTCGAGAGTGCATAGCCCCGGGTCGAGGGATTTATACTTAGGCAAAATTTCATAATTTGACACATCCCTCGAGTCGAGGTGCCACCTCGAGTCGAGGAGTTGGTTTTGCATATCCCCAGTCGTGCGTGAGACCTCGAGTCGAGGCACTCGAATTTTGGATCCCTCGAGTCGAGGCCTAGCCCTCGACTCGAGGCGCGTATTATTTTTAAATACGCAGCAGACAGAACACGTAACCCCGAGTCGAGGGTTAGCGGCGCCGTTTTCAGTTTCTTCCCCCAGCCATTTCCGGCGATTTCACGTCTATTTCACCATATATCAACCATCATTTCATCATTTTATCATATACCTTGAATAAAGATAGGATCTTGAGGGTTTTTGGAAGCAAATTTGGGGATTTTGGGTATAATTGAGTGGGTGTTTTCCAAGTCCGTTTTTGGGTCAAATTCACAAACAAGGTACGTAATTTCTACTCTTCTTGGCTTTAATTTCGTTGATATATTATGATTATTGCATGGGTGTTATGAGTTGTGCTTGAAGTCTTGAATTTGGAATATTTCATTTGGGCATTTTGATAGGCACTTGAGATGCATGATTATTGTGGATGATTTGGAGCCTTGTATGAGTATATTTGGATTGTTTGATGAGACTAGGAGCATGTTTAGGATTGAAAATGATATTATGCTCGTTTATTTGTGAATTGGGATTGTAATTGTGAATTATGGCATTTGTAGGAATTTCTAGTATAATTGTTGGGATCATTTGGTCAAGTTGAATTATGGTGTTGATAGAAGTGTATGAATTGTTGATGCATAATTGTTGAATTACTTGCTAATTGGCCTATGATTTTTTTGGGATTTTATTGAGCTTAATTGCATGATTATTTGTTGAGCCTACTTGTGAATTAATTGTGGGGCCATGTTAGTAAGTAAATGCATGTTTGAGGACTATTTTGAGCACTTCTATTGGATATATGTGTTTAGTTGACTCATTGACCATTGTTGAGGTTTAGTTGCTAGTTACTAGGGATTTTGTTCATTTGAGATGATTATTGATCGTTGAATCGTTCATGGTATGATTGATATTTTTACTCGAGCTCGTATGGTATTTGTTGGTATTGATTTTTGCTTTTGGGAATGTTTTGCAGGAACAATGTCTAGAGGGGCCGACAGACATAACCTCTCCGAGGCGGAGATTCGCGAGAAAGAAGGCTGCTATCCGACGTGCACACGGGACACCCGCCGAGCTCGGAATTCGGTGGGATGATCATCGGTGGAGGACTCATATTGAGTTATATTCGAGCTCTATAACCGGGTGGTCAAGACTAGACTAGTGGACCAAGATTGCATGATATCGATGGGGATCGAGGAGGATATTCCTCGCTTATTTGAGCAAGTTGGGATGGGGAGTTTCTTGGCGAAGAGGCCTCGGACATATATCGGACTCACTCTCGAGTTCCTATGTACGGTGAGAGTTGATAAGGCCAGGAGGGCCAAATTCCCGAGGAGTATCACATTTGAGCTCTTGGGGTATGAGTACTCGTTGACTGCGGGCCGAGATCAACGAGATTATTGGAGCACCTACTGAGACCCGACCGATCACCGTTGAACATCGGGAAGGAGTATAATGCTAAGCGATTTTGGAGGAGGATTTCAGATTCTCGGGGCTCCTAATCAGCCCGATTTTGTTCCGGGAAGTCTAAGATCAGACATATCCGGAACCCGGTCATCCGATATCTTGAGAAGATTCTCGCGGGTACCATATTCGCGAGATCGGAGGAGGAGCTGTGGTATCCGAGGAGCTATACGTTATTTGGTGCTTTCTCCATGGAGTCGATTTAATGCGGCTGCCTATCTTTGCTATTTATTTGAGAGAGCCACTAGCACGAAGTTCAAGAAGATTAACTTCGGTGGCATGATTACATTGATCGCTGAGCATTTTGGGATTCCGACACATAACCTCGGAGCGGTGGAGGGTCCTGACCTTACTCTTGATACCATGCGGCGTATGAGGACGCTAGACCGCATCGGTAGGGCGTGGTGCCTACGGCAGCATCATGGTGGCCGATTCCCTCTACCTAATAAGAGGTTGGCAGCCGATTTTCGGATCGCAGGCCTTTGTGACTATCAACTTACGTATGTGGTCACATCGTCATACCGAGGCGATCGACGCTTACACTAGAGAGCATGGGGATGTGCTTAGAGAGGTTGATGATGACGATGGAGGTCGGCAATCGGGTTCGATGATGATCGGGGTGATGGAGGCTGCAGAAGGAGCAGAGGTAGAGATCGGAGATTATGATTCGAGGACGAGGATGATGAGGAGCCGAGCAAGAGGAGCCGCCCGGACAGATGGACGAGGATTACCAGCCGAGAGATTAACATGTACCGGCGGGGACGAGATGAGGAGTAGAGAGTACGAGGCGGGGAGTTCATCTCGAGAGGCCGTGGGTTTTGGCCCGAGGAGATGTGGGCGACAGTCGGAGGATGCATATAGAGAGTCCGACCGGCAGGATGAGATGTACCGGATGCTTGAGGAGTCCCGCAGATTTAATGAAGAGACTCGGAGGATGCAGGGAGGAGTCTCGAAGACTCGGCATGACATGTATGCACTCCTCCAGCAGATGAGCTCGTGGAACTTCGGGCCAGGACACTACCCTCCTCCACCGCCGCCGTCCGACTATTAGGGCTATCCCCTATTCCTTATTCCCTCTTCTTCTTGATCTTTAGATTCTGATATTCTTGTTTTCCGTTGTACTTTTGATGATGCTTATACTCTTGACTTGATGATTGTGAATGATTGGTTTTGGATTTTTGGATGATTTTATTGATGGTGGTTTTTATCTTGATCTTATTGAGTTTAATGGTCTATTGATGATTATTCCTTGATGATTTCTTTAGATTCCTTATTCCTAGGCTTTTGAGATTTATTGATTTTGAGCTTAATAGTGGATTCATTGACATATTTTTGAGTATCATCTTGATATAGTGAGTATGCTTGAGATTATGTACATGAGCACTTATGCTTGATTTGCAAGATTTGTTGGATTTTGATATGATCATTAGTAGATTTGTGTCTTGAAGCTAGCTTGCTTGATTAATTATGTGAAGATGAATGTGATTGAAAATTCTTAATTCATTGCTCAATTTAAGCCCGTGAGCTTTTGTGCCTAATAATCGTACATCTTATACGGTTGATTTGATTCCTTTGTGAGTGCATCATTCATGATTTGTATACTAGAACTTGCCACTAGACTTGTTGATATTGATCTTTGTGTGATGTTTTGCAAATGATAAGAGGCCATGTTTGATATGATGAGTTACTTTGCCAAATATTTTCCTACCAAATACATTTGATTTCCTTAGTGAGCCATGTTGAGCCTATTATCCTTATTCTTTGGCAAGCCAAGTGAGATTGAAACCATTTAGCCTATTTTGATGAGCCTTTCTTGTCCTATGTTTAGTTGAGCTTGAATGTTGGCTAATAATGGTGATTTGATTGTTAAGTGTGGGAAGATGATGAGCTAAGTGATGAATATTGAAAGAAGAGAAAGGTTGTGAAAAGATTGAATTGTGAAGAAAAGTGAAATGAAAAAAAAATGAATGATTCAATTTGTGAGCTTAAAGAAAGAAAGCTCAAGTGAATGGTGGATTGATCCTTGAAGTTCAATAGAAAGAGTGTGCTTGATGAAAAGTGAAGAGATTGTGCATTTGTATTGATTAGCTTACATTCAAGTCTCTACTACTTAGTCACTCTTACCCAAATTATCTCACCTATTCCAAAGAGCTTACATTACAACCTAGAAGAAAGACCTCTTAGATTCTTGATTGATCACAAGTGATTTTGATTGAGATTAAGTCTTGTGGCAAGCATATGGTGTACTTATTTGTGAATTTGATGATTGAGTGCTTTAAACCTTGATACACTTGAGTGAAGAGTGAAACACTCCATGGAAGGAGCAATGTATTGAGTATTTGATTGAGCATTTATTTGAGCATGATTTGTCTTGATTGCTAGTGGATAGTTGCATTGATATAAGTGATCATTGATGAGTTCGATTGTCTTATTTTTCGTCTATGGTGCCATGTGACATAATTGCAATCAATTCACTCCTTTGTTCTTAGTTTCTACGTTGCTCGAGGACGAGCAACAATTCAAGTTTGGGGGTATGATTGGAGTGAATTGATACATGTTTTTAGGGCTATTTTTAGTGCAAAAAGTGAGCTAAAGTGTTAGTTTTTGTGCCTAAATGTGAAAAGTATCACTCTTTTGCCTAAAAGTATTATTTGTGAGATTTTGATGTTTTCCGTCCATTTTGCAGGTAATTCGGTGGATTTTTGCCAAACCAAGAGTACCATTAGGCTTAGAATGAAGAGACGGACATCCGGGACGAAAACAGGTCGGGGCCGAAGCCCCGTGCGAAAAAGTGCCCCCGAACTCGAGCTGCAGTCGAGGAGCAAGAGCCTCGAGTCGAGGGCTATGCGTAAAAGGATCAAAAACGGAAAATGGCAGGCACCTCGACTCGAGGCATGACCCTCGAGTCGAGGGAGGTGAAAAGGCAGGGACCTCGAGTCGAGGCCTGACCCTCGACTCGAGGGGGAGGTTTTTCCAAAAATTCATATTTAAAGCAGGCGATTCAGGGGACTAAAGAGGATCTTTCATAGTAGCGATTAGTAGCGGTTTTGGGGCGATTTCTCAAGCCCCAAGCCAATTTCCTCCTTAGATTAGAGTAGAAGTTAGAATTAGAGGTAGATTTCAATTAATTGTTGCTAGATTAGCCATAGATTAGCATTTGATTCTTGTAATCCTTTCAATTCAAGCTTGTAATTCCTTTGGAGATTGTTGTTGAAGACTCAAGCATTCCTATTTTGGTTAATTGAAGATCATTTGGTGATGTTTTTCCTCTTTTGTCTCTTTATTTTCTTAATTGTTGTGATTTGCTTTGTGTTTGATCAATTCTATCTTCGTCCCATGGGTATTGTTTGAGGTACCATGGGCTAAATCTCTCTTGTGCTTGGGTTAATTGAAATTGATGATGAATTGATTGATGATGTTATAATTGTTGATGATTGGAGATTAATTGAGTAGATTGCTTACTAATTGTGATTCTCATTTGTGCTTCATGCATAATTATATCTTTAGATTAGTGTTTGATCACTCTAGCTATAGACGAGAGTTGCGCTAACGTGATCCGGTATTAATCGGGTAATAATTGTGTATGAATGTGTGGATTGGGTGCTTGAAATCGAGAGATTAGTTGCACTAAGGATACTCACATTAGTTTTCTACCTAATTGTGATTCTTAATTGTGCTTTGTGTAAAATTGTTTCTTTTGATTAATGGTTGATCACCCTAGCAATAGGCGAGAGTTGAGCAAACGTGATTAGGTGTTGATCGGGATTCAATTTTGCATGATTGTATGAATTGGGGATTTCTACATTGAGAGATGGGAAAGACTAAGGATACTCACATTAGGCATTGTGATTTTAATGGAGTGATTAATTTCATGATGGTTTATGCTTTCTATCTTAGTTGATTTGAAATTTGATTCAATTATAGCTTGTTGATTGATGATTCATTGATGGATGTTAATCCTAGCACCTCTCTCCCACCATTTAGTGTTGTTTTTGTTATTGCATTCTAGGTGTTCGATCTATTGCTTGCTTGTTGTTTAATTGTATTTTTGCTTGTGTTTTTGTTGTTTTTGTACCAAACCATTGTTGTAACTCTAGTCACTAATAACTTGTATTTCTAGGACCTCATGTGCATACTTTTTCCCTTGGGTTCGATATTTTGTTGATTGGTCTTAATAACTCTTACCCTATACACTTCAATCAGGCTGCTCTACATAAACCTCTTCAGCTAAGATTCCATTTAAAAATGCTGATTTTACATCCATTTGAAAAAGCTGTGAATCTCTAAAAAGCAGCATAAGCTAAGAACAATCTTATGGCCTCCAGACGAGCCATCGGTGCAAAGGTTTCATCATAATCAATCCCTTTTGATTGTGAATAACCTTGAGCAACTAGTCCGGCTTTATTTCTAACCACAATATTATTCTCATCTCTTTTATTTTTAAAGACCCATTTAGTTCCAATGACTTTTGATGATGAGGCCTTTCAACAAGCTCCTACACATCTTGTCTTTGAAACTCGATTCGATTCTTATTGCATAGCATTAATCCAATTGGAATCAGATTAGAGCTTCAATAATTGCCTTAGGTTCAAGTAATGAAACATAACAACCGAACATACAATCTTAATTTAGTCGTGTCCTTGTCTGGACTTGAGAATCTAAATCTCCAATTATTTGTTAATTGGATGATATGTCATTACCTTTTTACCTTTGTCTTTTATAATTGATGAATATTTGTCACGAAATATCCTTTTCAAATGATTTTGTGTTACCTTCAGGATATTTCTTCCCGATTATCTTTTATGGTAGTTGTCTGGTCGGTGACTTTGAAGAACTTTCACGCTCTTTTCCTTTATTTGAGTATGATTCATCTTCCTCGTCTCGAGTCGATTCTCGGTTCATAGAACTTCACCGTTGATCTTTTGATAGTCATCTTATCTAGATCATCTCGATATCTTTGTAACGTCATCTGCATCTCTAGACTCAAAGGTAGATTCATCAAATACAACATGTGGTGTTTCTTCCACACACAAGGTTGTCTTATTAAAAACCCTATAAGCTTTAGACACGAGATGAGTATCCTAAGAATATCCTATCAGCAATCTTAGCATCAAAAGTTTTTAAATGAGATTTTCCATTGTTGTGAATGAAACACTTACAACAAAAATATGAAAATATGATATTTTGGGTGATCTACCCTTCCATATTTCGTAAGGGGTTTTACACTTATTTTTAACAATCAAACATCTATTTTGGATAAAACAAGCAAAGATTAATGGCTTCCCGCCCAAAACACGTGTGGAGTGTTATACTCAAATAACATAGTCCTTGTAGCTTCTTTTAGAGTTTTGTTTCTCCTTTCAACAACTCCATTTTGTTGAGGTGTCCATGCGGTGATGTCTCGTGAGCTATGTCATTCTCAATACAATAGTTAGTAACAAGTGTATTAAGGAATTTAGTACCTTTATCACTTGATTTTAACATTACTTGGTCCCTTTTTATTTTGAATTCTTTTAAGAAATTCTGGAATTTTTGTCATAGTCTCATTCTTCTTGTACAAGAAAATAACCCAGGTGAATCTTGAGAAATCATCTACAATTACCAAAGTATATTTTCTTCCACTTTGAAGCCGAGGGGTGTGACCGGTCTAAAAGATTCATATGAAGAAGTTCTAGAATCCTTTACGAAGAAGGACTATTTGTTGTTTTAAAAGAAGTTTTGGTCTGTTTTCCTTTTTGACAAGTATCACAGACATGGTTCTTTAAAAATACTCTATCTGGGAGTCCTTTAACTAAGGATTTCCTTGCAATTTGTTAAGAGTTTTGAAGTTTAAGTGACCAAGACGTTTATGCCATAGCCAACTTAAGTCATCTGAACTCTTTGCAACAAGACAAGTATCCTTAGGACAACTTTTAAAATTAGCAACATAAAGTTACCTTGTCTTACTCTAGCTAATAGTGTATTTTCATTGATACCATCTAAAACATAACATGCATTATAGGTGAATTTAACACTAAAATCCTTATCACAAAGCCGTGAGACAGGATAGCAAGTTATTCTTCAACCCTTCGACATAATAGACGTCACTAACTTGAATGTAACCAATCATCAAGGTTCCAACTCCTTTGGTTAACCCAAAATTGTTGTCTCCAAACATGACTATTGGTCCATCTATAGTCGATAGTTAGAAAGTAGACATTGTTGGCCCGAGATTGAGTGATTAAAATAAGCTTAGATTGCCTACTAGCGATAATCTAGAGGGGGTTGAATAGATTATGAAAATCTTTTTCAAAGATCAGATTATCTATTCAAGATATCAAAGCTGAACAAAGGAACCAAATTTTAACTCAAACTTTAAAGGATCAAAAAAGCAATCTGAATTAAATCTGAAATTAATTTGTTAGAATAGTTGAACAACAAAAAATAAGTAAAGACAAGAAGTAAAGAACACCAGGATTTATAGTGATTTGGATCAACCGATCCTACATCCAATCTCCTTCTTCAACTTGAAGAAGGGCTTGATCGACTTACTTTCTTACTCACTCACTAAGTTACAATTACAATGTTGTGAAGATCCTTCTTTTCAATTCTATCTTCAACCTATCAAACTATCTAGAAACTTGATAGTTACGGTGCGAAAGTTTGAAGATGTACAAGTGAAGTGTTCTACAAACACTTAGAAACTTATGAAGATTCTTTTGAAAACTTTAGTGAGTGCTCTTTGAAAAATCATGAGTATTGAATTAAGTGTTAATTATTCTATTCAGATCTATGCTCAAACATATTTATAAGCCTGTGAAATGGTTAGTTTGTTGTACAAACAAAAACCGTTGAACAAACTTATTCTTGAAAACCGTCTTGACTTCAATGATCTTGAACTAGTCGAATGCAAGTGACTTGGTGAAGACTTGCCTTTCTTATTCTACTCACCTGGTCTTGACTTTGTCTTAAGCTCTTCATTATTGTCTCCAACGAGATGGATTCGTCAAAATCGTCTTCGGATGATCTTCTCTTTCCAGATTTCAGTTGACTAATTTAGCTCTACCTAGTCCGATCACCTAGCATTAGAATTCATTACCTCACTGTTCTATACACATTCAGTGGTCATCTTATCTACCCGAGCTTACTCTAGTCTATACTTCTTTAACTCATCAAAAATCCTTACGATCTAACAATTTCCCCCTTTTTGATTAAGTTAAAACTACAAGAAAGAGACAAGCTCACAGCTGGGTGTTAGTCAATATTATACAAGATAATCGATTAGCATATTAAAGCACACAAGCATTTTAGTTCGGATATGTTCACATAAGATCACTTAATCCATACTTAGAAAAATTTTAGAAAGAAAATTTTTAAGAAAAGTTTAAGTCTTAAAGACTATCGATTATTAGCACTTAGAAAAATTTTAAGTCTTAGGAATTAGAAAACATTTAGGAAAATTTTAATTTGAGATAGAAGTTTCCTCGGATGATTAATACTTAGAAAAAATTTAAGTTTTCTTAGAAAGAAGTAAAGAAAACTTAAAACACAAGACAAGATAATTCGAGATAAGTTCAAATATATTCACGAGATGTTTACATATTTTCAAGTTGGTGCGAGATAAGATACAAAATAGGAAAAGAAAGCTCAATCTTATCTAAACACCCCACCGGGTCTTCATGTGGCACCATCAACCGCTTAAACACCCTCCTCCGCAGCTGCTTGAGGTCCTCCTCTGAGCTAATCTGGACTCGGCCTCCGCCCCTTTGAACAATGCCTTTGACCCGTCTAGGTCCACGGTTCCATCAGCTTTCTTGGCAGGGACCGCGTACTCGAAGGTCGGGGCGATGAGATTGATGTTGAACTCGATATCAACTTCTTCAAGCAGCCGATGATAGAGGTCCACATCTACCTTTTCAATACACTCATGCTAGGCGAGGTCCGGATCTTGCTGAGTAGTTCACTGGGCCTTGAGAATGTACCAAAAGTACATCCACATGGCGTCCGTGTTCTTATCTCTATATTCCTTTTCATATTTTCCGCAAGCCATCTTTGGAGGGGCAGACGTGGTGTGATAGGGCCTGAAGTTTCCATCACCTTGGTCTTTCACCAGCCATTTTCGTTTAGTCTTGCTCCAGGTGACGTTGGCGCCTTTCTCCTTCTTACGCCTTCTCTTCTCTTTCTTTACGAAGTATTCTTTATCTCGTCGATCCTCTTGATCTGTTCTTCAAAAAGATTAGAGTAGTCGGCTTCTGGTTTTCCTTTTCCTTTGGTAGCAGCTCGATTGAGATGTCGGTGATTTGGGCTCATCACCGCTACCTTTTGCCTTTGCTCTTGGCCTTTGCTGCCTCGGCTTCCTTTAGCCGGGCCAAGAGTCTTTCTCGACCTTTCTTCCTCCTCCTTCCTCTTCTTCTCCTCGTCCTCCTTGAGGGCTTCTTCTAGTTGACTCACCCTCACCTGGAGAGTAGCCAACTCATCGACTTGAGTCCGACGTCCTCCTTGGCTTCTTCCAGGTCAATTGTGTTGGCCTTCATGCCCAAATATCTCCTTTTCTCCTCGACCACGGTTGCGAGGGCTTGTCTTCTTTCTTGCTCTTCCTTTTTCCCCTTTTTAACTTCACCGGCCAAGTCTGTCAGCCTTAGTATTTAGATCGTTGCATTTGACTCGAAAGTCGATCGGTCAGTGCCATTTCGTTCACTACCATCTGATTGTATCCTTTCACCTCGTCTTTCAAACCCTTCACCTCCTTTTCCGAGCCTTTACCTTCTCACCGGTATAGAGTTAGTCGGAGAAGTGATTTTTGATAAGTGTTACATTGACTTCTCTCATACTGGCGATCATGGTCTCCGTGGATCGCTTCCACCATCTTCTTCGTCCTCTTCATTTTCCTCTTGAAGGCGATTTCATCTTCTTCTCCATCTTGTCAAGATCGAACAAATGGCGATCAAGTAGGTCAGGTCGTTGTCTTCATCTTCAAAGGAGGATTCAGACGAAGAGGAGGAAATATTTTCTTGAGTAGGTGGAGGGGAATGAGAGTGAGTTTGGATGGTTGGGAGTAGAGAGTAAGATAGAGTAGGGAGGGGTGTAGTTTGGACTTGAGGGAGAGAGGTTGGTTCGGTTTGTGGGGGAGGGGTAGTTTGGGTTTGAGGGATAGGAATGGGAGATGAGGTTTGAGTAGATCGGGATGGAAGTTGGTGAGTGGGTGAAGTTGTGGGCTGATCTGTTGGTAGGGTGGTAGACGTGGTTTGGTCGGTGGGGTTGGGGTGGAGGTTGGAGCAGGTTTTAGGTTGGGTAGAGAGTTGGACTGTTTCAGGTGGGGTTTGGACTTTTCGGGCAATTGTGGCTATTCTAGAGGCTCCGAGGTGCCTGCGGTCACACCTCTTCATTGCCGGGGTGGGCGGATGAGGGGAGGGGGTAGATTCGGAGGAAGATAAGCTGGAGGAGGTTCCGAAGGAGATTACCATCTCTGCGGTTTGAGTTCTTTCGAGCTCGGCTCCTCCGGTGCCTCAACCACACTGTCACGCTGCTGCCACCTCCGAGGGTTTGTACCTCTTACGTCGGCGAGGCTTAGTGGAGCAGCCGAAGAACCTTCTCGACTTCCTCTCGGAAGCTTTCACTAGCCTCTTACGAGTCCTTCTCTGATGTTGTCTTTCAACCACAACAGCCTTCTTCAGACCCGTCTCCTTAGGCGAAGGAGCAGCGGCCACCACCTACTCGGTTATAGGGATAGCAGCCACCTCCTCGATTGCGGGAGCAACAACTTCCTCCTCACTGCAGCAGCTCTCTCGATTCCTCGCCTCATCAGAATCACCGTCGAATCTGCAACCCCCAATCTTCTCATTCTTTGTCAAAATTCCCTTTTGCCTTGAGAATTTTTTTCGCTCCAACCCTCCGGTCGGCTAATTCATTTAGGCCTTCAATCAAGACTTGTAATCTTGTTGAATAAACTAAGCTGTGGTGGTTGAAGTCTATTCCCCGATCATCGGATTGAAAGTCAATCTCCCCTTCTCTTCATTCAGTCTTCTAATCGAAGATCTATCCAGTTCACCTGAACTCCATTGATGATTGCCCTCATACAACAAAGTCTGGGCTTCGACAATCCATCGTGTGAACTTTGGTCACCCAACACCGATTTCGTCACTATTGTCATAAGAAGCTGTATTTCCTCACAACGAGTTCTTCTTCAACTCCCTTCGAGTTCCCCTATAAGTTATCCTCGATACGGATCAAATGATTCCTCCCACATATCTTCCTTATATGTTGATGAATTTACTCCCTTCATCGAAGTATCAAGAATTCGGCGATTGTTTCTCCGGAATAGGACAGAATAGTTCCATCCACCTTCGTATCGAATCCATCGGGGTATCAGCCATATTCGCTAAAAATTCTGCCCCGAAGAAATCTAGAGTCTTTTTAAGAGACGACTTCATCGAGCAGAAACCTCTTAATCGAGATCTTTCCAGATGGTGGAGGACCTCGGCGGGTTCTCTATCTTTTGTTGTCTCAAAATCAACATACATCTCCGCTTTCAGTTTGTTTTTGAAGATTTCGTCGTTCATCTTGAACTTGGACTCTGTGGTTGTTATGTAAGTGGGTTTATGGATTGTTGTAGTTTTAGAAGAGGAAGCCATAAATTTGGCAAAGAAATTGGGTAAGGGAATTTGTGAAAGTGAATTTGAAAAAGCGAAGGGGTAAGTTTTTAAATAAGGAAGAGAGAGAGGGAAAAAGCGAAGAAGTTGATACGTGGCAATATCGAATTGTTTTTTACCGTAGATTGGCGTGGCGCGTGGAGTATATCAATGGATATACGGAATAGTCGCTTCACCTCCGGTGCGTGGCCTTAACTCGCCTTGAAATTGTAAAAAGTAACCGCCTAGCCTACGGATTAGACGGCTAATAGGGTTACTTTATGCGAGAGATAGTAAGTATACCTAACGTAAGCCAAAATATACCTTTCTTTGCATAAATAAAGGTTTCCTATTTCAAACTGGGTTTTGAATGACTTGGTAAAAAATGACCTTCTCTTAGATTTTGAAAAATTTCTTGAGTCTGATTGTTTGAAAAGAGTTTTTAAGATAGAGTTAATTTTATGCCATTATTTTAAATAAACCAAGTTTTATATGCAAATATAACTACTATATAAGAATATTAAACTCAAATTTGGGTCTTCAAAGACACAACTCATCTCGAAAAGTTTTGAAATAGATGAGCTGTGAGAATATTTTTGAAAACAAATTTTGAAGAAAACCAAGGGTTTTGAGCAGGATGAAGAGATTAGAAGGTTTTATGCTGATCTAACAATGTCAATTCATGACCTGTTCTATGCAGATACACAAACTTAAGAAACCATAAGTAGCCAAAGTAAGTCGGATAGGATGCAATTAGTCATCTGTTTTAAAGAGTGACTATTGTGTCCTTGTGCGATTTACTTGATGTCGAAAAGAAATTGTCAAGTCGGATAAGGTCAATATGACTAATCCTTGATTCTTGATTCCTAAGAAGGAGATCGGTGATATCGGTTATGTGATTGTCCTTTTTTTTTAACAACAAAAAAACTTAACTATTTATATCACAAGAACAGTGAATTACGGGAAGCCCTTCCACAAAAGGCGGAGGGTCTTTCCAAGAAGACGAGATCCCGTAGGAACAAGAAGCTCGTGCAAAGGCGTGAGCCATACTATTGTCATCATGTTTGACAAAGTGAATAGAAAGGGAAGGGAAACTCTAAGAATATTACGACAAGCAATTACATAATCACGAAAATAGAGCTATAGGACTTATACGAATGAATTGCATCCACCACGATCTTCAAATCCCCTTCAACAAGAACATTATCAAGGCTTAAGCTTTTGATCCAAGATAGAGCTTCGAAAAAGCCCATCGCCTCACCTTCATCTACATCCATGAGGCTGGAAAGGACAATGGAACGAGCTTCTATAAAGGCCCCACCTTCACTTCTTAAGACCATGCCTAGACCGACTTGAGTCGTGTCTACGAAAAGGCCGCATCTACATTGCATTTGAGCTCCCCGGGAAGGGCTATGCCGAGCCAAGCCATTGTTAACAGATCGGGGCGACTAGCCAAAGGGCAATAAACAGATTTATGAAGTTGTTGCCATTCAAAGAATAAGGCCTCCGCCGCGTGAGCGACCTCCCGGGCGGATTTGCGATTGCCATTCCGAGAAAAGAGAGTTGCGCTCCTTCCAAATTTGCCACACTATCATGCCAATCGCGCTGCTCCATCCCCCAAAGACGGGTCTCGTAAAATGAAAAAGTAAATCAGAAAAATTATCAACCCTTAACAATTCATCGTTTACCTTATCCCAAAACCGGCAGCCCTCCAACAGTCTTTTAGCAAAGCCGCAATCAATAAAGATGTGCCAATTATCTTCAAGTTGTTGAGAGCACATAACACATAGCTTATACGGGACAATCTTTTTGAGAAAAAGGTTCACTTTATTAAGAATGCAGTTCTTTCACATATCAAGCGTGACAATTCGAAATTATAGACATATCAAGCCTTAAGCTCTGTGATTGCCCCTAAATTCAGAGTTCTTTCATAACCCTTAGCTCTGTGATTGCCCTTTGACACATATCAAGCCCGACAATTCTTTCTAGACAAGATTTAAAGAAAGAAAAGAAAGAAAAGAAAGAAAAAAATACAGGATACATGCAATATAAATTATAAATCAGCTAAGGATGGATCAAGTAATCCTAATTTTAAGCACAATTCCCTAAATCTAGACTCGGTAAGGGTTTTGTAAGTATATCTGCTCTACGAGACTCGATTGCTATCTTTTCTATCCTAATGTCATTCTTCTCAACATTATCTACGATGAAATGGTGTCTTATGTCTATATGCTTACACCTAGAATGCAAGACGGGGTTGTATGTCATGGCTATTGCACTATTCTATTACGATAAATAGGCACGAGATGATGTGAGAATTTTATAATCCCTAAGGCTTGACTAATCCGAGAGAAGCCGAGAGCAACAACCGGCCGCCATGTATTCGCTTGATCGTGGAGGTTGCAACAGATGTTTGTTTCTTAGATAACCAAGAAATTAACTTGTTGCCTAAAAATTGACAAGTTCCAGAAGTGGACTTCCTATCAATTCTGACCTCCAAAATCTGAGCTGAATAACCTAAAAGCTTCGAAGTTGTCATCGACGGGTACCACAACCTAACTGCAAAGTTCATTTAAGATATTTAAGGATTTTCTTAGTTTGTCTCCAGATGAGTTTTCTTGGAATTTGATTGGAATCTTGCACATACCCCAACCGCAAAGGCTATGTCTCGGCCTACTTACAGTGAGATATAATAGGGATCCAATCAATCCACGATACTCCGTTGCATCCGTGGGTGTCCCCTTCTCATCCGAATCCATAGAGAAGTTAGTTGCCATAGGTATTTTAACTTCCCTACAAGTAGTCATCCCAAATTTATCTATAAGGTCCTTCGCATACTTAGTCTCGATGTATAAAAGTACCCTTATGTCCATTTAATTTGCAAGCCTAGAAAGTATGTTAATTCCCCCATCATAGACATTTCAAACCTGTTTTTCATGAGAACACTGAATTCTTCACATAAAGTCGATTAGGTGAACCAAATATGATATCATCTACATAAATTTGAACCAGAAAGATGTTACCATCTATTTCTTTTCTAAACAAAGTTCTATCTATCTTACCTTTTGAGAAATCACTGGATATCAAGAATTCAGATAGGGTATCATACCAAGCTACGGATGCTTGCTTTAGCCCATATAGTGCCTTGTGGAGCTTATAGACCTTATTCTTGGTCCTAAACCACGGGGCTGTTCTACATAGACCTCTTCAAGTAACACATCATTCAGAAAGGCAGACTTGACATCCATCTCGAAAGACCTTGAAACATTTATAGGCGACAAATGCTAAAAACAGCCTTATTGGTTCTAATCGGCAACCTGGAGCATAGGTTTCAACATAGTCTATCCCCTCGGTGTGAATATCCACTGTGCTACCACCGCCTTATTACGAACAATAACGTTGTTTTCATTAGTTTTATTTTTAAACACCAATTTGGTGCCTATAATCTTTCTATGTAAGGGTCTGTCCACGGTTCCCAAACATTTTTCTTTCAAAGCGATGCAGCTTCTTCCCCGCATGGTCATTACCTGACTTGGGTCGAGATAGAGCCTCCTCAATTAGCGTAGGTTCAAGGAGTGAAATATAGCGGTGAACACTACTAGATGGATCCCCAATGATCTGATCAGCTGGATGATAACTCCTCATCCTTTGGCCTATTTGAGTTGAAGTACCCTCATCTGCGGACTTCGGTAGGTAACTCAACCGATTCTTCTTGTGCAGACGTTCCCCCTTCATCTATTGAACTGGCTGATCGAGATGATGTCATAGGAATCTCCTCGGATGGAACCTGAAGAGGAGTTGCCTTTTGATTCTCGGATGGGGATTCTTCATCATCCGAATGCGAATCAAAACTAGCAGATAAGATGTCCTCTGTTTAGTTTTATTTAGTTCAATTTTATCTAGATCATTGGTAATTTGATTCACTTTGTTTGAAAAAGTATGCAATTCATCAAATACCACATGTGGAGTTTCTTCCACACAAAGAGTTGTCTTATTGAAGACTTCGAAAGCCTTGGAAGTGTTGGAATATCCCAAGAATATTCCATCACCGCCTTGGCATCAAATGTCCTCACTTAGACTTCCCATTGTTATGGATGAAGCATTTACACCCAAAAGCATGAAAATATGAGATTCTTGGAACCATACCTTTCCAAAGCTCATAAGGTGTCTTACTCTTGTTCTTGGTAGTAGCATACATTACGAGTGTAACAGTGTGTTGATAGCCTCGGCCAGAACCTATGAGGTGTTCCATACTCGGCTAACATGCTTCGGCTGCTTCTTTGAGTGTCCTATTTCTTCTCTCCACTACTCCATTCTGTTGTGGTGTTCTAGCTGAAGAAGTCTCATGAACTATACCATTCTCATTCAGATAGTTAGATAAACAAGAATTCAAGAATTCGGTTCCCTTGTCACTCCTAATTTTAATAATATTAACACCCTTCTCATTTTGAATTTTTCTCAACGGCACAGTGGACCTTGTTCGGATACTCGTTCTTTTTGAAAATAAATATTACCCAGGTATATCTTGAAAAATCATCAACAACTACAAGGGTATACTTCCTTCCACTAAAGTGAGTGGTGAAACAAGTCCAAACAAATCAAGATGAAGGAGTTGTAAAACTCTTTACGATGAGGATGTGTTAATACTTTTAAAAGAGTTCTGGGCTGCTTACCTTTTTAACAAGCATCACATTTCAGATCAGTTGAACAAAGCTTCTCGGGTAGTCCTTTGACAGGATTCCTCTTAGCTATTTTGCTAAGGGTTTTGAAATTCAGATGACTAAGCCTTTTATGCCATAGCCAATCGAGATCATCTCCATCTTTAGCTACAAGACACGTATCTTTGGGGCAACTATTAGACATTACCATGTCCGAAGCCGATTAAGAGTACCTTGTGCGAGGAAGTATCTAAGATATCACACTTATCTTTAGAAAATCTAACATGAAAACCTTTATCACAGAGTTGGGAAACAAATAACAAGTTATGCTTCAAACCTTCTACAAAATAAACCTCGAGATACCTAGACATCCCCTATAATTAATATACCAACTCCCTTAGTCCTGTCCACAATTATTATCTACAAACAAGACTCTAGGACCATCAATATTCTGAAAATTTGATAATAGCTTCTTCTCACAAGTCATGTCTTTGTGTATGTACCAGGATGGAAGTTAGAATCTCCTCTTTTAATGATAGTCCTGGGATTCCTGCAAGGCAGATTAGGTATGAGGTACCCTAGTGATCTTGGGTCCTTTGAGGTCAACAATCACTTTGGGTATCCAAACAAACATCTCATTATTCAATAACAAATCAGATTGAAGTTGTCTACCAAATCTGTCACAAATATATCACATTTAAATGAGAATTTATTGAAGTCGATTTGGTGACTTTCTTGTACTTTGGAAATAAGGGATAGCATCTGCTCCTCTCATCAAAAGAACTATAACAAGAATTCCTCTTAGTTTTGGTTCTTGGAATCCTCTTTGTCGATTAGGATTTCTCATCGATTTTTAATTTTCAGATTAGGAGATGCGGTCCTTATCGACTCTGTGGTTTCCAAGGTCCAATTTTGATCTCTTTTGATGTTTCAGCAGCCTTCACAAATTTCCTAGGTTTTGAAACCTCTGATTTATTATTCCTCTTTGGCTATTAGACACACTTCATTATTCGATCCAAAATCGATGATGATGATGATCTTTTGATTCTTTTCCTCGGCAAGAAGAGCTCTCTCATCTGCAAAACGCCTATATCTCTTCTTCCTTTTCTCCTCTCTTTCTTTAGGAGTCAGTGGGGACAGTCATAGTGAAGTGCCACGGCTTGTCACAGGCGTAACAAGTGTCTCCACGGGTCCGATTTAGGAGTGATAGGGTTCTTCTTAACAGGAGATTTATACCTTCTTTTCGATTTATTCTTTTATCATCATCTATTAATTCACCATCATCTTTTCTCTTGGATCTTGATCTGGATCTGTCCTTCTCTCGTATATTTTAACTTGTTATCTTTGATATTTAATCTTTAAACGATCATACCTTTTTGTTAGCAACACCATCTGTTCTTTCAAGGATAGATCGGCTCCTTTAGGCTCGGCTATTGTTTTGTCTTCTTTATTGACAAAGGCCACAGTCTTAGATGAGGTGCTTGACTCCATCTCATCTTCCTCATCTTCCACCCGAATGTCAAACTCATAACCTTTCAAGTGAGAAAACAAAGTGTAATGATTCATAGTAGAGAGATCCTTAGTAGCTTTAATCAAATTTCTTTTTGCTCCAACGCTTGGTTAGAGATCTAAGGATTTTATTATTGATTTCTTTTACGTGTAAATCTTTCCAAGAAAAGTGGCTCTATTGATCGGATAGATCATTCTCATATCCGGTGATCAATAGTTTCACCCTCTTTCATTTTAAAGACATCGAATAGATGGAGAACAGATTGTAACTGTTCTCCTTCACTGATCTGTGCCTTTGCACATATTAGCTAGGGTGTCCCACATCTCTTTGGCTATCTTACACTTCTTAATTTTCTCGTACCACTCCTCGCCGAGTGTGACAATAATCTCGTTTCTTGCCACACGATCCAGGTTATACACTTTCCTCTAATCATTGGTTAATTCCGACACTTTCTTCATCGTCTCGAGTCCGTGATTCTCGAGCCGCTCGCTCCATCACTTACTCCACCATGATGAATTTGATTGGCCCATCAGATAAGACGTCTTTCATTCGAGGATGGATCGATTTAAGATGATTCTCCATGCATAACTTCCAAAGTAGTCATAGTCCACTATATCAAAGTCCTGGAAGGTTCTTAACCTTTCTATCATTACTCGGAGACATGGTAAGTACTCAATGTAAAAATCAGCAGAGGATATTCAAGAACAAATTTATTTCAAGATTTAAAAAATCAAAGATCACTTTAGACCAAAAGAAATATTCAAAACAACTTTAACATTGCTCGATACCACTTGTTGGCCCCGATATCGAAGCTTTGATCGCCTCCTAGTGATAATCTAGAAGGGGAGGGGTTGAATAGATTATCAAAATCTTTTCAAAGATCAGATTATCTATTCAAGATATCAAAGCCGAGCAATGAAACAAATTTTAACTCAATCTTTAAAGGATCAAAAAAACAATCTGAATTAAATCAAATTAATTTGTTAGAATAGTTGAACAACAACAAATAAGTAAAGACAAGAAGTAAAGAACGCCGGGATTTATAGTAGTTCGGATCAAACCGATCCTACATCCACTCTCCTTCTTCAACTTGAAGAAGGGCCTCGACGACTTACTTTCTTACTTACTCACTAATTACAATTACAATGCCGTGAAGATCCTTCTCTTCAATTCTTTCTTCAACCTATCAAACTATCTAGAAACTTTATAGTTAAAGTGCAGAAAGTTTGAAGATGTACAAGTGAGTGTTCTATAAACACTTAGAAACTTATAAAGATCCTTTTGGAAACTTTAGTGAGTGCTCTTTGAAAAATCGTGAGTATTGAATTGAGTGTTAATTATTCTATTCGTAATCGTGCTCAAACATATTTATAAGCATGTGAAATAGTTAGTTTGTTGTAATAAACGAAAATGCGTTCAACAAACTTATTCTTGAAAACCGTCTTGACTTCACTGATCTTGAACTAGTCGTGCAAGCCGACTTGGTGAAGATTTGTCTTTCTTATTCTACTCGGCTGGTCTTAACCTTGTCTTAAGCTCTTCATTATTGTCTCCAACAGATGACTTCGTCAAGATCGTCTTGAGATGATCTTCTCTTTCAGACTTCACCGACTATTCTAACTCTACCTAGTCACTCACCTAGCACTAGAATTCATTATGTCGGTTGATCTATACATATTCACACGATCATTGATTGGAATGAATTGATGCATGTTTTTAGGGGTTATTTTAGTGCAAAAAGTGAGCTAAAGTATTAGTTTTGTGCCTAAAAGTGTAAAGTATCACTTATTTGCCTAAAAGTAGTATTTGTGAGATTGTTGATGTTATTCATCCATTTTGCGGGTAATTCGGTGGAATTTTGCCAATCCGAGAGTACCGTTGTAGAATGAAGAGACGATCATATCGGACAAAAACAGGGGTTGGGGTCGAAGCCCTGCTCGAGAAAAGTGCCACTGGACTCGAGCTGCAGTCGAGGAGCAAGAACCTCGAGTTGAGGGTCATGGCTTGAAAAGACCAAAAATAGAAAAATGGCAGTGAGCCTCGACTGAGGGCTGACCCTCGTGTCGAGGGAGAGGAAAAGGTAAGGGCCTCGAGTTGAGGCCTGACCCTCGACTCGAGGGAGGATTTTCTGAAAAATTGATATTTAAAGCATAAAGCAGAGCATTCCGTAAACAACTTTCAATATAGCGGTTAAGAGCGGTTTTGGGGCGATTTCTCGGGCCCCAAGCCATTTCTCCCTTGTAGTTAGTGTAGATTTAGAATTAGGATTAGATTTCAATTGTTGTTGATTAGATTAGCCATAGATTAGCTTTTGATCTTGTTATTTCATTCAATTCAAGCTTGTAATTCATTTGAAGATTGGTGTTGAACACTCAAGCATTGCTATTTTTGTTAATTGAAGACCAATTGGTGATGTTTTTCCTCTCTACTCTCTTTAATTTCTTATTTATTGTGATTTGCTTTGGGTTTGATCAATTCTATCTGTTAGGAAAAGAAATTTGTATTTAGTTTTGATGTGTTAAAAGTGTAAAGTAAGATGACCACCAAGACAATGTATAGTCGGTGATGTAATAAAAACTTTATATAGACTAAGTATAGAAATAAGATAGGGTTGTTTTGAAAGAAGTCGATAGAAACAAGAACAGTAAAAATGACGATGATGGAACCAGGACGAGGTAGAAGATCGATAGAGAATCGAGGACAGTAGAAAATCGAGACAAGGTGGAGATTCAAGACAGAGTAGAAAATCGAGACAAGGTGGAGATTCAAGACAGGGCAAAGAATCGCAAGCTAGAAGAGTTAGTTAAATTCAAGAATCGATTACAACCAAATAAGAAGCAGTTTCAAGAATTAGTTAATCGATTACAACTATCAACAAACTGAATTCAAGGAAGTTACAACTGTCAAGAGGAGTTCTCTATAAATAGGAATAGAAATCTATTTAGAATTAACTTTGACACTTAGCACTCTTCATCATACTTTGTATACACAAGCAACAAAGAATTACACACATTCAAGAACGTTTTAGACGTTTTTCGGTTCTTAGTGTTTACGTAACACTTTTTCATTAGATCTTCAAGCCATAGATTTTCGAAGTTAGGAAGATTCATTGTAAGGCTGAAGATTCATCATTGTAAGTAAGGTAGCAAGAAAGAAGAAAGTAAGTAAGTGAAGGCCCTTCTTCAAGATTCGAAGAAGGAGAGTGGACGTAGGATCGCTTTGATCCGAACCACTATAAATCCGGTGTTATTTCTTCTTACCGCTTATTTTACTTGTTTTCATTGATTATTTCTTGACAACAAATTTGATATGCGAAAAGGCTTTAGATCCTAATTGAATTGAGTTTAAACAAAATTTGTTTCCGTCAGTAACTGAGTTAGGAGTTAATAGATCATCTAAGCTTGCAAAAGTTTTTGATAATCTATTCATCCCCCCTTCTAGATTATCACTAGAGGGTATCTTGTTTTTGTGTTTAAACTCGTTCTAAAGGGACCCAACAAGTGGTATCGGAGCGTTGTTAAGTCGTTTCCGATAAAAGATTTGTGGTCTTGAAATATCCGAGTTTTGAAATATCTCGAGTTTTCATTGAAATCTGATTCCTTATTGCCGTGTCACTAACATTTCGATAAGTTGTCTTTTAGCATCTTGAATTACGATGTCTTTGTTAAAAGTAAGAAATCCAGGAGTTTACCAGATTTTTCTATAGAGGAATATGATTACTGGAAGTTGAGAATGGAGAATCATTTAAAGGCCATTCATGACCGTATGGAAGAGGTTCTTGAGGAAGGCCCGATAAAATTCTACCATGGAGTTGTTAGTATCGAGCCGAATCTTCTACTACAAGAAGTCAACAAGAAAAGAAAAGTGCTGATTTGACAAATGATGAAAGGAAGATTCACAATTTGGATCAGGTAGCAAGGACGAAATTATAGAAACGTTGAGCAAAGACTGGATAGAAAAGGTAAAGAGATGTAAAGCTGCTAAGGATATGTGGAAGACTCTTGCAAATGTTTGTGAAGGGTCGAACGAGTTAAGGAGAACAAGTTACAATCAGTTTTACATGCATTTGATACATTCAAGATGAAAGATGGAGAAACGTGGATCGCTTGGATGTAAGATTGACCAATTTGGTGAACAAAGGCTGCTGATTTGGGTAAAATCTATTACCGAGAAAGAAATTAATAATAAGGTACTCAGATCATTAAGCAAAAGATGGAGAGAAAAAGCAAATATCCTCAAAGCTACACAAAATCTCATCTATTTCACATCATACTCTATTTTCTCATCCGAAAGCCTTGGAATATGATATACAAATTGAAGATGAAGAAGACGAGGCAGAGTCATCTACTTAGAAAGACCGTGGCATTTCTTCATCAAGAAGATTCTGACAAGATTTCTAAAGCATCGATTTGTCAAGAAAGGAGGAAATGGCTTTATTGATCGGACGATATGAGAGACTCAAGATGAAGTATAAAAGGAATAAGAGAGATAGGTTTAATCGTCAAAATTATAAATCGAGACAAGGAAGAGAAGTATTGAGACAATGACAAAAAGAAGGATTCGGTGAAAAGATTCAAATCACCAATCGACGAGGTGAGAGTAGTCCAAAGTCGAAAGAGGAGATATCTCGTTATACCCGCAATAAACCTCGGTCATTTTAGCTATGATTGTCCTCAACTCACTCCTAGAGAAAGAGAAGAAAAGAGGAAGAAACGGGATAGGAGGTATGCAGATCAACGAGCTCTTTTGGCCGAAAAGGAGGTAACACAAGAGACATCATCATCCTCATCCTCATCCAGCTTCGGATCAGTACAATGACATTTGCCTAATGGCTAAGGAGGTAAACTACTACTCATCCTCGACAATGATAATGATAACTTATGCGAATCTGATTCATGTCTTATTAACAAACTTCTAAAAGATCTCAAGACGGCTTTATCTCGCTTATAAACGAGATAGAGATCGAAAATTTAAGTTTAAAGGATCAAATTCTTAGTCTAACAAAGGAATATCGACAGGACAAGGAAGAATATAGATTGTACATTCAAGGGGGAATGTCAATCAAAGACTTCTACTAGTTCCTCATCCGAGAAAACCAATGAGTTGGAAAAAGAATTGAGTTCTTTAAAAACTAAATTTTCAAATATCAATATGAAGAATGAGAATTTTAAAAGACAAACAGAGATTTAAATCTCAAGATAGGACATCTTAATAACTCTCGGTCTACAATTGATAATATCTTCAAGATTCTCGAAGCCTAGTGATAAGACAGGATTGGGTTTTGATAGGAACACAAAAATGATCCTATCAAACCTAGAGTTTTTGTCAAAGCCACTAAGACTATGGAAAAGAGAGAAATTAGTCCAAAGAAATCAAAGGAGCAAGTCACCCCATCCGATATATCAAAGGAGAAAATACAGATAAGGAGAAATGTATCCAAGAGAAATCTAAAGACTAAATCAAAGTTGTTTCCAAAGTATAATGGTTTTGATGGAAGAAGCAAGTGTTATCCATTCTTTCCAAGATATAAGACAATCACTAGAGATCAATTAAACAAAATTGATCTAGATAGTCTAATATTAGTGGATAGATATGGTTGCAAAATCCAATCATTGGTTCTGAAAAATTTGGATGTTTTTATTTGGATACCTAAGTATCAACTTAACGAAAAAGGACCCAATACACAAAGGGTACCTAAGAATTAATTTGTGATTGCAGAAGGATAAGGAGATAGTTGAGCAAGATGTTCTTGAAGTCATTTTGGTATATAGACGGTGGATGTTCTAAGCATATGACTTATGAGAAAAGACTTCTTTCTAACTATCGACAATAGATGGACCTCGAGTAATGTTCGGTGACAACAATTTTGGTCTAACCAAAGGAGTTGGAACTTTGATGATTGGAGATATTCAGGTTAATGAAGTATATTTTGTGGAAGGTTTGAAACATAATTTCTGTCTCGTATCTCAATTTTGTGACAAAGGATATTGTGTTAAATTCACTCATGATGCATGTTTTATTTTGGATGGTTTAAATGAGAATATTTTACTTACCTGGAGTCGACGAGGTAATATCTATATTGCAAATTTCAAAAGTTGCTCTAATGATACTTGTCTTATTGCTAAGAGTTCGAAGATTTAAGTTGGCTATGGCATAAACGTCTTAGTCATTTAAATTTCAAAACTCTTAACAAAATAGCAAGAAAATCTTTAGTCAAAGGACTTCCAGATAAAATATTTTCTAAAAATCATGTTTGTGATGCTTGTCAAAAAGGAAAATGCACCAAAACTTCTTTCAAAACAATAAATGGTCCTGCTTTCGAAAGGATTCTCGAACTTTTACACATGGATCTTTTTGGTCCATTACACCTCTAAGTTTTAGTGGAAGAAAGTATACTTTAGTGATTATAGATGATTTTTCTAGATTCACTTGGGTTATTTTCTTGTACAAAAAGAATGAGATCAGAATAAAAATTCCAGAATTCCTCAAAAGAATTCAAAATGAAAAAGGACTAAATATTGTCAAGATTAGAAGTGATAAAGGTACTGAGTTCCTAAACTCGTTTGTTACTAACTATTGTATCGAGAATGGTATAGCACATGAAACATCATCTGCAAGAACACCCCAAAGAAATGGAGTGGTAGAAAGGAGAAACAGAACCTTGAAAGAAGCCTGCAAGGACTATGTTATCTCGAATATGACACTCCACACGAGTTTTGGGAAGCCATTAATATCGCATGTTTTGTTCAAAATAGGTGTTTAATTGTGAAAGATAAATGCAAAACTCCTTATGAAATATGGAAAGGCAGTAATACCAAAAATTTCATATTTTCATATATTCGGTTGTAAGTGTTTTATTCATAATAATGGAAAATCAAAGTTAAGAACTTTTGATGCTAAGATTGCAGAAGGGATATTCTTAGGATACTCATCTGTATCTAAAGCATATAGAGTTTTTAACAAGATTACATTGTGTGTGGAAGAAACACCACATGTTGTTTTTGATGAAATTTCCAAGTCTCGAAAGTACGATGATGTCACCAAGATAGTCAAGATCTTAACAGATTAAACATCAAGAAATCAGTCAAGTTCTACCTACCAGAGTCGAATCGGATGAGGAAGACACACTTGCATAAGGATATAGATAAGGAAGCCGAGAGTTCTTCCATGTCATCCGATCGCACGACTACACTACCAGATGGACAAGGAGATATTCCACGAAGGTAATACGTAACTAATTGATGAAAATATTCCGTATAAGACTTCATATCCAGAAAAGATAAAGGTAAACGAGTATCGACTTATCATCCAAATGAACAGATAATTGGAAGTTTAGATTCGACCGCACAAGGACACGAGATAAACCAAGACTGCCTCTGCTTAGTTGTTATGTATCGTTACTTGAACCTAAAACTATTATCAAGCTCTAAGCGACTCCAATTGGATAAATGCAATGCAAGATGAATTAAATCAATTTCAAAGACAAGATGTATGGGAGCTTGTTGAAAGACCTCATCATCAAAAAGTTATTGGAACAAAATGGGTTTTTAAAAATAAGAAAGATGAGAACAATATTGTGGTAAGAAATAAGGCTAGATTGGTTGCACAAGGTTATTCACAATCCTGAGGGAATTGATTATGATGAAACCTTTGCACCCATTGCTCGTCTTGAAGCCATAAGATTGTTCTTAGCTTATGCTGCTTATAAAAGATTTCTTGTGTTCCAAATGGATGTGAAATCTGCATTTCTAAATGGAGTCATAGCCGAAGAAGTCTATGTAGAACAACCTCCGAGGTTTTGTCAAAGGAGACAAGGTCTATAGGCTAAGGAAAGCTCTATATGGACTTAAACAGGCTCCTAGAGCATGGTATGATACATTATACGAGTATTTAATTCAAAATGGTTTTGTAAAAGGTAAAATAGATAGAACTTTATTTAGGAAAGAATCTGATAAAGGTCTTTTGTTAGTTCAAATTTATGTTGATGATATTATTTTTGGATCAACTAACCTACTCTTGTGTGAAGAATTTAGTCATCTTATGAAGAAGCAGATTCGAAATGTCCATGATGGGAGAGATGACATACTTTCTTGGACTTCAAATTAAGCAGACAAAGAAAGGAATTTTCATAAATCAAGCAAAATATACCAAAGATCTTATTGAAAGATTTGGAATAGGTACAGTAGAAGCCAAAATACCTATGATGACAAATTTTTCAATGGATCCAGATGAGAAAGGAGAAGACACCGATCGACGCAGTATAGAGGTTTAATTGGATCTCTTTTATATTTAACTGCTAGTAGACACGACATTTCTTTTGCGGTGGGTGTATGTGCACGTTTTCAAGCTAAACCTAAGAAGAGTCATCTTGAAGGCAAAGAAGATTCTAAAATATTTGAAAGGTACAATCTATGTAGGACTGTGGTATCCAGTGATGATAACTTTGAGTTGTCTGGATACTCGATTCAGATTTTGGTGGGTGTAAGATAGATAGGAAATCTACATCTGGAACTTGCCAATTTCTCGGGAAGTAAGCTGATTTCATGGTTGTCTAAGAAACAAACCTCTGTAGCTACTTCTACTACGAAGCCGAGTACATGGCGGTGGAAGTTGTTGTTCACAACTTATCTGGATCGATCAACAGCTAAGGGACTATAACATTATCACCAAAGATGTACCAATCTTTTGTGATAGTAATAGTGCTATAGCTATTACCGAGAACCAGATCTTACATACCGAGATGCAAACATGTTGACATTCGTCATCATTTTATTCGAGATCATGTGGAGAAAGGCAATATCGAGGCTAGAAAAATTCTTACCGATTTTCAAAAAGCAGACATTTTGACAAAGCCTCTTGCGAAACAAGGTTTAAGGAACTTTCGGTCGAATTAGGATTATTAGATGGTTCCTTAATCATCTCTTGATCAAATCTTCTTGAATTAACCTTGTTTTCCTTATCTTAGTATAGTATGTCTAGAAAGAATTATCAGACAAGATTGTGTCAAAGGACAATCGGGTAGCTGATATCATTGATCTCCTTTTATAGGAATCAAGAATCAAGGATTAGTCATATTGACCATATCGACTTGATAATTACTTATCGACATAAGTAAATCGAGATAAGGATGTAATAGTCAATCAGATGACTATTGAACCTTATCGACTTACTCGGTTACTAACAATTTTTCTAAGTGTCTCGTGATTTCAGCAAGAACAAAGGTGGCAAGATTCGAAATACAAGTCAATGTCAATTTATTCAAAAGATACAAGGAGCAGGCAGTGATGCTATCAAACCGCATAATGAGAAAAATCGGGAAGTTTTCTTACATTCTCTTAATTATGAATATTGAGTTCATATATTTAATATATGAATTTAATATCATAATTCACTCTATCATTCATTAAAAATGAAGTTACTCAATAAAATAAAATATTTTGTTTTACAAAATTAAAGAATAAGGGTTCAAATTTTGTTTTCTAAAAATAATAATATTTTATTTTATCTCTCCAATTAAGCGAAAAGTAATTTCTCAAATTAGTAAGCGTGTCGGGAGAAGTTACTATGGACCCGAAATTTTATCAAATTCAATTTTGAAACACACCGAGTATACTTCACGCGCCGGAAGTGGAGGCGGTTTTACGAAATATGAACCGTCTCAACCTCACGCGCGACATATTAAATATTATTCTCGTACACTTTTCAAAATAAATGCCATAATTGCATTAATGGCGATTCGAAAGGCTATATTTACACTTTTTCAGGCAATTATTATTCTAATAATTGTTTATTATTATATTTTCCATATAAATAGACATTCGTGTGCATTATTTGCATTTACGCACACATATATTTCTTCTTCCCTTAAAACTTCTTTTCCCTCCTAAAAACCTTCAAACACTCATCAATGGCGGACACTTTGGAAAGAGCGAGAATCAAATATGAATATGATCTCGCATCCATCGGAGAACGTACAAAATCCGAAATGTACGTGGAATGGGACATTTCAACCGATCCAAAACCAGAGAAATCCTTCAACTGCTTACAAGATAGAGGTTTAAAGAAATACCGCTCAATGAAACCGACAAAACCCAAAACTCTTGATGATCTTGCCGCTGAATTCTTAACCAGAGCCAAATCAACAGATATCGGACTAGAAACTCGAATTCGGACTCTTGAAAAGTCCGAAAAATTCATGTTTCAATCTCTCGATATTGGTGAAATTTTTGGTTTAAATACCACCGGAGGCAACCCATTTTTGTACAAGGCCGAAGAATATTTGGAGAGCTACAAACCGATGGCAAGAAAATCTCGAGAAGAATAACACCGCAAATCTGAAAAAGGGGATGTTACGAAGAAAGTATAGACTGCTGATGCTCATTTTGACGAAGTGTATCGGGAGAGCAAGCAGAGTCATGATGGATTGACTAAGCCACGGATATCTTTGTCGAGGGCCATCATAGATGGAGCTGATATTAATTGGGCTCGGGCAGTGTACTCCCGTCGATGGAGGAGAGGAAAAAGTTCGTCAAGGCAGAGGTATCGGTGATAAGATGGTCGCCGACCAAGATCACAAGTATGATGGCAAGAATTACCATCATACTTGAACACAAGATTGGGACAAGCTTGATCGGACGAGGGGTGAAAAAGTTCACAAAGCGAAGGGTTTGCTTGTCAAGGATGAGAAACCTTTCGGTCCAACAGACTTCGAGAAGGAGACACCCCATCTCCAAGATACAAAGGAAGAAGGCTTCTAAGGCCAAAGGAAAGAAGAAAGTGGAGACAAGTGTTAGCGATGAATCCTCATCCGAGGAGGAGGAGATTCTTTGAAGAAGAAGAGGAGGAAAGGGACAGCTTCCCAAGGGGGAAGTGTTCCAGTGAGGAGGTTGGTATATCGGGCGAGACGGAGACGGTAGAAGTCTCGTCTGGAGATGACTCGAGAAAAGAAGAAGAAATTAAGTCACCCTCATCATCTTCATCCTCATCCGAGGATGAAGTTCCCAAATTCATTTCTTCCCAACTCGGCAATGAAGAAGCGAGACAAGGCCGCTTCGAGCCTCTAAAGCGGCCCACTCCCATAAGTCCAACACCCACCCAAACTTCATATGATCCCTTCTCTTTCCTACCCACAACCTCATCCGAACCAAATCTTTTCCTAAACCTACCAAATCCATCCGGAGAATTGGGACCAAGCCGAGACCTCACTCCGAGTCCTTGGGAAAAAGTTCCTTCTCGAGACAAGAGTCCACTCTCAAAGATGAGCTGAGCCGTTGAAAGAGCTTATTGATGTCTATCTCGTTGAGAAGACTCGGGCTTGGATCTTTTGAGGAGACAGCTATTCTAATAGGCGAGGCGGGAGAAACAATTTAGCCATCCGGGGAGAAGGAGGTTCTCAAGAAAGCAAAGCTGAAATCATTCCAAGATATACTCACCTGAAAATGCCTTTGTTGATTACATTCTACAACGAGTATATCTTGGAGATGAGACTCGAGAGGAGATGAAGTCGGTGAGAAGGAGGAAGAGCAAAGGAAAGAAGTTGGTATGGAGGAAAAGGTGGAGGAAGTGATAGGTGGAGCGCCGATGAGCCACCGGGATGGATACGGTGAGGAGGCACAAACAGAGCGGATTGTTGAGGTGCAACCCGAACTCGAATTTGAAGAAATAAATATTTACGGTGAGCGAGACCATGCCCTCCACATACGTATGCGTATCCGAAATAGATGCATTAAAAGTGAAGTTCAAAATTTGAAGATGCCTGTCTGAATGCTTTTCAACTAGTTCCAAATGTCATCTCATCATCAATCAAGGAGAATGTAGAAGGCTGCAATTCACGAGAAAACCAAGATTGATCTACACTACTACTGGAATAAGACATGAGGAACAGAGATGGCTGCAGCTTAAGACGACGATTGCTAAGGAGATGAATTCCCGTGATGAATGGGTAAAAGCAGTATGTTCGTTACTGCTTTTGTTGAGATCAAAGATTCGGTTGAGGAGCAAGTAAAAGAAGCATGGAAAGCCAAAGAAGCATCATTTCATCAAGTTACGAAGATGCGGCTTGCTGCGGAGAAGGATAGGCGGACAATGAGTATCAAGCGGTTCATGGATGATGAGTTTAGAAAAGCCGAGGTCGGACGAGAAGAAGAGATATGACCAGCTTGATCATAAGGCGGGGCATGTACGAGAAGAGCTTGTAAGCCAAATTGAGCAAGTAGCCACTATCTGCAATACTAGATTTCTTGATGCTAAAAAGGGGGAAGATAGTGCGCTCAAGAAAAGAGTAGACGAGCAAGAAGATAAGATCATGGCTTTGAGCATGAAAATTGAAGAGTTGTCTCAAGAAATGTTAAAAGCGGTAAGAGAAGAAATGCGAGGAGAAGAGAGAAAAGGTTGTAAGGAAGACAAGAACTCGAACCCACAAGAGAAGCCCTGTGCAAGAACTGCTCAAGCCCAAGCTCAAATTACATCTCCTTCGGATCATCTAGAACAACTCAAGTTCCAAAGAAATCACAAGCTGAGATAGATGCAGAGGAAAAAATCGGAAAAAGAAAAAGAGATGAGAAGGAGAAGTATAAGAGAAGGGAGGCTAAGAGGAGAAGAGAGCAGGAGAAGGCAAGGAAAATACTATGATCGATCTCTTAGAAGATGGAGTTCGAAGATAACAGATGAGCAAGGGGAAGAAGTCCTTAGGCCATATCATCGAAGCGAGGTAGTTCCCAAAGAAGTATTATTGATGGCAGATCGTGAAGGTGGAGGCCATTCGAAGTGGACTGGATTTTCCAGTTTCATGTCCGCAAAGTGATCAAGTGGGGACTCGATGAAGACGAAGCTTTCCATAATTGGCTGGAAGAGAAGGACCCCTGATGTATCAATATCTTATCAACTCGGCAAATGATGAATTCAACTCGGCGTAGTCGCACCAAATTATTCTCGAGATGGAACCCCCTCTAACGGTGATGGTCATTTGGATCTTGAGAAGATTAAGCGGTGATAATCAAAGCGAAGCCACACTGATCTAGCAGAGAGGAGGTGAAACTATTTCACTTAAGAAGCGGGTCTTTGACCGGCTCAATGTTCCGTAAGAAAATAGGTGGTATGACTAGTCTTCTACTTATCTCATCTTATCTGTTTTTGCGTGACATACATGATTGATCGATGCAAATCTTGAATAAATCTTTTGAACTATTCTCAATCTTTGTTTTTTTAAAAACTAATCTGATTAACCTCTTGATTTCTGAAGTATATTGATTCATTTTCTAACTCTTAAATATCCGATTATGTAATCAAATTGTTACGATTATCCGATTCATGATTTTACGATCATCATTAATAGCAATAATTGTTCTAGTTATCCGATTATGTGATTTAATTGCTTATTTTACATTTTTAAGATTACTAACATTTCTTTTCTTGAGCTGAGTTTTAACATCATCAAAAAGGGGGAAATTGTTAGGAAAAGAAATTTGTATTTAGTTTTGATGTGTTAAAAGTGTAAAGTAAGATGACCATTTGAAGACAATGTATAGTCGGTGATGTAATAAAAACTTTATATAGACTAAGTATAGAAATAAGATAGGGTTGTTTTGAAAGAAGTCGAGATAGAAACAAGAACAGAAAATGCGACGATGATGGAACCAGACGAGGTAGAAGATCAGGATAGAGAATCGAGACAGAGTAGAAAATCGAGACAAGGTGGAGATTCAAGACAGAGTAGAAAATCGAGACAAGGTGGAGATTCAAGACAGTGGCAAAGAATCGACAAGCTAGAAGAGTTAGTTAAATTCAAGAATCGATTACAACCAAATAAGAAGCGCTTTCAAGAATTAGTTAATCGATTACAACTATCAACAAACCGAATTCAAGGAAGTTACAAGCTGTCAAGAGGAGTTCTCTATAAATAGGAATAGAAATCTATTTAGAATTAACTTTGACACTTAGCACTCTTCATCATACTTTGTATACACAAGCAACAAAGAATTACACACATTCAAGAACGCTTTTAGAGCGTTTTTCATTCTTAGTGTTTACGAACACTTTTTCATTAGATCTTCAAGCCATAGATTTTAAGTTAGGAAGATTCATTGTAAGGCTGAAGATTCATCATTGTAAGTAAGGTAGCAAGAAAGAAGAAAGTAAGTAAGTGAAGGCCCTTCTTCAAGATTCGAAGAAGGAGAGTGGACGTAGGATCGCTTGATCCGAACCACTATAAATCTGGTGTTATTTCTTCTTACCGCTTATTTTACTTGTTTTCATTGATTATTTCTTGACAACAAATTTGATATCCGAAAAGGCTTTAGATCCTAATTGAATTGAGTTTAAACAAAATTTGTTTCCGTCAGAACTGAGTTAGGAGTTAATAGATCATCTAAGCTTGCAAAAGTTTTTGATAATCTATTCATCCCCCTTCTAGATTATCACTAGAGGGTATCTTGTTTTTGTGTTTAAACTCGTTCTAAAGGGACCCAACACTATCTTTTTCCCATGGTTTTTGCCCTTGGCACCATGGGCTAACTCTGTTGTGCTTGGGTTAATTGAAATTGATGATGATTTGATTGATTATGCTATGATTGTTGATGATTGGAGATCAATTGAGTAGATTGCTTACTAATTGTGATTCTCAATTGTGCTTCATGTATTTTTATCTCTTTATATTAGTGTTTGATCACCCTAGCTATAGGCGAGAGCTGCGCTAACGTGATCCGGGATTAATTGGGTTATAATTCTGTATGAATGTGTGGATTGGGTGCTTCGGAATCGAGAGATTAGTTGCACTAAGGATACTCACGTTAGTTTGTTTCCTAATTGTGATTCTTAATTGTGCTTCATGTAAAATTTTCTCTTTAGATTAATGGTTGATCGCTCTAGCAATAGGCGAGAGTTGAGCTAACGTGATTAGGTGTGAATCGGGTTACAATTTTGCATGATTGTATGAATTGGAGACTTCTACATTGAGAGATGGGAAGGACTAAGGATACTCACATTAGGCATTGTGATTTTAATGGAGTGATTAATTTAATGATGGTTTTATGCTTTCTAGCTTAGTTGATTTGCAATTTGATTCAATTGTAGCTTGTTAATTGATGATTCCTTGATGGATGTTAGCCCTAACACCCCTATCCCACCATTTATTATTGTGTTTGTTCTCGCCTCTTAAGTGTTCGATCATTTGCTTGCTTGTATTTTGTTTGTATTTTTGTAAGTGTTGTAGTGTTAGTGTCATCCCTTGTTGCATCAATAGTCACTAAGAACTCGTATTTCTAGGGCCTCACGTGCATACTTTTTTCCTTGGGTTCGATAATTTGTGATTGGTCTTAATACCTCTTACCCGGAAATACTACTCCAATCAAATGGCGCCGTTACCGGGGAGTTAGTTTTGCGCCTATAAGTGAGACTTAAGGATTGTTTGAAGTGGCTACTTGTTTCTTTTGGTTTGGTTTTTGTTGATTTAATTTTTTTGAATTTGATGCTTGGATTTGTGGCATTGTAGGTGCATGTTAACAAGGTCAAGTGGTATTCCACCCTTGCCACTAAATCCGGAGATTGAGGCTACTTTGAGAAGAAATCGTGTGAGAAGAAGAAGGGAAGTTATGGAAGGAGAAGATCAAAGGAATGAGGAGAGAGTAGTTGGGGAACCTCAAGTTGAGGAGGTACATGGACAAGGAGAAGGAGGAGTATAACATGGAGGTAATGGGAACCATTTCCATGCTCAAGTTGGCCCTTTCCCTCAAGGGATGCCACCACAAAATTATCCCTACCAAAATCCATATCCTTACCCTCCACAAGCTCATCAATATCCCTACTATCCACCTCATCCAAAATTCCCACCATACTATCCCCATATGCCATACAATCAAGAACCACGATATCATGAGCCACCTCACATAACAAATCCTCAACCACAACCCATGAATGAGCCACCACCTCAAGGGAGGCCTTTGAGAGAATTTTTGAGCCACAACTTAGAGAGCACTATGACGGGATAGCAAGGCCGAGGATAGACGCTAATAACTTTGAGATAAGTCTCGCTCTAGTGAGAATGCTTAGGGAGAAGCAATTTGAAGGCAAGGATGAAAATGAGTGCCCACACCAACATATGGCACAATTTCTTGAGATTTCGACACTACGAAGTACAACGGGTACCCGAAGATTCAAAGAAGTTGAGGCTCTTTACCTTTACACTTAAGGGGAGAGCTAAAGCATGGCTTAATTCATTACCGCCCGAGACCGTCCGTACATGGGAGGATTTGTCAAAGAGATTCCTAATGAAGTTCTCCCCACCGTCCAAGACTGCATAAGCTAAGGAGGCAATCTCCCATTTCCGCCAAAAGAATGGGGAGACCATACCGGAGGCGTGGGAGAGGTATGGCATGTTACTTATCAATTGTCCTCAACACGGTTTTCTCGGAGAAACAAACCATTATGTACTTTTGCAATGGTTTGACGGATGGGGATAGGTCATTCTTGAATGCTTGTGCGAATGGATCGATTTGTTCTAAAACTGTGGAGCAAATGAATGAGATAATGGAGAACATAGCCCAAGATTCATTTCAAGTGTCGGTAAATCGGGAGCACGCCATAGGGTGTCACATGTTGAGGAGATCGAGTCTATGAAGAGCATGATGATGACTATGATGGACCGATTGGGAGCTCTTACTACTTCACAAGGTCAAGCAAGTGTTAGTCCATCCGTTTCTCATGTAGATATGAGTGTAAGTCCGATGCCGGTGGAAGAAGTTAGCTACATGGGTATGCCTCCATTCCAAGGAGGCTATCAAGGAGGAAATTTTCAAGGAAATTATCAAGGAGGAAGGCCTTACCAAATGCCATACCTAAATAGGCCACAAGGAAGCTACCAACCTCAACCTCAAGCTCAATTTAATGGGAATACATGGAGGAGACACGAAAATAATTCATATGCCAATCCTAGAGCCGCCGTTCAATTTCCTCCGGATTTGATCCGGTGCCAAGGCTCCTAACAATGAAGGAAAGGCTACCACGGATGAGATATTGGGGTTGATAGTGAAGAAGTTGGAAGCTAATGAATCAAGGCTTGATAATATAGGCAAGCAAATGGATACTGCTTTCAAGACGATCGAGCATCAAGTAGGGCAACTTGCTACTACGGTTGGAAAGCTCTCGTCCCACGGTGGACCATCTCCAAAATAAAGGAAAATACCCATCCACTACCGAGCCGAATCCTAAAGAATTTTGGAGTGCAATCAAGCTAAGGAGTGGTACTAGCTATGAAGGCCCGAAAATGCTCAAAGAAGGGGAGCTTGAAGAAGAGGTGGTGAATGAGGAAGAAGTGAGTCATGAAAGAGTGGTTGAGGAAAGGAAGATAAGTGAAGAAGATGTGAAAGCAAAGAGAGATGCAAGGAAGGAAGAAAAGTCCAAGAATGAATGGGGAGTTCCAATGAAGGCTAACCCGGTTTCATTTTCTAAAAGAGTAGAGAGGAAGAAACTTGATGAAGAATTTGGTAAGTTCCTAGAAATTCTCAAGAAGTTGCATGTCGATATCCCACTCTTGGAGGCCCTTGAACAAGTTCTACATTATAAGAAGTTCTTGAGAGAGATTATGTCCAAGAAGAGGAGTTGGGATGAAAAGGGAATGTTCAAGCTAGTGGAAGAATGCAAGAAAATCTTGAAGAGACACTTGCCACAAAAGAAAAAGGATCCCGGAAACTTTATTATCCTATGTGAGATTGGAGAGAAGGAGAACATTCAAGGCTTGTGTGACCTAGGAGCAAGTATAAACATGATGTCATTGTCTCGTATTCAAGACATTGGAGCTAGGGGAGGTGATTCCTACAAACATTAATCTTCAACTAGCGGATCAATCATACGCTCATCCATTTGGGATCAATGAAGATGTGTTGGTAGGGGTTGACAAGCTCATATTCCCGGTGGATTTCATTGTATTAGACATGAAGGAGGAGCTTGAGGCACCGATCATACTTGGTCGACCTTTCCTTGCCACGAGCAAAACGATGATTAATGTGGAGAAAGAAGAGCTTAAGTTAAGCTCAAATGGAGATGAAGTGGCATTTACAAGAGTTCATGAGGAAGAGGTTGCTCAAAGCAAGGTGGAGAAGAAGACTTGTGGATACATAGAGATTGTTTATGTATGCCCTTCCATTGAAAGGGAAGTTTCTACACCTATTACTTCTTCTATTCCTTTAGTTAATGAGCATTTCCTTTGATGATTCTAGGAAAGTGAAAGCTATTTTGGAGCCTTTGCCTGACCCGGTGAAAAGGGAATGAGGAATGTGAGAAAGATTTAACCAAACTTGAGCATTGCTCAAGTTTGGGGGTGTTGGTGGAGAAGATATCACCACTTGTGGAAAAGGAAGGAAGCTTTGAAGTAGGTGATCAAGTGGTTTGGAGCGAATCAAATTGGAGCCGACTACTTGGAGTCGAAAGGCTCAAGGAAGTGCTTACGGTAAAAGAAATCAAAGAAGGAGGAAAGCTACTCCTAGAGGACAAGTGGGGATGTTGCCTTTTTGCAAAAAAATATTTAGTGAGGCACAAGGATGATCTCCATATTGACAAAGAAAGGGAAGTATGAACTCTTAGAGTTCCGTCCGGCAAAGGACGTTAAACCTAGCGCTAGATGGGAGGCAACCCATCCTTTTATTGCTTTGGTGTGTTTGCTTGTTGCTTTTGTTTTTGGTTCTTTTAGTGGGATTTTGCTATAGATTTGAAATTGCTCATGTCTAGAAAGGCATGCTAGTTGAGATGGAGTGTGTTAGATATTGTGCTTATTGTTGATATCATTTAGAGTTGCATAGTTGTATCACTCCCATTCCATACTTTGAATTCATACTTTCATTCAAGTTTGGGGGTGTTGTTCATTTAGGGTAGAAATGCATCTCGCAATGATGATTAATTGATGAAGTTGTTTTTTGTTGTAGGATACTCACTACTTGGATTGAAAAAGGATCTAAATTGTAAAGGACTCAAGGAATCGAGAAGGATGGAGAGCTTAAAAGTTGGTGAAAATGAGCAAAAGGAAGAGAACCCGATCTCCTCGATCGAATGAGCGACCGGGCTTAAATCGAGGGACCAAAATGGTAATTTCTTGTATATTTGGGTTCGTTAGGGGTGTAGAGGTCATTTTTAGGAGTTTCGGGGTCGGGTCGGGCCCGAGAATCATAAAAATTCCTGGTCTCGACCTGTGGTCGAGGTTGCACACCCCGGGTCGAGGTTCCAACACTTAGAAAATTTTTGAAATCGACACATTCCTTGACTTGAGGGAGGAACCTTGAGTCGAGGCTTTTGAAAATTCGGCGTTCCTCGAGTCGAGGCCTGACCCTCAACTCGAGGCCGGTACTGTTTATAAAAATGCATTCAATTCCCAAAGAAGTGCACGACTCGAGGGTTAGACACTGACGCATCCCCTTTCTTCCCAACACTATTTCCGGCCATTTTGCGGCGACTTCACCGACCAATCACCGTTATTTCATCACATTTCCATCATACATTGCCTAAAGATTGAATTTTGAGGGTTTGTGCATCAAATTTGGGGCTTTTTGTGGATTTGTGCGTGGGTGTCAAAATTTCTCATTTCTAGCCCGATTTTTATCAACAAGGTATGTAATTTCTTCTCATTTGGCTTTCAATTTCATGTTGGTGGATGATTATTGCTTGGGTGTTAGGGATTATGCTAGAATTTCTTGAATTGGAATTCGCTTTTGGGGCATTTTGTCAAGCACCTTATATGCATGTTTGTTTTTGATGAATTGGAGCCATTGTTGAGATTGTTTGAATTAATTGATGAGTTTAGGAGCATGTATTGGATTGAATGTGATATCTTGCTTGTTGAATTGTGGAATTTGGCTTGAAATGTGAATTGTGGCATATTTTTAGAAATTCCTAGTGCAATATTGTTGGAATAATTGGTCAAGTTGAATTATGATGTTGATAGAAGTGAATTATTTGTTGATGCTTATTTGTACAAATACTTGCTAGTTGGCTCATGCTTGTAGATATAATTTTTGGAGCTTAATTGCATGATTATTATTGAGCTTACTTGTGTATTAATTGTTGAGGCGGTGGGAGTCCTGGGTTCGATTCCCTTTGGGAACGAATTGGAGTGGGAGGTATAAGGAGGGCTTGGAGTATTTGGAATTGTAAGGAGACTTGGTGAACTAACTTCTAACCACTAATAACTAACATTTACCGATAAAAAAAATTGTTGAGGCCATGTTAGTAAGTATGCATGTTTTGAGGATTATTTGAACACTTCTATTTTGATTACATTTGCTTAGTTGACTCTTTGACCATTTGTTGAGGACTAGTTGCCTAGTCACTAGGAATGTTGTTGATTGGAGATATTATTGCTTGTTGACTCGTTCATGGTTATATGGATATTTTTCCGAGTTCGTATTTTTATTCGTGGAGATTGATATTTTTGCCTTGGGGATTATTGTGCAGGAAAATGTTTAGGGGACTCGACGGTCACAATTTTTCTTATGAGGAGATCAGGAAAAGAGAGGAAGCCATACGATTTGCTCACAAGATGCCCGCTGATCTTGGGATTCCATGGGACGATTTCAAATGGAGGAAGCATATTATGCTATATTGAGCTATACAACAAGGTGGTCAAGACCCGCCTTGTTGATCAAAATTGTATGATGTCCATGGGAATTGAGGAGGACATTCCTCGCCTTTTCGAGCGAATTGGTATGGGAGGGTTTTTGATGATGAGGCCGAGGACCTATTTGGGCTTGACTCGGAGTTCTTATGCACCGTCTGATTTGATAAGGCTAAGAAGGCAAAATTTCCTGGGGATCACCTTTGAGCTTATGGGACGAGAGTACTCACCGACTGTGGATGAGGTTAACCAGATCATTGGAGCACCTCTTGACCCCCGATAGATCACTCCTCAACATCCGGAAGGAATACAATGCAAAGAAATTCTGGGAGAAGAATCTCGGACTCGGGGGCCCCGAATCAACCTCGGTTTATTTCGGGAAAATTAAAGAGCACTCACATTCGGAATCCGGTGATTAGATACTTGGAGAAGATTCTTGCGAGTACTATCTTCGCTAGATCGAGAGTGGAGCTATAGTGTCGGAGGAATTGTACGTCATATGGTGCTTCTTACATGGGGTCCGGTTCAATGCCGCATATCTGTGTTATTTGTTTGAGCGGGTGACAAGCACGAGATTCAAGAAGATTCACTTTGGAGGTATGTTCACTTTGATTGCCGAGCACCTCGACATTCCTACTCACAACCTCGAGCATTAGAGGGCCCCGATCTCACTACCGATACTTTGCGGCACATGAGGACACTTGACCGCATTGGTAGGACATGGTGTTTCCAGAAGCACCACGGTGGCCGATTCCCTCTTTTGAATAAGAGGTTGACGATTTTGGTGCTCAAGCCTTTGTGACCATCAATCTCCGCATGTGGTCACGGCCACACCGACGCGATAGACGCCTACACTAGAGAGCACGGAGATGTTCTCCGAGATGAGGACGACGATGATGATGATGAGGGCCATCGGATCTAGGGATGATCAAGGTGAGGGTGCTGCAGAGGAGCCGAGGCAGAGGCAGGAGATGATGATGAGGATGATGATTATGAGGAGCGAGTAGGAGGAGTTGCCGGTGAGATGGACGAAGACTATCAGCCCGAAATTGACATGTACCGGGCAGGATGAGATGAGGAGTCGAGAGTATGAGGCGGCAGCTTCATCTCGAGGCCGTGGGTGTTGACCGAGGAGATGTGGGCCGATCGGCGTATGCCAAAATCGAGTGCCTCGACTCGCCAGGATGAGTGTTATCGGATGCTGAAGGAGACACGTAAGACTCTGCAGACATGTATACACTTCTCCAGCGGTTCAGCCTTACGGAACTTTGGGCCGGGCCACCAACCTCCGCCGCCGCCATCGCACCATTAGGGCTATTCCCTACTTACTCATCCCTCTCCTCTAGCTATTTAGTTCATTATCTCCTTAGTGATGTTGATGATTTGTACTTTTGATGGTGATTGTACTCCTTGATTTGAATTTGATGATGTGATGATTTGGATTATTTTATGGTGTTATTGATGATGTGCATGATTATCTTGATCTTTTTGAGCTTATGATTTCTTGATGATTATATCTTGTTGATCTTTGGATTCCTTATTCCTATGCTTTTGAGCTAGATTTGTATGAGCTTAATTGTGGATTTATTGTCATATTTTTAGTATCATTCGTGTGGTAGTGAGTATGCTTGGGATTATGTACATGAGCACTTGTGCTTGATTTGCAAGACATATTGAATTTTGATTTGATCATGAGTTGATATGTAGCTTGAAGCTAGCATACTTGATTGATTGTGTAAAGATGGATGTGATTGATGATGCTTGATTCATTGCTCAATTTAAGCCCGTGAGCTTTTGTGCCTTTATAATCGTACATCTTATACGGTTGATATGATTTCTTTGTGAGTGCATCATTCATGATTTGTATGCTAGAACTTGCCACTAGACTTGTTGATATTGATCTTTGTGTGATGTCATTAAAGTGATAAGAGGCCATGTTTGGATTGATGAGTCACTTAACCAAATTTTCCCCACCAAAAATGTTTGATTTCCTTAGTGAGCCATGTTGAGCCTTATATCTTTATTTTTGTGCAAGCCAAGTGAAATTGAAGCCATTTGCCTATTTATATGAGCCTTATTGACCCATGTTTAGTAGAGCTTGATTGTTGGCTATAGATGGTGATTTGATTGCTAAGTGTGGTGGAAAAATAATGTGCTAAGTGATGTTAAGAGAAAGAAGAAAGGTTGTGAAAGAAATAATTGAATTGAGAAAAATATGAAGTTAATGAAAAGAGCAAGATTCAATTTTTGAGCTTAAGTGAAAAAGAAAGCTCAAGTGAATGGTGATGATTGAATTCTAAGTGCATGAGAAGAGTTGATTGATGAAAAGTGAAGAGATGTGCATTGTATTGATTATCTTTCATTCAAGTGTCTACTACTTAGTCACTCTTATCCAAAAACATCACACCTCTCCAAAGAGCTAACATTACAACCTAAGAGAAAGACCTCTTTGATTCTTGATTGAACACAAGTGATTTTGATTGAGATTAAGTCTTTTGGCAAGATTATGGTGTACTTATTTGTGAATTTGATGATTGAGTGCATTATACCCTTATACACTTAAGAGAAGAGTGAGACACTCCATGGAAGGAGCAATGTGTTAAGTGTTTGATTGAGCATTTGTTTGAGCATGATCTATCTTGATTGCTAGTGGATAGTTGCATTGATACTAATGTTCATTGATGAGTTCGATTATCTTAATTATCTTCTATGGTTCCATGTGACATAATTGCAATCAATTCACTCCTTTGTGCTTAGTTGCTACGTTGCTCGAGGACGAGCAACACTTCAAGTTTGGGGGTATGATTGGAGTGAATTGATGCATGATTTTAGGGGTTATTTTAGTGCAAAAATGAGCTAAAGTGTTAGTTTTTGTGCCTAAAAGTGTAAAGTATCACTTATTTGCCTAAAAGTAGTATTTGTGAGATTGTTGATGTTTTTCGCCCATTTTACAGGTAATTCGGTGAAATTTTGCCAATCCGAGAGTACCGTTAGGCTTAGAATGAAGAGGCGATCATATCGGACGAAAATGGGGGTTGAGGTCGAAGCTCCGCTCGAGAAAAGTGCCACTGGACTCGAGCTGCAGTCGAGGAGCAAGAGCCTCGAGTCGAGGGTGGCCGAAAAGACCAAAAATGGAAAAAGGCTTGGAGGCTCGACTCGAGGGCTGAACCTCGAGTCGAGGGAGAGGAAAAGGCAAGGGCCTCGAGTCGAGGCCTGACCCTCGACTCGAGGGGAGGATTTTCTGAAAAATCGATATTTAAAGCATGAAGCAGAGCATTCCAAAAATAACTTTCAATATAGCAAGAAAGAGCGGTTTTAGGCGATTTCTCGTGCCCCAAGCCATTTCTCCCTTGTAGTTAGTGTAGATCTAGAATTAGGATTAAATTTCAATTGTTGTTGATTAGATTAGCCATAGATTAGCTTTTGATCTTGTTATTTCATTCAATTCAAGCTTGTAATTCATTTGAAGATTGGTGTTGAAGACTCAAGCATTCTTATTTTTGTTAATTGAAGACCAATTGGTGATGTTTTTCATCTCTTCTCTCTTTAATTTCTTATTTGTTGTGATTTGCTTTGTGTTTGATCAATTCTATCTTTTCCCATGGTTTTTGCCCTTAGCACCATGGGCTAACTCTCTTGTGCTTGGGTTAATTGAAATTGATGATGATTTGATTGATTATGCTATGATTGTTTATGATTGGAGATCAATTGAGTAGATTGCTTACCAATTGTGATTTTCAATTGTGCTTCATGCATTTTTATCTCTTTAGATTAGTGTTTGATCACCCTAGCTATAAAGTAGAGCTGCGCTAACGTGATCCGGGATTAATCGGGTTATAATTGTGTATGAATGTGTGGATTGGGTGCTTCGGAATCGAGAGATTAGTTACACTAAGGATACTCACGTTAGTTTGTTTCCTAATTGTGATTCTTAATTGTGCTTCATGTAAAATTGTCTCTTTAGATTAATGGTTGATCGCCCTAGCAATAGGCGAGAGTTGAGCTAACGTGATTAGGTGTTAATCGGGTTACAATTTTGCATGATTATATGAATTGGGGACTTCTACATTGAGAGATGGGAAGGACTAAGGATACTCACATTAGGCATTGTGATTTTAATGGAGTGATTAATTTCATGATGGTTTATGTTTTCTATCTTAGTTGATTTGCAATTTGATGCAATTGTAGCTTTTAATTGATGATTCCTTCATGGATGTTAGCCCTAGCACCCCTATCCCACCATTTATTGTTGTGTTTGTTATCGCCTCTTAAGTGTTCGATCATTTGTTTGCTTGTATTTTGTTTGTATTTTTGTAAGTGTTGTAGTGTTAGTGCCATCCCTTGTTGCATTAATAGTCACTAACAACTCGTATTTCTAGGGCCTCACTTGCATACTTTTTCCCTTGGGTGCGATAATTTGTGAATGGTCTTAATACCGCATACCGGAAATACTACTCCAATCAGTCATCTTATCAACCTCGACACCACAAAAAAACGAATTTGGCGAGGGGATTAGCGAGGGAATTAACGAGGGGGAGTGGATTAGCGAGGGCTTTACCGAGGAAGATAGCCCTCGGCAAAAACCTTGTCGGAAACACTTCCCTCGCCAAATCCTCGCTAATTAACGAGGAGGTGCCCTCGCTAATTGCCGAGGGATTTAGCGAGGCGAGTTTAGCGAGGGCTTTAGCGAGGGCTTATTTGGCGAGGGATTTAGCGAGGGGTTTTGGCGAGGGTTTTGGCGAGGGATTTGGCGAGGGAATTAGCGAGGGTTTGGCGAGGGATTTAGCGAGGGCTCGGCGAGGGGCAATTGGCGAGGGTATTGGCGAGGGCCACTGGCGAGGGCGGGCCCTCGTCTTGCCCCTCGCTAAATCCAATTTCGAAAAAAAGAATCGCGGCCGTGGGGATCGAACCCGCGCCTCGGCCGCGGCCAGGCCTCAGCTGAGCGTGTTTTTTTCGCTGACATAGGATTCGAACCCGCGACCTCCGCGCGAATGGAGGAGAGGGCCTTGGCGCTTTACCGTTTGGGCAAAGCTAATCATTCGATATAAGTTTGCTTTTAAATATATTAATATCATATTATGTTCAATATTTTATATATATTTACTTTATAATTAAATTGTATACTATATATTTAATTAAATTGTATACTATATATTTAATTAAATTATCTACTATATATATTCAATTAAATTATATCATTTTTAATTTTTATTATTATAACATATATATTCAATTATATATATTTAATATATACTATATATTTAATTAAATTGTATACTATATATTTAACTAAATTATCTACTATATATATTCAATTAAATTATATCATTTTTTAATTTTTATTATTATAACATATATATTCAATTATATATATTTAATATATACTATATATTTAATTAAATTGTATTCTATATATTTAATTAAATTATCTACTATATATATTCAATTATATATATTTACTACATATATTTTCATTTTATCATTTTTATTATTAACACATATATTTTCAATTAAATTGTATATTATATATTCACTAATGTTAGTATATATATTATTATTTTATAATTGTTAATATTGTATATATATTCAATTAAATTGTATCCTATAATTCACTATATACATATTATCATTTATTATTGTTATTATTATTGTTATTATTATTATCACACATATATATTATCATTTCTATAATTGTTATTATTATTATTATTATTATTATTATTATTATTATTATTATTATTATTATTATTATTATATATATATATATATATTGTCAACTATATTATCATGTGTTTATATATGCACTCTTTATGAATTATAGAAAATTACTTTAAACAATTAAAATTCATCATCTTAATCAATTAACATTCAGAAAATTCATAGTTTTAAATGTATATAATGAACTCGGCGCCTCCGAGATCCACGAGATCCACGAGATGAGTGATCGTAACCACTCGGACCATTTGGTGGATTACCACCACCACCGAGGAACCCTAACCCCCGCATCCACTCTTGGAATTGACGCTGCATTTCCGCTCTCAAAGCTGCGTCTCTTCGCTCCATCTCCGCCGCACCGTTGCCTGCACATCTTCTATTTGTTTCGCGATCTCTCACGCTCCTCTTGGAGCAGGCGGTGTCGACATCGGCTTGGCTGTAAGTGCCGCCAATAGGAGCATCCGATGAGCAGGAGCCGGAGGGGATGCGTCTGGACTTACCCAATCGACCAAGACCCCGAACCCTCCCGTGTTGTTTTCCAACCTTCTGGACATAGATCTGGGATAAGTCGGCATGGGGTTCTGAGCTCGACCTCGGAGGGCATCCGGGAGGCCATCTCTTGTACTTCATGCCGTACGAATATTTCGACAATTAAAATTTTAGATTACAAAAATAGACATATATATATATATATATAATTTTTTTATAAATTATTACATAATATAAAAATGAAAATACTTACAATTGTGTCACTAAGGGCCCCGTAGGTATACTCCCCTTCAGGAGTTGCGTGGAAATGCCGCACTATGTCCTGATCCCGTGGGGGCCGTCCATGCGTCCTCTCTCGTATTTATTTAATTAGAACCACGTGTTTAATTAAAATATTGAACTATCATTAAAAAATACTTACATAGTCATATGCATACTGGCTGATCCACGGGATCCGCCCCTATGACGGGAGATGCCGCATTCTCGGCCTCCAGTGCTCCGACATGCGATTCGCACGACACCGGGAGCTTCTTGCTCTCACGTCTTCTCTATCCCGAAGCGAGCAGTCCATCCCAGCACGTTGTTATCCCATCCGTGCCTCTGCTGCTTGGTGACCCACAACGTTCTCACGTTGTTCAAAGATATCGGTGTATCTACTTGCTGCCCTACGAAGGAACAAATGATACACCTCCGTTGAGTTCGTAACGGTAGGGTCCCACCTAGTCTGTCTCACAAACAAAATATTATTGTACTTAACACCGAGATAAAGTTTATAAATTAATCAAAATTAAATAGCGAATAACAAAATATAATATTGTACCCGAAATGTCTCCCAAGACAACCGCACTGTCAGAGATATCATCCGGAAAGTGAATGCACCGGGCTCCATGTGTGACGACATAATCTCCCGAATAATCCTCGATACCGTATTCGATGGCATCAATCTGCAAAAGGGAATAAACACGCAAAATTAATAGACATATAAATATGACATAGTTTATTATTCACAAGTATTTAACTTACGTGCCCTCGTAGATCCATATATCCAGGACCCTCCCCACCGGAGCCGGAGCCGGAGCCGGATGATGGTCCTCATAGGCCTCGGGGCCGGCAGCCTCGCCGCCTCCTCCTCGAATAAAGGGTACCTGCATCGGTACCCTGCCACCTCGACCCTCGGACCTGCATCGTCCACTCGACTCCATCTCCTCTAGATCCGCATCGTCCCCTCGATCCAGACGGTCCGCTCATCTCGTAATAATAATTAAATAAAACCTCATTATTACACGGTTCAATAATAAATAATTCATCATATATATAACATGCAAATGAAACACACATAATTATTACACTATTAAATAGTAAATAATTATTACACTATATATTCAATATTCGTCTCGAGTCTTCATCCTCCTCCTCGTCCTCCCCTCCTCATCATCATCTTCTTCTTCTTCTTCTTCTTCTTCTTCTTCTTCTTCTCCATTATTTTCAATATCAATTAATGCACCGTTGACATCTCACAATATAATTGGATCATCATCCGTTTGCACACCATTAATTTGGGACTCAAGGTCGTCTTGAAAGGGGGAAGCTCTTGTTCATTCGTTGACACGGTTTCGACCAAGGATCTCGGTTTGATTTTGCAAACGGCCAACCATTCATTTCTACGCTTTCCCGGTACTTGCAATAGTAAACTTGAGTGGCTTGACTTGCTAACACAAAAGGATCGTAGCGGCCGTATCTTCCCCTTTGATTAACGTCCACAAGTTTGTAATGAGGATGTACTCTTGTTCCATTTGGCACGAGATGGATCAAACCACTCACACTTGAACAGAACAACATTTTTCTCAATACGTCCGGTACTCCAATTGCACTACTTCCTCAAGGATCCCGTGAGAAATCATTCTCATCTCGCATCATAATTTTTACCCTTGATACAAACTCCACAATTTGAAGTAGATTTTGATGAGCCATAAGTTCGTGTGTGAAATTTGTAACCATTCACGTAATATCCAGTGGTATGTGGTGACACAACTCGAAGGTCCGCTAGAAAGATCACGTATCCACCGATTTTGAATATTATTTATCCTTACAAGTTGTTCAAACCACGATGCAAACTCCTCTTGTAGTCTTTCATCTTGTTCACCCTCGAGAGTCCGGTTGGAATTGTTGCGATTGCTCGAAAAACATACTACAAAAGGGGCTTTGATTATTTAATATACGGATTGACGTTGTAATTTAAAAAAATTGCTCCAGTTACACAACTTACTCGATATACGGTTGCAACTCGGGACAATTCAAAGAACACGTACGTATGAGCCGTGTTTTTCTCCTCATCTACAATCCATCTTTTGTTTATCTTTCCAAGATGTCGACCGGGAGGAATAAATATGGACAAAGTACCTTTCGCTACTTGGGGTATCTCGCCACGACCATCGTCATTACGAGGTACATTGTGCCGCCTCGTCTCGAACGTGATCGCCGAAATAGAGGGAACAAAATATTGAGGCCTCTTTCGTTAAATACGCATTTGCAATCGATGCTTCAACATGCGCCTTGTTCCCAACACTTAGCTTTAAATTGTAAAGATACCTAATTAAATGAATCAAGTGTTATATATATATATATATATATGTATAGTATAACCATTTTAGGTAATCAAATAATTTAGAGTTATAAATTACCTCTCAAATGGATACATCCATCTATACCGCACAGACCAGCTATCCTTGCTTCGTATGCAAGGTGCACGGGGAGATGCTCCATCGAATTGAAGAAGCTGGGCGGAAAGATACGTTCCAACTTACACAATATAACTGGAATATCTGCTTCCAATCGAGCCATGTTCTCAATCGTAATGGATGCGTGGTTAACTCCCTAAAGAACAAACTAAGTTCGGTGATTGCTTTCCACACATTCGGCGGCAGAGTTTCACGAAAAGCAATCGGGAGTAGTCTCTGCATAAACACATGACAATCATGACTCTTCATCCCAAACATCTTCAATTTGCTCCAGTCTACACATCGAGACAGTTAGACACATAATCATCGGGAAACTTCAACTCGATTACCCATCCGCACGCATCATCCTTTTGACTCTTATCAAGTGAATAACAAGCTTTGGGATACTTTCACGTGCGTTGACATTTCTCTAGAGAGGGACGACAATATTCATTAAGTTCATCCCTAGACTTATTTGTGTCTTTTGTTTTCCCTTCCACATTCGTCACCGTGTAGAACAAATTATCAAACACATTTTTTCAATGTGCATCACATCCAAATTATGTCGGATCAAGAGGGTACTCCAATATGGCAAATCCCAAAATATACTTTTCTTCCTCCACCACCATCTAATCTTTTGTTGTGGGCCTCAGCACCCTCTTCACCACTTTCCGGTACTCCCAACCAATCAATTTCTTGTAGAAGAATTTGCCTGTTCGGATGGGTGGTGGGTCATCTGTAACTCTTGTATTCTTCATGAATGCAGTCTTGTTCTGCGATACGGATGTCCTCTGGGTAAGAACTTACGATGGTTATCAAACCACGATTGTTTACGATCGAGTTTTAAAGTGAAGGCATCGGAGTACTCACAATATGGACAAGCGATCCTTCCGGTGCTCCATCCAGACTGACATTGAGTAAGGTGGAAAGTCGCTAATGGTCCAGATTAATGCGGCTCGCATCATAAAATTTCGCTTTCTAGCAACATCATACGTTTCCACCCCATTTCTCCACAAAGATGTTCAAATCATGAATTAATGGCTGTAAAAATACATCTAAATTATCCTTTGGATTTTAGGACCAGGCACCAAAACCGTCAAAAACATGAATTGTTCTTTCATACACAACCAAGGGGGCAGATTGTACGGTGTCACTATCACTGCCATGACGAATCTTGTTTTCCCGATCGCCCAAACGGCTGAAAACCATCGGTGCTCAAACCCACCTCACATTCCGTATTTCATGCAAAATCGGATATGAATAGTCCAGTGTTTCCAAGCCAACGAATTTGCAGGGTGACGCATAACACCAGCCTCATCATTATAGCAACTAGCATGCCATATCATATCCTTAGCGGTAGTCTTGGGTGATACAGTCTTTGCAATCGAGGAATGATAGGAAAATAGAACATCTCTTTGAAAGGACTGTTCTTTTTCCATCGACCATCCACACCACGTCTAGCGAGGTTTGAATCGTGACCGACCACAAACCTTACACGATTCAAGTTACGTATGCGCACCCCAATATATCATACAATTATTTGCACAACAATCAATCCTCTCTACGGGAAGACCCATCCCACCCATCAATCGTTTAGTATCGAGAAAATTTCTGGGCACGAGATTTTTACGGAGGACAAATCTCACTAATCAAATCAACCATTTGATTGTAACCCCTTCAGACGATCTGTTCTCGGTTTTAATGTTTAAAAGACGGGCATTGAATGACAACCGAGAATGAGACTCGCAACTGTGATACAGATCCGATCCGCCGCACGAAGCATGTCGAAAAAAATGTGCGGCATGCTTTGATTAGGAGGTTCCTCACTAAGGGGCTCTTCTTCCACATTTTGGAAACTAATGTTAGGACCGAGAAGTTAAGTCCATCATCATATTGTGGTACGAGCTAGATCTTTGTGGTGTCGTCAACTCTATATGAAGTCGACGCCGGCTGATCATAGTGTGGTATAGAATTCCAATTTTGCTCACCGTGCAAAATCCAATTGTGATAATTATACATAAATCCATGTCTAAACAAATGTGATTTCACGTCAATGGGTTCTCTAAAACTCTGGTTCCTACATTTGAATTTCGAGCAAGGACACCTAATCTTTCCTCCACTCATCCATTCCGGGTTACTAGTAGCGAATTCTATAAACGATTCGATTCCACTAAGAAATTCGGGAGATATCATTCCATTAATCGTTCTTGGACCATACATCCAACTACGGCTTGAATAATTCATCTGTTTCAAATTAATTAATGAAGATTCAAAATTTAATTAAATCATATATAATTAATTCTTCCACTTAATATTTTTTTCCTAATATTAACATATATATTTTCTAAAAATTTCGGCAGAGTTTTGTTTTATTTTATCGCATTCCCGCTTAATATATCAAGTAATTAATTCCTAGTGCATCCATTTCCGACTTAATTAAAATTAATCAAGTCTAACGCACATTCTACGGCAAACAATACCAAACAATTCATCAACCCTCAACTCCAACATCAACTTGAATCGAACATCGATTCAATTTTCAAAACTAATATTATAATTGAACTATCATACAAAATTTGATCGAACATCGATCACCATATATATAAATTATTATTATATCATATATATGAGCATGCAAAATAATTTTAAATCAAATAATTATTACAATTAAATTAAAAGCATATCTTTAAATAATTAATTAAAAAAGAATACTTACGGTGATAGTGGTGGCGTGTAGTGAAATTATATGCCGGATCGAATCTTTTTCAACACACCTACAAATATATAAATTATAGCAATTAAATTAAATTATAATAATATTAATAATCAAAATTATATAATTGCATAATTACTAATTAATTAACACTAAATAATTATATAATAATCTTATACTACTAATTTTCCTAAATAATTACTAATAATCAAAATACACATAACAATTACAAAAATTAACACTAAATAATTAATAAATCACCAACTATATATAACAACAAACTTATTAAATTGCATAATTAATATTTTCCTAAATAATTATATATAATTCATATACTAATAATTTTCCTAAATAATTAAAATATACATAACAATTATACAAATTAACACTAAATAATTAATAAATCACCAACTATAACAACAAAATTAATAATAGAATTACACAAATACATATAAAAAAATACAAAATTTACTCACTAAAATAACAACAAAATTAACCGATTAAATCTAAAAAATTTACCGTAGAAATATCCCCGGGAACGAGTACTACAAAGCCCGACTAGTATTAGAGCCAATTTCGAGGCTTGGACGGCGCGGCGGCGGCTTGAACGGCGGCGGCGGATTTGAAAGAGAGAGGGAGGCTGCTGTGAGTGGGGGAGAAGAAGGGCTGCGCGATTTTAATATGGGCTTTGCCGAGGGGCCCAGCCGAGGGAATGGGCCCTCGGTAATTTTAACGGGCCGAGGGGAGTGGGCCGTCGGTAAATTAACGAGGGGCCCGCTCGGTAATTAGCGAGGGGGCCCGAGCCGTCGTTAATTCCGTCGGCAAACGTTAGCGAGGGCCTTTCCGTCGTTAATTCCCTCGGTATTTCGCGAGGTTCGAACCCTCGTTAACGCCCTCGGTAAATAAATCCTCGCCAAACCCTCGTTAATTCGCGAGGGTTTCGAACCTCGCTAATTCCCCTCGGTAAATAGCCATTTTTTTGTAGTGTGAGCTTACTCTAGTCTATACTTCTTTAACTCATCAAAACTTCTTCCGATCTAACAGACGCTTTTCATAGGTCATATGTATTGAATAGCCACCGTCAATATACTGAGACGACCTCAAGAACATTTGCCCTTTCTACTAATCTTGTACCTTCCTGCAATCATAGATTTAGATTTTAGGTACCCTTTGTAAATTGGGTCCTTCTTGGTTAAGTTGATGCTTTGGAATCCAGATAAACACATCTATATTACTTAAAACCAATGATTGAAGCTTGCATCCATATCTGTCTACTAATATAAGACTATCAAGACCAATCTTGTTCAGCTTATTTTTTGTAATTTTCTTATATCGTGGTAAGAATGCATATGATTTGCTCCTTCCATCAAAACTATTATACCTCGAGATGAGACTTTGACCTAGTCTTTGGTTTTACCTTAGGAACATTTCTCCTTGTCTCGTATTTTCTTTGCAGAAATATCGAGATGAGGTGATATGTTCTTTAGGTTTCCAAGGACCAAATCTTGTCCCTTCCTTAGATTTAGTAGCTTTGACAAAAACCCTTGGTTTTACAGGATCATCCTTCTTATTTCTATCAAAATCCAATCTGTCTTATCACCGGACTTTTGAGAAATCTTGAAGATTTTATCTGTTGTAGATTGAGTGTTACTAATAAGTCCTAACTTGAGATTTAGCTCTCTGTTAGTCCTCTTAAAACTCTAATTCTCTGAATAGACACTTGATAATTTAATTTTTAAATCATTCAATTCTCTTTCTAACTCATCAGTCTTTTTCAAATGAGGAATAAGTGATTGTCTTGGTGACATTCCCCCTTGAATGAATAGTCGATTTATCACTAATCCTATTCTAACTTTCCTTGGTTAAAATAAGAATTTGATCCTTCAAACTTAAATTTTCAATCTCTATCTCGTTTATAGCAGATAGAAGCGGTCTCCAAATCCTTCAAAAGTTTATTAATAAGACTTGGATCTGATTCGAGATAGGTTTTCACAGTCATTATCGAGAAGATGAGTTATAGTTTTCAACCTCTTTAGCCATTAGACATATATCATTGTCAAATCTGAATCCAAATGAGGATGAGGATGATGATGTCTCATTAACTTCTTCTTTCTCAACTAGAAGAGCTCTCGGGTCCGCATACCTCCTATCATGTTTCTTCCTCTTTTCCTCACGTTCTCTTGGAGTAAGTGACGACAATCGTAACTATAATGACCAGGTTTATTGTAAGTATAGCAAATATCTTCTCTATCTGTTTTTGGGCTATTTTCTCCTCTCCCGACCGGTGATCCGAACCTTCTTGGTGATCCTTTTTCTTCTCATTATACGAACTCTTTTCTTCTCTATCGGCTTGTAGTTTCGACGACTTGATCTACCCCTTTTATTCCCCTTATATTTCATCTTTAAGCCTTTCATACCTTTTCATCAATAGAGTCATTTCTTCCTTGATTAATAAGTCTGATGCCTTGGATACTTTTGAGACTCCTCTTGATGAAGGAATGCAAGCTGTTTTTCCAGAGGTAGGCGATTCGGCTTCGTCTTTTTCATCTTCATTTTGAATATCATATTCCAATGCCTTAAGATGTGAAAATAATGTATGATGAGAAATTGAAGATAAGTTCTGTGTTGCTTTAAGAATATTGGCCTTCTCTCTCCACCTCTTACTCAAGGATGCGAGAATTTTATTATTGATCTCCTTTTCTATGTAGGACTTTCCCAAGTCTGCAGCCATGTTGAGAAGATTTGTCAACCTAACATCCAATTGATCAATAGTTTCGCCTTCCTTTATTTTGAAAGTATCAATTGTTTTCCTTGACTTGATCTCGATCCTTCACACATATTAGCCAAAGTTTCCTACATTTCTTTTGCAATTTTGCACCGTTTAACCTTTTCGATCCAGTCTTTACAAAGTGTCTCTATTATCTCAGTTCTTGCTACCCGATACAAATTGTGAATCTTTCTTTCATCGTTTGTCGAGATCAGCTCCTTTCTTTTCTCATCGACTCTTGTTTACGAAGATCCAGCGCCATCACTTACAATTCCATGATAAAATTTTATGGGGCCTTCTTCTAAAACTTCTTCCATTCGATCATGAATAGCTTTTAGATGATTTTCCATCCTAAACTTCTAATAATCATAATCTTCAATGAAAAATTCAGGTAGACTCCTAGTCTTTTTTTTTTTTTTTATTGTAGAAATGGTGAACAAGAAACTCAACAAAAATTTGTTAGTAATGTTAGTGAATCAAAGAAAAGTTTGCTTGCGAGAGCAGTGTATCGGCTCTATTTCTAAATGTCTTCAATCAGAAAAACACCTCACCTTTGTTTTCCTTAAAAATTGTTGTTCCCAAATAACTTTCATAAGTCTGCTTATTTCAAAATAATATGTACAAGTGACTATATTGGAAATACTGTGTTAAGCTTTGCTTTAAAAATTTAATGTTTTTCAAAATCGGACTAGAAGAAATTTTTCAAAATATAAAACAAGGTCACTTTTGACCAAGTCGATATTAACCAAGTCTAAAATAGAAAACCTATTTGCAAAGAAAGACATCTTTTAGCTTACGTCGGTATACTAATTACCTCTGTATAAAGCAAACCTATTAGCCGTCTAATCCGTAGGATAAACGGTTACTTTTACACAATTCAAGACGCGTTCATGCCACGCGCCTGAATTGGCGGTTTTCTCGCTAAACCGTTGATGTTTTACGCGCCTTCTTTAATCAACAGCGATTAAAATTAAATTTACGAGATCGTGCCACGTATCATCTTCTCAACTTTCCCTCTCTCTCCCCTTCGTTAAAAATCTTACCATCGAGTTTCAGAGTTTCACTTTTACATTCCCAGTTCAAAATTACTGCAAAATTTTCATACTCTCAAAAGTTACTCAATGGCATCTTCTTCTTCCCAAACACCAAAACCCCCAACTTTTATAACCTCTGTAAAATCTGATTTAAAAATGAATTCGAGAGTGTGAAGAACAAACTCAAAGCCGAAATGTTCGTTGATTTCGACACAACCAGTGACAGAGAATCCAGGAGATTATAAGTTTGTTGGAGGCTTCGAGATTAAGATGATTTTGTTCATTTAAATCTCTAGAAAACAAAGCTGCGGATTTCATTGGAGGTGAGTTCTGGCTAAGAGCATATTCACGAGAGAACGGTTTCAAGACCACTGTAGAAGGTACTCGGTTAGAATTCACGAAGGAGAATGTGGCGAATTCTTGATACCTCGATGGAAGGGGTGAATCCTCTTGTATATAAGAAAGACGAATGGGAGGAGTCATTTGATATTTTTGCAAGGGTGACTTACGAGAGGGACGAGGAGAGATACGAAGAAACATCTTACGAGAAGAAAGTACAGGTTGCTTATGACAATCGTGACAAAATCAATCCTAGGAGATCAAAGCTCACATGATGGAGTGATAAGTCTCGATTGTGCTGTATGAGGGCGATATTCGATGGAATTAGAGTAGATTGGGTTGATTTACTTTTCCGAAGGGTGAAAGAGGAGAAGCCGAGGTTACTTTGTACAATCTCGATGGAGGAGACTGTCTGCCATCAGCTGTGAGTCTATTTAATAAGATCACAATATTAATGGAGGGACTGAATAAGAGATTTGAGGCGAGAGAAGGGCTGAAAAAATACTCTAAGCGAAGGGGTTCTGACAAAAAATGAAAGGATAGGTGGATTGCAGGACTCGGATGATGATTGATTGAAGCTAGAAATCGAGAGGAGCAAGCAGCACTGCGGTAGCTCGGAGACAAACAGCTGAGACTACAGAGCGGTGATTGAGGCGAAGTTATACCAGTGAGGATCCAGTGTGGTCGAATGTGGCAGTGAGGAGGCAACAATGCAGTAAGGTCTCCTAGGAGAAGGTCAAGGAGAAGGCTTGTCAAAGCCTCCGAGAAGAAGACCTCGGCGGGAATCATCGAAGTTGTTACCACCAACCATCGGATGAGGATTCAGCCAAGATAACCGATTTATCCTTCGGAGGAGACCTCAAAGCATATCACAAACATCTGAATCCTCGGGGAGTTCGGGCCGTCGAGATGGAAGGCGCAACCCTACTTCCAGAGGAAGTTCCAGTCTTGGACATAGCAGTGAGGTTGCTCAAATGGAGGTTCCTCCTTCACGGCCAAGGAAGCTGCACTCTCTCCTATACGGGAGGAAGGCACCAATTCTTCTCTTTCTCTATCTCAATCCCCACCGGCAATGAAGAGGTGTGCCCGGCTGGCACCTCGAGCCTCTACAATGCCCACAGTTGTCCCAAATCACCGGTCCAACTCCCTCGGTCAAATACAAACTGAAACCATCCCAATTCCATCTAAAACCATCCCTACTCCCACCCAACGTGAATCCATCCCCACTCCCTCTACCATTCCACAAACCAAACAACCAACCTCATCTCGCCACACCCGAAACTCAAACTTCCACACCTTCTCCAGAAATTGAGATTCCTTCCTACTCTTTTCGGAGGACATCCAGATGAGCTCACCAGTCCCTCTTCCCCAAATATTCCGAACCCCATACTCCCACTTCCTCCTCATCCGAATCCTCTTCGAGGATGAGGATAGTGACTTAGCCCAACTTCAGCCATCTCTTCCATTGTTGCTCAAATGGAGAAAAAGATTAAACAAACCTTTGCTAAAAAGATGAAGAAGAAGACAAGGAAGATGGTGAAGGCGATCGAGACGATGATTTCCAACATGAGGGAGGTAGAGGTAAATCTAATTCAAAAGATTACTTCTATTACTAACTCTGTTCTTCTGAGAAGGTAAAGCATTGGAGGAGGAGGTGCAAGGGTTAAAGAACCAAGTCACAGACTACAATGCCATTGTAGTAGACTCATTAGCCTTGGATAAATCAGACTTGAGTCAAATGCCAAGATCTCGAGATGAAGTGACTACCCTAGGCTGATGAAGTCAAAAAGGGGGAACAGGAGGTACAAGAAAGAGAGCGGACCCTCACGGTTGTTTTGAATGAAACCGAGAAAAGAGGTTGACACTAAGGCCCGGTCTGGTGAGGCTGAGGCGGCCAGGGAAGAAGCTCGAATTAAATTTGATGAGCCTTGCACTACGGTGAGGGTCAGCCAATTGGAGGAAGCACCGAGGGAAGATGAGGCTAGAAGGAAGAAGGAAGAGGAGGATAGGTCCGCCAGTGCTAGCAAAAATAAAAGAGTCGGAAAAAACAGCAGGTGAGGTAAAAGGAAAAGGCAAAGGGAAGCTTGTTGAAGAGCCGGCTCGGCCAAAGCGCTAAGTCTCAAGCCCACTGACCGAGAAAAGAAAAAGAGAGACTGACTACTCAAATCTCCTGAAGAGCGAGATAAAGCGAGGATAAAGAAAGAAGCGAGGCTTGGTATGGAGAAAGGGAAAGGAAGCGTTTGAAGAAAAAGAACAAGGGGCTGGAGATGAGGTGGAGTAAGGAAGTAAGAAAATGGGAAATGAAAGGGGTAGAAGAAGCTGATTTGAGACCATATCATCGGACACTCAATCCTCAGAAGGTCGTCGCTGGGAAATGGCTTAAGGAGTACAAAGAGAAGAATTTAGAGGCCGGATGCATGTATCATTGGTAAATCTTGAAGGGATCGATTCTGCGGCTCGGGACGAGGACCTTAGGTGGCATGAGTGGATCGAGAAAGAAGATGCGAGATCTATATCATCGGGCTGATTGGACGAAGCAGACAAAGTCTTTAATGCTGATCTGTGTACCCCGGCCAATGAAAAGCGAGACCCAAGACTAACCACGATGGCTCTATAGACATAAAGCTGGATCAAAGGCATCATTGCCAAGGCCGAGGTAGAGTCCGGGTGAAGGGTGAAGAAGAGTTGAAGGAACTAAGGAAGAGAGTCTTCACTGGTTGGCCATTCGAGAAGCTTATCAATGGGGAGTCCGATCAAAGGATCATTTTCTTTTCTTTATCTTCTTACTTTTGATCTTTTTGTATCATGTAAATTTGATGTGAATAAACATATGTTTGATTGATGTGTTTTACTTGGTTTATTTCTTAAAGTTTTTTTCCTTAAAAAAATTACCTTTTTAGTTTAAAATTTTTCTAAGTCCTAAGACTTAAATTATTAAGAAAAACTAAATATTTTGAAAAAGTCTAAAAGTCTTAAAAAATTTTTTTGTGAATTAAGTGCTTTATTTTGGATGAATTTGTTTAAAGTGAAAATGTGTTACGAAATACCTATACGATAAATCTTGATTAACTCTAAACTAACTTCAGTGTGAGTGTGTCTCTTTCTTTTAGGTTTTAACTTCATCAAAAAGAGGGAAATTGTTAGACTAAGAAAGTTTTGATGAGTTAAAAGATCAATCCAGATGAGCGGAGACAACTATGAAGAGCAGCTAAGATCGGAGTCGATACTAAGGTGATCGAGACGAGGTAAAGGACTGGTCAAGTCGGTGGAGACTAGAAGTTGCAAGTCATGCGGAGATAAGCTCAAGTCTAGTCATCTGCGGGAGACAATTATGAAGAGCTCGAGACGAGGTCAAGACAAGCTGAGTAGAATAAGAAAAGCAAGTCTTCACCAAGTCAGTGCAGATGAGTTGGGTAAAATCACCGAGGAGCAAGCGGTTTTCAAGATTAGGTTTGTTAAAGCGGTTTTCGAGTTTGTTAGAAATGACTAACAAACTAACTGTCTTTTCAGACTTATAAATAGGTCTAGTTCTTATTTTATTAGACAGTTATGCAAATTTGATTTACACATTCTTCACTATTCAAATTTCGATCACAAGTTTTTAAAAAGAGTTTTCAAAAGTTCTAAGTGTTTTTAGAACGCTTTACTTGTAAATCTTCAAAGTCCAATATTCACTGTAATAGTTAGATTTTAGAGAAGGATTTAGGAGATTGAAGATTTGAAGAGCTTTACGAATTGTAAGGTGTAAGTTGAAAGTAAGAAAGTAAGTGGTAAGCAGAGTCAAAGTTAAAACCAAAATATCGGTTTGCTTTTGATCTTAAGAAAGTTGAGACTAAATTGAATTTCATTGTGTAACTTTGGTACTTTGAATAAGTTTTGAAAGATTTGTAAAAATCTGAAAAATCTATTCAACCACCCCTTCTAGATTTTTCCTAGAAGGTTTGTACAAGTTTTATCCAATCGCTCAACTAATCGGGACCAACAATTCTTATCTTCTAAGAGTACTAACATTTTTTCCTTTTCTTGAGCTATGTTTTAACATCATCAAAAAGGGGGAAATTGTTAGGAAAGAAAAGTTGTATTTAGTTTTGATGTGTTAAAAAGTGTAAAATAGGATGACCCGGTGAGCATCATGTATAGACAAGAAGTAAGTGTAAATGTAAATAAAACTAAGTAAAAATAAGATGAGGATCATAAATCGAGACTAGGACAAACCTCGGATGAGGACAAGAAAATCAGGAGATAGGGAAAAGAAGTCGACGAGGACAATGTAAAGAAGGCGATTAGGTCCAATACGATAAACAATCACCAAGACAAAGAATGAAGATGAAGACAGAGTGAGGCAAAAGCGGATGATGAAGTGTTAGAGAAATTTCACACAAGTATCAAGAAGCGATTCTGACTTATCAATAAGAAGTTACAAGATTCGATTATATTGTTATAACTAACCAAAACGAGAATTCAAGGAAGTTACAACTACCCAATGAAGATCTCTATAAATAGGGATAGAAACTAGAATAGAATTAAGTTTTAGCAATCACACAATTATTCATTCACATTCTCTTCACAATTTACATTCAGAATTTACGTAGACATACAAAGGTTCTATACGTTTTCGTTTTAGTGTTAGTAGAACACTTTTTCACATAACATCTTCAAGCCGTTGATATACGAAATTAGGAAGAAATTATTGTAAGGTGAAGATTCACGATTGTAAGTAAGTAAGCAAGAAGGAAGAAAAGTAGTAAGTGAAGACCCTTCTTCAAGTTGAAGAAGGAGAGTGGACGTAGGATCGTTTGATCCGAACCACTATAAACCTGGTTTTCTTTATTGCTTTACTTTACTTTTCTGTCAAATTCAGTTTTGATTTATCAATCAAAGATTAATTTCAGAATTGAAGTTAAAACTAAAATATCAGGTTGCTTTTGATCTTGTTCAAGTTGAGTTTAGAATTGATTTCATTTGTGCTACTTGGTTTTATGAATAAGTTTGAAAGATTTCTAAAAATCCAAAAATCTATTCAACCCCCTACTAGATTTTTCCTAGAAGGCTAGATCAAGTTTTCTCTAAGATACTCAACTAAGTGGGACCAACATGAAGTCCCTATGGAGTCAGAGAGAGTGGACGTAGGATCGTTATATCCGAACCTGTTAGATCGGGATTAGTTTTGATGAGTTAAAATGTATAAATTAGATGAGCTTATGTAAAGTAGGATGACCAATCGAGAATGTATTAAACAAGCGATGTATTTGTTTCACTAGTTAGATTTTCAATTTGGGTGAGCTAGGCTAGTCACCGGGGTCAATATTCTTGTAAAATTATTCACAACTCACTTTTCTTGTTAAATTAGTATTTATGGCTAGGTTGTCAAAAGGTGGTCGTGTCGAGTTGTATCGAGCACGGTTTGGATCTGTAGATTGTCTATGTACAAGAACTCTAAACCTCGGGGAGCCCAGTTATGCCAATAAGTTGTATGTTATGTGAAGCAATGTGTATTTTTGTTATATGAATCAAATGACGTTTATATTTCCATGTGTTATTTTTGTTGTTACCGTAATAATATTATTGTTAGATTAAATGAATGACATTTTAGTAGATATGAGACACTAGTATTTGTAGCACTCATGATTTTAGGTAATAAATGCAATGGTGTTGTCTAGTTTACCCTCGCATTGGATAATACTTAGCTTTAACAATAAAATCTAATGGTATAGAACAATACATGAAAGAAAACAAATTAGATAATAAAATGATTACTAATTTTTAGATTATGCAATTTCGATTGTCTTATTGACTATAAAGAGATATGATAAAATCTTATGTGGACTATTAGAAGAAGCTCTACTTTCATTCAAAACACATTTAATATTGACAAGTCTTGAAATATCTTATTTTGCATCCATAATAGAAAAGAGAAATAATGATCATATGATAAAATATTTGGAGATTAATAATGATAGAGAACTATATATATGACTTTGTTCGAAGAAATACATAAGAAATATTATAGAATGACTCCAACTATCTTACTTCGCATAATGTTACCGTGACTAAAATGCTATTGTTTGATCGTCATTTCTTGAGCCGCTATGCCGCGACATGTGTATTAGTGCATAGTACATGTGTGGTAGTTATGATTTTGGGAGTTTAGGTTTGCGTTAGATGAGTTATTTCACATGCATATGTTATGTGATAAGTAGAGTTAATTTGCGGTAACACCACTAGTGATACAAAGATCGGTGCTCTTGAAATGAATTACATGATGACACGAAAAGATAGTATATGGTTGAATTAAAGTAAGTAAATATGAGAATTTTTATTTATTTTACTTTACTACTTTACTACGTTAAAACAATTGTGATTCATTTTTATTATTTAGAATCGATCGCTTTAAGTTTATGTTATTCTATATATTTGCTATCTTATTGTGTTATTATCTTATAAATGACCAATGTTGAAAATATTTATATGATCTAAAGAAAAATTTGTTGTTGTCATTTGGGTTAATTTTACATGTATCATTACATTGTACATTTTAATATATATCGACAAGTATGTAAATGAAGAGGCAACACAGGGCATTACACCACATTTGCTCCTCTAGAATCTATCAAAGAGTTTAGAGTAAGACATATGAGGATAACAACTAAACCAACTCGCGAGATGTAGACATATTTAATGTTGAGATAATTGTCTTACAACATTACAATGAGATGTCATCTGTGGAGCATACCTAAAATAATCTCAAAGGATGAGCCAATATAGATGAACAATTATATATTTAAAGTCCTGAAATAAAAATAATGAATGTAGAAATAAGGGTATGAAGAATAACTACTAAGAACAAGTTGATCATTATTTCTAAAAGTGCTCAAATAAAAATAGAAAATGAACTTTTAAATTGTTTTAGGGCACAATCCACATGACAGACCTTACTAAAATAAGCACGCTTTTGTGTAGGAATAACTCTTTTGGGTTCTGTTTCTATTATAAGGGAACTAAATTTCTAACTTCTTGCAATAATATATAACTGTGTTCTAGTTATATTCCAACAAAAGCATAAAATATTTATAGGTCACTTAAAATTTCGTGTCTATGATCTCTGTTCTTTTTGCATATGTTTGTATTATTTAAAGAATGTTGTTGTCGATATACGATTTTTCGTATCATGATCTTGTTAATTATTTCAATATGATATCTTCTTAGCTCACATCATTAGTTACAAAAGTGAATTATGCTTCGTCCGTCATGCATGATATACAAAAAGAAGATATATCAAGATTGCTGAAAAATGTGTTTTGATAAAATATTGAAAAAGGGAATATATGTTATTGACAATGAAATGCGTAGGCACATCCAAATTAAATTTTCTAGACTATTCAAATTCATATGTTACATAAGAGATATGTTATGTAATGAAAATATTTGGTGGCTTAGAAAATAAAATATATGAGAGAAATAGTTTAAGGTCACATGAGGATCATATAAAAAAATAATGTGCATAAATGAACTGCTGAGATATAGACGAGGACGGTACATCATAGGAATATATAATTCGACTTCATAAGAAATTTAATTGTTTGGTTTGCATGGTGATGTTGTCCTTTGTATATTGGTTTCTTTTATTCTTGTGGAATGGACATATAAATTATTAAGTATTGCACCTTTGGTCTAATGTTGAGTGAGTTTTTAAAGATAATTATCTAATCCTTGCTCCATTTTGATACTCTTTTGTGTAGAAATAAATAAATTTATCTTTAGAAGTTATAAATAAATTATATTGGCATGATATAAATCTCTAAATGTTAAAACATGTAAACATAAATATTAAATAGTCATTCGAGTAACTAAGATAAATGACTACTCCTTTATCGAGAGACAAGAATAAGATTTTGTATCATACTAAATTTCGAGGACGAAATTTTTATAAGGAGGGAAAGATGTAATATCCAAATCTCTATTTAGTTATTTAGCAATAAAATTTACTCATTTCTTTTAACTTATATAAGTGACACGTCATTTATTTATAATTCTTTTCATTTTACTCCTTAAGTTTTAAATATATGATATTTAATTTATTGAATTAGTAGTCACAAACTTTTACCTAAATTATTAAATCTAAAGTAATATAAATAAATTAAGTGTCAATTACTCATTAACTAATAATAATAATAATAATAATAATAATAATAATAATAATAATAATAATAATAATAATAATAATAATAATAATAATAGAAAAATGAAACTTGCCTATCTAGCTAAGTAAGGCGGTGGGGAATTGACACTCTTCCCACCTTATTCGCGCACATACCATATCAATTTCAAAGAAAACATATTCACGCATATAGAGAGATAGAGATAGAGAGAGATGATCGACCAAAGTATTTTGGTAAGCATTCGACTTCCGTCAATTAATAAATTTTATACCATTTTGAAGCTCGTGATGAGTAGAACAAAATTCTACCCTCAAATCATTAATAATTGTTCTTATTTAATAGTGAAAGGCGATAAAAAGGCTTTAAGGATTTGATTTATCAACGTTTTGCGGACTTGAGGTAAATAGAAATTCTTTTGCACCTACAATGCATAAATATAATATTTTGTGAATTATTTATGCTTAATTGGTAATATGTGAATATTACGTTAATCGTGATACTTGTTTGATATTCAATAGTTATTGTGAAAGATCATGTGAGCTCAATATTTGATGTGGATTAAATATACGAGTTTCATTATTATGTAATGAACTTGTGTGTTTAATGATACCGTATATTAGAAAATACACCCGTGAGTTTAATGATTGGGGAATGAACTGTGGGTTCGGTGATAATGGTGAAATGATTATCTCGAGTGCAATTATTGTGGAACTAAATCGGTGAGTTCATTGATTTTTGTGAAATGAACATATGGTTTCGATTATGATGAAATGAACATTTGAGTTCAATGAGTTGTGAAGTTTGTTAAATAATTTGTGTTGCATTGCATCAAGCATATCACACATTAACATGAAATTATATTTGAAGCATTTGACCACCGGTTATACATCGAGAGCGGAAGGGCGACCTAGGAGTTAAGGCGACCGTAAAGAACCTGGCATATGCTACCTAGAGTAGGCCACCGTCTCGTATTATGAGGTGTGAGAACGGAAGGGGTGACCTAGGAGTTATGGCGACCAGAGGGAATCGGCGTATGCCACCTAGAGTGGGCCACCGTCGGCGGAAGGGGCGACCTAGGAGTTAAGGCGACCGAGGGAATCGGTGTATGCTACCTAGAGTGGGCCCTTTGTCGGTGGAAGGGACGACCTAGGAGTTAAGGCGACCGGGAAGAACTTGGCGTATGCTACCTAAAGTAAGCCACCGTCGTGTATGATGATGTGTGACTACGGAAAGGGCGACCTTGGAGTTAAGGCGACCAGAGGGAATCGCTTATGCTACCTAGAGTGAGCCACCGTCGTGTATGATGATGTGTGACAACGGAAGGGGCGACCTAGGAGTTAAGGCGACCAGAGGGAATCGGGCGTATGCTACCTAGAGTGGGTCACCGTCACAGAAGGGGCAACCTAGGAGTTAAGGCAACAAGAGGGAATCGGCGTATGCTACCTAGAGTGGGCCATCGTCAACGGAAGGGGCGACCTAGGAGTTAAGGCGATCGGGGAGAACACTGGCGTAAGCTACCTAGAGTAGGCCACCTGTAGTGTATGATGATGTGTGGCAACGGAAGGGGCGACCTAGGAGTTAAGGCGACCGAGGGAATTTGGCGTATGCTACCTAGAGTGGGCCACCATCGGTGGAAGGGGCGACTTAAGAGTTAAGGCGGCCAGAGGGAATTTGGCGTATGCTACCTAGAGTGGGGCCACCGTCGGCGAAAGGGGCGACCTAGGAGTTAAGGCGACTAGGGAGAACCCGGTGTATGCTACCTATAGTGGGCCACCGTCTCATATGATACGTTTATATTAAGCTCATGTCGGTGCATAGTAGTGAGTCGGGGACCCTAACGAGTGTTTCCTAAATAAATTGATGATTTTAAAGAGAGTGCTTTGTGCATTGGGAGGTTTTCGAACTAAACATCGCATCATGCATAATTTACGCTTCTTGAGATTTATAAATCTCACATAGTTTATGCATTGTAGGTAATCGATGATCTTTGACGTTGTGGTTCCTCTTGGACAAGTTGTGCAGCTCTGCAGGGTTTTGAGTGGTTGTGTACATAGATGACAACCTATTGGGTCAAACCGTGGGCTTGTATTTTGAGTTGTGTTTTAGAAAGTTGTGTATATGATGTTATGAGTCCTTTTTGTCACGTTAAAAGTGTTCATTGACAATCTTTTAAAGTATTTTTTTAAAAAATGTCACACGTGCGCACATTCATTCCTTGTAAAATTATTCACAACTCACCTTTCTTGTTAATTTAGTATTTATGGCTGGGTTGTCAAAAGGTGGTCGTGTCAAAGGGTAATCGATTAAAGCTACCAATGACTTATCATCTATGAATCATTATACTTTATTTTCTCACTTGAAAGGGTATGAGTTTTATATCCGAGGTTGAGGATGAAGAAGACGTAGTGGAATCAAGTACCTCTACAAAAATTATTGCATTTGTCAACAGGGAAGAAAAGTCGTCATGGAGTCAAAGGGAGTTGATCTCTCTTTGAAGGAACAGATGGCTCTGCTAACAAAAAGATATGACCATCTCAAGATGAAATACAAGCGTAACAAATCTACATTTGCAGGAGGGACAAATCATGGTCGAGATCCCGTAGGAAATATGATGTGGAAATGACAGATGATGACAAGAGGAAAGGTCGGATGAGGAGATACAAGTCTCTGTGAAGAAAAGTTATAGTAGCCCTAGATCGGAATGAGGTGATACTTGTTACACATGTAACAAGACAGGGCATTATTGCTGTGGATCGTCCCAGGTGACTCCCAAGGAAAGGGAGAAGAGGGACAGACGCTTCGCAGATCGTAGAGCTTCACTTGCTGAAGAGAAAGAATCAAGAAAGCCATCTTCATCATCCTCATCATCGATTTTGGAGTCGACGATGAAGTCTGTCTAATGGTAAAGGAGGTAAACTACTACCCTTCTTCTAAAAATGAGTCTTATAAGTCAGTTTGAGATAATGACCAATCTATGATCAAGAGTGTTTTGAAGGATTTGAAAACATCTCTAGATGCCTACAAGCAGTAGAGATTGAGAATTTAAGTTTAAAAGATCAAATTCTCAATCTAACCAAGGAATCTCAGTACTAGTCTTGGTGAGAAATTTAATGGCTCATTCAAGGGGAATGCAAGCTTAAGATTTCTATTGATTCCTCATCCGAGAAGTACAATGAGTTTGAAAAAGAACTCGAGTACTTTAAAAATTAAATTGTTAGATATCTATTGTTAGATTAGGTTTTTAGTTTTAATTAAGTTAAAACATATAGGTTAGATAAGCTAATGTAAAGAAGGATGACCAGCTGAATTTCTATAGATCGGTTGAAGTAGTACATTTTACTAGAAAGCTATTCGGACTAGGTGAGATGGGTTAAGTCGGCTCGGGTCGAAGAGCTTGGAAGTCATCTGAATATAGTCTTGAAGAAGTCATCTGGTTGAGAGATTAATAAAGAACTCAAGACGAGGTCAAGAGAAAATTGAGTAGAATAAGAAAAGCGAGGCTTTCACCAAGTCGAGTCGACGACTAACTCAAGATCGGCTTAAATCAAGAAAGTTTTAAAGATAAGTTTGTTAAGCGGTTACAAGTTTGTTTCAACAAACTAACCGTCTTACAACTTTATATATAGGACTAAGCACGCTTTTTAGAAAAACTTTTGCACTCATTTTCTAAAACTCACATTATCTAGAGCACTCACTATCTTCCAAAAGCTTTTTCATAATATTTTCTAAGTGTTTGAAGAACACTTTACGTAATTCTTTCAAATCACAATGCATCTTGTAAACATAGATTTGTTAGATAGATTGATAGTTTGAAGGAGAATCAAAGACGAAGATCGTCTAGAATTGTACTTTGTAATCGTCGGTAAGTAAGACAATAAGTGAGAAGAAAGAGACCCTTCTTCAAAGTTGAAGATGGAGAGTGGATGTAGGATCTTTTGATCCGAACCACTATAAATCGTGTTCTTTACTTTACTGCATTTAATTTACATTGATTATTTCTTGTTTTATTGAATACTAATCAGATTGCTTTTAGAATACAACTCATTGAGTATAAATTTGTTTCCCTTTCTACTTTGAATTTGGTTAGAAAAGTTAAGTTTGAATTGATAATCTGAATTTTCGAAAGAAATTTAGATAATCTATTCACCCCCTTCTAAATTATCTCTAGGAGGTCTCGCTTAATCTCTTTTAATTCACTCAATCTAGGGACCAACAAGTGGTGTCGGAGCGGTGTTAAAGGCATTACGAATATTTCTTTTGGTCAAAATAATATTTCTACTCAATTCTTGATATAGATCTATTGTTGAATATTCCCTACTTGTTATTTTTGTTTCCTACTAATCATGTCTTCAAGTGACAAAAAGTCAAGAACCTTCCAGATTTTGAAATTGAAGATTATGACTACCGGAAGTTTCGAATAGAGAATCATGAAATCCATTCATCCTCGTATGGAAGATGTTCTATCTGAAGGACCCATCAAATTCTTCCATGATCGTGTCGGCGATGGAGAAAGTAGCTCGGAGACTCGAATCCGAGGTAGAGAAAAAGGTTTACGAATTGACTAATGATGAAAGAAAAGTGTACAATCTTGATCGGCGGCTAGGAATGAGATAATCGTGACACTCGGTAGAGTGGTATGAAAAGATCAAGAAATGTAAATCTACAAAAGAGATGTGGGACATCTTAGCCAACATGTGCAAAGGCACGGGACCGAGTAAGGAGAACAAGCTCCGTGCTATTCTCCATTCCTTTGATGTCTTTAAAATGAAGGAAGGTGAGTCTATTGATCGGTGGACATGAGAATGACTAATCGATCAATAGTGCCATGATTTAGGTAAAATTTACACCGAAAAGGAAATCAATAATAAAATTATTAGATCTCCTAACCAAGCGTTGGAGGGAAGAAGGAAATTTAATAAAAGCTACAAAGGATCTTTCCACCATGAGTTATTATACCTTATTCTCTCACTTAAAGGGTTATGAGTGTGACATCCAGGTTGAGGATGAAGAAGACGAGATGGAATCCGAGACCTCATCTAAGACAATTGTTTTTGTCAATAAAGAAGACAAACCTTTAGCTAAAACAAAGGGAGTTGATCTCTCTTTGAAAGAGCAGATGACCTTGCTTTGACTAAAAGGTATGATCGTCTTAGAATGAAATACAAACATAAGAAGTTAAAATTTGTAGGGAAGGACAGGTCTAGATCGAGATCTAGAAGGAAAGACGATGTAGAGTCCATAGATGATGATTGAAGAAAGAATAAGACAAGAAGGTTCGAGTCACTGCAAAGAAGAATCCTAGCAGCCCCGGATCGAGATCGAGGAGATGCTTGTTACACCTATAACAAGCTAGGACATTACAACTATGATTGTCCCTAGTTGACTCCCAAGGAAAGGGAAGAGAAAAGAAAGAAAAGGGGCAGACGTTGTGCGAGATCAAAGAGCTCTTCTTCTGGGGAAAAATCTAGAAAGACATCCTCATCATCCTCATCGTCCGACTTCGGATCGGATGACAAAATCTGTCTCGATGGTCAAAGAGGTAAATTACTACTCTTCGATGCAGTAATGAATCTTGTAAATCAGTTTGAGATAAGGATCACACTATTATCAAAAGTCTTTTGAAAGATCTGAAAATGCCTGCGAGTTCTTATAAGCAACTAGAGACTGAAACTTTGACTTTGAAAGATCAAATCTAGACTCTAATCAAAGGAAAGCAAGTTGTGAACTATCCACGAGTTTGTGGAAACATTCAAGGGGGAATGTATACCCTAGGCTAAGGCTAGTACATCGCAAGTCTTTACGAAAGATTAGAAGAATAATTAAATCTTTAAAAGACAAATTCATTGTGGTATATAATGAGAATGAATCAATTAAGAAGACTAATGAAAAGTTTGTCTTCAAGATGAGTCAACTTAATAATTCACAATCAATTATAAACCACATCTTAAGAACTTCACAAAAGTCTCATGATAAGACAGTCTAGGCTACAATAGAAATAATAAGTCAGAAATTTTTAAACCAAGGAAGTTTGTGAAGGCTGGTGAAACCTCAAAAGGAATCAAAATTGGACCTTGGAAACCACAAAGTCGGATGAGGATCACCTCTTGATCCGAATAGTAAGAATCGGATGAGGAATCATAATCGAAGAAAAGGATTCCAGGAATCAAGCTTAAAAAGAGTTTCTCTTATAGTTCTTTTGATGGTAGAAGCAGGTGTTATCCTTTATTTCAAAAGATCAAGAAGATAATCAAATCTGATTTAAATAAATTTGCATTCAAGTCTAATATATATGTTGACAGATATGGCAAACAACTTGAATCTGGCCTATTATTGAATAATGATATGTTTGTATGGTTACCTAAAGTGATTGTTGATCTTAAAGGACCCAAGATCACTAGGGTGCCTCTTACCTAATCTATTTTGTAGGAATCTCAAGAGCCATCATCTAAGGAAGATATTCTAGCAACTATTTGGTACATTGACAGTAGTTGTTCTCAACATATGACTGTGATAGAATCCGCTCTCAAACTTTCAATGTATAGATGGTCCAAGAGTACTATTTGGTGACAACAAGCGTGGTCGGACTCGCAGGTGTTGGTACCTTAATTATAGGTGTTGTTCAAGTATCTGAAGTTTATTATATTGAAGGTTTAAAACACAACTTGTTATCTGTTTCTCAACTTTGTGATAGAGGTTTTAGTGTTAGATTTTCTAAGGATAAGTGTGATATTTTAGACAGTTCCTTAGACAAGGTTCTCTTAATCGGTTTCGAGACATGGTAATGTATATGTGGCTAATTTTAATAGTTGTCCTAAAGATACTGTCTGGTTGCTAAGGGTGGAGATGACCTCGGTTGGCTATGACATAAGAGGCTTAGTTATACGAACATCAAGACCCTTAACAAGATAGCTAAGAAGAATCTTGTTAAAGGTTTGCTGAAAAATTATACTCTATTGATCTTAAATGTGATGCATGCGAAAGGTAAACAACCTAGGAACTCCTTTAAAAGTATTAACACAATTTCATCACGAAAGAGTTCTACAACTTCTTCATTTGGATTTGTTTGGACCAGTTTCACCTCTCGGTTTTAGTGGGAGGAAATACAACCTTGTAGTCGTGGATGACTATTCAAGATATACTTGGGTATTATTTCTTTTCAAAAAAATGAGACGATGAAAAAGATCCAAGAACTGTTCAAACAAATACAAAATGAAAAGGGTGTTAATATTGTTATAATAAGGAGTGACAAGGGCACTGAAGTTCTTAAATTCTTGTTTATCTAACTATCATCTTTGAGAATGGAATAGCACATGAGACATCATCGGCGAACACCACAACAAAATGGAGTCGTGGAAAGAAGAAATAGAACACTTAAAGAAGCGGCTAGAAGCATCTTAGCTGAGTATGGAACTCCACGAGTGTGCGGAAGCAATCAATACTGATTGCTATACCCGAATAGGTGCTTGTCTGTGAAAGAAAAGGGTAAGACTCCATATGAAATTTGTGGAAAGGTAAAGTTCCAAGAATCTCTTACTTTCGTGCTTTTGGTTGTTAATGTTTCATTCACAACAATGGGAAGTCTAAATTAAAGATATTTGATGTCAAAGCGGTGATGGAATATTCTTAGGATATTCCAAAGACGTCCAAGGCATTTAGAGTCTTTAATAAGACAACTCTTTGTGTGGAGGAAACTCCTCATGTGGTGTTTGATGAAATTCATACTTTCTCGAGATAAGGTGGATCAAATTTCTAATGGTCTAGATAGAATTGAACTTAACAAAACTTAACAGAGGAAAGCCTATCTTCCTAGTTTTGATTGATTCGGATGATGAAGAACTCTCATCCGAGCATTAGAAGGGAACTCCTCTATCTGTTCCATCCGAGGAGACTCTTCTAACATCATACGATCGAGACAAGGTCGAGTAGATGAAGGGGGAATGTCTACTTCGGTTGAACAAGATGAGTTACCTTAAGGAGACGGTGATGAGGGTACTTCAACTCAAATAGGCAAAAGGATGAGGAGTTATCATCCGGTGATCGAGATCATTGGGGATTCTTCAACTAGTGTTACGACACGAACAATATTGGATTCTCAAAGTATGTTCAATTTATTATTGTTGGTCGAGATTGAGTATTTAGAAAAACCAAGTACACCTTCCAAAGATAATCTAGAAGGGGGTTGCATAGATTATCAAAATCTTTTACAAAATTCAGATTACCAATTCAAGAAACCAAAGTTGAGCAGCGGAAATAATTTTAGACTCAATCTTTTGGATTAGGATTAGAAAGTAATCTGAAATAAATTTGCTTGAACAATGATTATCACGAAAATAAATGCAGAAAGTAAATGACAAATGATTTATAGTGGTTCGCATCTAAAGATCCTACATCCACTCTCCTCCAACTTGAAGAAGGGCCTCGACTCACTTACTTACTTACTCACCGATGATTACAATTACAATGATTAACGATCTTCGTCTTCAATCTATCTTCAAACTAACAATTTAACTAGAAAATCTGGAAAATAAAGTGCAAATTGTATTTTGAAGATATACAAAGAAGTGTTCTTTAAACATTTAGAAAACTAAGAAATTTTTGAAAACTTGTCGGTGCTTATAGAAAATATGAGTTTCAGAGTGAAGAGTGCTATGAGTTCTTTTAAGAAGCGTGCTTACTTCTATTTATAAGCCTGTAAAATGGTTAGTTTGTTGTAACAAACTAAAAACCGCTTAACAAACTTTTCTTTAAAACCGTCTTGACCTCGGCTGATCTTGAGTTAGTCATCTGCTCTGACTTGGTGAAAACTTGCATTTCTTATTCTACTCGGCTAGTCTTGACCTCGTCTTGAGCTCTTCATTATTCTCTCCAACGAGATGACTTCGCAAGTTTGTCTTTAGATGACCTCCTTCTTCCCGAACTCGGTGACTTCATTTGCTTTACCTAGTCGATCACCTAGCACTAAGCTTACTATAGCAAGCTGTTCTATACAATCTCAGCTAGTCATCTTACTTACATGACCTTGTCTAGTCTATACACTTTAACTCGTCAAAACTAGAAGAGCGAATCTGTATGTTTTGGAGAAAGGAATAGGAAGGAGTTGGAAGAGGTGTTGTTTAGACTTAAGGGAGTGGGGTGGTTTGAGTTTGTGGGAGGGAGTAGATTGGGTTTCGGGAAGAGGGGTGTGAGTGAATGATGGTAGAGTAGGTGAGGTTTGGGCAGGTGAGGATGGGGTTTGTTGGATAGGGGATCTTGTGGGTTGATGCGAAGATGGGGTAGGTTTAGTGGTTTGGTCGGTGGGGTGGAGGTTGGGATGCGAATGGTTAGGGTTGGTGTTTGGGTGATGTGGGCAAGCTGTGGGTACATTGCGAGAGGCTTCGAGGTGCTAGGTGGGCACACCTCTCCATTGCAGTGGGGATTGGGAAGAGATAGAGAGAGATGAGTTGGTACCTTCTTCCCTTATGGGGGATAGAGCGGCTTCCTAGTAGGAGATGGAGGTACCTCGACTTGGTTGACCTCATCTGCTATTTGAAGAATGGGCACCTCCTCTGCCCGACAAAGTTGTCTCCTCAGTGCTGCTCCACCTCCTCGGCTTGTGAAGATCCCTCATCGGACAATCCGGATGACACGGATCTCCGCCTCTTGGATGCCCTAGATTTCTTCCTCATCTTCCTACGAAGAGGAATCTCAGCTTGTTCCTCCTCTTGAGCTGCCTCGAGGGAACCTCCTAAACTTCGGCTATGGGAGGCGGCCTCGGGCTCGGCGGTGGTCTCCTTGCGGCATCTTCTGCGGGTGCCGGCCTTTGATTCCGAGCCTCATCGACTCGTCGTGCAGATCGGGCATTCCCCCAATCTTCTCGTTCTTAGACATAATTGTTGGAACCACCGATCGCCGACTCTACGAAACTATCGGACTCGGGATCATAATCACACAAACGCAGCGGAAAGAATTGTACCTTTATTCACCGTAATAGGTGAAGACAAACCCGATTCTAAGGTCGGAAGCTGCGATCGAAGGATGAGCCTCGAACCTCACGGTCTTACGCCGTATTCCTATCCCTTTCCCTTGGACGTCGAGTGGTCAACGATCCTCCAAGGAATCGAATCCGCCTCCCTCACGATCTCACGTTTTTCACACGCTGGAGACTACGATGTTAGGGTTTATTTATAGGCTACAACAGGGACCCTAAGGAGGAATTAGGGTTGGGCCTCCCGATGGGCCTAAATATCTGTGTTCGATCCGAACACTTTACTTAAGCCCATCAATTATAACTCGATCCACTAAAGAGTTATAATTGAATTACCGTCCTAATCCCATATTATTATATGGGCTCCTTTATTATGTGTACGTTTATTTCCCGTGTTTAAGATATCGAATGTCCATAAATTAATTAAATGCGACAACTTAATTAATTTATATCTAATTCCAAGAGTAGTACCACTCATCTTTATTATTATGTCGGATTAAATCCACTGCAGGTTTACATAATAATCTTTATGAGCTCCTCAAGGAGACATCATCATCCTAAATAATTAGGACACGGATTCCTTTTATAATCAACGGCACACCATATAAACAATGCTATCTCCCAATTCACCGAGCCTATTGATTTAATAAATCTCACCCATTGGTAAATCAAAGAAACATACATTGAGTACACGTGCCCATTATTATATAGGGATTAAGAAGACGTACATCCATAACAACAGAGGTCTTGTTCTTTTATATAGTCGGTACAAATTGAACAACCTCATATGGTCCTGCTCAATACATACAAAATGTACTAGTGTAACTTTATAGTCAAGATAGACTAATACCAAATTACACTACAACCGTTCCAATGATTTGTCCAAATCCATTTTGGTTGTGAGCTATTATTTACAATCTATAAGGCACGATAACATGATCTTACGTGTGACACCACACACCATGTTATCTACGAGTATAGATTAATCTGAACATAATAATGATATATATAACAATCATAAACAATAAGTATTTTGATCATAATGAATCTCATATGAAAAAAGATGTTCATGCTCAAGAAAAATGTTCATACAAAAGCTAGGCTTATAGTATACATCCTAACAATCTCCCACTTATACTAAAAGACTATGCTTCCATAATTGCTTGCCATACATCGATTCCCATCCCTTCAACATGCCCATCAAAAGCTTTTTCTGGAAAAGCCTTTGTGAAAGGATCTCGCTAGGTTATCCGCTGATGCAATCTTGGCGACAACAACTTCTCCTCGTTTACGATGTCTCGTATCAGGTGGTACTTGCGCTCAATGTGTTTGCTTGCTTTGTGGGCTCGTGGTTCCTTCGAGTTTGCCACTTTGCACCCTTTGTTATCACAATAAATTGTGATAGCTTTAGGCAAACTAGGAATCACTTCTAAGTCCATCAAGAAGTTTCTGAGCCATACAGACTTCTTTGGTCGCCTCGGAGGCTGCTACATACTCGGCTTCCATGGTGGAGTCCGAAACGCATTTACGCTTTACACTCCTCCATACTATGGCTCCACCTCCCAAGGTAAACACATAACCCGAGGTAGATTTCTTGTTGTCCCTATCCGACTGGAAATCGAGTCTGTGTAACCCTCGGGAAGTAAAGTATACGCTTGGTAAACCGGACATATAATTTCTAGTCCTTTTCGGTACTTTAAAATATGCTTTACCGCAGTCCAATGTCCTTGTCTGGGTTACTTTGATATCTGCTAACCATGCCCACGGCAAAGCAGATATCGGCCTCGTACATAGCATTGCATACATTAGGCTTCCTACGGCCGAAGCATAAGGAATCGCCTTCATGTCCTCTATCTCCTTTGGTGTCTTAGGACACATCTCTTTAGATAAAGGTACTCCATGTCGAAAAGGTAGAAAACCTTTCTTAGAGTTTTGCATGTTAAAACGAGCCAAGATAGTATCAATGTATGAAGCTTGAGATAAGCATAACATTATTTTCTTGCGATCCCTTATAACTTTGATCCCAAGAATATGTCCAACTTGTCCCAAGTCCTTCATATCAAACCGCTTGGACAACCATACCTTTACGTCTGACAACACCTTGACATTGTTGCCAATGAGCAAGATGTCATCTACGTATAGTACAAGAAATACCACCACGTTTCCGTCACTCTTCTTGTATACACATGACTCATCCGGACATTGAATAAATCCATAAGACTGGATTACCTCATCAAAACGGATGTTCCAAGATCTCGAAGCTTGTTTCAACCCATAAATGGACCGATTAAGCTTACACACAAGATGCTCTTTGCCCTTTGCGATGAATCCTTCCGGTTGCTTCATATAGATGTTTTCTTCAAGACTTCCATTAAGGAAAGGCTGTCTTGACATCCATTTGCCAAACCTCATAATTCATATGAGCCAATAGACAAAAGAATCCGGATAGACTTAAGCATGGCTACCGGCGAAAAGGTTTCCTCATAATCGATTCCTTCTTTTTTTGAGTGTACCCCTTCGCTACAAGCCTTGCTTTGAAAGTTTCTACTTTCCCGTCTGATCCTCTTTTTCTTTTGTAGACCCACTTACAGCCAATGGCTTTTACACCATTTGGTGGTTCTACTAGCTCCCAGGACTTGATTAGAATCCATAGATTCTAATTCGATTTCATTGCTTTTTCCCAAGATTCTGCATCTTTATCTTGGAGTGCTTCGTCATAGCTCCAGGATCCGATTCGTGTTCACGTGTACTAAGTCCGAAGACTCTCCCAAAAACATGAATCTATCGGGTTGTCTAACAACCCTCCCACTCTGACGAGGCACTTGTGGTAATAGTGTATCATTAGTAGCAGATGGTGTGACACATGTGGTATACGATCTTGTACTCTTGGTACTAAGGTAGAAGTTTCTCCCCTTATTTCTTCTAAAATAATTTTACTCATGGGCTTGTGGTCCATTACATAGTCCTCTTCTAAAAATCGGGCATTTGTGCTAACAATTACCCTTTGATCTTTAGGACTATAAAACAAACCACCTTTCGTTCCTCTAGGATAGCCCACAAACAGCCGAACTTGATGACGAGATTCCAACTTATCGGCATCTCCGTTCGGCCACATGTCTTTGGACTACCCCATATCCGAATATGTTTGAGACTAGGCTTACGCCCATTCCACAATGCCGTGGGAGTAGAAGATATTGTCTTAGAAGGAACCAAGTTCAAAATGTACGCTGCCGTTTCGAGGGCATACCCCCAAAACGAACTCGGCAATTCCGAATAGCTCATCATCGATCTAACCATTTCCAAGAGTGTCCTATTCCTTCGTTCCGCCACACCATTACATTGGGGTGTACCAGTGCGAACAATTGGGATTGAATCCCGGCTTCGATAAGAAATTCCTAAACTCTCCTAAGAGGTACTCGCCACCACGATCAGATCGTAGTGTTTTGATATATTTACCATGACGCTTCTCCACATCAGCCTTGTACTCTTTGAATTTATCAAAGCACTCGACTTGTGGCGCATCAAATAAATATATCCATATCTCGAATAATCATCTATAAAAGAGACAAAATATTCGAAACCACCCCTTGCTTGAGTAGACATAGGACCACATAAATCAGAATGAATCAATTCCAACACTTCTTTGGCTCTATACCCCTTGGCTTTAAAAGGCCTTTTGGTCATTTTTCCTTCCAAGCGAGGACTCGCAGTCGGATAGTTTTCCACTTCCAACGAACTCAAAGGTCCATCGGCTATCAACCTTTGAATCCTACTCAAGTTAATGTGACCTAATCTTAGATGCCAAAGATATGTTTGGTTCATTTTTGAAGGTTCTTTTCGCTTATTTGAGTTAGAAGATGTACTATTAAAAGACCACTTTGCTATCAAAAGAAACAGAATATCCATCCAAAATAACTTAGAAAGCGAAATCAAGTTCTTTCTAAAACAAGGTACGTAAAGACAATTTCTCAAAACCAAAGTCTTATTCCTATCAAAAGATAAATAAACATCTCCCCTTTGCCCAGCAATTTGCTACTTTCGTAGCATCGCCCATATAGATGGTAATCTCCCTCACTAAGTCGCTGGTTTCCTGGAACCCCTGCAAAGAATTGCAGACATGATCGATGGCTCCCGTATCTACACACCAGGTGCCGGTAGATAACACCGCTAAACATGTTTCAATAATTAGTGAATAAGATATACCTTTTTTTTCCATTTTACGGGGACAATCTACCTTTCAATGTCATGTTTGCTTGCAAAAAAAAAACATTTTCCCTTTGGCTTCTTGACGCCATTTTGTTGACCAATTTTCTTTGGTTCACCCGCTTTCTTTGCCAAACCAGCTTTTTCTTTTTCTTCATCACTTTGCCTTTTGGCTTAAATGTAGAAACATTTTCAGTAGTATAAGCTTGAGAAGTCGTGAAGTATCCCTTACGCATCTTGGAGTTCGGTCGGAAGTTTCGCCATCGAATACAACCTTTTGTTCATGTTGTAGTTCGGTAAGCTGCTCAAAACTCTTAGGCAGCGTATGGAGAACGATATCGACACAGGTTTCCCCATCGATTTCAGCTCCTAGGACTTCCATCTCATTCAAATGAGCCATCATCTTGAGGACATGATCCCTTACGGGTGTCCCCTCGGTCATGGTGGTCGTCACTAAGTTTCTCATGGCCTCTTACCTAGCAGCCCGACTGCGGTGTCCGAAGAGTTCTTTGAGATTGAGCATCATCTCATAGCGAGAGGTCATGGCTCGATGCTGCGATGTTGCAGCACATTTGATATAGAAGCCAAAATGTAACACCGCGCCATCTCATCTGCCTTGATCCACTTCTTATAAGTCTCTTTCTCCTCTTCACTAGAGTTTTAATCGGGTTTTTCGGGACAAACCTCGGTGAGTACAAATTTGTACTCTTGTGATCAAGACAATGTCGATTTCTTTTCCAATCAATATAATTTGGACCGGGTAAGTTTATTTTGTTTAAGTATAACAGCAAGAGGATTGAAAGCCATAGATAATATCACGAGAAACACGTAAATACACAGATCAAAGCATAGGAATTTAAAATAATATTGTTTCCCTCAAACAATACAATTTAAATTCACCAACACCTTAAAACACCTTGAATTTTGCATGGCACGATAATGTGGGCGTATACTAATTCAAACATTTGTAAGAGGAGGTTTTACCCATTAATTTCATTATTTTATCAAACAAAATAAAATTAATAGTTGGTTTATCTTTAGCCATACAAATAATATCACTTACTCCGATGGGGAGGATACTATCGATGCACCTAAGTGTATACCATTTCTTAATACCAAGTTAATTATCTAGGTTTGTGCCTCTTGAGATGGAGAAGATAACACGCTCCTAAATAATTTTCTCATAATTATCTATAAGGAAGTTTGATCAAGTGATCCGCAAACAAACACATCCGATATGGAAGAAGGCACTTAAAACCAACGTTTATGTTTGAATGCATCACTTACAAACCAGAAATGGAGGCTATGGGATTTATTGAAGTTAATCCCTCTCCCACTTAGTTATTTAACATGAGGGATTTTAACATGCATAACATATGAGACACATAAGAGCATGCATAATAACACCACATATAAATAAAAGGAATAAATATAGAAAAAAAAATTCCAAATATTATGGCCTCTTTGATACTCTCGTGCTCTTGATCGTTCATCCATCGATCCGGTTCACTAATCGAATAACCCTAATCTAAGTCTATTACGGTTTTATCCATCGATCATTAATCCTATACATCATCTAGATAGAAAAAACAAAAACCTACACGACAGACCACGGTGTTAATTACTATTACAATCATGCACCAACCCAAAAAAAAAAAAAAAAACAACCTCGACAGGTCCAAGGGTTTAATTCATACATAAGCATACAATCGAGACCATAATAGTTGGATATAGGGTTCTCTTGAGAAAAATATAAAAACTTGCAAACCCTATTATAACAAATCAAGAAACCCTATTATAACAGATCGAGCAACCCTATTATAAAAGATCAAGAAACCCTATTATAACAGATCAAGAAACCCTATTACAAACCGAATCAATCGCATAGAGTCGGAAAACACAGCTACGATACCAATTGTTGGAACCACCGGATCGCCGACTTTAATTGATTATCTAATTCGGGATCACATGCATAAAGCGAAGCGGAAAAATAAAACATACCTATTCACCTTCATCGGTAAAATCGGAGCCGGTTCTAAGGTCGAACTACGAATCAAGGATGAGCCACGAACCTCACGATCTTACGCCGTATCCTTATCCCTTTCCCTTGGACGTCGAGTGGTCGACGATCCTCCAAGGAATCAGAATCCGCCTCGCTACGATCTCACATTTTTTTCACTCGTCTAGAGGCTTTGATGTAGGATTTATTTATAGGCTACAACGGGGACTCTAAGGAGGAATTAGGGTTGGGCCTCCCGATGGGCCTAAGCGTCCCGTGTTCGATCCGAACACTAACTTAAGCCCATCAATTATAACTCGGTCCACTAAAGAGTTATAATTGAATTACCATCCTAATCCCATATTATTATATGGGCTCCTTTATTATGTGTGCGTTTATTTCCCTGTGTTTAAGATATCAAAAGTCCATAAATTAATTAAATTACTGACAACTTAATTAATTTATATCTAATTCCAAGAGTAGTACCACTCATCTTTATTATTATATCGATTAAATCCACTGCGGGGTTTACATAATAATCTTTATGAGCTCCTCAAGGGGACATCATCATCCTAAATAATTAGGACACAGATTCCTTCTATAATCAACAAAGCATACCATATAAACAGTGTTATCTCCCAATTCACCGAGCTTATTGATTTAATAAATCTCACCCATTGGCAAATTAAAGAAACAAACACTGAGTACACATGCTTGTTGTTATATAGGGATTAAGAAGACGTAAATCCATAATAACAGCGGTCTTGTTCTTTTATATAGTCAAGTACAAATTGAACAACCTCATATGGTCCTCGCTTTCAATATTTACAAAATGTACTAGTGCAATTTTATAGTCAAGATAGTTTAATACCAAATTACACTACAACCGTTCCAATGGTTTGTCCAAATCCACCTTGGTTGTGAGCTATTCTTTATAATCTATAAGGAACCGATAGCATGATCTTACGTGTGACACCACACACCATGTTATCTATAGTATAAATTAATCGGACAAGAACAATAATATATGTACCAATCATAAAAACAAGTATTTTGATCATAATGAATCTCATATCAAAAAGATGTTCATACAAAAAGCTAGGCTTATAGTATACATCCTAACAGGATCAAACTTCAATCTCCTCTTTTCCTCCTTGACTGTTTATCGGTAAATCCACCCGATTGACACAGTACTCCGTCGATGATTGCCCTCAAACAACACAACTGGGTTTTGACAACCCATCATGTGAACTCGATCACCCAAAATCGACTTTGTTACTCTTGTCATCAAAAGTCAGAATTTTCTTCTCAATAGGTTCTTCTTTAAATCCCTTCTCGTTCCCTGTTTGTTATCCGAGCCACCATGTCAAATGACTTCTCACGACATCCTCTTTGTAACATAGGGGATTCACCCCTTCCATTGATGTGTTGAATATTACGCAATGGCTTCTCTGGTATAGGACAGGTTGGGTACCATCCACCTGCGTGTCAAAACTATCATCGTAATCCTTCAAATTCACGAAACTCCGCTCCTAACAAATCCAAGGTTTTGTTCTGTTTTGATCTCATAGAACAGTACCCTTTGAGTTGCGACCCTTCGAGTAGTTGGAGAATTTCGTGCAGACTCCTATCCCTTGTTGTCTCGAAGTTGACGTACATTTACGCCTTCAACTTACTCTTGAATATGTCAATATTGATTTTGAAGTTGGACTTTGAAGAAGATATAAATGTAGGTTTAGAGAGTTTAGAAGTTTTTTAAGAAGATGCCATTATCGATTTGGAAGTAAAAATTTGAGAGAATTTGCAGTAAATTAGGGCTAAGGTTTTTGTAAAAGTGAATTCGAATCGGAGAAGGTAAGTTTTTAAATGAAAGAGAGAGAGAGGGAAATCCGGAGAAAATGGCTACGTGGCATGATCGATTTAATCTTGATCGTTGATTTGTATGTGGCGCGTGGAGTATATCAACGACTATATATGATATTCGCTTCACCTCCGGCGTGTGGCATTAACTCGACTTTGGAATTGTAAAAGTAACCGCCCAAGCTACGGATTAGACGGCTAATAGGGGTTACTTTATGCAGAGATAGTAAGTATACTGACGTAAGGCGAAATATACCTTTCTTCGCATAAAGGTTTCCTATTTCACACGAGGGTTTTACGGACTTGGTCAAAAATGACCTTGTCTTAAATTTTGAAAATTTCTCCAAGACTGATTATTTTATAAAACAATGAATTTTAAGACTGGGTTAATTTCATGCCTTTATTTTAAATTAACTAAGTCTTATATTCAAATATAACTAGTATATAAGAATATTTAACTCAATTTGGTTTTTTTTGAAAAGACAACTCATCCGAATTTTTTTAAAAAGATGAGTTGTGAGAGTTGATTTTGAAAACAATTTTGAAAAGAAAACAAGAAAGGTTTTGTTTAGATGTGAAAGTTTTTCAGATGAGAAGGTTTATCTTGATCTAACAATATTATTTATAACTTTGTTCCTACGAGATACACAAACTTGGAAAACCATTAGTAGCTATAGTAAGTCGGACAAGTTACATAAGCTCATCTGATTCTTAACAAAATCGAGTTGAATATGTTCTTGTCTGATTTACTTGATGTCGACAAGAAATTGTCAAGTTAGATGAGGTCAATATGACTAATCCTTGATTCTTGATTCCTTTGAAAAGAGATAAATGATATCATTTCTGTGATTGCCCTCGACACATACCAAATCGATAATTCTTTCTAGACATGATTTAAAGGAAAGAAAGATAGAAATAATATACAAGATACATACAATAGTAATCATAAATCAGCTAAGGATGCATCAAGTAATCCTAATTCTAAACATGGTTCCTTAAATCTAGACTCACTAAAGGTTTAGTAAGTATATCGGCTCTCTGTAACTCGTTGCTATCTTTTTCTAGTCTAATATCATTCTTCTCAACATGATCCCTAATAATGATGTCTAATATCTACATGCTTACATCTGGAATGCAAAAGCAGGATTGTATGTCATGGCTATTGCACTACTACTATCACAGAAAATAGCTAGAGACGATGTGAGAATATTATAGTCCCTAAGGCTGTGACTAATCCAGAGAAGCTCGGAGCAACAACTACCACTGCCATGTATTCGGCTTGAGTTGTGGAGGTTGCAACTGAAATTAGTTTCTTAGATAAACAAAAATTAACTTGTTGCCTAAAAATTAACAAGTTCAGGACGTGGACTTCCTATCAATTTCTGACCTCAAAATCTGAATCTGAATAACTGTGACTTGAAGTTGTCATCGGATGGGTACCACAACCCAACCTGCAGAGTACCTTTAAGATACTTTAGGATTTTCTTACCTGTTTCCAAATGAGTTTTCTTGGGATTTGATTGAAACCTTGCACATACCCCTACCGCAAAGGCTATATCAGGCCTACTTGCGGTGAGATATAACAAGGATCCTATCAATCCACGATACTCCGTTGCATCGGTGGGTATCCCATTCTCATCGAATCCATAGAGAAGTTAATTGCTATAGGTATGTTAACCTCTCTACTAGTAATCATCCCAAACTTATCTATGAGGTCATTTGCATACTTAGTCGATGTATAAAGATCCCTCTACTTGTCTGTTTAATCTACAAGCCTAAAAATATGTTAATTCTCCCATCCTAGACATTTCAAATTTATTTTTCATGAGAACACTAAATTCTTCACATAAAGTCGAAATAGGTGAACCAAAAATAATATCATCTACATAGATTTGAAATAACAAGATATCACCATCCACTTCTTTTCTAAATAGTGTTATATCTATCTTAGCTTTAGAAAATCCACTTGATATCGAAATTTAGATAGGGTATCGTACCAAGCTCGGGGTGCTTGCTTCAGTCCATATAGTGCCTTGTGAAGTTTATAGACTTTATTTATCTGTCCTAAACCCTAGGGACTGTTCTACATAGACTTCTTCAAGTAACACTCCATTCGGGAAGGCGAGACTTGACATCCATCTGAAAGACTTTGAAACATTTATAGGCAGCAAATGCTAAAAACAACCTTATTGCTTCTAAAAATAACCTCGGTGTGAATAGCCCTGTGCTACTAGTACGCCTTATTACGAACAATAATGTTGTTTTCATCTCTGCTTTTATTTTTAAACACCCATTTGGTGCCTATAATCTTTCTATGAATGGAGTCTGTCCACTAGCTCCCAAACATTATGTCTTTCAAATTGATGCAGTTCTTCTGCATGGCCGCTACCGACTTGGGTCAAATAGAGCCTCCTCAATAGACTTAGGCTCAAGGAGTGAAACATAACAACCGAAAATACTGGGAATCTAACATCGTTCATGTCTGAACACTACTAGAAGGATCCCCAATAATCGATCAGCTGGATGATAACTCCTCATCCTTACTGCTGTTTGAGTTGAAGTATCCTCATCTGCAGTCTCGGTAGGTAACTCAACTTGTTCTTCCCGAGTAGACATTCCCCCTTCATCTACCGACCTTGGCTGATCGGATGATGTCGGAGGAGTCTCCTCGGATGGAGCAGATAGAGGAGTTCCCTTCGATTCTCGGATGGGGATTCTTCATCATACGAATACGAATCAAAACTAAATGAGATAAGTTTTTCTCTCGTTTAGTTTTGTTTAGTTCAATTCTATCTAGATCATTAGAAATTTGGTTTACCTAATCTAAAAAAGTATGAAGTTCATCAAACACAACATGTGGAGTTTCTTCAACATAAAGAGTTGTCTTATTGAAGACTCTAAAAGCCTTGGAAGTGCTCGAATATCCTAAGAATATCCCATCACCTGCCTTAGCATCAAAAGTCTTCAATTTAGACATTCCATTGTTGTGAATGAAACGCTTACACCCAAAAGCACGAAAATATGAAATTCTTGGAACCTTACCTTTCCAAAGTTCATAAGGAGTCTTGTTGGTCCCTTGATTGAGTTGATATTAAGAGATTGGATGTCCCTTTAGCGATAATCTAGAAGGGGTGGGGGATGAATAGATTATCCAAACTTTTCGAATTTAGATTATCTATCAACTTCTAAACCTTGAGTTAATCAGCGGAGCCGTATTTTATACTCAATCAATAAGGATCTTAAGCGTTACGAAATTTTATATGATCAAAATGTAAGTAATAGCAAGAATTAAAAAAACATGAAAGAAAGAACACCAAATTTATAGTTGTTAGGATCGAAAGATCCTACATCCACTCTCCTCCTTCAACTTGAAGAAGGGCCTTGACTTACTTACTTTCTTTCTACATTTTCTTACTTATAGTGCAAATCTTCAGCCTCACAATGTTTCCTTCCTAATTTACGGAATCTAATAGCTTGAAGATATACGTGAGAAGTGTTCTACAAACACTACGAACTAAGAACGTGAAAAATGTTCATGAATGTGATTGCAATATTTGTGAGTGCTAATTGTGCTTGGAAGATGATTGTGAAAAATGAGATAGCAAAAGTTATTCTATTCTAATTTCTAGATCTATTTATAGAGAAATTGTTGTTGGCGATTGTAACTTCCTTGCTGATTTTTCTCTAGTTAGTTATAACCTAACGAGAATCTTGTAACCTCTTCTTGGTTAGTTGTAATCGCTTCTTGAAATCACTTGATTATTCTATCACTTCATCATCTTACTTGTCCTCGGACATGGTCCACCTTGTCTTTATCTTGGTCTTCGATCTTGGTATTGTCGTTGGTTGTCTTTGACCTCATCGACTTATTATGCCTGTCTTCGTCTAGCTTCTTGTCTTCGTCGACTCCTTGTCTTCATCTGACTCCTTATCTTCATTTGACTTCTTGTGTTTCCTTATCTAACTTTTTGTACTTAGTCTATTTACACGTCTTTACTACATCATTTGGCTATACAAGATTTTCATTGGTCATCCTAATTTATATTTAACTCATCAAAGCTGAATACAATTTTCTTCCTAACAATTTCCCCCTTTTTTATGATGTTAAAACATAGCTCAAGAAAAGAAACGCTTTTAGTAATCTTAGAAGATAAGTATTCCACAAAATATACAATTATGTCACTTAGTCGGATAATCGAGTAATATATTTCACGGTCAGACGATCATAGTCGGATAATCGGGATAAAGAAAGATAGTCAAGATTGGTGAATTACAGACGAATCAATGTTATGAATTTTTAGTCAAGTTAATTTTAGTTGGTTATACCAATAACTGGTTGATTAGATGATTAAATCAGAGTAAGTTAGTTTTAAACAGTCTCATGAGAATAGATCAAAATTATATTCCCACAAGTTTTCGGATACATCACATTTTTGCACTTTCACGTATAATCGAGCATGTAGACAAGGATTATAAAGAATAAGACTTAGTCATACCACCTATCCTCTTCGGTATACCGAGACAGTCGAAGACCCTTTTCTTAAGGGACACCATTTCACCTCCTTCGGCCAAGTCGGCTTCGGCTTCGCTTTGATGATTAGCTGTTTTATCCTTCCGTGGTCCAGACGACCATCCCTTTTCATCGGAGGATCCATCGATGCATAGGCTGGTGCAACTATGTCGACATTGAACTCTTCATGGGCTAGGTTGATTAAGTATTGGTAAAAAGTCAGGTCTCTTTCTTCCAGCCAACGATGGAATGCCATGTTCTCCTCCGGACCCCATTTGATGTTTTTGCAGACATGGAAAGCGAAGATCCATTACGCCTCAAAGGATCTCCACCATTCCTATTCTCCCATCAACAGGACTTCCTTCGGCACAACATCCATTACGTGGTATGGTCGAGAGACCTCTTCCCCGATCATTTACGCCCTTACGAACCCATCTTCTCTGCTTCCGATCATAAAATTTCCCCATTGCTCTCTCCTGCTCCCTCCTCTTCTTTGCATCTCTCCTTTTATGTCTCTCAATGTCTTCCCTCTTTCTCTTCTTGATTTTCTCCTCTTAAGCTACCTCGGCTAGTTTTTTCGATGGCTTGAAGCCTTAGCTTATCAGCTGGTCTCCTTATGAAAGAGTGAACGACTTTGATGGGGGCGAGGTCTTGAGTGGGAATCTCTTTAGCTTCAGATCCGAAAGTGGGTTCGGTTGCCCTTGATCCTTTTCCTTTTTCAGTCTTTTTAAGAACACTGTCGAGACTTCTCTTGATTTATTTTCCTTTTCTTTCTCGGCTCTCGGCGGTTCTTGACCCGGCTCCTCAACCTTTAGATTCAAAGCCGAGGATCTTGTCATCATGGGCATCGATCCTTTTCTTGAGCTCACCACCTTCCCTTTTTTTTAGCATCGGCAAATTGAGTGTTGCAGATGGTGGCTACTTGTTCAATCGGCCCGGGAGTTCATTTCGACAAATCCCGTCTTTTTGTCTAATTTTTCAAACATCTTGAAATGAGTCGCTTCTATCTTTCTTAATTCATTCCTCATCCTTGTAGACAATGATGCTGTTCCTTGACATAGATAAGTTTAAGACTTGTTGAAATGATGCTTCTCTTTACGCCCATGCTTTCTTGGCTTGTTCCTACACCGTGTCTTTTATTTCTTTGTAAGCGTCTTGAACATACGTCTTAACCCAAGCCTCCCCGCTTGCTTTCCTCCTCTGCAATTTTATGCTCAAGCGCAGCCATTTGTTCTTCAAATCTGATCCTTGAAAAATACGGATCAATGTTCGTCTTGAGCTTGATGCGGCATCGATGTTTTCTTTCGTGATTGAAGTGACATAATCTGGGATGAGTTGGAAAGCATTGAGACAAGCAGCCTTCAAATTTGTCACTTCCTCCTTTAACGTATTCATTTTGGATGCGGACACAGAGATGTTGATGGCGGTGCAATTTCTTGATGGAGAAGATAGAGTTAAGTCTATCTCCTCGATTTGGAATTTCAGCTTCGACTACGGTAGAGGAGAATGCCCAATGCATCTTTGTAGTTGGCTCTTCCGATTCTTCCTCAACTTGTACTTGCTCAACATTTTCCTGCTCTGCTTGTGCCTCCCAGTGTATCCATCTCGGTGGCTCATTAGCATCTCCACCACCGGCCTCTTCGCCTCCACCTCCTCTACTCCTTCTTTCCTTTCTTTCTCCACCTCATTTTTCTTCTCTTCCTCCTCAACCTCAGCCACTTTCTCTACTTGACCTCCTTCTCCACTTCCTCTGGTTGTGCATCTCCAAGATACACTCGTTCAGGATATAATCAAAGAATTTATCCTCGAATAGGATCTCCGGGAAGGACTTGAGTCCAGCTTTCTTGAGGACTTTCTTTTCCCGAGAAAGACAGATTATTTCCACCAGCCTATGCTATGAGAATGACTGTCCTCCTCGAAAGACCACTGTCACGATCCTTTGTAACAACCAGACGTCTACAAGTTCACCCAATAGATCGGGTTCATCTATCGGGGCTGACTCTTTCCTAATCGGGAATTTCTTTCCAAGGATTCGAGTGAGAGTTCAGTTGTTCCCATCTCTCTGTGAGATTTGGGAGGTTTAGATATAGGTTTGGCTCGGTTTGAGTTGAGGATAGGAAGGAGAATGAGTCGTATGAGTTTTGTGGTTGAGTTAGGCTTTTGGGAGTAGACCATTTTAGAGGCTCGAGGCGGCAATCTTGCTGCCTCTTCATCTCTAGGTTGGGATGTGGAAGGTTCTGCAGTTGCATCATCGAAGAAGATGATGATGAAGATTGTGCGGCCTCCTCGAGGTTCATCTCCGGATGGGATATCCATCCTTTCTATTTGTCTGAGACACCAGTGCCTCTGTGAGACACTTCCCCCTTGGGAAGCTATCTTCTCCACCTCCTCTTCATCCTCCTCTGTCTCTTCTTTAGACGAGGACTCGTCTTCCAACACCATTTTCACCTTCTTTGACTTAGCTTTAACAACCCTTCTTCTAGGTGCGGTGGTGGTCTGGGATGTCCTCATCTCCTTCGAGTCGAAGGACCAAAGATTTTCTCATCCTTGGTGAGCAGCCCCTTCGTTTAGTAAACTTTTTGACCCCATCTTCCCGGTTGAGGTTGTCTGCTCCGGCTTGCTCTCAAGGATGATGGTTACCCTTGTCATCATCTTGGTGATATTATTCAAAGACCATCTCATCGGTGTCATAGAGATCGAGTCTTAATGAACCTTTTCCTTTCCTCTACCAGTCCTGAGAATAATACTCTGCCTAATCAATTTCAGCTCCATCAATGATATCCCTTAGACGGCACAACCTCGGCTTTGTCAAGCCATCGTGGCTTTGTTGTTCGCCCAAAATACACTTAGTTAAAATCAACATTAGCAACCGGTATTTTCGTTTCAGCATCGGTCTTTTCAGTTGCCGTTGTATTCGATGCAACCTTCTTGCCATTAATCGAATACTCTCAAGATAGTCATCGGCTTTGTAAGTGAACGGATTTTCTCCTACCGTGCTTAACCCAAAAATATCTCCTAAGTCATCAACGATTCTGCCACCTTCTTCTTCTTACCATTTGTACGAACTCGTGATTCAAATCCATTTTCTCTTGTTTTTGCTCTTGTTAAAAACTCAGCAGCAAGATCATCGAGGGTTTTATTTCTCGATGGCTTCATCGTGTAATCTTGCTTGAGACCTCTTGATTACAGCCGGTTGAAGGATTTCTCTAGTTTACGGATCGGTTGATGTATCCCAATCTACACACATCTCGATTTTATTTTATCTCTAATAGAGTTCAAATCATATTCGAACTTTATTTTGGGTTTCTTTGTATCCGCCATTGAAAAAAGTGTAAAGGTTTTTAAGAGGGAAAAGAGATTTTGAGAGAGATATAAACAGGTTTCGTATGTGCGTAAATGAAAATATGCACACGTTCTCCTATTTATATGGAAAGAGATTTGATTAAAGAATTATAAAATTCATAATTAACTGATAAAGTGAAATTTTAGACATTCGTGTCATCATAAATGCAACTATGACAATTGATTTTGAAAAGTGAAGAGAATAATATAATAGACATATTAAATATGCCGCGTGAATTGTGACGGTTCATATTTGAAATCGCCTCTAATTTGAGCGTGTGAATGATACTCGGCGTATTTCAAAATTCAATTTGATAAACTTTCAGGTCCGTAGTAACTTCTCACGACACGAAGTTACTTATTTTCCTTTACTTTTCAGTTAATTGGAAAGATAAAAGGAAAAGTACACATATTTTAATAAAAACAAAATCGGAACCCTTATCTTTTATTTGAAAAACAATTTTAAAGAAAGCAACTGAGTAAATTCATTTTTTAATAAACAATATAATTATGATATTAAATTTACATATTGATTATATGAACTAATATGCACAATTTTTATTTTAAAAGAAATCAAAGGTTAGAAAATACTTCTGATATTTTCACCTTATGCGGATTGATTATATCATTGTCATGCTTTTATGACTTGTTCGGATAAGAAGCTCTGTCATATGATGAGAGTGTTTACCGGACTTAACTTCTCCCGAAAATAAAGACAATGAAACACTTCATTAGTAACCTTTGTGAGTAACTCGGACAAGGTACATATACTCATCTGTTTGTCTTTAGCGATGACTATAATGTATTTGTCTGAGATTACTTCATGTCGAATAAGTAAGTATCAAGTTGGTCTAAGATCAATAGATTAATCATTGATTCTTGATTCCTTTTATGGAGATCAATGATATCAGCTCTATTATTATCCATGTGATCCTCTATTAAATGCGATACTTCTTTCTAGACATTATAAAATAATCGAGAGAGACAAAGAATGAAAAACATAAGATGAGATTTAGAGTTTAAGCTGAAGAAGCATCTAATAATCCTAACTCTATGGATAGTTCCTTGAACCTTGTCTACGTTAAATGTTTTGTCAAGATATCAGGCTCTTTGGAAATCGGTCAAAATCTTTTCAAGTACTGATGTCACCTTTCTCAACATGATCTCGTATGAAGTGATGTCGAATGTCAACATACTTGCACCTGGTGTGTAAGACTGGGTTTTGGGTAATAGCTATGACACTATTACTATCACAAAAGATTGACACATCTCCGGTGATAATGTTATAGTCCCTTAGCCGTTGACTAATTTAGATAAGTGTGAACAATAACTCCCGGTTTGCCATATACTCGGCTTAGGTAGTAGAGGTAGCTACAGAGGTTTATTTCTTAGACAACCATGAAATCGGCTTACTTCCCGAGAAATTGGCAAGTTCCGAAGTAGATTTCCTATCTATCTTACAACCACCAAAGTCGAATCGAGTATCTTGACAACTCGAAATTGTCATTAGCTGGATACCACAGTCCTACATTTATTGTACCCTTTAGAAATTTGAGAATCTTCTTGGTTGCCTCAAGATGACTCTTCTTTGGCTTTGCTTGAAAGCGTGAGCAGACTCCTACAACAAAAGATATATCAGGTCTACTAGCGAGTTAAATATAATAACGAACCTATTAAACCTCGATACTCTGTTTGATCTGTGTCTTCCCCTTTGTCATCTGGATCCATTGAAAAGTTTGTCATCATAGGTATCTTGGCTTCTCGGCTGGTACCTATTCCAAATTTTTCAATAAGATCTTTGTATATTCGGCTTGATTTATGAATATTCCCTTTTTAGTCGACTTGACTTGAAGTCCAAGAAAGTACGTCATTTCTCCCATCATGGACATTTTAAACATGTTCTTCACAAGATGACTAAATTCTTCACATAAAGATGTGTTAGTTGATAAAAATGATATCATCAACATAAATGCGAACTAACAAAAGATCACTACCAAACTCTTTTCTAAAAAAGTTCTATCAATTTTACCTTTTACAAAACCATTTTGAATTAAATAATCGGAAAAGTATCATACCATGGTCTAGGTGCTTGTTTAAGTCCATATAGAGCTTTCCTCAATCTATAGACCTTGTCTCATTTGACAAAGCACGGAGGTTGTTCTACATAAAATTCTTGACTAAGATTCCATTAAGAAATCTTTGACTTAACATCCATTTGAAAAACTATGAATCTTTTAAAAGCGGCATAAAGTGAGAACAATCTTATGGCTTCCGGACGACCTAGTGCAAAGGTTTCATCATAATCAATCCCTTTTGATTGTGAATAACCTTGAGCAACTAGTCAGCTTTGTTTCTCACCACAATATTGTTCTCATCTCTTTTATTTTTAAAGACACATTTAGTTCCAATGACTTTTTGATGATGAGGCCTTTCAACAAGCTCCCACACGTCTTGGTTTTGAAACTGATTTATTTCTTCTTATATGGCGTTAACTCGGTTGGAATCGGCTAGAGCCTCGATAATAGACTTGGGTTAAAGTCATGACACATAACAATTGAACATACAATCTTGATTTAGTTGTGTCCTTCTCTGGACTCCAGAGTCTAAATTTCCAATTATTTGTTCGGTTGGATGATAAGACATTACTTTCTTACCTTTGTCTTTTATCATGGATGAAGATTTATGCGAAGTATCTATTTCAAATAATTCTGTGTTACCTTCGATGCATCCTCTTGATCATCTGGAATATTGGTTGTCTGATAAGCTGGTATAGAAGAACTTCCAAGTTCTTTTTCTTTGTTTGGATCTGGTTCTTCTTCTTCGTCTGAATCGATTCCTGTTCATAGAACTTCACAACCGATCTTTTGATGGTCATCTTGTTCAGATCTTCGATATCTTTGTGATGTCATCTCGTATTACTAAACTCAAAAGTAGATTCATCAAACACAACATGTGGTGTTTCTTCCACACACAAGGTTGTCTTATTAAAAACTCTGTATGCTTTAGATACGAGATGAGTATCCTAAGAATATCCCATCTACAATCTTAACATCAACGGTTTTTAAATGAGATTTTCCATTGTTGTGAATGAAACATTTGCAACCAAATATATGAAAATATGAAATTTTGGGAGATCTTCTCTTCCAAATTTCATAGGGGGTTTTACATTTATCTTTAACAATCAAGCTTCTATTTTAGACAAAACAAGCGGTATTAATCGCTTCCCCCAAAACTTGTGAGGAGTGTTATACCCAGACAACATTATCCTAGCAACTTCTTTCGGGGTTTTGTTTCTCCTTTCAACAACTCCATTTCTTTGTGGTGTCCGTGCAATTGATGTCTCATGAGCTATGTCATTCTCGGTACAATAGTTAGTAACAAGCTTATTAAGGAATTCGGTACCTTTATCACTTGATTTTAACAATACTTAATCCTTTTTCATTTTGAACTCTTTTAAGGAATTACGGAATCTATATCATAGTCTCATTCTTCTTGTATAAGAAAATAACCCGAGGTAAATCTTGAGAAATCATCTACAATTACCAAGGTATATTTCCTTCCACTTTGAAGCTTAGAGGTGTAAGCTGGACCAAAAGATCCATATGAAGAAGTTCCAGAATCCTTACTAAAGAAGGACTATTTATTGTTTTAAAAGAAGTTTTGGTCTGCTTTTTCTCTCGACAAGAATCACAAACATGGTTCTTTGAAAATATTCTATCTGGGAGTCCTTTCACTAAAGATTTCCTTGCATTTTGTTAAGAGTTTTGAAGTTTAAGTGACCAAGACGTTTATGCCATAGCCAACTTAAGTCATCTCGAACTCTTTGCAACAAGACAAGTATCTTTAGGACAACTTTTAAAGTTAGCAACATAAATGTTGCTTTGTCGACTCTGCTAATAGTATATTTTCATTGATACCATCTAGCACATAACATGCATTATGAGTGAATTTAACATTAAACCCCTTATCGCAAAATTGTGAGGCAGGACAACAAGTTATGCTTCAATCCTTCTACAAAATAGACCTCGTGACTTGAATATCTCCAATCATCAATGTTCCAACTCCTCTGGTAAGCCCAAAATTGTTGTCTCCAAACATGACTATTGGACCATCTATAGATTGATAGTTAGAAAGAAGACGTCTCTCATAGGTCATATGCTTTGAACAACCACTTTGTCAATGTACTGCATAACTTTAAGAACGCCTGTTCTTTCTACTATTCTTCTCGTCTTCCTGCAATCACATGATTTAGATTTTAGGTACCCATTGTATTTTGGGTCCTTTCTTGTTAAGTTGACACTTTGGAATCTAGACAAAAATATCTATATTCCTTAAAACCGTTGATTGAACTTTGCAACCATATTTGTCTACTAATATAAGACTCTCAAGATCAATTTTGTTTAATTTGTTCTCTTGTGATTGTCTTATATTGTGGTAAGAATGGATATGACTTGCTTCTTCCATCAAAACTATTATACCTAGGATAAGATTTTGACTTAGTTTTTGGCTTTGCCTTTGGAGCATTTCTCCTCGATTGTGTTTTCTTTACTGAAATATCGGGTGAGGTGATTTGTTCCTTAGGTTTCCAAGGACCAAATCTAGTCTCTTCTTTTTGTTTAGTAGCTTTGACAAAGACTCTTGGTTTTATAGGATCATCCTTTTTATTTCTATCAAAACCTAAACTGTCTTATCATTAGACTTACGTGAAGTATTGAAGATCTTATCTATTGTGGGTCGAGTGTTATTAAGAAGGCCTAACTTGAGATTTAACTCTCTGTTAGTTATTTTATAACTCTCATTCTCGAACAGATACTTGAGAATTTTATTTTTAAATTATTTAATTCTTTTTCCAACTCATGAGTCTTCTCGGACGTGGTGCTAGTGATAGTCTTAGTCGACATTCCCCTTGAATAAGAAGTCTAATACTTCACTATCCCTAGTCTGGCTGACTTTGGTTAGATTAAGAATTTGATCCTTTAAACTAAAATTTTCGGTCTCTATCTGTTTATATGCGAGATAGAGCAGTCTCCAAATCCTTGAAGTTTATTTATAAGACTCGGTTCGATTCGGATAAGTTCCCATGATTGCGAGTATATCGGGCAAGCGATTTTAAGACAACCAAGTATATCGAACCCAAGGGAAAAAGTATGCAATTAGGCCACTAGAAATACAAGTTCTCTATGACTATTATTGCAATGCGGTTTTGGTTCTAAAAATCCACTACAAAGCTATAATTAAAAATCAAACAACTAGCAAGCAATTAAGCCAACACCTTGAATGCTAAAACAAGTAACTAAGATCAATGGGGATTGGGGTGCTAGGGATAATATCCATCAAGGAATCAATGATCAACCAGCTATGATTGAATCAAATTGCAAATCAACTAAGATAGAAAGCATAAAACCATCATGCAATTAAGCTTCCATAAATCAGACAATGCCTAATGTGAGTATCCTTAATGCAACTAATCTCTCAATTAAGAAGCACTTAATTCATACAATCATACACAATTACAACCCAATTAATCCGGATCACGTTAGCTCAACTCTACTTTATTGCTAGGGTGATCAAACATTAATCTAAGAGATAAAAATGCATGAAGCACAATGAGAATCACAATTAGGGAGAAATCTAACTCAATTGATCAACAATCATCATCAATCATAGCATAACACAATCAAATTATCCTCAATTTCAATTATCCCAAGCACAAGAGTATTAGCCCATGGTGCAAAGAGCAAAATTCATGGGTAGAAAATCTAATTGGGCAATCAAAATCTAATTACAACAATCAATTAATTGAAAGAAGTAAAGTGGAAGAGCATCACCAATTGGATTAAAATGATCAACAATAAGAATGCTTGAGTCTTCAAAAGTGTCTTCAAATTCAATCTCCTCTCCACTTGAATTACAAATTGAAATGGAAAAAACTAATGGATCAAAAGCTAATCTAGGGTACAATTGATTAAAATCTATCCAAATCTAACAACCTAATCAAACTACAATGAGAATTAAGCAATGGAATGAGAAATTCGCCCAAAAAGCTGTAAAATAACTGCTCTAATGAAGGTTATGGAGATTATGCTCGTTTTCCGCTTAAATGGGCTTAAATCACAAATTTTCGAATTCGGGCATCCCTCGACTCGAGGTTGGGGTTCGTTAAGTCGCTAATGAGATTCTTTAATTTGTCTCCGGCCTCGAGTCGAGCTCCGGCCCTCGACTCAAGCTTCCAGCTTTGCCACGATCCTCGACTCGAGGGTGAGCCTCGGAGTCGAGCTTGCTCTAATTTTTCTAATCCTCTTTCTTTGCCGGCAACCTCGGGTCGAGGCCCTGGCCCTCGACCGGAGGTCGAGTCCAGGAATTTTCTCGACTCGGACTCTGCCTCGACCCCCATTTTCGCCCGTCTCGATCGTCTCTTCACCCTATGAATGCCGATACACTCGGTTTGGCCAAGTTCCATCGATTTACCTGAAAACGGGATGAAAAACATCAAATATCTCACAAGTAATACTTTTAGGCAAAGTAGTGATACTCTACACACTTAGGCACAAAATCTAACACTTTTGATCACTTTTTGCACTAAAATACCCCTAAAAACATGCATCAATTCATTCCAATCATAATACCCCCAAACTTGAAGTGTTGCTCGTCCTCGAGCAACGAGCAAATAAGCACAAAAGAGTGAATTGATTGCAATTATGTCTCATGGTACCATAGAAGAAATATAAGATCATCGAACTCATCGATGAACTCAAGTATCCATGTAAACTCTCAACTAGCAATCAAGATGAATCATGCTCAAACAAATGCAACATCAAATACTCAACACATTGCTCCTTCCACGGAGTGTTTCACTCACCACTCAAGTGTATCAAGGTGAAATGCACTCAATCATCAAATTCACAAACATTCACACCATAAGCTTGCCAAAAGACTAAATCTCAATCACAATCATTTGTGTTCAATCAAGAATCAAAGAGGTCTTTCATCAAGGTTGTAATGTAAGCTCTTTGGAGTGAGTGGATGGATTTAGGTAAAAGAAACTCAAATAGTAGAGAACTTGAATGATAGATAACACTTTACAACACTTCTCTTTCAAATCTTCATCAATCCACTCTTTCTCTTGCCTTTCAAAGTCCAATACACCACCCTTCTTTTGAGTTTTTTTCTCAAAAGCTCTCCAATTGAATTTTTCTTCTTTTTTCTTTTTCACTTTCTCCTCAATTCAATTCATATCTCAACCTTTCTTTCATCTTTTCAATCATCACTTAACACATTCACTTTCCACCTCACTTTACATGCAATGCAGCATCGTCTAGCCAACAATTAAGCTCTACTAAACATAGGACAATAAGGCTCATAAAAATAGGCAAATGGTTTCAATTTCACTTGGCTTGCCAAAGAATAAGGAAATTAGGCTCAAAATGGCTCACTAAGGAAATCAAATATGTTTGGTGGGAAAAACTTTGGTTAAGTGACTTCTCAATCCAAACATGGCCTCTTATCATATTCATGAAATCACACAAAGATCAATTTCAACAAGTCCAAAGGCAAGTTCTAGCATACAAATCCATGAATGATGCACTCACAAAGAAATGATGTCAACCGTATAAAATATACGATTATAAAAAGGCACAAAAGCTCATGGGCTTAAATTGAGTAATGAATCAAGCATCTTCAATCACATTCATCTTCACATAATCATCAATCATGCTAGCTTCAAGCCACATATCAACTCATAATCAAATCAAAATTCAATAGGTCTTGCAAATCAAGCACAAGTGCTCATGTACATAATCTCAAGCACACTCACTATGTCAAGGTAATGATAACTCAAAGATATGCAATAAGTCCACAATGAAGCTCAAGACAAATCAATGCCAAAAATATACAAGGAATCCAAGATATCAATATAGCATAATCATCATCATACCAATAAAGCTCAATAAATACAAAATACCACAATCATCCATACACATCATCAATAGAAATCATCAAGTACCCACAAATCCATCAAGTCAAGAAATGAGTACAAACCAAAGCAACCACAAATCATCAATTTAATACAAATCAAACACCTAGATGAATCTAAGAGAAGGCTAAATAAACTAAAGGACAGGGATGAGAAAATAGGAGAAATCTCCCTAATCATCGGTAGGCGGCGGTGGAGGAGGGTAGTGGCCCGGCCCGAAGTTCCACGAGCTCATCTGCTGGAGGAGTGAGTACATGTCTTGCTGATTCCTTAGGTACTCTTCCTGCATCCTCCATGTCTCCTCGTTAAACCGACGGGACTCCTCCATGACTACGAAGCACTCGTCTGTCTCGTGAGAAACTCCAACTCCATCCTCTGCTGTCGGCCCACATCTCTTCGGTGAGTGTCCACTTTGCCTCTCGTGAGCTCCCGGCCTCAAACCGCCTACTCTGCATCTCATCCCGCGGTAGTAGTTGATCTCGGCAGGTACTCCTCATCCTCATCCATCCTAATCGGCTCCTCGGCTTGCTCCTCTTCTTCATCTTCGTTCCCCTCCTCTGCAGCCTCTTCTTTGTCCTCCGATCCAGATACGCCTCGCTGCTCTGCCTCCTTATCATCATCCTCACGGAGGTCTACTCCGTGCTCTGAGTATAGGCATCGATCGCCTCGGTGTGTAGCTGCGACCACATCCGGAGGTTGATAGTCACATGCCTGCTGCACCGAACACGGTGGTCAACTTCTTGTTAGGAAGAGGGAATTGGCCTCCGAGGTGTTGCATGAAAGCACCAAGTCCTCCCGATGAGGTCTAAAGTCTTCATCCGCCTCATGGTGTCGGTGGTCAATTCGGGGCCCTCTAGTCAAATGATTGGTGAGGAAAAATCGCGCAAAAATCATGCTAGATAAGATCTTACGAAAATACCTCATCACCGGGTTGTGGATCCTGGTACTCTTAGACTTTCCCGAGAATAAAGCTGCGGTGCTCTGGTGCCCCGAATCCAAGATCCTCCTCCGGATCTTCTTGGCATTATACTCTCGTTTTATGTTAAGCAATGAGCCGTAAGAGTGTACTCGTTCCAATGATCTCGTTGATCTCATTCACGGTAAGAGTGTACTCGTTCCCTAACAACTCGAATGTGATAGCCCGCTGGAATTTAGCCTTCCGAGCCTTGTTAAATGTCACGGTGCAAAGGAACTCGAGAGTGAGCCCCAAGTAGGTCTCGTGGCCTCTTAGCCAAGAAGTCGGACATGCCAACCTGCTCGAAGAGTGCAGGGATGTCCTCCTCTATCCCCATAGAGACCATACATTCATGGTCTACAAGGCGTGTCTTCACAACCTTGTTGTAGATCTCAGCATACAAGATGGAGTGCTTCCTCCACTGTAGTCATCTCATAAAATCCCCAACTAAAGCAATATAATCAATAGAAGTGCTCGATAAATCCCACAAATATGCATACCCAATAGAATAGCCATAACAATCAATATCAATCCTCTAAGCTCACAAAAATTATACACTTGAGCTCAACAACATTATCCAAAAATAATATGGCCACTCTATCACATAATTCACCCCATAATGCTCACTAACATGCACTTCTATCATCAATTAGGCAAGCATGACCAAATATCACATATACTCACTAGGAATTCCCACAAATAATTAGGCAAAATTCATTCCCAAGGCCAAAAATTCACAAAGGCACAAATAAAATATCACAATTAATCCTAGGTATGCCTTCTAATTCATCACTCAATCAAAATTCACCTTAAAACGGCTCAAATTCGTCCAAAATATCATGCACGCAAGGTATTCGTAAAAATATCACAATGAAATTCCAACTTCAAACACAAAATTTGGCAAAATTTAATCCTACCCATGCATTAATCTACTCAAGGACGAAATTAAAGAGCCAAGAGACGAGCAATTCATACCTTATATCAATGGAATTAGCCCTTGGAATGGAATGGAAGAACACCCACACACTTCTTTAAAAATCCCAAATTAAACTTCCAAAAACCCTCGAAAGATGTGAATTTGATGCAATGGATGATGATATGATGAGAAAATCTATGAATGATTGGTGAAAATGTGCTCAATTGGTCGAAAATGGGTGAGGACGCAAAGGAAATCGAGGGCTAGGGCACGGGTCGTGGCTATGAATCTGCGAATCGGTGTGATTTTTAAAAACGTCCCGGCCTCGACTCGAGGTCCAGCCCTCGACTTGAGGAATCTGAAAATTGAAGTCCCTTGACTCGAGGCTCAGCCCTCGAGTCGTGCTTGTAATTTAAAATTCTGCCTCGACTCGAGGTTCGAGGCCTCGACTCGAGAGATGCATGATTTTTCAAAATTTGACTGAGTATGGACCTCTCTACTCCGGGGGTCGAGTCCAGGAATTTTTATGGATTCCCAGGACCCGACCCGACCCCGAAACTCCTAAAAATGACCTATTTGACCCCAATGAAACCAAATATGCAAAAACTAACCTTTTTGGTCCCTCAATTTAAGCCCGGTCGCTCATTCGATCGAGGAGACCAGTCTCTTCCTTTTTGTTCATTTTCACCAACTTTTAAGCACTTCTCCTTTTCGTCTTGAATTCCCTTGCAATTTTGATCTTTTCCCAATCAAATGTAGCAAGTGTACCTACAATCGGGTATAAAAATCATCAAATCATTACCACTAAGAGATGCACGTCGACAATAAAGGATTAACACCCCCAAACTTGAATGTAAGCATGAATTCAAAGTTTGGCATGAGAGTGATACAAATATATATGCAACTCCAAATGGTACCAACAATAAGCTCAATTCTCTAAATAAATCCCATAGCATGATATCATAACCTTCTAAGCATGAGAAATTCAATTCCTAGCTAATTCTCCTAAAACGAAACAAAAACACAAACAACAAACACACAAAAGCAATAAAAAGGATGGGTTGTCTCCCATCTAGCGCTAGGTTGCGTCCTTTGCGAGCGGAACTCATGGAGTTCATACTTCTCTCTCTCATCCTTGTGCCTCACTAGATTCTCCTTTGCAAAAAGGCAATATCCCCATTTGGCTTCTATGAGGAGCTTTCCTCCTTCTTTGATTTCTTTGACCGTCAAGACCTCCTTGAGTCTCTCTATGCCTAGCAATCAACTCCAATTTGATTCGCTCAACACCACTTGATCTCCAACTTCAAAACTTACTTCCTTCTTCTCAAGTGGTGTCCTTCTCTCTTCTAACACCCCCAAACTTTAGCATTGCTCAAGCTTAGTCAAATTCTTATCTCCATCTTCAAACTCCTTATCTCCGGGTCAAGCAAAGGCTCGGTGAGTGTTTTCTCCTTCCTAAAAACATCCAAAGAAACAAAAGACTTATTAGCAATCACTTTACAAGAAGGAATAAAATGCTCATTAACTAAAGACTTAGAAGAAGTAGAAGGTGTAGAATCATCTCTATCAATGGAAGGGTATAAATCAATGATCTCAATGTATCCACACGTCTTCTTCTCCAAAGTACTTGGAGCCTCTTCTTCCAATGTAGTTCTAGTAAATGTCACCTCCTCTCCATTAAAGCTCAAATTGAGCTCCCTTTTCAACATTGATCATAGCTTTGCCGGTGGCAAGGAAAGGTCTACCAAGAATGATAGGTGCCTCAAGCTCTTCCTTCATATCAAGCATGATAAAATCAACCGGGAAGATGAACTTGCCAACCCCTACTAATACATCTTCAACGATCCCAAAATGATAAGCATAAGATTGATCCGCCAATTGAAGATTGATATTTGTAGGAATCACCTCTCCTAACTCCAACTTCTTAAAAATGGACAAATGCATGACATTTATACTAGCTCCCAAATCACATAAGCCTTGGACTTTCCCATTCTTTCCAATTTCACACGGAATTATGAAACTCCCGGATCCTTTAGCTTTTGAGGTAGGTGCCTCTCTAGAATCTCCTTGCACTCCTCCACCAATTTGATCATACCCTTCTCATCCCATCTTCTCTTCTTAGACATGATCTCTTTCAAAAACTTCTTGTAATGGGGAATTTGCTCAAGGGCATCCAAAAGTGGAATATCAACATGCAAGCTTTTAAAAACTTCAAAGAACTTACCAAACTCCTCATCAAGCTTCTTCCTCTCAAGTCTTTGAGGATATGGAACCGGAGTGGGTCTCATGGGAACTCCCCATGCTTCTTTTGACTTCTCTTCTTCTTTCTTGGACTCTCCCTTTGCTTGAATCTCTTCACTTTCCTCTTTCTCCACAACCACACTTTCTTCACTTACCTCTTCTTTCTCCACCTCTTTCTCAACTTCCACTTCCTTTGGCATCTTAGGGCCTTCATATCTAGCACCACTCCTTAGTTGAATAGCACTACAAAACTCCTTTGGGTTGGGCTCGGTGGTTGATGGATACTTCCCCTTGTTTTGTAAATGGTCCACCGTAGAACAAAGCTTTCCAACCATTGTGGCCAATTGTCCCACTTGATGCTCAATGGTCTTGAACCTTGTGTCCATTTGCTTTCCAATGTCATCAAACCTCAAATCACTAGCCTCTAACCTCTTCACTATCATCCCAAGTAGCTCCTCCGTAGTAGCCTTCCCCTAATTATTAGGTGCTTTGGCACCCGGATCAAATCCGGGAGGAAATTGGACGGCGGCTCTTGGATTGGCATAGGAAAAATTTTCGTGTCTCCTCCAATTGTTGCTATTAAATGGAGCTTGAGGCTGAGGTTGAAAATTACCTTGAGGCCTATTTTGATAAGGCACTTGATACGGCCTTGCTCCTTGGAAATTGCATTGATAATTGCCTTCTATTTTGATAAGGCACTTGATAATTGCTCCTTGGAAATTTTGATAAGGCACTTGATAATTGCTACTTGGAAATTTTGTTAAGGCACTTGATAATTGCTCCTTTGTATTCTACCACGATTTCTTCTTAGTGTAGCTTCTATCTCCGGATTGAGTGACAAGGGTGGAATACCACTTGACCTTGTTATCATACACCTACAATACCACCAATCCAAGAATCAATTCCAACAAAGACAAACAAAACAAAAAAACACAAAAATAAAAAAATAAGTAGCCACGTCAAACAATTCCTAAGTCTCACTATAGGCGCAAAAACTTAATTCCCGGCAACGCGCCATTTTGATTGTAGTATTCCGGGTAAGCGGTATTAAGATCAATCAAGTATATCGAACCCAAGGGAATTAGTATGCACGTGAGGCCCTATGAATACAAGTAATTAGTGACTATTGTTGCAAGATGGGTTTTGGCACTAAACACTACAATATAATTGTAAGAATTAAAATTCTAAGACCATGCAAGCAAATGATCAAACACCTAATAGGCAAAAACAATTAACTAGGTTTCAATAGGGGATTGTGGTGCTCGGGATAATATCCATCAAGGAATCAATGATTAATAAGCTATGATTGTATCAAATTGCAAATCAGTCAAGATAGAAAGCATAAACCATCATGCAATTAATCACACCATTAACTACACAATGCCTAATGTGAGTATCCTTAGTACTTCTAATGCATCAATTAAGAAGCACCCTATTCATACATTCATGCACAATTATAACTCGATTAATCCTAATCACGTTAGCTCAACTGCCTATTGCTAGGGTGATCAAACATTAATCTAAAGAGATAATTTTGCATGAAGCACAATGAGAATCACAATTAGGAAGCAATCTACTCAATTGATCAACAATTATAAACAATCATAGCATAAGGCAATCACATCATCCTCGATTTCAATTATCCCAAGCACAAGATGATTAGCCCATGGTGGTAAGAGCAAAAGCCATGGGTAGAAAATCTAAGAAAGCAATTAATAAACTAATCAACACAAACAAGGAATTAAAAGGAATTAAGTGGAAGAACATCACCAATTGGCTTCAATTATAAAAAATAAGAATGCTTGAGTCTTCACAAATTCTTCAATTACAATCTCCTCCTCTTCAATTACAACTTGGAAATGAAAATCTAATGGATCAAATCACTAATCTAATGTACAAATGCTTGAAATCAATCTAAAACTAAGAATCTAATCCAATTACAAAGAGAACTAAGCTATGGAATGAGATTTTCGCCCAAAACTGTCTAATAACTGCTCTAATCTAAGCTAGTAAGAATATGCTCATTTTCCGCTCAAAATAGCTTATTGCCTATTGCCTTCACCCTCGGGTCGAGGCCCCGGACCTCGACTAGAGGTCGAGTCCAGGAATTTTTCGACCCGAGCTCCGCCTTTGACCGTCCTTTTCATCCGTCTCGATCGTCTCTTCATCCTAAGAATGCCGGTACTCTCGGTTTGGCCAAATTCCATCGATTTACCCGTAAAACGGACGAAAAACATCAAATATCTCTCAAGTAATACTTTTTAGGTAAAGTAGTGATACTCTACACATTTAGGCACAAAATCTAACACTTTTGATCACTTTTTGCACTAAAATACACTCTAAAAAGATGCATCAATTCACTCCAATCATAAAACCCCCAAACTTAAAGTGTTGCTCCTCCTCGAGCAACGTAGCAAATAAGCACAAAGGAGTTAATTGATTGCAATTATGTCACATGGCACCATAGAGGAAATATATGTCAATTGAATTCATCAATGAACATAAGTATCAATACAAACTCTCAACTAGCAATCAAGATAGATCATGCTCAAAAAAATGCAATATCAAACACTCAAAACATTGCTCCTTCCATGGAGTGTTTTACTCTTCTCTCAAGTGTATGAAGGTATAATGCACTCAATCATCAAATTCACAAATGTGTACCCCATAAGCTTGCTAATGGACTCAATCTCAATCAAAATCATTTGTGTTCTATCAAGAATCAAAGAGGTCTTTCATTAAGGTTGTAATGTATGCTCTTTGGACTGGGTAGGTGAATTTAGGTAAGAGTGACTCAAATCGTAGAGACTTGAATGTTAACTAAGCACTTCAATACACATCTCTTCAATCTTATTCAAGCATCACTCTTTGTCTTGCATTTCAATGTTCAAACATCACCATTCTCTTAAGATTTTTCTTTTTTGTTTAAGCTCACAAATTGAATTTTTCATCTTCTCATCTTCACATTTTTCTTTTCACAATTCAATTTTTCACAACCTTACTTTCTCAAGCATCATCACTTAGCATATCATCTTTCCACCACACTTCACAATCAAATCACCATCTATAGCCACAATCAAGCTCTACTAAATATAGGACAATAAGGCTCATAAAAGTAGGCAAATGGCTTCAATTTCACTTGGCTTGCCAAAGAATAAGGAGATAAGGCTCAACATGGCTCACTAAGAAAATCAAATGTTTTTGGTGGGAAAAAATTGGCTAAATTACTCATCATATCAAACATTGCCTCTTATCACTTTCATGAAATCACACAAAGATCAATTTCAACAAGTCCAAGGGCAAGTTCTAGCATACAAATCTATGAATGATGCACTCACAAAGAAATAATATCAACCGTATAAGATGTACGATTTTAAGGCACAAAGCTCACGGGTTAAAATTGAGCAATGAATCAAGCATCTTCAATTACATTCATCTTCACACAATTACCAATCATGCTATTTTCAAGTCAACATATCAACTCATGATCAAATCAAAATTCAATAGGTCTTGCAAATCAAGCATAAGTGCACATGTACATAATCTCAAGCACACGCAATATGTCAAGAATGATACTAAAAGATATGCAATACGTCCACAATTAAAGCTCAAGAGAAACCAGATTGAAGATGCCTGAGGGAGGATGAAGAAAGGAGAAAGAAGGAAGATGAGAGAAACTCTTGGCCAGATTTAAAGAAGGCTGAGAAGGAAAAATCAGAGGCCAAGAGCAAAGGAAAGAATGTGGCGGTGAGGAACCTCACAAAGGCGATATCGGTTCAAAGGTCGCTACTAAGGGGAAAGGAAAACGTGAAGCTAACTACTCCAATCTCTCAGAAGATCCGATAAAAAGGAACAGGATGGAGAAGCAGCTTTTACATAGAGAAGGAAAGGAGGAGGCTGAGGCGGTGAACAAGAGTCTTGACTTCACCTAGAGCAAATCGATAAGGAAGTAGATGATGAAGGGTCAAGACGATGAAAAGTCCAGGCCTTATCATAAGACCTCAGCTCCTCCTAAGATGGTTGCGGGGAAGCTAGAAAAGGAATACAAAGAGAAGAACCTTGATGCGATGTGGATGTACTATTGGTACATTCTCAAAGCACCAGAGCCACTCGGATGGACCCAGACTTAGCTTGGCACGAATGGATTGAGAAGATAGACGAAGACCTCTATTGTCGGCTGATCATAGAAGCCGATGAGGAGTTCAAAATAGATCTGATTGCTCCAGCCTACGAGTATGCAGTGCCGCGAAGAAAGGCCGATGGAACCATTAACCTAGATCGGGTCAAAGGGATCATCTAAAGGGCATAAGCCGAGTCTGGGTACACATAGGAGGAAGACTTAAAGTAGCTCGGGAAGAGAGTCTTCGAATAGCCGGTGGTCCTCGAATACGAGCGATGGGGAACTTAGATAAGATTTTTCTTTTCTAATCTTTTATATCTAATGTGCCCCATCTGTAAATGTAATTTTTGTGATGAATATATGAAGTACTTGAACTTATCGATGATTTATGTTTTATGTATTTTCATAAGTTCAAAATTTTTCTAAGTCACAAAAATCTTATGAGTTTTTAAGAAATTTTTCTAAGTGTTGGTAATCTGATAAAATTTTATTACTTAGAATATTTTTCTTCAATTTTTTTAGTATTGAAAATTTACTTAAGTGTTGAAAATTTATTGAAGTATGAGTAAGTGCTCTTTTGTGAATTTATCCGATTGAAAAGTTGCTTATGTGCCTAATTTGATTGACCGGCTTATCTTGAATAATCTTGACTAACACCAGCCGAGTTCATTTCTTTCTTGTAGTTTTAACTTCATCAAAAAGGGGAAAATTGTTAGATCAGGTTTTTAGTTTTGATTAAGTTAAAACATATAGGTTAGATAAGCTCATGTAAAGAAGGATGACCAGTTGAATTTGTATAGATCAACCGAAGTAGTACATTTCACTAGTAAGCTGTTCAGACTAGGTGAGATGGATTAAGTCACTTAGGTCGAAGAGCTTGGAGGTCATCTAAAGACAGCTTTTGAAGAAGTCATCTGTTTGAGAGATTAATAAAGAGCTTAAGGCGAGGTAAAAGTCAGTGAGTAGAATAAAAGCAAAGGCTTTCACCAAATCGAGTCAAACAACTAACTCAAGATCACTGAAATCAAGAAAGTTTTATTGATAAGTTTCTTAGCGGTTATAAGTTTGTTTCAACAAACTAACCGTCTTACAACTTTATATATAGGACTAAACACGCTTTTAGAAGAACCTTTGCACTCATTTTCTAAAACTCACATTATCCAGAGCACTCACTATCTTCTAAAAGCTTTTTCATAATATTTTCTATGTGTTTGAAGAACACTTTACGTAATTCCTTCAAATCACAATCTGCACCGTAAATATAGATTTGTTAGATAGATTGATAGTTTGAAGGAGAATCAAAGACGAAGATCGTGCGGGAATTGTACTTTGTAATCGCTGTAAGTAAGACAAGTAAGTGAGAAGGAAGAGACCCTTCTTCAAAGTTAAAGAAGGAGAGTGCATGTAGGATCTTTTGATCCGAACCACTATAAATCCTGTGTTTTTACTTTTTACATTTAATTTCGTTGATTATCTCTTATTTTATTGAATACTAATCGATTGCTTTTAGATCCAGATTAATAGATTGAGTATAAATTTATTTCCTGTCTACTTTGATTTTGGTTAGAAAACTTAAGTTTGAATTGATAATCAGAATTTTGAAAGAAATTTAGATAATCTATTCAACCCCCTTCTAGATTATCTCTAGAAGGTCTCGCTTAATCTCTTTTAATTCACTTAATCTGGGACCAACATCTATAATGAAAATGAGAGGATTAAGAAAACCAACATAGAGTTAAGTCTTAAGTTGGGATATCTTAATAACTCACAATCAATATTAGATAAAATTTTCAATACTTCACGTAACGCTTGTGACAAGACTGGTTTGGATTTTGATAGAAACAAAAGAATGATCTGTAAAACCAAAAGTTTTTGTCAAAGCATTTAATACTCAAGGTGAGGTTAAAATTGGTCCATGGAAACCAAAGGAACTACTAAATTCATCTCGATTAGTCTCGCAAAGAAAGATCGATGAAGAGAAATGTTCCTAAGGCTAAACTAAAGGTCAAGTCTAAAACTCATCTCAAGTATAATAGCTTTGATGGTACCGATAAAAAAAAAGCTTTGATGGTAGAAGTAAATCATATCCATTCTTACTTAAATATAAGACTTTAACCAAAGATAAGTTGAACAAAATAGATCTTGACAGTCTTATATTAATAGACAGATATGGTTGTAAACTATAATCTCTTGTTTTAAGAAATTTGAATGTGTTTCTTTGGATACCAAAGTGTAAAATTAACCAAAAAGGACCCAAGATCACTAGGGTACCTCTTACTTAATTTTATATTGTAGGAACATCAAGGACCATCTTCCAAAGAAGATATTTTTGCAACAATCTGGTACATTGATAGTGGCCGTTCTCAAAGCATATGACATGTGAGAACAGCCGCTTTCAAATTTTCGTAGTATTGATGGTCCTAGGGTGCTCGTTGGTGACAACAAGCGTGGTCGACCAGAGGTGTTGGAACCCTAATTATGTGAGATGTTCAGGTTTCGGAGGTATATTTTGTTGACGGTTCAAAGCACAATTTGTTATCTGTATCTCAATTATGTGATAGAGGGTTCAGGTGTTAGATTTTCTAAAGATAGGTGTGACATTTTAGACAATCTTTCGGATAAGGTTTTACTAACCGGACTTGAGACATGGTAATGTTTATGTGGCCAACTTTAACAATTGCCCTAAAGATACTGTCTGGTTGCTAAGGGTGGAGATGATCTCACTGGCTATGGCACAAGCAGCTTAGTCATGTGAACTTCAAGACCCTTAACAAGATTGCTAGAAAAAATCTTGTCAAAGGATTGCCTCGAAAAGTTACTTTCTAATAGTAACAACAAATTTTGTGTAACTAGTTTATAAAAACACGAAAGGGTTTACAACTAAATTTAAATCGGATTAAACCGATTAAATTTTAGCGAACTTTAGCTCTAGATTTGATCCTCTAATTCTTCTCTTCAAAGTCGGTGTTGACTTGAATGATTTGGTGGCGAAATCTTCGGGTTGATCTCGTCCGAGGTTGGATTTGATGATTTATAACGTTAATTTCAGGGCTTAAGAGCCTTGTCTTGGATTAAACGCTATTTGCGGAGACTTCTCGGATGAACGCCTTTGAATCTTCAAGGGGCCTGAAGAACGCCTTTGAATCTTCAAGGACAAACATTTGATCGGAGGGGTTGAAGAACTTGATCTCGGATTGACGCCGTTCCCGATTGACTTGCTTGAAGAACGCCTTTGGAGCCGCGAAGAACGCCTTTGAATCCTCAAGAACCTCTGAAGTCTTCTTGAGCGCTGGACTTGTGTCTGGAATTGTGTGTGAAATGAGTGAATGAAGGATTATTACTTTGCCATCAAGTTACGAATATTTAAATATTCGTAGGATTTAATTTCGACTTTTACGTGTGTATTAAATATCAATAAATTATTTAATTTGAGAATTAATTTAATCAAATTCTCCAAATATAAATAATTAAATTTATTTGATATTAATACTTAATTTTTCACGTGTCGCCATTTAATTGGGCGCAAAATTAATTTGCTTACAAATGCCCTCGCGCTTTGTTCACGGTCATTTGTGACTTGGAGTGAATAAGGCACGAAAGTCTTTAATTTTTTTCAATTCAATCTCTTTAAGTTTGAACTTAAATGAAATAACTGAATTATGATTGTACTTAGAGAATTTCTAAGTTGCCTACGTACCTCTTTAAAGAGTATCAAGTCATAACGTAGTTCAAGAGGCAACATGATTTGATTTGGGGGACTTGGATGGTTTTATCTCGTGTCAAGGAGATTTGATTTGAAGATTCAATTTAAGAGTCATAGACAATTTCATCTTGTGTCAAGGAGATTTAATTTAAAGACTCAATTTGAGAGTCATAGACAGTTGTGTCTCGTGTCAAGGAGATTTGATTTAAAGACTCAATTTGAGAGTCATAGACAGCTTCGTCTCGTGTCGAGGAGATTTGATTTATGGGACTTTTAGATAGTATTGGCTCATATCAAGGAGCATTATAGACAGCTTTATGCTCTTGTCAAGGAGCTATATTTTTTTACTTGGAGGACTTTAAATAGTCTCTTCTAGCACTACTATATCCCCTTCTTGAACCAATTGCATTATATTTTCCTTGAAGACAAAAGCAGTCTTGGATTGAGTGACCCACTAATCGATGGTACTTACAGTACTTTGGATCCTCGGTGCGTCCAACTTCCTCTCGGGTCGCCTCATCCTAGGCAACTCAATCAGCTTTGCATCGAGCAACTCATCAAATATCCCCGAGACATCGTTGTCCGAGAATGGATATTATTTTTGTTGCATGTCCTTCAGTCAACCCCCTTTGCCCCTATCGTGAGGCATGTCTCGTTATGTATTCTTTAGTTGAAGACTTAATATAAGTCTTATCGTGATGATCTGAACTTGGTGGTCCTTCGACTCCATTTCCAATCATGCTTAGCTCCATGTCATAAGCTCTTGTTACCAGCTTCTTGAAGGTCCCGATTGGAGTAGCAATCGGGTAAGTGGTATTAAGTCCAATCGCAAATATCAAACCCAAGGGAAAAAGTATGCACGTGAGGCCCTAGAAATATGAATTCTCGATGACTATCATTGCAAGCACGGTTTCGAGATAAAACACAACAAAAAGCAAGAAATAAACTCAAATACACTATGAAGCAAATGATCGAACACTTAAGATGCGAGAACAAAATCAACAATAAACGGAGGAAATACGGGTGCTAGGGCTAACATCCATCAAGGAATCATCAATCAACAAGCTACAATTGAATCAAAATGCAAATCAACTAAGATAGAAAACATAAACCATCATGAAATTAATCACTCCATTAATAACACAATACCTAATGTGAGTATTCTTAGTCCTTCCCATCTCTCAATGTAGAAGTCCCCAATTCATACAATCATGCAAAATTTTAACCCGATTAACACCTAATCACGTTAGCTCAACTCTCGCCTATTGCTAGGGTGATCAACCATTAATCTAAAGAGACAATTTTACACGAAGCACAATTAAGAATCACAATTAGGAAACAAACTAACGTGAGTATCCTTAATGCAACTAATCTCTCGATTCCGAAGCATCCAATCCATACATTCATACACAATTATAACCCGATTAATCCCGGATCACGTTAGCACAGGCTCTCACCTATAGCTAGGGTGATCAAACACTAATCTAAAGAGATAAAAATGCATGAAGCACAATTTGAATCACAATTAGTAAGCAATCTACTCAATTGATCTCCAATCATCAACAATCATAGCATAGTCAATCAAATCATCACCAATTTCAATTAATCCAAGCACAAGATAGTTAGCCCATGGTGCCAAGGGCAAAAACCATGGGAAGAAGATAAGATTGAACAAATACAACACAAATCACAACAATTAAGAAATTGAAAAGAGAAAAGAAGAAGAACATCACCAATTGATCTTCAATTAACAAAAATAGGAATGCTTGAGTGCTCAATACAAATCATCAAATGAAATTCAAGCTTGAATTGATGGAACGACAATGATCAAAAGCTAATCTAGAGTTAATCTAATCAACATTAATTGAAATCTAAATCTAAATCTACATTCTACTCTACGTAAAGTGGGAAATTGGCTTGGGGCCTAAGAAATCGCCCCAAAACCGCTACTAACCGCTCTAATCTAATCCTCTCGTTATGCTCGCTTCGCATTTAAATAGATGATATCCTCGAAAACTTCCCCCTCGAGTTGAGGGTCAGGCCTCGACTCGAGGCCCTTGCAATTTTCCTCTCCCTCGACTCGAGGGCTCACCCTCGAGTCGAGGCTTATGCCTTTTTCTGATTTTGGTCCTTTCACCTCACCTCGAGTCGAGGCTTCTGGTCCTCGACTGCAGGTCGAGACCCGGCATTTTTCCGGCCGGACTCCGCCTCCGACTCCCATTTTCGTCCATTTTGTTTGTCTCTTCATTCTAACCATACCGGTACTCTTGGTTTGGTCAAAATCCACCGATTTACCCGTAATAAGGGCGAAAAACATCAATAATCTCACAAATAATACTTTTTAGGCAAATAAGTGATACTCGACGCCTTTAAGCACAAAAACTAACACTCTGCACCACTTATTGCACTAAAATAACCCCCAAAAACATGCATCAATTCACTCCAATCATAATACCCTAAAATTGAAGTGTTTCTCATCCTCGAGCAACGTAGCAACTAAGCATAAAGGAGTGAATGGATTGCAATTATGTCACATGGCACTATAGATGAAATATAAGACAATCGAACTCATCAATGAACACAAGTATCAATATAAACTATCCACTAGCAATCAAGATGAATCATGCTCAACAAATGCTCAATCAAACACTTAACACATTGCTCCTTCAATGGAGTGTTTCACTCTTCTCGCAAGTGTATAAGGTATCATGCACTCAATCATCAAATTCACAAATAAGTACACCTCATGCTTGCCAATAGACATAATCTCAATCAAAATCATTTGTGTTCAATCAAGAATCAAAGAGGTCTTTCTTCTAGGTTGTAATGAAGGCTCTTTGGAAAGATGAAATGTATTTGGATAAGAGTGACTAAGTAGTAGAGACTTGAATGTAAGCTAATCAATACAATATACATATCTTCACTTTTCATCAAGTAACACTCTTTCTTTTGCACTTCAAAGATCAATCACCACCATTCACTTGAGCTTTCTCTTTTTAAGCTCACAAATTGAATTTTTCTTCTTCACTTCATGTTCGCATTTTCACAGTTCAATTTTTTTCTTCACAACCTTTCTTTCTTTTTCAAGCATTCATCACTTAGCACATCATCTTCCACCACACTTAGCAATCAAATCACCACCTTTAGCCAACACTCAAGCTCTACTAAACATAGGACAAAAAGGCTCATAAAAATAGGCTAATGGTTTCAATTTCACTTGACTTGCCAAAGAATAAGGAAATAAGCTCAAAATGGCTCACTAAGGAAATCAAATGTATTTGGTGGGGAAAATTTTAGCAAAGTGACTCATCAATTCAAACGTGGCCTCTTATCAATTTAATGACATCACACAAAGATCAATATCAACAAGTCTAGTGGCAAGTTCTAGCGTACAAATCCATGAATGATGCACTCACAAAGAAATCTATCAATCGTATAAGATGTACGATTATAAGGCACAAAAGCTCACGGGCTTAAATTGAGCAATAAATCAAGCATCATCAATCACATTCATCTTTACACAATTAATCAAGCATGCTAGCTTCAAGCTACAAATCAACTCATGATCATTTCAAAATTCAATTAAGTCTTGCAAATCAAGCACAAGTGCACATGTACATAATCTCAAGCACACTCACTACATCAAGAATGATACTAAAAGATATATGCAATAAATCCACATTGAAGCTCATGATCAAGTCTAGCCCAAACTATTATAGGAATCCAAGAGATCAATAGAATGTAATCATCATAAGACAATACTCAATGAGATCTAAATTAAAACTCAATCATCATTCGTAAAATCATCACAAATCCCAAAACAACATCATATCAAATCAAATCCATCTCACAAAGTACAATCACCAATCACATCACTCCATACAAATCATCAAAAGAGGACATAAGAAATAAATAGACTAGAGGAGAGGGATGAGAAAGTATGGAGTAGCCCTAATAGTCGACGGCGGTGGTGGAGGAGGATAGGGGCCCCGCCCGAAGTTCCAGTGAGCTGAACTGTTGAAGGAGCGCATACATATCTGCTGCGTCTTACGAGTCTCCTCCGGCATCCGATAACACTCATCTGGCGAGTCGAGCACTCTCTATCTGCATACGCCGACCGGCCCACATCTCCTCTGCCGAGTCCACGGCCTCTGTGATGAGCTCCTGCCTCGTACTCTCGACTCTTCATCTCATCCTGCGGTACATATTAATCTCGGCCTGTAATCCTCATCCATCTGTCTTGGCTCATCCTCCCGAGCTGCTCCTCGTCCTCGTCCTCCTCATCATCTCCTACATCTGCCTCGGCTCCCTCGGCGGCATCCTCACCCCGATCATCCTCGAGATCCGGACTGCTGTCCCTCCTCATCATCGTCGCCGTCATCCCCGGGACATCTCCATGCTCGCGAGTATAGGCGTCAATCACCTCGGTGTGACGCCTGTGACCATATGCGGAGGTTGATTATCACGAAGGCACGAGCACCAAAATCGTAGTCAACCTCTTATTCGGAAGAGGGAATCGGCCACCGTGTGCCGCTGCAAGCACCAAGTCCTCATGCGCCGCATGGTGTCTGCATCGTGAGATCGGGGCCCTCCACCGCTCTGAGGTTGTGAGTGGGAATGCCAAGGTGCTCGGCAATCAAAGTAATCATCCCTCCAAAATTGATCTTCTTAAACTTTGTGCTTGTGGCTCTCTCAAATAAGTAGCAGAGGTACGCGGTAGCATTGAATCGAACTCCGTGGAGAAAGCACCATAGAACATACAACTACTCGGACACCACAACTCCTCCCTCCGATCTTGCGAAGATAGTGCTCGCGAGGATCTTCTCCAAATATCTCGACCACCGGGTTCCAGATGTGGGTGCTCTTTGACTTCCCGAAATGAACTCGAGGCTTAAGCTGGGCCCCTGAATCGAAATCCATCTCCAAAACTTCTTGGCATCGTACTCCTTCCTCATGTAGAGGAGTGATCTATCTGGGTCCATGGGTGCTCCAATTATCTCGTTGACCTCGTCCAAGGTCAATGCATACTCATGTCCCATCAGCTTAAAAGAGATGCCCCTCGGGAATTTGGCCCTCCTGGCCTTATCAACCTTAACGGTACACAAGAACTCTAGGGTGAGTCCAAGATAGGTCCGAGGCCTCTTCATCAAGAAGCCTCCCATGTCAATCTGCTCAAACAGATGAGGAATATCATCCTCGATGCCCATCTCCATCATGCAATCATGGTCCACAAGGCGGGTCTAGACCACCTTGTTATATAACTCGGAGTACAATATAATGTGCTTCCTCCATTTGAAGTCATCCCACTAAATCCCAATCTCCGCGGGCATCTTATGAGCAAATCTGATATCCCTCTCTCGTCTACGAATCTCCTCCTCCGGAAAGTTGTGTCCATCGACTCCTCTAAATATTTTCCTGCAAAACATTCCCAAGAGAAAAAAATTCAGTCTTCACGGATAAAAATACGAGCTCAAAATAATATCCAACTAACCATGAACGCATCAACAACCACTAATATCTCCAATCATTAACAACCCCTAGTGACTAGGCAACGAAACCCTCAACAAACGGTCAAATAGTCAACTAAGCAAATACGATCAATAGAAGTGTTCAAATAATCCCCACAATAAACATACTTAACTAGAATGACCCCATCAATTAATAACACCGAGATAAGCTCACCAAAAATCATGTAATTAACTCAATAAAATTCCCAAAAATCATAAACCATCTAGCAAGTAATTAGACAAATATCCATCACAATAATACACTCCTAACATCTCATTTACTCAATTTGACCAAATATACCAACAATATCACTAGGAATTTCAAAAATGTGCCAAAAATCAATTTTCTAGCCAAATTCCACAAATAAACTAGCAACATATCACATTTAATCCTAGGCATGCTCCTAATCTCATCAATCAATCCACACAATCTCAAAAATGGCTTCAATTTATCCAAAACAATCATGCATATAAGGCGTTCGATAAAATACCCACAAGAAAATTCCAATTCAAGAGAAATCTTGCAAAATCTTAAACACCTATACAAATAATCATCCACCAACACGAAATTGAACGCCAAATGAGGATGAATTACATACCTTGTGTTGATTTTGGCCGATAAATGTGCAATTGCGAACACCCAAGCAAGAATCCGCACAAAATCCCCAAATTGATACACAAAACCCTCAAAATCCTATCTTGATGCAATGTGAATGATAATGTGATGAAATGATGGTGATTAATCGGTGAAATGAGCATAATTGGCCTGAAAATATGGTGTAGGAACGAAGGGGATCGTAAAGTTCACAAACCCTCGTGTCGTGAAAGTCTTTTCAATCTGCGTATTTAAACAAAACACCAGCCTCGAGTCGAGGGTCAGCCTTCGACTCGAGGAACACCGAATTTTCAAAAGCCTCCTCGAGTCGAGGGATGTGTAATTTTCAGAATTTTGGCTAAGTGTAAATCCCTCGACCCGGGATATGCAACCTCGACCCCGGGTCGAGACCAGGCAATTCTGAAACTCCTAAAAATGACCTCTGTGCCCCTAACAAACCCAAATATGCAAGAAATTACCGTTTTGGTCCCTCAATTTAAGCTCGGTCGCTCATTCGATCGAGAAGAACCCTTCTCTTCCTTTTTTGCTCATTTTCACCAACTTTTAAGCTCTCCATTCTTCTCGATTATTGGATTCCTTTGCAATTCGATCTCTTTTCCAATCAACGTAGTGAGTATACCTACAAACGGGCAAAACAAATCATCAAAATAATCATCACTAAGAGATGCATTTAAACCATATAAGATAAACACCCCCAAACTTGAATGATGACATGCATTCAAGTTTGGCTCAAAATATATGAATCCTAAAGCAAATAACACAACACTTAAGCATGAGCAATTAAGTATCTAGCCAAATTTCCCAAAACGAAATAAAAACACAAATCTACCAAAAGCACACAAAAGTAAATAAAAAGGATGGGTTGCCTCCCATCAAGCGCTATTTTTATTGTCCTTTGCCGGACTTATTTGTTCATTTCACGTCCTTCATCGGAAGGGCTTCAAAATATGTAGGAGAAACCCATCATCCACATCCTTGCATTTTATTGATGGTTGTCCTCCTTTCATTCTCACCAACAACCCCTCCATTTCTTCTCTCCAAGGATGCCCAAGCACTTCCTCAATTCTTTCCTATAATCAAAGTTTTCAAGAGGCAAAATCAAATCAATAGAAGCATCAATTTCAATTAAAGTACAAATTGAAGCGTTAGAAGATTTAGAAATGCTCATGTCATTCTTCAATTCCTCATTTGGTGCTTCTAGATTTGCTTGTTCATTATAGCTCATGTCCATCAATGGACATTCCTCTTCCTCACTTTTGATAAGGAAATTTTCCCTTTCATCCTCATTGCTTGGACCCTCTTCTTCTTCTTCAATTTTCCATTCTCCTTCTACCTCCCCTTCTTCTTCTTCTTGATTCTCCATGATGGTCATGTTCTTTACTTGGCGTAGGAAATATTTGAGGTGACTTTTTATAAACATTAAATGAACTTCGGTGATCTCCATGTTCCTCTCTATCCATGAATTAACCCTTGCTTTGGTCTCATAAATTTCCTCATACAAGGGAAGCATTTCGTCATATCTAGGGTCATTTTCCTCAAATTTTTCCAACAAAACTCCAAGCATCTCTTGCAAGCTAGTTCTCACATCATGGAGTCTCCATTCTTCATTATGGTAGGGAGCTTGTGGCATTTGGTAATTATCCTCATAGTTTCTCCAATCATCATAGTATGCCCCTTCCGATGCTCCTTGACACTCAAATCCAAGACATGGATCACATGTTTAATCATGAGGCTCATAGTATGGGAACATCTCTTGAGGTGGGGGAGGAACTTCTTCATATCTCCAATCTTGATAATTGGATGGAACTTGTTGCAATTGAGAATTATCTTCATAGCTCATTCAATTATTATATCCAAATTCTTCATATTGTGGAGGATACACCATACACTCTTTATAATACTCTTGATTTCACGCATATGAGTTGTATCCCTCCATCTAGACAAGATAAACAAGTATCAAATTCAAACAAAAACAACAACACAAACAAAAATATGAAGGCAACAAGTAGTCACTTCAAACAATTCCTAAGTCTCACTTAAGGCGCAAAAACTAATTACCCGCAACAGCGCCATTTGATTGGAGTAGCAACCGGGTAAGTAGTATTAAGACCAATCGCAAATATCGAACCCAAGGGAAAAAGTATGCATGTGAGGCCCTAGAAATACGGGTTCTCGATGACTATCGTTGCAAGCACGGTTTCGAGATAAAACACAACAAAAAGCAAGAAATAAACTCAAATACACTATGAAGCAAATGATCGAACACTTAAGATGCGAGAACAAAATCAACAATAAATGGAGGAAATAGGGGTGCTAGGGCTAACATCCATCAAGGAATCATCAATCAACAAGCTACAATTGAATCAAATTGCAAATCAACTAAGATAGAAAGCATAGACCATCATGAAATTAATCACTCCATTAATAACACAATGTCTAATGTGAGTATTCTTAGTCCTTCCCATCTCTCAATGTAGAAGTCCCCAATTCATACAATCATGCAAAATTGTAACCCGATTAACACCTAATCACGTTAGCTCAACTCTCGCCTATTGCTAGGGTGATCAACCATTAATCTAAAGAGACAATTTTACACGAAGCACAATTAAGAATCACAATTAGAAAAAACTAACGTGAGTATCCTTAGTGCAACTAATCTCTCGATTCAAGCACCCAATCCATACATTCATACACAATTATAATCCGATTAATCCCGGATCATGTTAGCGCAGCCTCTCGCCTATAGCTAGGGTGATCAAACACTAATCTAAAGAGATAAAAATGCATGAATTACAATTTGAATCACAATTAGTAAGCAATCTACTCAATTGATCTCCAATCATCAACAATCATAACATAGTCAATCAAATCATCATCAATTTCAATTAACCCAAGCACAAGAGAGTTAGCCCATGGTGCCAAGGGCAAAAACCATGGGAAGAAGATAAGATTGAATAAATACAACACAAATCACAACAATTAAGAAATTGAAAAGAGAAAAAAGAAAAACATCACCAATTAGTCTTCAATTAACAAAAATAGGAATGCTTGAGTGCTCAATACAAATCTTCAAATGAAATCTAAGCTTTAATTGATGGAACAACAATGTTCAAAAGCTAATCTAGAGCTAATCTAAGAATTCGCCCCAAAACCGCTACTAACTGCTCTAATCTAATCCCCTCTGTTATGCTCTGCCGCATTTAAATAGATTAATTCTGAAAAACTTCCCCCTCGAGTCGAGGGTCAGGCCTCGACTCGAGGCCCTTGCAATTTTCCTTCCCTCGACTCGAGGGTGAGCCCTCAAGTCTAGGCTTATGTCTTTTTCTGATTTTGGTCCTTTCAGCCTCACCCTCGAGTCGAGGCCTCGGTCCTCGACTGCAGGTCGAGACCAGTGGCATTTTTCCGGCCGGACTCTGCTTCCGACTCCCATTTTTGTCCGTTTTTTCGTCTCTTCATTCTAAGCATACCGGTACTCTCGGTTTGGTCAAAATCCACTAATTTACCTGTAAAAAGATGAAAAATATCAATAATCTCACAAATAATACTTTTTAGGAAAATAAGTGATACTCGATACATTTAAACACAAAAACTAACACTTTGCAGCACTTTTTACAATAAAATAACCCCTAAAAACATGCATCAATTCACTCCAATCAGGTCCTTGGTCGGATTCCTTAGAGGATATATTGGAGGCCCCATTGTATTCCTTGGATGCACATCTCGATTGCAGAAGTTTCTGACAGCCTATCCTTGCGGTTGAGGCTTAGATTCCTCCATCGATTAATATAATCGATCACAGTTCGCCCTTCCATTGCCGAGTGTTAGTCAACTCGATCATGCTAACTATCCTCCCGGTGCTATAGAAGCGGTTCAAGAATTCTTGTTGCATTTGATCCTAGCTATCGATAGAGCTAGCCTCTAGGTCGATGTACCAATCTAATGCATTTCCTTTGAAGGAACGAAAGAATTGCTTTGCCAAATGGTCTTCATAGGTTCCAAAGATTGTTGCACGTTTCAACAAAATGAGCCACGTGATGTTTCGGATTTTCCTTGCCATTAAATTGTTGGAATTTTGTAGGTTGGTAGCCACCGTCATCTTCAAACCATCAATTCTCTTCGTGTATAGCTTGGCATAAGTGAAGGATGACTTAGAACCATCGTCGAATTTATCCTTCATCGCTTCCCATATAAGCTTTTTAAGCCGCTCCACGTGGATTCCTCCATCGCCAGTAAATCTACAACTCCTTTGTAGTTGGCTCGGTTTCAGTAGCATGATGCTTGGTTGAGGTTTCTTCGTCATTGTACCCTCAACTCGCTTTCCCTTAGCAATACTTGCCTCATCGCTTTTCCACCTTATCCATCAAGCTGGAAATACGGGAGTCTTGTTCTTGAACATGGCGTGTGAGTCCTCTATGGCTCTAGTCAAGCCGGCAAGCTATTCCTCGGATTGAGGCATTTGTCATCACAACCGAGCTATGCTCGAGGTTGATGAAGAGTCCGATGAGGAGTCGGGAGTAGAGCATGGAGAGTTGTCTTCCTTGCCTTCAAAGAATGTAGGATGGCTTGCTCGCAGAGTGTTGATTAACAGTTTGCTTCTCAAGAGGTCCGAGTTTGCGACCTTCTTGATATACTTCGCGTGATGGCATTGGTATCGAAGTGTTTGATGAGCCAGCCCCAATCGGATAGAGCTTGCGAGGACCCATTCGATGATCTTAAAATTTTTGAAGGAAGAGAAGAGATGAGAGGTAGAGTGGTCCCACCGGGCGTGCCATATTTGTAACAAAAATTTCATGTAATTAGTTTATAAAAACACGAAAGGGTTTACAAATCGTTAGATCAGTTTCTAGTTTTGATGAGTTAAATTGTATAGACTAGACAAGCTCATGTAAATAAGATTACCAGCTGAGATTGTATAGAGCAATCGATGTAGTAAGCATTAGTACTAGGCCGATCGGACTAGGTAAAGCTAATGAAGTCACCGAGATCAGAACAAGAAGAAGGTCGTCTCAAGACAGCCTTGAAGAAGTCATCTGTTGGAGAGAATGATAAAGAGTTCAAGATGAGGTCAAGACCAGCTGAGTAGAATAAGAAAGGCAGGTTTTCACCAAGTCACAGCAGACGAGTAACTCAAGATCACCGACGCCAAGATGGTTTTAAAGAAAAGTTTGTTAAGCGGTTTTAGTTTGTTACAACAAACTAACCTTCTTACAAGCTTATAAATAGAAGTAAGCACAGTTCTTGGAAGAACTCTTAGCACTCATAACTCTGATATTCACATTTTTGATAAGCACTCACGAAGTTTTCAAAAGTTTTCATAATTTTCTAAGTGTTTAAAGAACACTTCTCTGTATATCTTTAAACACATTCTGCACTCGTATTTTTCAGATCTTCTAGATAGATTGTTAGTTTAAAGATAGATTGAAGACTAAGATTGTCAACCATTGTAATTGTAATCACCGGTGGGTAAGTAAGTAAGTAAGTGAGTCGAGGCCCTTCCTCAAGTTGAAGAAGGAGAGTGGATGTAGGATCATTTGATGCTGAACCACTATAAATTTGTTGTCATTTACTTTCTGCATTTATCTTTCTATTGATAACTGTTGTTCAACCAAATTTATTTCATCTTGCTTTTAGATCCTATTTCAAAGATTGAGTTTAAAAGCTGTTTCTGCTGTTCATCTTTGATATTTGAATTGATAATCTAAATTTTGCAAAAGATTTAGATAATCTATTTAACCCCCTCCCCCTTCTAGATTATCTCTGGAAGGTTCACTTGTTTTCTCTAAATACTCAATCTAGGGACCAACAAGTGGTATCGAGCAGATGTTAAGCTATTTCTCGATATATTTGTGGTCTTGTAGTTTCGGAATTCTGATTAGATCATTTCCTTTTCTTTGATTCACTAACATTACTAATAAATTTTTTTTGAGTTTCTTGTTCACCATTTCTACAACCAAAATAAAAAGACTAGGAGTCTACCTGAATTTTTCATTGAAGATTATGATTATTGGAAGTTTAGGATGGAAAATCATCTAAAAGCTATTCATGATCGAATGGAAGAAGTTTTAGAAGAAGGCCCCATAAAATTTTATCATGGAATTGTAAGTGATGGTGTTGGATCTTCGTAAACAAGAGTCGACGAGAAAAGAAAGGAGCCGATCTCGACAAACGATGAAAGAAAGATTCACAATTTGGATCGTGTAGCAAGAACTCGAGATAATAGAGACACTTAGTAAAGACTGGATCGAAAAGGTTAAACGGTGCAAAATTGCAAAAGAAATGTAGGAAACTTTGGCTAATATGTGTGAAGGATCAGATCAAGTCAAGGAAAACAATTGATACTTTCAAAATAAAGGAAGGCGAAACTATTGATCAATTGGATGTTAGGTTGACAAATCTTCTCAACATGGCTGCAGACTTGGGAAAGTCCTACATAGAAAAGGAGATCAATAATAAAATTCTCAGATCCTTGAGTAAGAGGTGGAGAGAGAAGGCCAATATTCTTAAAGCAACACGAGAACTTATCTTCAATTTCTCATCATACATTATTTTCACATCTTAAGGCATTGGAATATGATATTCAAAATGAAGATGAAAAAGACGAAGTGAATCGTCTACCTCGAAAAACAGTTGCATTCCTTCATCAAGAGGAGTTCAAAAGTATCCAAGGCATCGACTTATCAATCAAGGAAGAAATGACTCTATTGATGAAAAGGTATGAAAGGCTTAAAGATGAAATATAAGAGGAATAAAAGGTATAGATTAAGTCGTCGAAACTACAAGCCGAGATAGAGAAGAAAAGAGTTCGAGATAATGAGAAGAAAAGGGATCACCAAGAAGGTTCGAGATCACCGGTCGGAGAGGAGAAAATAGCCCAAAATCAGATAGAGAAGATATTTGCTATACTTGCAATAAACCTGGTCATTATAGTTACGATTGTCCTCACTTACTCCAAGAGAACGTGAGGAAAAGAGGAAGAAACATGATAGGAGGTATGCAGACCAGAGAGCTCTTCTAGTTGAGAAAGAAGAAGTTAATGAGACATCATCATCCTCATCCTCATTTGGATTCAGATTTGACAATGATATATGTCTAATGGCTAAAGAGGTTGAAAACTATAACTCATCTTCTCGATAATGACTGTGAAAACCTATCTCAATCAGATCCAAGTCTTATTAATAAACTTTTGAAGGATTTGGAGACTGCTCTATCTCGCTTATAAACAGAAAGAGATTGAAAATTTAAGTTTGAAGGATCAAATTCTTATTTTAACCAAGGAAAGTTAGACTAGGATTAGTGATAAATCGACTATTCATTCAAGGGGGAATGTCACCTAAGACAATCACTAATTCCTCATCCGAAAAAAGACTGATGAGTTAGAAAGAGAATTAAATGATTTAAAAATTAAATTATCAAGTGTCTATTCAGAGAATTAGAGTTTTAAGAGGATTAACAGAGAGCTAAATCTCAAGTTAGGACTTATTAGTAACACTCAATCTACAACAGATAAAATCTTCAAGATGCTTCTCAAAAGTCCAGTGATAAGACAGATTGGATTTTGATAGAAATAAGAAGGATGATCCTGTAAAACCAAGGGTTTTTGTCAAAGCTACTAAATCTAAGGAAGGGACAAGATTTGGTCCTTGGAAACCTAAAGAACATATCACCTCATCCGATATTTCGCAAAGAAAATACTGCATAAGGAGAAATGTTCCTAAGGTAAAACCAAAGACTAGGTCAAAGTCTCATCCGAGGTATAATAGTTTTGATGGAAGGAGCAAATCATATGCATTCTTACCACGATATAAGAAAATTACAAAAATAAGCTGAACAAGATTGATCTTGATAGTCTTATATTAGTAGACAGATATGGATGCAAGCTTCAATCATTGGTTTTAAGTAATATAGATGTGTTTATCTGGATTCCAAAGCATCAACTTAACCAAGAAGGACCCAATTTACAAAGGGTACCTAAAATCTAAATCTATGATTGCAGGAAGGTACAAGAATAGTAGAAAGGGCAAATGTTCTTGAGGTCGTCTGGTATATTGACAGTGGCTATTCAAAACATATGACCTATGAAAAGCGCCTCGTTAGATCGAAGAAGTTTTGATGAGTTAAAGAAGTATAGACTAGAGTAAGCTCAGGTTGATAAGATGACTGATTGGAGTAGTATTTCCGGTAAGCGGTATTAAGACCAATCGCAAATTATCGAACCCCCAAGGGAAAAAGTATGCAAGTGAGGCCCTAGAAATACGAGTTCTTAGTGACTATTAATGCAACAAGGGATGGCACTAACACTACAACACTTACAAAAATACAAACAAAATACAAGCAAACAAATGATTGAACACTTAAGAGGCGAGAACAAACACAACAATAAATGGTGGGATAGGGGTGCTAAGGCTAACATCCTGATTGGAGTGAATTGATAGATGTTTTTAGGGCTATTTTTAGTGCAAAAAGTGAGCTAAAGTATGATTTTTGTGCCTAAATGTGAAAAGTATCACTCTTTTGCTTAAAAAGTAGTACTTTGAGAGGTTTTGATGTATTTCGCCCGCTTTTGCAGGTAAATCGGTGGAATTTTGCCAAACCGAGAGTACCGGTATTCTTAGAATGAAAAGACAAACATACGGGACGAAAACGGGTCGGGACCGGAGCCCTTCTCGATAAAAATTCCACGATCTCGAGTTGGAGTCGAGGGTGCATGCACTCGACTCGAGGTTCATGCCGGAGGGAAACCATTTCAAAAAGTCAGGAGCTCGACTCGAGGGAGGAGCCTCGAGTCGAGGGAGATGAAAATTGCAGGAAGCTCGACTCGAGGCAGGAGAGATTTTTAAAGAAACGTGTTAGCGACTTTTAGGCCTCGACTCGAGGGCCTCGAAGCTCGACTCGAGGAGTGCCCAAAACCGAAAATTTCAGTTTTTAAGCCATTGGAAGCCAAAACAGAGGAGGAGTTGATTCTAGCAGTTCAGAGCAGTTTCTAGGAGTTTCTTTGAGCGAATTTTACATTTTGTAGCTTGAATTTACTTGTAATTGCATTAGATTGTTAGAATTGAGATAGATTCCACATTTAGTTCATTAGATTAGTAGATTGGTGGATTGTAATTGAAGTTTGCAGCTGAGAATTGAGAAGAAGTGAAGTTGAATTGAAGCATTGTACAAGATTAATCATTCTTATTTTTGCCTATTGAAGCTTAATTGGTGATGTTCTTACCCTTTGATCTCTTTAATTCATTGCTTGTAGTGATTAGATTTTCAATTGCTTTCTTAGATTTTCTAGCCATGGTTTTTGCTTGTAGCACCATGGGCTAATAGCTTTGTGCTTGGGATAATTGAAATTAGGGATGAAGTGATTGCCTCATGCTATGATTGTTGACAATTGTGATCAATTGAATTAGATTGCTTCCTAATTGTGATTCTTAATTGTGCTTCATGAAAAATTGTCTCTTTTGATTAATGGTTGATCACCCTAGCAATAGTTGAGAGTTGAGCTAACGTGATTAGGTGTTAATCGGGTTTCAATTTTGCATGATTGTATGAATTGGGGACTTCTACATTGAGAGATGGGAAGAACTAAGGATACTCACATTAGGCATTGTGATATTAATGGAGTGATTAATTTCATGATGGTTTATGCCTTCTAATTTGATTGATTTGCATTTGGATACAATCATAGCTTGTTAATCATGGATTCCTTGATGGAGATTATCCCTTGCACCCTATTCCCTCATTGATTTTAGTCTATTTGATCTTGCATTCTAAGTGTTTGATAGATTGTTTGCATAACTTGCCATTTAATTCTTTGCAATTTGTAGTGATTTAGTTTAAGAGCTTGTTGCAACTTTAGCCATTTAGAACTCTTATCCTTGAATTTCGTTTGCATACTTTCTCCCTTGGGTTTGATATTTTTGTTGATTGGTCTTAATAACTCTTACCCTATACACTCCAATTACATCCATGAAGGAATCATCAATTAAAAAGCTACAATTGCATCAAATTGCAAATCAACTAAGATAGAAAGCATAAACCATCATGAAATTAATCACTCCATTAAAATCACAATGCCTAATGTGAGTATCCTTAGTCCTTCCCATCTCTCAATGTAGAAGTCCCCAATTCATATAATCATGCAGAATTGTAACCCGATTAACACCTAACCACGTTAGCTCAACTCTCGCTTATTGCTAGTGGCGATCAACCATTAATCTAAAGAGTCAATTTTACATGAAGCACAATTAAGAATCACAATTAGGAAACAAACTAACGTGAGTATCCTTAGTGTAACTAATCTCTCGATTCGAAGCACCCAATCCACACATTCATACACAATTATAACCCGATTAATCCCGGATCACGTTAGCGCAGATCTCGCCTATAGCTATGGTGATCAAACACTAATCTAAAGAGATAAAAATGCATGAAGCATAATTGAAAATCACAATTGGTAAGCAATCTACTCAATTGATCTCCAAGCACAAGAGAGTTAGCCCATGGTGCTAAGGGCAAAAATCATGGGAAAAAGATAGAATTGATCAAACACAAAGCAAATCACAACAAATAAGAAATTAAAGAGAGAAGAGAGGAAAAACATCACCAATTGGTCTTCAATTAACAAAAATAAGAATGCTTGAGTCTTCAACACCAATCTTCAAATGAATTACAAGCTTGAATTGAATGAAATAACAAGATCAAAAGCTAATCTATGGCTAATCTAATCAACAACAATTGAAATCTAATCCTAATTCTAAATCTACACTAACTACAAGGGAGAAATGGCTTGGGGCCTGAGAAATCGCCCTAAAACCGCTCTTAATCTGCTATATTGAAAGTTATTTTTGGAATGCTCTGCTTCATGCTTTAAATATCGATTTTTCAGAAAATCCTCCCCTCGAGTCGAGGGTCAGGCCTCGACTCGAGGCCCTTTCCTTTTTCCTCTCCTCGACTCGAGGGTCAGCCTCGAGTCGAGCCTCCTGCCTTTTTCCATTTTTAGTCTTTTTCAAAGACAGCCCTCGACTCGAGGCTCTTGCTCCTCGACCAGAACTCGAGTCCAGTGGCACTTTTCTCGAGCGGCTTCGACCTCAACCCCCATTTTCGTCCGATATGATCGCCTCTTCATTCTAAGCCTAACGGTACTCTCGGATTGGCAAAATTCCACCGAATTACCTCGTAAAATGGACGAAAACATCAACAATCTCACAAATACTACTTTTTAGGCAAATAAGTGATACTTTACACTTTTAGGCACAAAAACTAAAACTTTAGCTCATTTTTGCACTAAAATAACCCCTAAAAACATGCATCAATTCACTCCAATCATACCCCCAAACTTGAAGTGTTGCTCGTCCTCGAGCAATGTAGCAACTAAGCACAAAGGAGTGAATTGATTGCATTTATGTCACATGGCACCATAGAAGATAATTAAGATAATGGAACTCATCAATGAACATTAGTATCAATGCAACTATCCACTAGCAATCAAGATAGATCATGCTCAAACAAATGCTCAATGAACATTAGTAACACATTGCTCCTTCCATGGAGTGTCTCACTCTTCTATTAAGTGTATAAGGGTATAATGCACTCAATCATCAAATTCACAAATAAGTACACCATAATCTTGCCAAAAGACTTAATCTCAATCAAAATCACTTGTGTTCAATCAAGAATCAAAGAGGTCTTTCTCTTAGGTTGTAATGTTAGCTCTTTGGAGAGGTGGGATGTTTTTGGATAAGAGTGACTAAGTAGTAGACACTTGAATGAAAGCTAATCAATATAATGCACATCTCTTCACTTTTCATCAATAAACTCTTCTCATACACTTAGAATTCAATAACTACCATTCACTTGAGCTTTCTTTTTCACTTAAGCTCAAAAATTGAATCTTGCTCTTTTTCATTAACTTCATATTTTTCTCAATTCAATTATTTCTTTCACAACCTATCTTCTTTCTCTTAACATCACTTAGCACATTATTTTTCCACCACACTTAGCAGTCAAATCACCATCTATAGCCAACAATCAAGCTCTACTAAACATGGGTCAATAAGGCTCATATAAATAGGCAAATGGCTTCAATTTCACTTGGCTTGCACAAGAACATGGCTCACTAAGGAAATCAAACATTTTTGTGGGGAAAATTTGGTTAAGTGACTCATCAATCCAAACATGGCCTCTTATCACTTTAATGACATCACACAAAGATCAATATCAACAAGTCTAGTGGCAAGTTCTAGCATACAAATCATGAATGATGCACTCACAAAGAAATCATATCAACCGTATAAGATGTACGATTATAAAGGCACAAAAGCTCACGGGCTTAAATTGAGCAATGAATCCAGCATCATCAATCACATCCATCTTTACACAATCAATCAAGCATGCTAGCTTCAAGCTACATATCAACTCATGATCAAATCAAAATTCAATATGTCTTGCAAATCAAGCACAAGTGCTCATGTACATAATCCCAAGCATACTCACTACCACACGAATGATACTAAAAATATGACAATAAATCCACAATGAAGCTCATACAAATCTAGCTCAAAAGCATAGGAATAAGGAATCCAAAGATCAACAAGATATAATCATTAAGAAATCATGAGCTCAAAAAGATCAAGATAATCATGCACATCATCAATAACACCATAAAATAATCCAAATCATCACATCATCAAATTCAAATCAAGGAGTACAATAACCATCAAAAGTACAAATCATCAACATCACTAAGGAGATAATGAACTAAATAGCTAGAGGAGAGGGATGAGTAAGTAGGGAATAGCCCTAATGGTTTGATGGCGGCGGCGGAGGATAGTGGCCCGGCCCAAAGTTCCGTAAGCCAAACTGCTGGAGAAGTGTATACATATCCTCGCAGAGTCTTACGTGTCTCCTCCAAAGATCCGATAACACTCATCCCGGCGAGTCGGCACTCGACCTGCATACGCCGACTGTCAGCCCACATCTCCTCGGTCAACACCCACGGCCTCTAAGATGAACCGCCCTGCCTCATACTCTCGACTCCTCATCTCATCCTCGCCAAGACATGTCAATTTCGGGCTGATAGTCTTCGTCCATCTGTACTGGCAACTCCTCCTACTCGCTCCTCATAATCATCATCCTCATCCTCATCTCCTGCCTCGACTTAGCTCCCTCTCGCAGCACCCTCACCCCCGATCATCCCTAGATCCGGATCGCCCTCATCATCATCATCGTCGCCCTCATCTCGGAGAACATCTCGTGCTCTCTAGTGTAGGCGTCTATCGCGTCGGTGTGACGCTGTGACCACATGCAGAGATTGATGGTCACAAAGGCTCGAGCACCAAAATCTGCCGCCAACCTCTTATTCGAAAGAGGGAATCGCCACCGTGGTGCCGCTGAAACACCATGTCCTACAAATGCGCTCAAGTGTCCTCATGTGCCGCAAAGTATCGGTAGTGAGATCGGGGCCCTCTAATGCTCTGAGGTTGTGAGTAGGAATGTCGAGGTGCTCGGCAATCAAAGTGAACATACCTCCAAAGTGAATCTTCTTGAATCTCGTGCTTGTCACCCGCTCAAACAAATAACATAGATATGCAGCGGCATTGAACCGGACCCCGTGTAAGAAGCACCATATGGTACAATTCCTCCGACACTATAGCTCCACTCTACGATCTAGCGAAGATAGTACTCGCAAGAATCTTCTCCAAGTATCTAATCACCGGATTCCGAATGTGAGTGCTCTTTAATTTTCCCGGAATAAACTGAGGTTGATTCGGGGCCCTTGAGTCTGAGATTCTTCTCCATAATTTCTTTGCATTGTATTCCTTCCGGATGTTGAGGAGTGATCTATCGTGGTCAGTAGGTGCTCCAATGATCTGGTTAACCTCATCCACAGCCGGTGAGTACTCTCGTCCCATAAGCTCAAAGGTGATCCCCGAGGAAATTTTGCCTTCTTAGCCTTATCAAATCGACGGTGCATACGAACTCCAGAGTCAAGCCCAAATACGAACTCCAGCAGTCAAGCCTTATCAAAAACCCTCCCATACCAATTTGCTCGAAAATGCGAGGAATGTCCTCCTCAATTCCCATGGACATCATACAATTACGATCAACAAGGCGGGTCTTGACCACCTTGTTGTATAGCTCGAATATAACATAATATGCTTCCTCCATTTGAAATCGTCCCATGGAATCCCAAGATCAGCTGGCATCTTGTGAGCAAATCGTATGGCTTCCTCTCTTTTCTTGATCTCCTCATAAGAAAAATTGTGACCGTCGAGTCCCCTAAACATTTTCCTGCACAACAATCCCCAAGGCAAAAATATCAATCTCCACGAATAAAAATACGAACTCAGAAAAATATCCATATAACCATGAACGAGTCAACAAGCAATAATATCTCCAATCAACAAAATTCCTAGTGACTAGGCAACTAGTCCTCAACAAATGGTCAAAGAGTCAACTAAGCAAATGTAATCAAAACAAGTGTTCAAATAATCCTCAAAACATGCATACTTACTAACATGGCCTCAACAATTTTTTTTTATCGATAAATGTTAGTTGTTAGTGGTTAGAAGTTAGTTCACCAAGTCTCCTTACAATTCCAAATACTCCAAGCCCTCCTTATACCTCCCACTCCAATTCGTTCCCAAAGGGAATCGAACCCGTGACTCTCACCGGCCTCAACAATTAATACACAAGTAAGCTCAATAATAATCATGCAATTAAGCTCCAAAAATTATATCTACAAGCATGAGCCAACTAGCAAGTATTTGTACAAATAAGCATCAACAAATAATTCGCTTCTATCAACACCATAATTCAACTTGACCAATTATTCCAACAATATTGCACTAGGAATTTCTAAAAATATGCCACAATTCACATTTCAAGCCAAATTCCACAATTCAACAAGCAAGATATCACATTCAATCCTATACATGCTCCTAAACTCATCAATTAATTCAAACAACCTCAACAATGACTCCAATTCATAAAAACAAACATGCATATAAGGTGCTTGACAAAATGCCCTAAAAGCGAGTTCCAATTCAAGAAATTCTAGCATAATCCCTAACACCCAAGCAATAATCATCCACCAACATTAAATTGAAAGCCAAGTGAGAAGAAATTACATACCTCGTTGATAAAAATCGGGCTAGAAATGAGAAATTTTGACACCCACGCATTGCATCCACAAAAAGCCCCAAATTTGATGCACAAACCCTCAAAATTCAATCTTTAGGCAATGTATGATGGAAATGTGATGAAAAAAAGGTGATTGGTCGGTGAAGTCGCCGCAAAATGGCCGGAAATAGTGTTGGGAAGAAAGGGGATCGCCACCGTGTCTAACCCTCGAGTCGTGCACCGCTGGAATTGAATCTCGCATTTTTATAAACAAGACTCAGCCTCGAGTTGAGGGTCAGGCCTCGACTCGAGGAACGCCGATTTTTAAAAGCCTCGACTCAAGGTTCCTCCCTCAAGTCAAGGAATGTGCCGATTTCAAAAATTTTTTTAAGTGTTGGAACCTCGACCTGGGGTCAGTGCAACCACGACCACGGGTCGAGACCAGGAATTTTTACGATTCTCGGGCCCGATCCGACCCCGAAACTCCTAAAAATGACCTCTACACCCCTAACGAACTCCAAATATACAAGAAATTACCGTTTTGGTCCCTCGATTTAAGCCCGGTCGCTCATTCGATCGAGGAGATCGGGTTCTCTTCCTTTTGCTCATTTTCACCAACTTTTAAGCTCTCCATCCTTCTCGATTCCTTGAGTCCTTTACAATTTAGATCCTTTTTCAATCCAAGTAGTGAGTATCCTACAACAAAAAAATTTCATCAATTAATCATCATTGCGAGATGCATTTCTACCCTAAATGAACAACACCCCAAACTTGAATGAAAGTATGAATTCAAAGTTTGGAATGGGAGTGATACAACTATGCAACTCTAAATGATATCAACAATAAGCACGATATCTAACACACTCCATCTCAACTAGCATGCCTTTCTAGACATGAGCAATTTCAAATCTATAGCAAAATCCCACTAAAAGAACCAAAAACAAAAGCAACAAGCAAACACACCAAGTCTCCTTACAATTCCAAATACTCCAAGCCCTCCTTATACCTCCCACTCCAATTCGTTCCCAAAGGGAATCGAACCCGTGACTCCCACCGGCCTCAACAATTAATACACAAGTAAGCTCAATAATAATCATGCAATTAAGCTCCAAAAATTATATCTACAAGCATGAGCCAACTAGCAAGTATTTGTACAAATAAGCATCAACAAATAATTCACTTCTATCAACATCATAATTTAACTTGACCAATTATTCCAACAATATTGCACTAGGAATTTCTAAAAATATGCCACAATTCACATTTCAAGCCAAATTCCACAATTCAACAAGCAAGATATCACATTCAATCCTATACATGCTCCTAAACTCATCAATTAATTCAAACAATCTCAACAATGGCTCCAATTCATCAAAAACAAACATGCATATAAGGTGCTTGACAAAATGCCCCAAAAGCGAGTTCCAATTCAAGAAATTCTAGCATAATCCCTAACACCCAAGCAATAATCATTCACCAACATTAAATTGAAAGCCAAATGAGAAGAAATTACATACCTCGTTGATAAAAATTGGGCTAGAAATGAGAAATTTTGACACCCACGCACAAATCCACAAAAGCCCCAAATTTGATGCACAAACCCTCAAAATTCAATCTTTAAGCAATGTATGATGGAAATGTGATGAAATAACGGTGATTGGTCGGTGAAGTCGCCGCAAAATGGCCGGAAATAGTGTTGGGAAGAAAGGGGATCGTCACCGTGTCTAACCCTCGAGTCGTGCACTTCTTTGGGAATTGCATCTGCATTTTTATAAACAGTACCAGCCTCGAGTTGAGGGTCTGGCCTCGACTCGAGGAACGCCGAATTTTAAAAGCCTCGACTCAAGGTTCCTCCCTCAAGTCAAGGAATGTGCCGATTTCAAAAAAATTTTTAAGTGTTGGAACCTCGACCCGGGGTCAGTGCAACCTCGACCCCGGGTCGAGACCAGTGGAATTTTTACGATTCTCGGGCCCGACCCGACCCCGAAACTCCTAAAAATGACCTCTACACCCCTAACGAACCCAAATATACAAGAAATTACCGTTTTGGTCCCTCGATTTAAGCCCGGTCGCTCATTCGATCGAGGAGATCGGGTTCTCTTCCTTTTTGCTCATTTTCACCAACTTTTAAGCTCTCCATCCTTCTCGATTCCTTGAGTCCTTTACAATTTAGATCCTTTTTCAATCCAAGTAGTGAGTATCCTACAACAAAAAAATTTCATCAATTAATCATCATTGCGAGATGCATTTCTACCCTAAATGAACAACACCCCAAACTTGAATGAAAGTATGAATTCAAAGTTTGGAATGGGAGTGATACAACTATGCAACTCTAAATGATATCAACAATAAGCACAATATCTAACACACTCCATCTCAACTAGCATGCCTTTCTAGACATGAGCAATTTCAAATCTATAGCAAAAATCCCACTAAAAGAACCAAAAACAAAAGCAACAAGCAAACACACCAAAGCAATAAAAGGATGGGTTGCCTCCCATCTAGCGCTAGGTTTAACGTCCTTTGCCGGACGGAACACTAAGAGTTCATACTTCCCTTTCTTTGTCAATATGGAGATCATCCTTGTGCCTCACTAAATATTTTTTTGCAAAAAGGCAACATCCCCACTTGTCCTCTAGGAGTAGCTTTCCTCCTTCTTTGATTTCTTTTACCGTAAGAACTTCCTTGAGCCTTTCGACTCCAAGTAGCCGGCTCCAATTTGATTCGCTCCAAACCACTTGATCACCTACTTCAAAGCTTCCTTCCTTTTCCACAAGTGGTGACATCTTCTCCACTAACACCCCCAAACTTGAACAATGCTCAAGTTTGGTTAAATCATTCTCACATTCTTCATTCCCTTTTTCACCGGGGTCAAGCAAAGGCTCCATAATAGCTTTCACTTTCCTAAAATCATCAAAGGAAACACAAGACTTGTTAGAAATAATTTTACAAGAGGGAAGGAAATGCTCATTAACTAAAGGAATAGAAGAAGTAATAGGTGTAGAAACTTCCTTTCAATGGAAGGGCATACATTAACAATCTCTATGTATCCACAAGTCTTCTTCTCCACCTTGCTTTGAGCAACCTCTTCCTCATGAACTCTTGTAAATGCCACTTCATCTCCATTTGAGCTTAACTTAAGCTCTTCTTTCTCCACATTAATCATCGTTTTGCCCGTGGCAAGGAAAGGTCGACCAAGTATGATCGGTGCCTCAAGCTCCTCCTTCATGTCTAATACAATGAAATGCACCGGGAATATGAGCTTGCCAACCCCTACCAACACATCTTCAATGATCCCAAATGGATGAGCGTATGATTGATCCGCTAGTTGAAGATTAATGTTTGTAGGAATCACCTCCCTAGCTCCAATGTCTTGAATACGGATAATGACATCACGTTTATACTTGCTCCTAGGTCACACAAGTCTTGAATGTTCTCCTTCTCTCCAATCTCACATAGGATAATAAAGCTTCCGGGATCCTTTTTCTTTTGTGGCAAGTGTCTCTTCAAGATTTTCTTGCATTCTTCCACTAGCTTGAACATTCCCTTTTCATCCCAACTCCTCTTCTTGGACATAATCTCTCTCAAGAACTTCTTATAATGTAGAACTTGTTCAAGGGCCTCCAAGAGTGGGATATCGACATGCAACTTCTTGAGAATTTCTAGGAACTTACCAAATTCTTCATCAAGTTTCTTCCTCTCTACTCTTTTAGAAAACGAAACCGGGTTAGCCTTCATTGGAACTCCCCATTCATTCTTGGACTTTTCTTCCTTCCTTGCATCTCTCTTTGCTTTCACATCTTCTTCACTTATCTTCCTTTCCTCAACCACTCTTTCATGACTCACTTCTTCCTCATTCACCACCTCTTCTTCAAGCTCCCCTTCTTTGAGCATTTTCGGGCCTTCATAGCTAGTACCACTCCTTAACTTGATTGCACTCCAAAATTCTTTAGGATTCGGCTCGGTAGTGGATGGGTATTTTCCTTTATTTTTTAGATGGTCCACCGTGGACGAGAGCTTTCCAACCGTAGTAGCAAGTTGCCCTACTTGATGCTCGATCATCTTGAAACGAGTATCCATTTGCTTGCCTATATTATCAAGCCTTGATTCATTAGCTTCCAACTTCTTCACTATCAACCCCAATATCTCATCCGTGGTAGCCTTTCCTTCATTGTTAGGAGCCTTGGCACCCGGATCAAATCCGGGAGGAAATTGAACGGCGGCTCTAGGATTGGCATATGAATTATTTTCGTGTCTCCTCCATGTATTCCCATTAAATTGAGCTTGAGGTTGAGGTTGGTAGCTTCCTTGTGGCCTATTTAGGTAAGGCATTTGGTAAGGCTTTCCTCCTTGATAATTTCCTTGAAAATTTCCTCCTTGATAGCCTCCTTGGAATGGAGGCCTACCCATGTAGCTAACTTCTTCCACCGGCATCGGACTTACACTCATATCTACATGAGAAACGGATGGACTAACACTTGCTTGGCCTTGTGAAGTAGTAAGAGCTCCCAATCGGTCCATCATAGTCATCATCATGCTCTTCATAGACTCGATCTCCTCAACATGTGACACCCTATGGCGTGCTCCCGATTTACCGACACTTGAAATGAATCTTGGGCTATGTTCTCCATTATCTCATTCATTTGCTCCACGGTTTTAGAACAAATCGATCCATTCGCATAAGCATTCAAGAACGACCTATCCCCATCCGTCAAACCATTGCAAAAGTACATAATGGTTTGTTCCTCCGAAAACCGTGTTGAGAACAATTGATAAGTAACATGCCATACCTCTCCCACGCCTCCGGTATGGTCTCCCCATTCTTTTGGCGGAAATGGGAGATTGCCTCCTTAGCTTGTACAGTCTTGGACGGTGGGGAGAACTTCATTAGGAATCTCTTTGACAAATCCTCCCATGTACGGACGGTCCCGGGCGGTAATGAATTAAGCCATGCTTTAGCTCTCCCTTAAGTGTAAAGGCAAAGAGCCTCAACTTCTTCGCATCTTTGGGTACCCAGTTGTACTTCGTAGTGTCGAAATCCCAAGAAATTGTGCCATATGTTGGTGTGGGCACTCATTTTCATCCTTGCCTTCAAATTGCTTCTCCCTAAGCATTCTCACTAGAGCGAGACTTATCTCAAAGTTATTAGCGTCTATCCTCAGCCTTGCTATCTCGTCATAGTGCTCTCTAAGTTGTGGCTCAAAAATTCTCTCAAAGGCCTCCCTTGAGGTGGTGGCTCCTTCATGGGTTGTGGTTGAGGATTTGTTATGTGAGGTGGCTCATGATATCGTGGTTCTTGATTGTATGGCATATGGGGATAGTATGGTGGGAATTTTTGTGGATGAGGTGGATAGTAGGGATATTGATGAGCTTGTGGAGGGTAAGGATATGGATTTTGGTAGGGATAATTTTGTGGTGGCATCCCTTGAGGGAAAGGGCCAACTTGAACATGGAAATGGTTCCCATTACCTCCATGTTATACTCCTCCTTCTCCTTGTCCATGTACCTCCTCAACTTGAGGTTCCCCAACTACTCTCTCCTCATTCCTTTGATCTTCTCCTTCCATAACTTCCCTTCTTCTTCTCACACGATTTCTTCTCAAAGTAGCCTCAATCTCCGGATTTAGTGGCAAGGGTGGAATACCACTTGACCTTGTTAACATGCACCTACAATGCCACAAATCCAAGTATCAAATTCAAAAAATAAAATCAACAAAAATAAAACCAAAAGAAACAAGTAGCCACTTCAAACAATCCTTAAGTCTCACTTATATGTGCAAAAACTAACTCGCCGGTAACGGCGCCATTTGATTGGAGTAGTATTTCCGGGTAAGAGGTATTAAGACCAATCGCAAATTATCGAACCCAAGGAAAAAGTATGCACATGAGGCCCTAGAAATACGAGTTCTTAGTGATTATTGATGTAACAAGGGATGACACTAACACTACAACACTTACAAAAATACAAATAAAATACAAGCAAGCAAATGATCGAACACTTAAGAGGCGAGAACAAACACAACAATAAATGGTGGGATAGGGGTGTTACGGCTAACATCCATCAAGGAATCATCAATTAACAAGCTACAATTGTATCAAATTGCAAATCAACTAAGATAGAAAGCATAAAACCATCATGAAATTAATTACTCCATTAAAATCACAATGCCCAATGTGAGTATCCTTAGTCCTTCCCATCTCTCAATGTAGAAGTCTCGAATTCATACAATCATGCAAAAATTGTAACCCGATTCACACCTAATCACGTTAGCTCAACTCTCGCCTATTGCTAGAGCGATCAACCATTAATCAAAAGAGAAAATTTTACATGAAGCACAATTAAGAATCACAATTAGGAAACAAACTAACGTGAGTATCCTTAGTGCAACTAATCTCTCGATTCCGAAGCACCCAATCCACACATTCATACACAATTATAACCCGATTAATCCCGTATCACGTTAGCGCAGCTCTCGCCTATAGCTAGGGTGATCAAACACTAATCTAAAGAGATAAAAATGCATGAAGCACAATTGAGAATCACAATTAGTAAGCAATCTAATCAATTGATCTCCAATCATCAACAATCATAACATAATCAATCAAATCATTATCAATTTCAATTAACCCAAGAACTAGAGAGTTAGCCCATGGTGCCAAGGGCAAAAACCATGGGAAAAAGATAGAATTGATCAAACACAAAGCAAATCACAACAAATAAGAAATTAAAGAGAGTAGAGAGGAAAAACATCACCAATTGATCTTCAATTAACAAAAATAGCAATGCTTGAGTGTTCAACACCAATCTTCAAATGAATTACAAGCTTGAATTGAATGAAATAACAAGATCAAAAGCTAATCTATGGCTAATCTAATCAACAACAATTGAAATCTAATCCTAATTCTAAATCTACACTAACTACAAGGGAGAAATGGCTTGGGGCCCGAGAAATCGCCCCAAAACCGCTCTTAATCGCTATATTGAAAGTTGTTTACGGAATGCTCGCTTTATGCTTTAAATATCAATTTTTCAGAAAATCCTCCTCGAGTCGAGGGTCAGGCCTCGACTCGAGGCCCTTACCTTTTTCCTCTCCCTCGACACGAGGGTCAGCCCTCGAGTCGAGGCTCCTGCTATTTTTCTATTTTTGGTCTTTTCAAAGATGACCCTCGACTCGAGGTTCTTGCTCCTCGACCAGAGCTCGAGTCCAGTGGCACTTTTCTCGAGCGGGGCTTCGACCCTAACCCCCTGTTTTCGTCCGATATGATCGTCTCTTCATTCTAAGCCTAACAAGATTTCTCTGATTAGCAAAATTCCACCGAATTACTTGCAAAATGGATGAATAACATCAACAATCTCACAAATACTACTTTTTAGGCAAATAAGTGATACTTTACACTTTTAGGCACAAAATTAACACTTTAGCTCACTTTTGCACTAAAATAACCCCTAAAAACATGCATCAATTCACTCCAATCAATGACCAGTGAATATGTATAGAACAACCGACATAATGAATTCTAGTACTAGGGCCGAGCAGACTAGGTAGAGTTAGAATAGTCACTGAAGTCTGGTAAGAGAAGATCATCGAAGACGATCTTGACGAAGTCATCTGTTGGAGACAATAATAAAGAGCTTAAGACAAGGTTAAGACCAGATGAGTAGAATAAGAAAGACAAATCTTCACCAAGTCACTTCTGCATTTACTAGTTCAAGATCAAATTTGAAGTCAAGACGGTTTTCAAGAATAAGTTTGTTGAACGCTTTTTCGTTTATTACAACAAACTAACTGTTTCACATGCTTATAAATATGTTTGAGCACAGATTGAATAGAATAATTAACACTCAATTCAATACTCACGATTTTTCAAAGAGCACTCACTAAAGTTTCCAAAAGAATCTTTATAAGTTTCTAAGTGTTTATAGAACACTCATTTGTACATCTTCAAACTTTACGCACTTTAACTATCAAGTTTCTAGATAGTTTGATAGGTTGAAGATAGAATTGAAGAGAAGGATCTTCACAAAGATTGTAATTGTAATTAGTGAGTAAGTAAGAAAGTAAGTCAGTCGAGGCCCTTCTTCAAGTTGAAGAAGGAGAGTGGATGTAGGATCGGTTTGATCCGAACTACTATAAATCCCGGTATTCTTTACTTCTTATCTTTACTTATTTGTTGTTGTTCAACTATTCTAACAAATTAATTTCAGATTTAATCTCAGATTGCTTTTTGATCCTTTAAAGATTGAGTTAAAATTTGTTTCCGCTCGGCTTTGATATCTTGAATAGATAATCTGATCTTTGAAAAGATTTTGATAATCTATTCAACCCCTCCCCTTCTAGATTATCACTAGGAGGCGATCTAAGCTCGATATCGGGGCCAACAAGTGGTATCAGAGCAATGTTAAAGTTGTTACGAATATTTCTTTTGGTCTAACGTGATCTTTGATTTTTTAAATCTTGAAATAAATTTGTTCTTGAATATCCTCTGCTGATTTCTTGTTGAGTACTTACCATGTCTCCGAGTAATGATAGAAAGGTTAAGAACCTTCCAGGACTTTGATATAGTGGACTATGACTACTGGAAGTTCTGCATGGAGAATCATCTTAAATCGATCCATCCTCGAATGGAAGACGCCTTATCCGATGGGCCAATCAAATTCATCATGGTGGAGTAAGTGATGGAGCGAGCGGCTCAAAATCATGGACTCACGATGAAGAAAGTGTCGAAATTAACCAATGATGAGAGGCAAGTGTATAACCTGGATCGGTGGCAAGAAACGAGATTATTGTCACACTCGCAGGAGTGGTACGAGAAAATTAAGAAGTGTAAGATAGCCAAAGAGATGTGGGACACCCTAGCTAATATGTGCGAAGGCACAGATCAGGTGAAGGAGAACAAGCTACAACTGTTCTCCATCTATTCGATGTCTTTAAAATGAAAGAGAGTGAAACTATTGATCAGCTGGATATGAGAATGACCAATCTGATCAATAGAGCCACTTTTCTTGGAAAGATTTACACTGAAAAAGAAATCAATAATAAAATCCTTAGATCTCTAACCAAGCGTTGGAGAGAAAAAAAGATATTTGATTAAAGCTACTAAGGATCTCTCTACTATGACTCATTACACTTTGTTTTCTCACTTGAAAGGTTATGAGTTTGATATTCAGGTGGAAGATGAGGAAGATGAGATGGAGTCAAGCACCTCATCTAAGACTGTGGCCTTTGTCAATAAAGAAGACAAAACAATAGCCGAGCCCAAAGGAGCCGATCTATCCTTGAAAGAACAGATGGCGTTGCTAACAAAAAGGTATGATTGTTTAAGATGAAATATCAAAGGCATAACAAGTTAAAATATACAGAGAAGGACAGATCCAGATCAAGATCCAAGAGAAAAGATGATGGTGAATTAACAGATGATGTTAAAAGAATAAATCAGCAAGAAGGTATAAATCTCTGTTAAGAAGAACCCTATCGAGTCCTACATCAGACCAGGGAGACACTTGTTACACCTGTGACAAACCGGGGCACTTGACTATGACTGTCCCCAACTGACTCCTAAAGAAAGAGAGGAGAAAAGGAAGAAGAGAGATAGGCGTTTTGCGGATGAGAGAGCTCTTCTTGCCGAGGAAAAGAATCAAAAAGATCATCATCATCATCATCATCATCATCATCATCATCATCTTCATCTAATTTTGGATCAGAAGATGAAGTGTGTCTAATAGCCAAAGAGGAATAATAAATCGAGGTTCCAAAACCTAGGAAATTTGTGAAGGCTTTGAAACATCAAAAGAGATCAAAATTGGACCTTGGAAACCACAGAGTCGGATAAAGATCGCATCTCCTAATACGAAAATTAAAAATCGGATGAGAAATCCTAATTTGACAAAGAGGATTCCAAGAACCAAAACTAAGAGGAATTCTTGTTATAGTTCTTTTGATGAGAGGAGCAGATGCTATCCCTTATTTCCAAAGTACAAGAAAGTCACCAAATCTCACTTCAATAAATTCTCATTTAAATGTGATACATTTGTGGATGATTTGGTAGACAACTTCAATCTGATTTGTTATTGAATAATGAGATGTTTGTTTGGATACCCAAAGTGATTGTTGACCTCAAAGGACCCAAGATCACTAGGGTACCTCATACCTAATCTGTCTTGCAGGAATCCCAGGACTATCATTAAAAGAGGAGATTCTAACTTCCATCTGGTACATACACGGCACATGACTTGTGAGAAGAAGCTATTATCAAATTTTCAGAATATTGATGGTCCTAGAGTTTTATTTGTAGATAATAATTGTGGACAGACTAAGGGAGTTGGTATATTAATTATAGGGGATGTCTAGGTATCTCGAGGTTTATTTTGTAGAAGGTTTGAAGCATAACTTGTTATTTGTTTCCCAACTCGTGTGATAAAGGTTTTCATGTTAGATTTTCTAAAGATAAGTGTGATATCTTAGATAGTTCCTCGAGACAAGGTACTCTTAATCGGCTTGAGACATGGTAATATCTAATAGTTGCCCCAAAGATACATGTCTTGTAGCTAAAGATGGAGATGATCTCGGTTGGCTATGGCATAAAAGGCTTAGTCATCTAAATTTCAAAACCCTTAGCAAAATAGCTAAGAGGAATCCTGTCAAAGGACTACCCGAGAAGCTTTGTTCAACTGATCCGAAATGTGATGCTTGTTAAAAAGGTAAGCAGGCCCAGGGAACTCTTTTAAAAGTATTAACACATCCTCATCAGTAAAGAGTTTTACAACTCCTTCATCTTGATTTGTTTGGACTGTTTCACCACTCGGCTTTAGTGGAAGGAAGTATACCCTTGTAGTTGTTGATGATTTTTCAAGATATACCTGGGTAATATTTCTTTTCAAAAAGAATGAGTATCTAAACAAGGTCTCTCGTCTGCCTTGAGACAAATTCAAAATGAGAAGGGTGTTAATATTATTAAAATTAGGAGTGACAAGGGAACCGAATTCTTGAATTCTTGTTTATCTAACTATCTGAATGAGAATGGTATAGTTCATGAGACTTCTTCAGCTAGAACACCACAACGAGAATGGAGTAGTGGAGAGAAGAAATAGGACACTCAAAGAAGCAGCCGAAGCATATTAGTTGAGTATGGAACACCTCATAGGTTCTGGCCGAGGCTATCAACACAGCATGTTACACGGTAATGATGCTTACCACCAAGAACAAGAGTAAGACACCTTATGAGCTTTGGAAAGGTATGGTTCCAAGAATCTCATATTTTCATGCTTTTGGGTGTAAATGTTTCATCCATAACAATGGGATGTCTAAGCTGAGGACATTTGATGCCAAGGCGGTGATGGAATATTCTTGGGATATTCCAACACTTCCAAGGCTTTCGAGTCTTCAATAAGACAACTCTTTGTGTGAAAGAAACTCCACATGTGGTATTTGATGAATTGCATACTTTTAGGACAAAGTGAATCAAATTACCAATGATCTAGATAAAATTGAACTAAATAAAACTAAACAGAGGACATCTTATCTGCCTAGTTTTGATTCGATTCAGATGGTGAAGAATCCCCATCCGAGAATCAAAAGGCAACTCCTCTTCAGGTTCCATCCGAGGAGACTCCTATGACATCATCTCGATCGGCTAGGGTCAATAGATGAAGGGGGAACGTCTCGCACAGGGAAGAATCGGTTGAGTTACCTACCGAGTCTGCAGATGACGGTACTTCAACTCAAATAGGCAAAAGGATGAGGAGTTATCATCCAGCTGATCAGATCATTGGGGATCCATCTAGTAGTGTTCAACTGCTATGTTTCACTCCTTGAACCTACGTCTATTGAGGAGGCTCTATCTCGACCCAAGTGGGTCATGACCATGCGGGAAGAAGCTGCATCAGTTTGAAAGAAAAATGTTTGGGAACTGGTGGATAGACCCTTACATAGAAAGATTATAGGCACCAAATTGGTGTTTAAAAATAAAACTAATGAAAACAACGTTATTGTTCGTAATAAGGCGGCTGGTAGAACAGGGGATATTCTGATCGAGGGGATAGACTATGTTGAAACCTATGCTCCAGCTTGCGATTAGAACCAATAAGGCTGTTTTTAGCATTTGCACGCCTATAAATGTTTCAAGGTCTTTCGATGGATGTCAAGTCTGCCTTTACGAATGATGTGTTACTTGAAGAGGTCTATGTAGAACAACCCCGTGGGTTTAGGACCAGATAATAAGGTCTATAAGCTCCACAAGGCACTATATGGGCTAAAGCAAGCATCCAGAGCTTAGTATGATACCTGTCTGAATTCTTGATATCAAGTGATTTCTCAAAAGGTAAGATAGATAGAACTTTGTTTAGAAAAGAAATAGATGGTAACATCTTTCTGGTTCAAATTTATGTAGATGATATCATATTTGGTTCACCTAATCTGACTTTATGTGAAGAATTCAGTGTTCTCATGAAAAACAGGTTTGAAATGTCTATGATGGGGGAATTAACATACTTTCTAAGCTTGCAAATTAAACAAACAAGTAAGGGTACTTTTATACATCATACTAAGTATGCGAAGGACCTTATAGATAAATTTGGGATGACTACTAGTAGGGAAGATAAAATACCTATGGCAACTAACTTCTCTATGGATTCGGATGAGAAGGGGAGACCCACGGATGCAACGGAGTATCGTGGATTGATTGGATCCTGTTATATCTCACTGTAAGTAGGCCGGACATAGCCTTTGCAGTTGGGGTATGTGCAAGATTCCAATCAAATTCCAAGAAAACTCATCGGGGACAGCTAAGAAAATCCTTAAATATCTTAAATGAACTTTGCGGGTTAGGTTGTGGTACCCGTCGATGACAACTTCGAGCTTTCGAGGTTATTCGGGCTCAGATTTTGGAGGTGTAAAATTGATAGCAAGTCCATACGGAACTCGTCAATTTTTAGGCAACAAGTTAATTTCTTGGTTATCTAAGAAACAAACATCTCGTTGCAACCTCCACGATCAAGTGAATACATGACATTGGCGATTGTTGCTCTCACTTCTCTAGATTAGTCGGCAGCTTAGGGATTATAAAATTCTCACATCATCTGTGCCTATTTACTGTAATGATAATAGTGCAATAGCCATGACATACAACCCAGTCTTGCATTCTAGGTGTAAGCATATAGACATAAGACACCATTTCATCGAGAGATCATGTTGAGAAGAATGACATTAGGATAGAAAAGATAGCAAGCGAGTCTCAAAGAGCAGATATACTTACAAAACCCTTAGTTGAGTCTAGATTTAGGGAATTGTGCTTAAAATTAGGATTACTTGATGCATCCTTAGCTGATTTATAATTTATATTGCATGTATCTGTACTTTTTTCTTTCTTTTCTTTCTTTTCTTTCTTTAAATCTTGTCTAGAAAGAATTGTCGGAGCTTGATATGTGTCAAAGGGCAATCACGAGCTAAGGGTCATGAAAGAACCGTCGAATTTAAGGGCAATCACAGAGCTTAAGGCTTGATATGTCTATAATTTCAGAATTGTCACGCTTGATATGTGAAAGAAGCGCCTTCCTAATAAAGTTAACCTTTTTCGCAAAAAGATTGTCCCGAGATAAGCTATGTGTTATGTGCTCTCAACAACTTGAAGATAATTGGCACATCTTTGTTGATTCTGACTTTGCTAAAGACTATTGGAGGGCTGCCGGTTTTGGGATAAGGTAAGCGATGAATTGTTAAGGGTTGATAATTTTTACGATTTACTTTTTCATTTTACAGACCCGTCTTTGGGGGATGGAGCAGCTGATTCGGCATGATAGTGTGGCAAATTTGGAAGGAGCGCAACTCTCTTTTCTCGGAATGGCAATCGCAAATCTACCCGGGAGGTTGTTCACGCGGCGGAGGCCTTACTCTTTGAATGGCAACAACTTCATAAATCTGTTTATTGCCCTTTGGCTAGTCGCCCCGGTCTGTTAACAATGGCTTGGCTCGGCATAGCCCTTCAGGGAGCTGCGAAATGCAATGTAGATGCGGCCTTTTCGAGAGACACGACTCAAGTCGGTCTAGGCATGGTAATAAGAAGTGAAGGTGGGGCCTTTATAGAAGCTCGTTCCATTGTCCTTTCGGCCTCACGGTACAACCTTTACAAATTACAACTTGAACTTCAGCTCTTCAACAATCTAATCAACTCTACGAAATCTAACTTTAAGAATAAGATACATTTTTGAAGATATGAAGTGAAGTGTTCTATAAACACTTAGAAAATATTTGAAATCTCTTTTGAAAAAAATTCTCCGTGAAAACAATAGTGAATAGTGTGAAAAATCAAACTTGCATAAGTGTATTAAAGAATAAAATCTAGTCCTATTTATAAGTCTGAAAAGACAATTAGTTTGTTAGTTAGTTCTAACAAACTTGAAGCTGCTTAACAAACTTAATCTTGGAAAGCTGCTCTTGACCTCGGTGATTCTTCGTACTCGTCTGCGGTGACTTGGTGAAAACTTCGCCTTTCTTATTCTACTCCTCGTCTCGAGCTCTTCATGTTTGTCTCCTGCAGATGACTAGGTTCGAGCTTATCTTTAGATGACTAGCATGCTATCGGACCTCGGTGACTAGGTCGATGCTTGACCGTCGATCGGCTTATCTTATAAACTTATTCTCTTTGTTCTTGAGGTTGGCTGATCGATGCATTTGCTTCTCTTTTAACTCATCAAAACTTCTTGATTCAACAATTTCCCCCTTTTTGATGAAGTTAAAACCTATAATAAAGAAACATACTCACAACTGAAGTTAGTACTAGACTTAGTTAAATCAATAGAATAGGTAAATCAAGGCACTTATTCTGGTCACAACAGATTCATTTACGTTCAAATACTTTTGAAAAAGAATTAAGTAACTCTAGATTCTCTTTAGAAAAACTTAAAGAAAATGAGTTTTAAGTAACTCTAGATTCTCTTTAGAAAAACTTAAAGAAAATGAGTTTTAAGACTTAAAAAATTTTAAAATCTAAGATACAAGGTTCTCGAGATGATTTAAATTTTAAGGGAAAAAAATTAAGTTTTTCTTAAAACACATGAAAGCTTTTAAAGCGATAATTCATGAAGTTCACACAAATTCACATATATTCATTCACGAAATTTACTGATTTACAAAATAAGAGAACGATAGAAAATAAAGATAAGGAAAGAAGAAATCTGTTCTATCAGATTCCCCAACGGTCAGCCTCTGGAATGTTTAGCAGTGAAAATCCTTGCTCTAAGTCAGTTTTAGATCACTCTCATCTGTGAGCTCGGATTCCCTTTCTACTTTGGCCACGACTGTTTTGACCCATTCCGGATCAGGAGAACCGTCTTCTTTCGGCTTGGGGGTGACTGCTCATAGGGCTGGTGCGATCGGATCGCGATTGAACACGATATGTGCCTCATCGAGCAGCTTCTCATATAGATCGGCGTCCTCCTTCTCCATCCATTCATGCCCGGTGATGTCTCCGTTGGCTGCTCCAGGATGGTGATGCCTTCAAGATGTACCGGTATTACATCTATCGGCATCGAGGCTTGCTTCTTGTATTCGCTAGTGTATTTCCCTGATACCATCTTCGGAGGAGGCTGTAGTGCGATGGACGGGCGGAAGTCCGCTTCATTTGCAGCTTTGGATAACCACTTCCAAGTATCCTGTCCCACTTCACTCAGCCTTCCCTTTTCTTGACCTCTTCTTCTCTCTCTTTTCAAACATCTCCTTCTCAAGACTGATTCTTGATCTGCTCGGTGATAAGTTGGAGAAGTCCGGTTCCTTTCTCTTGCGCTCGGCTGATTCGGGGTTGATCATCTGCTCGGCTGATGGAGACTTCTCATTCTTCTGCTTTCCCTTTACCTTTGCCTTTGGGCTCCGGTTCCTCGAGACCCTTTCATGCGAGCCAACAGCTTCTCTGTCTTCTCTTCGTCCTCCTTCCTTCTCTTCTCCTCATCCTCTCGGATGGCCTCTTCAATCTGGGTTACCCTCGGTTGCAAGGCAGCCAATTCATCTTATTTGATTTTGATTTCCGCCTTGGCTGCCTCCAACTCAGTGTATGCGCCTTTGTATCGAGCTTGTTAGTTAATGACATGACACGGTGTGAGGGTTTCCGTTACGCTTTCAGCTCCTTCCCCCTTTTTAACTTCATCTTTGATAGCTTTGAAGTGGGCCTCTATTGCCGCACAACATTTTACGAAATCGTTACGATCGAGATGTGAGTGTTGAGACCACGATTTCATTGTCGCAGCTATTTTCTCTTTTAGTGCCTTGACTTCCTCCTCAAGCGCACTCGGTAGAGAACCAACGGCGGTCTTGAGATTGGCTGATAAATTTACGGTCATGTTGACCTCGGCAATCTGCATGTTGGCGAGCATGGTATCTGTGTTGCTCGAATCACCTTCCGTGTTTTCTTCTCCATCATCCTGCACGAACATGGGATATGATCTTGCTTTGTGGAGTTTTTCAAATGCGAGAGGAGATGGCAAGAATTTGTCGGCCTCTTCCTCCGATTCGGATGAGGAAGTGGTGGTGGGAGAAGTTGGAGGGGAGCTCATGTGAATATCCCCAAAGATGTTTGAGGTATCCACATGAGGAGGTTCAGGGGGGTGGATGAGGTGGGGGTGTCGATGGTGGAGGTGAGATTTACAGTGCGGGTGATGATGGTAAAGGTGGGATTTGTGAAGTGGTAGGTGGGGGAGATGAGATTGTTTGGGGTAGAATGAGTTGGGCTTGAGAAGTTGTGAGTAAGGTGGTGGAGATATGGATATGGGGGTTGGGGCGAATCTTGGTCCAGAGAGGAAGGATAGTATGTGAGATGGGGATGGTGGAGGAGATGAGGTTTGGGTTTGGGGGAGGGAAGATGAGGTTGGAATTTGGACTATTTCGGGAGTAGGTCAGTTTGAGAGGCTCGAGGTGCCGGCACAGGACACCTCTTCATTTCCGGTGTGGGTTGGAGAGGGGAGGGGGAGAAGTGTACTGTTCACGGATGGGGAGGGTCCCTTCGAGCTGATTTCTTGGACCTCCTCCACTGGACCACCTGAGCTGCAATTTGCAGCGTGGTCACTTCCTCGAAAGAAGAGTCGGTGATCCGCGAGATGATCCACCCAACTACGAGGTTTTCACCAACCTCCGCCTCTTTGGTGCCTTCTCCTTGACTTCATCGGGCTGAACGACCTCAGGTGAGCTCATTGCGGGCGGCTCTGCCTCCACATCTTCTTCCTCTTCCTCCTCGGCTTCTTCTTCACTGGAGCACGAGCTCCTACCTCGGCTCCACCGTCATCGAATCGGTGGAGCCCCGAGTGGTTCATCCTTGGTCGAATCCCCTTACGCCGTGTAAGCTCGGACCCGTCGACCAATTGATCTCGGTGACAGCAAGTCCTCCATGATCCACAGTCACTTTGTTAAAAAGCGGTGATCGACTTCGCATGCCATTTCCCATTAACAACCTCCAGGATGCTTCCTTTCCGTCTCTAGCTTATCCAAGAATGCACGGCCCGGTTGGCTTGTACTCCATCCGTAATTGTTCGAATAACGCAGCAGTGCGGGTCCGGTCACCCCATCGTGAGAGCTCTGTTCTCCAAGTATCACCTTCTTCGTGATAATGGTCATCGAAGGCGATATCTCCGGCGAAGCATCTTCTTCTTTAGCTCCGATCGCGGTCCTTCATAGAATTCTGGGCAATCATCTCAAATGATTCTACCCAGTCATCGATTTATATTTTAGAGGGTTCACACCTTCACCGTGAGTGTTGAAGATTCGAGCCACCTCCATGGGAGAAGCTTGATCGAGGACCTCTCCATATACCCGGTTCGGAAAACACCATCATCGTATGTCCCATTGACATAGAACTCTATCCCTCGCATATCCGGTGTCTTATTGGAAGGGGATTTCTTGGAACAAAGGTCCTCAATCCAGCCCTCTCCAATAAGGACAAGACTTCCCTGGATTCTCCATCGGTGGTGGTGTCGAAGTCGACGTACATCTCAGACTTCACCTTCTTATTGTAGGTTTCATTATGCACATCCACCATTTGTTCTTTATTCACGAATATTCCTCTTGAAGAAGTGCTCATATATTGATTGAGGAAGGATTTGAGAAAATTTGCAGAGTGTTTGGGATTTTCTCGAAAGTGAAAAGAGTGTTTTTGGAGAAGAAGAGCGTATTTATAGGGGAATAGATTGGAAAGAGAAACCGCCAATTTATCAGTTTAAATTAATCTGAGCCATTTATTCAAAAAGATTTTTACCGATTAAAAACCAACGGTTAAAAATAAAAAATAACGATTAGGATTCAGCGCGTGAATGGTAATCACCTTTCGAATGCGTAAATAGTTACTTTATAGATTGTTGATTTGACAGATGTAGGTTACTTTTTACAGAGAAGTAATGATACGACGTCGGCCCAAGTGGTATCTTACTTCGGTGAGGGTTTACTAAGCAGATGAGTTTGAGAAGCAGATTAGTTTAAAAAGCAGATGGGTTTGGAAAGTCATCGATAAAGTAACTGTCTGATTTAAAAACGACTTAGTTTAATTTTGAAAATATTTTATTTTATTTTATTTTATTTTTTTATTAAGAAAAACAGACTCAGACTTATTATTATTATTATTATTATTTTCTAAACTTTTGGGTTTCTCACCAATTTAATCAAAAGGATTTTAAGAAGTTTATTTTTGAAAGCAAGGTGCTTGAATAAAAACTTTTGAGGTAAAGAAGATGAGGTGAAACAATCGATCTTGTGACCTATTCCTGCAAAGACAAAGACTTAAAGAAAACCATTAGTAGCTTAAGGTAGATCGGATAGAGTTCAAATAGTCATCTGTTTCTCAAGAAACTCGGTGACTATTGTATCCTCATCTGATTTACCAAATGTCGAAAAGAAGTTATCCAAGTCGGATATGAGTCAATATGACAATGCCTTGATTCTTGATTCCTAAGACGAGATCAATGATATCAGCTACTGATTGTCCTTTGACACAAACCTAGTCTCGATAAGTCTTTCTAGACATAGATGGAGCAAGAAATAGAAATAGAACACTAGAATGCAATCGGATTAGTTAAAAATGAGTCATAGATGCATCAAGTAATCCTAATTCTAAACACAGCTCCTTAAATCTATTTTCAGCTAGAGGTTTAGTGAGTAAGTCTGCTCTTTGTAATTCGGTGGCAATCTTTTCAATTCTAATATCATTTTTCTCAACATGATCTCGATAAAATGATGTCCGATATCTATATGTTTGCATCTAGAATGTAACACGAGGGTTATATGTCATAGCAATTGCACTATTACTATCACGAGAAAATAGGAGCAGATGAGGTGAAAATATTATAATCCCTTAATTGCTGACTTATCCAAAGAAGTTGAGAGCAACAACTTCCCGCCATGTATTGACCTCGGTTGTGGAGGTAGCAACAGATGTCTGTTTCTTAGATAACCAAGAAATCAGCTTGTTTCCTAAGAACTGACAAGTTCAGAGGTGGACTTCTGTCAATCTTACAACCTCCAAAGTCTCGAGTCTGAATAACCCGAAAGCTCGAAGTTGTCATCACCGGGTACCACAACCCTACTTGCAAAGTCCCTTTGAGATATTTAAGGATTTTCTTAGCGATTCAGATGAGTTTTCTTGGGATTTGACTGAAATCTTGCACATACCCCAACTGCAAAGGCTATGTCCGGCCTACTAGCGGTGAGATATAGAAGGGATCCAATCAATCCACGATACTCCGTTGCATCCGTGGTTATCCCCGCTCATACGAATCCATAGAGAAATTAGTTGCCATAGGTATTTAACTTCTCTACTAGAAGTCATCCCAAATTTCTCAATTAGATCCTTAGCATACTTAGTCGATGTATAAATATGCCCTTACTGCCTCTGCTTAATCTGCAATCCTAGGAAATATGTTAATTCACCCATCATTGACATTTTAAACCTGTTTTTCATAAGAACACTAAACTCTTCACATAAAGTCGATTAGGTGAACCAAAAATGATATCATCTACATAAATTTGAACAAGTAAAATGTTGTCATCTACTTCTTTTCTAAACAAAGTTCTATCAATCTTGCCTTTTGAAAAACCACTAGATATCAAGAAATCAGATAAGGTATCATACCAAGCTCGAGTGCTTGTTTTAGTCCATATAGAGCCTTATTTAGTTTATAGACTTTGTTACTTGTCTTAAAACCTCGGAGGCTGTTCTACATAGACTTCTTCAAGTAACACACCATTTAGGAAGGCAGACTTGACATCCATCTAAAAGACTTTGAAAGATTTATAAGCGGCAAATGCCAATAACAATCTTATTGCTTCTAATCGGCAAGCTGGAGCATAGGTTTCATCATAATCTATCCCTTGATTGTGAATAACCTTGAGCTACCAACCTTGCCTTATTTCGAACAATAACATTGTTCTCATCTGATTTATTTTTGAACACCCATTTGGTGCCTATAATCTTTCTATGTAAGGGTCTTTCCACTAATTCCCAAACATTTTGCCTTTCAAATTGATGCAGTTCTTCCCGCATGGCTGTTATCGATTTGGATCTGATAGAGCTTCCTCAATAGACTTAGGCTCAAGGAGTGAAACATAACGGTGAAAAGACTTTCGAGTTCGACATCATTCGTGTCTCGAACACTAGTAGATGGATCTCCAATAATCCGATAAGTTGGATGATAACTCCTCATCCTTTTGCCTATTTGAGGAGAAGGATCTTCATCTTGAGTCTCGGTAGGCAACTCTTACGACTCAACCTCGGTGACGTTCCCCCTTCACCGGTGACCTTCTCCGATGGGCTGATGTCAAAGGTGTCTCGATGCGAAGGAGTCTCGATCGAAGTTATCTTACGATTATCAGATGGGGATTCTTCTTCATCGATTGAATCAAGACTAGGTAGATAGACAGGTTCTATGTTTAGTCTTGGGCCGGTTCAATTTTATCTAGACTTTCAAAAATTTGATTCACTTTATACGAGCAGGAATACAACTCATCAAAAACAACATGAGGGGTTTCCTCCACACAAAGGGTTGTCTTGTTAAAAACTCTAAATGCCTTGGAAGTATTAGAATATCCCAAGAATATTCCATCACCGCTTTAGCATCAAAAGTTCATAACTTAGATTTTCCATTGTTATGGTGAAACACTTACAACCAAAAGCTTTGAAATATGAGATCCTTGGAATCTTACCATTCCAAATCTCATATGGAGTCTTACCCTTGTCTTTGATAACTAAGCATCTGTCTAGGTGTAGCAAGTGTGTTGATGGCTTCACCAAAACTCGTGAGGGTATTGTACTCGGCTAGCATGCTCCCGGCTGCTTCCTTCAAAGTTCTATTCCTTCTTTCAACCACTCCATTTTGTTGAGGAGTTCTTGTTGAAGATGTTTCATGTTCTATACCATTCTTAGCAAAATAGTCGGATAAACAAGAATTTAAAAATTCGGTGCCCTTATCACTTCTTATCTTAATGATACTAACACCTTTCTCATTTTGAATTTGTCTGCAACAGATCAGGAATCTTGTTAATTGTCTCATTCTTTTTGAAAAGAAATAAAACTCAAGTATATCTAGAAAAGTCATCAACAATAACAAGAGTGTACTTCCTTCCACTTTGAAACTAAGTGGAGTGACTAGTCCAAACAGATCAAGATGAAGAAGTTGAAGAACTCTTTCGAGATGAAGAGATGTTAATACTTTTAAAAGAGTGTCAAATTTGTTTACCCTTTTGACAAGCATCACATTTGATTAGTAGAACACAGTTTCTCGGGTAGTCCTTTAACAAGATTCTTTTTAACTAGCTTACTAAGAGTTTTGAAATTCAGATGACTAAGCCTTTTTATGCCATAGCCACCGAGGTCTTCTCCACCCTTAGCAATCGAGACGAGGTATCTTTGGGGCAACTATTAAAATTATCCACATAGACGTTACCATGTCTCAAGCCGATAGAAGTACCTTGTCTCGAGGAACTATCTAAGATATCACATTTATCTTTTGAGAATTTAATAAGAAAGCCTTTGTCACAAAGTTAAGAAACAGAGATAGCAGATTATGTTTCAAACCTTCAACAAAATATACCTCGAGATACCCGAATGTCTTTAATAATCAGTACCTACACCTTTAGTCGACCACAATTATTATCTCCAAATAAGACTCTTGGACCATCAATGCTTTGGAAGTTTGATAATAGCTTCTTATCACATGTCATGTCTTTGTGAACAACCACTATCAATGTACCATATGGAGGCTAAGATCTCTTCCTTGAGTGATAACCCCTGTGAATCTGTGAAATGAGTTAGTTTTGAGGTACCCTAGTGATCTTGGGTCCTTTTGGGTCAAGAATCACTTTAGGTATCCAGACAAACATTTCATTCTTTAATAATAAATCAGATTTTAGTTGACTACCAAATCTGTCCACATAAGTATTGGGTTTAAAAGATAGTTTATTGTATTCGGATTGGGTAATCTTCTTGAACTTAGGAAATGAGGAAGCATCTGCTCCTCCCATCAAAAGGATTGTAATAAGAATTTCTTCCAATCTTGGTTCTTGAAACTCTCTTAGTCGATAGGGAGTCCTCGGTGAACCTTAGTTTTGTGACCGGGAGATGCAATCCTTATCTCGACTGAGGTTTCCAAGGACCAATTTGAACCTTTTTGGTGGTTCAGATGCCTTCACAAACTTCCTTGGTTTCGATTGTGCGATTTCTTATCAAAACCATGTCCTTTCTTATCATGGGGCTTTTGTGAAATACTAAAAATATGATCTATAATCGATTGTGAATTATTAAGTCGGCTCATTTTGAATACTAGATTCTCATTAGCCTTCTTAATTGATTCATTTTCAATACGAGACCATTTCAAATTTATCCTTTAAAAATGTCAGTTCATTCTCTAGTCTTTCAGACAGAGACCCGTTGATGTACTTGCCTCGGCTGGGTTGTACATTCCCCCTTGAATGTATCTTCAGACTTAGGATAGTTTACAACTTGTTTACCTTTAACTAGGGATTGAATCGATCTTTTAAAGTTAAATTTTCAGTCTCTAATTGTTTATAAGCAATCGAGAGACATTTTTAGATCTTTCAAAAGTCCTTTGATAATGTCTTGGTCATTATGCAAAGCTTGATTCTATATGAATCATTATCAGGATGAAGAGTAATAACAATCTACCTCTTTAACCATAAGACAAATTTCATTGTGCGAACCAAAATCAGACGAGGATGATGATGATGATGATTTCTTTGGCTCCTTTTCTTGACTAACAAAGCTCTTTGATCTGCAAATCTCCTTTCTCTCTTCTTCCTCTTTTCTTCCCTTTCTTTAGGAGTCGATTTGAGGACAGTCATAGCTGAAATGTCTCGGCTTGTTGCATGTATAGCAAGTGTCACTCCTGTCTCGATCTCGGGACTGGAAGGATTTCTTGACAGGTGATCTCGTATCTTCTTGTCTCGGCTCTTATTTTTGTCATCATCGAAGATTCATCCACCTTCCTATCTCGATCTGGATCTTTGTCTATCCTTACCTGCAAATCTCAATTTATTTATCTTATACTTCATTCTCAATTTATCATACCTTTTAGTTAGTAAAGCCATCTGCTCTTTTAAGGATAGGTCAGCTCCCACGACTACTGTTGTCATCTTGTCTTCTCTGTGACAAAGGCAACAGACTTGGATGAGGTGCTTGAATCCATCTCATCTTCTTCATCTTCTATCCGAATATCGTACTCTAAAGCTTTAAGATGAGAAAATAAGGTATGATGAGTAATAGAGGATAAATCTTGAGTTGCTTTAAGGATATTAGATTTTTCCCTCCATCTCTTGGTTAATGATCTCGTAGAATCTTGTTATTAATCTCTTTCTCTGAATAATTCTTTCCAAGGTCACCTGCTTTGTTGAGAAGATTGGTCAACCTTACATCTAACCGATCCATGTGCTAATTTTCTTTCATTTTGAATGTTTCAAATGCATGCAAGACTCGATCGACTTGTTTTCTTTGACTTGTTCAGATCCTTCACAAACATTGGCTAGAGTTTGCCACATCTCTTTGGCGCTTTGCATCTCTTAACTTTTTCTATCCAATCCTTACTTAGAGTCTCAATGATTTCAGTTCGAGCTACTTGGTCAAGATTGTGGACCTTTCTTTCATCATTTGTCAATTCGTAACTCTTCTTTTCTTATGCAGTTACGGATTGGTGACTTCGACTCGATCTTTAGTGCCTCCATGATAAAACTTTATAGGACCTTCTTCAAGAACCTCTTCCATCCTATCATGAATGACCTTTAGATGATTCTCCATCCTAAATTTCCGGTAATCATAATCTTCAATAGAGAATTCAGGAAGATTCCTAGACTTTTGTTTTTCCCTGATGACATGATGAAACAAAGAACAAAATACTCCACAAACTAATTAGTAACACTATTAGTAAAATGAAGACAATGAAGAAAATCAAGATAATTTCAGAATCTTGTTCAAGACCTAAAATCAATATCGTAATGACTTAACACCTGCTCCGATACCACTTGTTGGTCCCGGAAAGTCGAGTTGATTAAAACTTTGAGTTAGCTTCCTAGAACAAAATCTAGAAAGGGGGTTTGAATAGATTTTGTAGATTTTTCAAATCTTTCCAAGATCAATTCAAAGCATCGATTAAACACACGGAATATGACGAGAACTCAACTTTTAACAAGATCAAAAGCAAAGGCCGATATTGATTTTAGTTAAGATTGAACTTTAATCTTGAATTAACAATATTGTAATTTGAACGAAATTAAAGAAAGCAAGAAATAACACCAGGATTTATAGTGGTTCGGATTATGAATAATCCTACATCCACTCTCTTTCTTCAAACTTTGAAGAAAGGTCTTCACTAGCTACTTACTTACTCACCGTACAACCTTTACAAATTACAACTTGAACTTGACTCTTCAACAATCTAATCAACTCTCTGAAATCTAACTCTAAGAATAAGATCTGTTTTTGAAGATATGAAGTGAAGTGTTCTATAAACACTTAGAAAATATTTGAAATCTCTTTTGAAAAAATTCTCTGTGAAAACAATAGTGAATAGTGTGAAAAATCAAACTTGCATAAGTGTATTGAAGAATAAAATCTAGTCCTATTTATAAGTCTGAAAAGACAGTTAGTTTGTTAGTTAGTTCTAACAAACTTGAAACTCGCTTAACAAACTTAATCTTGGAAAGCGCTCTTGACCTCGGTGATTCTTCCTACTCGTCTGCAGTTGACTTGGTGAAAACTTCGTCTTTCTTATTCTACTCGGCTTATCTTGACCTCGTCTCGAGCTCTTCATGTTTGTCTCCTACAGATGACTAGGTTCGAGCTTGTCTTCGATGACTAGCATGCTATCGACCTCAACCGACTAGGTCGATGCTTGACCCCGTCTCGATCGGCCTTATCTTATAAACTTATTCTCTGCTGTTCTTCAGGTTGGCTAATCGATGCCGCTTCTCTTGTAACTCATCAAAACTTCTTGATTCAACAATTAGTCATATTGACCTTATCCGACTTGACAATTTCTTTTACGACATCAAGTAAATCAGACAAGGACACAATAGCCACTCTTTAAAACAGATGACTAAGTGCATCCTATCCGACTTACTTTGGCTACTAATGGTTTCTTAAGTTTGTGTATCTGCGGAACTCGGTCATGAATTAACATTGTTAGATCGGCATAAAACCTTCTAATCTCTTCATTTGTTCAAAACCCTTGGTTTTCTTCAAAATTTGTTTTCAAAAATATTCTCACAGCTCATCTATTCAAAACTTTTCGGATGAGTTGTGTCTTTGAAGACCCAAATTGAGTTTAAAATTCTTATATAGTAGTTATATTTGGATATAAAACTTGGTTTATTTAAAATAATGGCATAAAATTAACCCTTCTCTTAAAAACTCTTTTCAAACAATCAGACTCGAAGAAAATTTTCAAAATCTAAGACAAGGTCATTTTTGACCAAGTCATTCAAAACCCAGTTTGAAATAGGAAACCTTTATTTATACTTACTATCTCTCGCATAAAGTAACCCTATTAGCCGTCTAATCCGTAGGCTAGGCGGTTACTTTTACAATTTCAAGGCGAGTTAAGGCCACGCACCGGATGTGAAGCGACTATTCCGTATATCCATTGATATACTCCACGCGCCATAGCTTGATCTACGGTAAAAAACAATTACGATATTGCCACGTATCAACTTCTTCGCTTTTTCCCTCTCTCTCTTCCTTATTTAAAAACTTACCCCTTCGCTTTTTCAAATTCACTTTCACAAATTCCCTTACTCAATTTATCGCAAATTTATGGCTTCCTCTTCTAAAACTACAACAATCCATAAACCCACTTACATAACAACCACGAGTCCAAGTTCAAGATGAACGACGAAATCTTAAAAACAAACCGAAAGCGGAGATGTATGTTGATTTTGAGGCAACAAAAGATAGAGAACCGTGAGGTCCTCCACCATTCTTGGAAAGATCTCGATTAAGAGGTTTTGTTCGATGAAGTCGTCTCGGAACAAGACTCTAGATTTCTGGGGGCAGAATTTTTAGCGAATATGGCCGATACCCCTGATGGATTCGATACGAAGGTGGATGGAACTATTCTGTCCTATTCCAGAGAAACAATCGCTCGAATTCTTGATACTTCGATGAAGGAGTAAATTCATCAACATATAAAAAAGATATGTGGGAGGAATCATTTAATCTAGTATCGAGGATAACTTATAGGGGAACTCGGAGGGAGTTGAAGAAGAACACATTAATGAGGAAATACAGGCTTCTTATGACAATAGTGACGAAATTAGTGTTGGGTGACCAAAGTTCACACGATGGATTGTCGAAGCCCAGACTTTCTTTGTATGAGGGCAATCATCAATGGAGTTCAGTGAAGCTGGATGGATCTTCCGATTAGAAGACTGAATGAAGAGAAGAGGAGATTGACTTTCAATCCGATGGTGGGAATAGACTTCAACCACCACATTTAGTTTATTCAACAAGATTATTGTCTTGATTGAAGGCCTAAATGGATTGGTATTTGGAGGGTTGTAGCGAAAAAAATTCTCAAGGCAAAGGGAATTTTGACAAAGAATGAGAAGATTGGGGGTTGCAGATTCAGACGATGATTACGATGAGGCGAGGAATCGGAGGGCTGCTGCGGTGAGGAGGAAGTTGTTGCTCCTGCAATCGAGGAGGTGGCTGCTATCCCTATAAGCGAGTAGGTGGTGGCTCGCTCCTTGGCCCGAGGAGACGGGTCCTGAAGAAGCTATTGTGGTTGAAAGACGGCTTGAGAGAAGGACTCGTAAGAGGCTAGTGAAAGCTTCCGAGAGGAAGTCGGAGAAGGTTCTTTGGCTGCTCCACCAAGCCTGGCCGAGAAGAGGTACAAACCACGGAGGTGGCAGCAGCAGCTCGGCAGAAGCCGAGGCACTGGAGGAGCCGAGCTCGAAAGAACTCAAACCGCGAGAGAAGGTAATCTCCTTCGGAACCTCCTCCAGCTTATCTTCCTCTGAATCTACCACCTCCCTCGTATGCCCACCCCGGCAATGAAGAGGTGTGCCCGGCATGCACCTCGGAGCCTCTAGAATAGCCACGGTTGCCCAAAAAGTCCAAACCCCACGAAACAGTCCCAACTCTCTACCCAACCTAAAATTGTTCCAACCTCCACCCCAACCCCACCGACCAAACCACGTCTACCACCCTCCCAACAGATCAGCCCACAACTTCACCCACTCACCAACTTCCATCCCGATCTACTCAAACCTCATCTCCCATTCCTATCCCTCAAACCCAAACTACCCTCCCCCACAAACCGAACCAACCTCTCTCCCTCAAGTCCAAACTACACCCCTCCCTACTCTATCTTACTCTACTCCCAACCATCCAAACTCACTCTCATTCCCCTCCACCTACTCAAGAAAATCTTTCCTCCTCTTCGTCCTGAATCCTCCTCCGAGGATGAAGACAGCGACCTCACCTGCGATCGCCATTTGTTCGATCTTTAGCAAGATGGAGAAGAAGATGAAATCTGCCTTCAAGAGGAAAATGAAGAGGGCGAAGAAGATGGTGGAAGCGATCATGGAGACCATGATCGCGGTATGAGAGAAGTCAATGTAACACTTACTGAAAAAATCACTCCTCGACTAACTCTATCTTGGCCGAGAAGGTAAAGGCTCTGGAAAAGGAGGTGAAGGGTTTGAAAGACGAGGTGAAAGGATACAATCAGATGGTAGTGAACGAAATGGCACTGGACCGAGTCGACTTTCGAGTCAAATGCAACGATCTAAATACTAAGGTGACAGACTTAGCCGGTGAAGTTAAAAAGGGAAAAAAGGAAGAGCAAGAAAGAAGACAAGCCCTCGCAAGCGTGGCCGAGGAGAAAAGGAGATATTTGGGCATGAAGGCCAACGGTTGACTTTGGAAGAAGCCAAGGAGGACGGCAGACTCAAGTCGATGAGTTGGCTACTCTCCAGTGAGGGTGAGTCAACTAGCGAAGCCCTCAAGGAGGACGAGGAGAAGAAGAGGAAGGAGGAGGAAGAAAGGTCGGAAAGACTCTTGGCCAGGCTAAAGGAAGCCGAGCGAGGCAAAGGCCAAGAGCAAAGGCAAAAGGTAGCGGTGATGAGCCCAAATCGGTGACATCTCAATCGAGCTGCTACCAAAGGAAAAGGAAAACGAGAAGCCGACTACTCTAATCTTTCCGAAGAAGCAGATCAAGAGGATCAGATGAGAGAAAGAATACTTCGTAAAGAAAGAGAAGAGAAGGCGAGAAGAAGGAGAAAGGCACCAACGTCACACGGAGCAGCACTAAATGAAAATGGCTGGTGAAAGACCAAGGTGATGGAAACTTCAGGCCCTATCACACCACGTCTGCCCCTCCAAAGATGGCTTGCGGAAAATATGAAAAGGAATATAGAGATAAGAACACGGACGCCATTTGGATGTACTTTTGGTACATTCTCAAGGCCCCAGGAACTACTCGGCAAGATCCGGACCTCGCGACACCGGTGTATTGAAAAGGTAGATGCGGACCTCTATCATCGGCTGCTTGAAGAAGTTGATATCGAGTTCAACATCAATCTCATCGCCCGACCCTCGAGTACGCGGTCCCTGCCAAGAAAGCTGATGGAACCGTGGACCTAGACTGGGTCAAAGGCATTTTTAAAGGGCGGAGGCTGAGTCTGGATTAGCTCGGGAGGAGGACCTCAAGCGGCTTCGGAGGAGGGTGTTTAAGCGGGCTGATGGTGCCTGATGAAGACCGGTGGGGTGTTTAGATAAGATTGAGCTTTCTTTTCCTATTTTTGTATCTTATACGCACCAACTTGTAAATATGTAAACATCTGTGAATATATTTGAACTTATCCGAATTATCTTGTCTTGTGTTTTAAGTTTTCTTTACTTCTTTCTAAGAAAACTTAAAATTTTTCTAAGTATTAATCATCCGAGGAAACTTCTATCTCAAATTAAAAATTTCCTTAAAATTTTTCTAATTTCTAAGACTTAAAATTTTTCTAAGTGCTAATAATCTGATAGTCTTTAAGACTTAAACTTTTCTTAAAAATTTTCTTTCTAAAATTTTTCTAAGTATGGATTAAGTGATCTTATGTGAACATATCTGAACTAAAATGCTTGTGTGCTTTAATATGCTAATCGATTATCTTGTATAATATTGACTAACACCAGTGTGAGCTTGTCTCTTTCTTGTAGTTTTAACTTAATCAAAAAGGGGAAATTGTTAGATCGGAAAGGATTTTGATGAGTTAAATAAGTATAGACTAGAGTAAGCTCGGGTAGATAAGATGACTAGCTGAATGTGTATAGAGCAGTGAGGTAATGAATTCTAATGCTAGGTGATCGGACTAGGTAGAGCTAGAATAGTCAATGAAATGGAAAGAGAAGATCATCGAAGACGATCTTGTGAAGCAATCTGTTGGAGACAATAATGAAGAGCTTAAGACAAAGTCAAGACCAGCTGAGTAGAATAAGAAAGGCAAGTCTTCACCAAGTCGGCTTAGACGACTAGTTCAAGATCGGTGAAGTCAAGACGGTTTTCAAGAATAAGTTTGTTCAACGGTTTTTTGTTTGTTACAACAAACTAATCATTTCACAGGCTTATAAATATGTTTGAGCATAAATCTGAATAGAATAATTAACACTTAATTCAATACTCACGATTTTTCAAAGAGCACTCACTAAAGTTTTCAAAAGAATCTTCATAAGTTTCTAAGTGTTTATAGAACACTCACTTGTACATCTTCAAACTTTTCGCACCGTAACTATCAAGTTTCTAGATAGTTTGATAGGTTGAAGATAGAATTGAAAAGAAGGATCTTCACAACATTGTAATTGTAATTTAGTGAGTGAGTAAGAAAGTAAGTCAGTGAAGCCCTTCTTCAAGTTGAAGAAGGAGAGTGGATGTAGGATCGGTTTGATCCAAACCACTATAAATCCCGGTGTTCTTTACTTCTTGTCTTTACTTATTTTTTGTTGTTCAACTATTCTAACAAATTAATTTCAGATTTAATTCAGATTGCTTTTGATCCTTTAAAGTTTGAGTTAATTTTTGGTTCCATTGTTCAGCTTTGATATCTTGAATAGATAATCTGATCTTTGAAAAAGATTTTCATAATCTATTCAACCCCCTCTAGATTATCGCTAGGAGGCGATCTAAGCTTATTTTAATCACTCAATCTCGGGGCCAACAATGTCTACTTTCTAACTATCAGACTATAGATGGACCAAGAGTCATGTTTGGAGACAACAATTTTGGGTTAACCAAAGGAGTTGGAACCTTGATGATTGGTTACATTCAAGTTAGTGAGGTCTATTATGTCGAAGGGTTGAAGAATAACTTGCTATCTGTCTCATAGTTTTGTGATAAGGATTTTAGTGTTAAATTCACCTATAATGCATGTTATGTTTTAGATGGTATCAATGAAAATACACTATTAGCTAGAGTAAGACAAGGTAACTTTATGTTGCTAATTTTAAAAGTTGTCCTAAGGATACTTGTCTTGTTGCAAAGAGTTCGGATGACTTAAGTTGGCTATGGCATAAACGTCTTGGTCACCTAAACTTCAAAACTCTTGACAAATTGCAAGGAAATCCTTAGTTAAAGGACTCCCAGATAGAGTATTTTTAAAGAACCATGTCTGTAAGACTTGTCAAAAGGAAAAGCAGACCAAAACTTCTTTTAAAACAACAAATAGTCCTTCTTTAGAAAGGATTCTAGAACTTCTTCATATGAATCTTTTAGACCAGTCACACCCTCGGCTTCGGTGGAAGAAAATATACCTTGGTAATTGTAGATGATTTCTCAAGATTCACCGGGTTATTTTCTTGTACAAGAAGAATGAGACTATGACAAAAATTCCAGAATTTCTTAAAAGAATTCAAAATGAAAAGGGACTAAGTATTGTTAAAATCGAAGTGATAAAGGTACTAAATTCCTTAATACACTTGTTACTAACTATTGTATTGAGAATGACATAGCTCACGAGACATCAGTGCACGGACACCTCAACAAAATGGAGTTGTTGAAAGGAGAAACAGAACACTAAAAGAAGCTACAAGGACTATGTTATTCGAGTATAACACTCCACAGAGGTTTTGGGCGTAAGCCATTAATACTTGCTTGTTTTATCAAAAATAAATGTTTGGTTGTTAAAAATAAGTGTAAAACCCCTTACGAAATATGGAAGGGTAGATCACCCAAAATATCATATTTTCATATTTTTTGTTGTAAGTGTTTCATTCACAACAATGGAAAATCTCATTTAAAAACTTTTGATGCTAAGATTCTTTGATAGGATATTCTTAGGATACTCATACTGTGTCTAAAGCTTATAGCGTTTTTAATAAGACAACCTTGTGTGTGGAAGAAACACCACATGTTGTATTTGATGAATCTACCTTTGAGTCTAGAGATGCGAGATGACGTTACAAAGATATCGGATGATCTAGATAAGATGACTATCAAAAGATCAACGGTGAAGTTCTATGAACCAGAATCGAGACTCAGACGAGGAAGATGAATCGACTCAAATAAAGGAAAAGAGCGTGAAAGTTCTTCAAAGTCGGTGACAGACAACTACCATAACAGATAATCAGAAGAAATATCTCAAGGTAACACAAAATCATTTGAAAAGGATATTTGGATAAATATTCATCCATTAAAAAGACAAAGGTAAAAAGGTAATGACATATCATCCAATGAACAAATAATTGGAGATTTAGATTAAGTCCAGACAAGGACACGACTAAATTAAGATTGTATGTTCGGTTGTTATGTTTCATTACTTGAACCTAAGGCAATTCTTGAAGCTCTAAGCGATTCCAATTGGATTAATGCTATGCAATAAGAACTGAATCGATTTCAAAGACAAGATGTGTAGGAGCTTGTTGAAAGGCCTCATCATCAAAAAGTCATTGGAACTAAATGGGTCTTTAAAAATAAAAGAGATGAGAATAATATTGTGGTTAGAAATAAAGCCGGACTAGTTGCTCAAGGTTATTCACAATCGGAAGGGATTGATTATGATGAAACCTTTGCACCAAAGAGCTCGTCTGGAGGCTATAAGATTGTTCTTAGCTTATGTTGCTTTTAGAGATTCACAGATTTTCAAATGGATGTAAAATCAGCAATTTTAAATGAAATCTTAGGTGAAGAGGTTTATGTAGAGCAGCCCCCAGACTTTTTCAAAGGAGACAAGATCTATAGATTGAGGAAAGCTCTATATGGATTAAAATAAGCACCAAGAGCTTGGTATGATACTTTGTCGACTATCTAATACGAGAATGGTTTTGTTAAAGGTAAAATTGATAGAACTTTATTTAGAAAATAATTTGGTAGAGATCTTCTATTAGTACAAATTTATGTTGATGATATAATTTTTGGGTCAACTAACATATCTTTATGTGAAGAATTTAGTCATCTCATGAAAAGCATTTGAAATGTCCATGATGGGAGAAATGACATACTTTCTTGGACTTCAAGTCAAACAGACTAAGAAAGGGATCTTCATAAGCCAAGCCAAATATACAAAGGATCTAATTGAAAAGTTTGGAATATGTACCAGCCAAGAAGCCAAAATACCAATGATGACAAACTTCTCCATGGATCCAGACGATAAGGGGAAGACACGGATCAAACAGAGTATCAAGGTCTAATAGGTTCTGTTAGATCGAAGTAGTTTTGATGAGTTAAAGTGTATAGATTAAGATGAGCTCATGTAAATAAGATGACCAACTGAATATATATAGAACAGCTTGTTGGATCCACCGAGATCACCGACTCTATGTGATTATCAGATTTTGGATCACATGTATGAAACACACAGCGGAAAAAAATCATACCTATTCACCTTAATAGGTGAAGACGATCCAGCTTCTAAGGTTAGAAGCCGATCAAGGATAAACCGAGAACCTCACGATCTTCTCGCCGTATTCCTATCCCTTTCCCTTGGACGTCGTGTGGGCGACGATCTTCCAAGGACTCGAATCTGCCTCCTCTTTTCTTACATTTTTTCACACATCTATGAGGCTCGACGTAGGGTTTATTTATAGGCTACAACGGGGACCCTAAGGAGGAATTAGGGTTGGGCCTCTTGATGGGCCTAAGCGTGCGTGTTCACTCGAACACTCCACTTATGTAATAACCCAAACCAACTATAGGATTTTATAATTTATCTTTCTAATGTTTAGGGATTTATATATTCTAATTTTAATTTTATATGTGGTTTTCTAATTTTTCTTCTCTTGACAAGCGGTCCCGATTCAAAATCCTTTTCAATTTGTATCCGTAATTGGATTCGTTTATTAAAAATTTCAAAATTTAAAATTTAAAAGCAATGGGGAAATATGGAAGAAAACCTGAATAAAAGCGATCTTTTATCCGATGCGCATTTACTATATTTCGAGCCGAAACTCGAACCGAAAATACTGAAAATTCAACGTCGAGATCACAATACTGTTTTTAAAGAGTGGGCTGCCAAAAGGACAGCCCAAAACCCCGAAACAGCCGGCCATGTGAGTAAGTAAGAGTAGTGAGACTAGCTAGCACCTATTAACCAAATATCTTCCAAAAATCCAAGAACCAAGCCAAACGATAGATTGAATGTTCACGAATTTTCTCGGACAGAATCCGTAAGTCAAATGGCTTGGGTCCCTGAATAAAAGTTGTTCATATTTGAGTACTGCATCACATGTTTTAATTTCATAATTTTTGCAAAACCTGCTATAGTTCGTAACTCAAATGAACTCGACCCTTAATAAACTTTGTTCTACAACTGGAAGATGCACAACATGCTAAAATTTCATAATTTTCCAACGAGTCTAAGTATTTTATTTTATTTATGAATGTATAGGTATTGTTTCTTCAATTGTCTTACTTGCTTTTACGGAAAATGAACGGGCCCGAAAGTCCCAATTTCGGGGCCCACAAACTATAGTACACTAACAAAGCCGTTAGACATAGGATTTAACCCATAGAAGCTTTTGATAAAATAAAGTTCCCCTTCTTCAATCAAAGCCTTGTACAATAAGATCAAGAACCTAAGTTTTTAATGGACAAAAGATTTGTCGAACTAAACATACGGATTGTGCTAGGTAGAGTACGGTCGGAACCGAGAGATTGAGACTTTTGTACGAGAGGCCTAAGCAAACAAGAAGTTAAACTTTCTCTTAAAAGTTTTCCAAGTGGGTGACACTATCTGTATAGTCGATTAATGTTATATGGGTATTGTCGGTTTTCTGAATCAAACAAAACAGTTTTCTCGAAAGACGCGAACAACTCAAAGCATGCAAATGCACAACTCCTAACTATATGAATATATGAGAACAAGTTTCTTTTACATGGCAGAGGGTGAAACCCTATATTACATACGAGAGTTAGTATCTCTATTGATCTATTGATCTGCAGAGGGCGAAACCCTATATATATATATATATATATATATATATATGTATAAATGGGAGAAATAAGGTCGGAAGAGGGTTTGGATTGTGTGCGAAATGCCACTAGTGCCACCTCATTTGGGACGGAGAATTACGGGTCTTGGACGTATTAACGTGTCATTCCACAATGTGATTACGGGGATCGGACGTACTAGCGTGCCATCTCATATGTGCTATTTTTATATACTAAGCTGTTGCAAAGAAAGACGAATCTCTTAATCGAATGAAAGTTAAAGGATGAAAATCTTATAGCTGAAGATTACCTTGTACAAATGGGCTAAATGCCTTAACGAATGACTAAATATGACGAGAAGAATAAGAGATTCAATTATTTCGGGTTTTCTGTCAATCGTGTAATGACATACAGTCACCCACTAAGATTTTATCTCATACCCCAAACTTAATATTTTCGGGTTGCGAGAATGAGGTCCGGGAGCTGCAGATAGACGACCGCTTCCCACTCCCCCTTTTAAAAAAATAAATCGTCTTAGTAACTTTCAATCTTTTGTAATGAATACTTTGCTAATTTTATGTTATTATCTCCCCTTGGGAGTTGTACGTCGAGATGGTTTCATTCAAAGTAGATAATGACCTATTATAATAAAAGAGTTTCTTTTCTTCCAAGTAAAGTGTTTTTTTAAATTTTTCCGATGCAACTTAATCGTTTGTTATTCAAAAGAAATTTTCGCTCGATTTTTATGTTTCACTAAGTGATGACTCGGGTTTAGGGCGTCGGACCCCGAAGGTCGACTTTACGAATTCGGGGCATTACGGGTAGTATCGAGCCTATGTTAAAACCTTCGGACCAAAATAATTATTTACCTTTAATTTCAAAATTTTACTTAGAAAATAGATAAATCTCAATCCTTAAAATTTCGAACCTTAAAGAGTTACTTGTGGGAGGTTGTCTCTGACATGCAAACCGGGAACAAGCCTCAAGGTATGCGACGTCTTGGAAAAGATTGAATAATAAAACCATTACAAATGAATAACAACCAAGAAGGAACATGAAATCTCAAACAATTAACTACAAAAAGGAAATGTACTACGGGAAGTGAATTATGCATGTCTTGACATTTCTTGCGCATGTATGTGTAATCTACTTGACTACTTGTGTATCAACTTATATGATCGATTTTATCTTTACATGCGAGCACTCATTATTTTTCGCTTTATACACTATTACTAATCTTTTCTTTTCGATTGGGGTTTTTTAGGTAGGTAGCTATGCCGATTAGACACCGCGTTCTTAGTATTCAGCGGTTTGAGGGGAGTCTATTTTCGACTTTGTTGCACGATTTGTTGACTATCGGAGACGGGCTACAGTGAGGGCCTCGAGCTCTCCGATCAGGCGAGCTTTGCCCTACTCGGAGATGTTGTTCAGCCCGGGTGGTTAGTGCGTGCTCGGGAGGTTTTGACTCTCGTTGGGATTTCTATTGCCGCACCGAGAGGCCGAGATCTGCTGACCTCTTTCATGGACGATCTAGTCGATTGCATCGACTTGCTGCTAGGGCCGTAGAGCGGTCTAAGGTTGAGATTGCCCGCGCCACTTTCCATAATGCTTTGTAGCGGATGTCCTCCGCACCGAGCGACATCTTCTGAGCACGACATTGTAGTGTTAGCAGCTCGAAGGAGAGAGCTAGACGATAGGACTGCTGAGCTTCGGTGGGAGGTCACCCGCCTTACGGAGCGTGAGGAGGCGAGGAGGGTGACGGCGAGGACTCACCGCTCTTACGGAGTAGAGTTTTGGGAGGAGACAGGGTTTATTGGAGAACTGTTGAGTCTGATCCGGTTGACGACTACCTTGATTGGGAGGCGATATGACGATACTATGGAGGATATTTGGTCCCCTGTTTGTCTCGGGGCGAGCAGCGGCGAGGCCGGGCCCAGCCGTGTTGGTGCATCGTCCTCTTTTGGTGATCTAGACGGTAGGAGTAGATTAGCGGTAGGGATAGTCTCCGGTGGTAACCGGATGATCCTAGTTTTTGTTTAGGAGTTAGCGGTCGACGTAGTTCGAACCCTTTTGACTAAGCGAACCGTGGCCCTTTTTTTTTTGTAAATGGTTTCGCAAAAGCTGTGTAGTTGACCTTTTGCCATATGTATATTATGTGTTTACTTTAATGATATTACTTTTTTTAAAGCCTCGCATTTTTAATTTTCGTTGGAGACTCTTTTCCTCCATTTAACTTTGAGAACTCGTCTTTCTCACTTCGTTTATATATGTGTATGTGTTGTCTCATGTAGTTTGTGGGATATTCTATTCTAACTGTTATTTCTATCTTAACGTTTGGAACATGTGTTACTTACTCTCTAACATGCAGCAGCGCAGCCCAACAATTATGCTTTGGTGACGATCGGTATGTTCGGTTCTACCGTGTGCTCTCATGCATGATTGACTTAGTACCATGCTGTTAAATGTTTGGATTCTCTTGATTTGAATTTGAAATCATACCTATGTATCATAATATATTATTTTCTTTCAGACCCTACTCCTAGGATGCCGCCAAAGCGAAAAACCCGCGCTAATCGAGAACCATCCGAGGGTTCTCAGGACGCGAACTTCCACCCGCTGCATCTCGGAGCCGAGATAGCACGGGAATTTTTCAATTCCTGCAAAATTTCATGCAAGAAGCAAACACCACCACCACCACTGCCCATGCACCACCCCACCACCCCCATGCAAACTCGATTGTCGAACAATTCCGCCTCGACCGCAACCACCCGACGTAAGGGCTACGATGAACCAATGGGAACAGAGAGGAGTGGATCTCTCGAGATGGAACGAATTTTCCGCCATATGACATTGACTAAAGCGCAAAAGTTTTGTGTGCCCAGTTTCAATTGGCTGAGTATGCCGCTCCGTGGTGGGAGGCCCATGAGCGTATTATGACTACCGGTGAAAGAGAAGCTTTTACTTGGGGGATTTCAAGCAAGCTGTTATGAGGAGGTATTTTCCCGGGCCCTATGGGACCGAGAAGGAGGTTGAGTTTGTGAACCTCAAACAGGGGAACTCTTTCCGTAATCGAATACGGAAAGTGGTTTAACAAACTGTCTCGCTATGCTCCACATCCGGTGGAGGCAAATGAGAGGAAAGCGAGGAAATTCAAAAGAGGCTTAAGACCAGAGATCGGAGGAGTCGTAGCTGGTTTGAAACTCTCGACCTATGGTGAAGTTTTTATCGTGCCTTGATTGTATCCATCGGTCTAGGGCTTGAGTTCAAACAGACTCCACTGCACTTTCGGTGAACAGGAATGGACCACCGAACTTCAAAAGAAACAATGGTCCGCTTCAAGGAGGAAGCGGCTTCGGACCAAGACCCCCACCTTTTGTTCTAACGGCAGAAGGCCACACGCGGGACCATGCTCAAGGGGGCTGGCACATGCTTCAAGTGCCACCAACCAGGGCATAAGGCCTATGAATGCCCCAGCAACAAATGGACCGCCGCCACCTTAAGGAACCAAGTGCGTCCACCGGCCAACAACTACCGTTTGCCAGGACCACCCGGTGGCAATTTTCCGTCTTCTGGGCCACCAAGAGGAAATATCGCTCAGTGGACAAAGGGGCGTGCCTGGTGAATGCCATTATGGATGAGGAAGGTTTGGAGGACCCGACTCTCCATGAGACCATGACAGTACATTGCTAGTACTTGGTTTACCTGCTCATGTTTTGTTTGATCTTTGGAGCTTCACACTCCTTTATGTCGAAAGGTTTAAGAAAAACCTTAATTTGGAAAGTGTTGATGGAGAACCCTTGAATGTCGGTATTCCATCGGTGGATGTACTAAACATTCTAGAACAAGTGACGGGAGTGAGTATAAACTTGGGTGAACATGAAGTAAAATCGATCTTCACATCCTAAGGATGAAAGATTTCGATATAATCCTAGGGATAGATTGGTTAAGGAAAAATAAGGTTGTCATAAGATGTTCGAAAGGGAGATAGACTTTGTAACAATGAGCGGCCAGCTTATCACCTTCAATGGGACGAAAGCGAACCGGAGTAAGGATGATCTTTGCAATAAAAGGCTGTGAAGCTACTACGCGAGAGAGACAAACCAGGGATACTTAGTCAAGATATCAACAACGGCTAAAAATACAAACTTGCCTGCGAAGTGTGAATCGTAAGAGAATACCCCGACGTTTTCCGTAAGAGTTATACGGATTGCCACCAGATCGCCAAGTAGAATTTACCCTCGACTTAACACCGGTGCTACACCCGTGTCAAAGTCACCATATAGAATGGCACCTAAGGAATTGCAGGAGGTAAAGGAGCAATCGCAAGAATTAGTGGATAAAAAGTACATCCGCCCAAGCGTGTCACCTTGGGGAGCACCCGTACTTTTGTGAAAAAGAAGGATGGGTCACTCGGAATGTGTATCGATTATAGAGGGTTAAACCAATTAACCATCAAGAACAAATATCCTCTCCCAAGAATTGAGGACTTGTTCGACCAGCTGAAACACGCAAATAATGTTCTCGAAAATTGATCTCGAGGTCGGGCTATCACCAACTCGAAAGTTAAAGAAAGTGATATCCCGAAGACGACTTTCGGACAAGGTATGGACATTATGAGTTTCTTGTCATGCCTTTCGGAGTGACGAACGCCCTTGATCTTCATGGATTTGATGAATCGAGTATTCCATCGTACTTGGACAAGTTCGTCATTGTCTTCATCGACGACATCTCGGTGTACTCGAAGGATGAAAAGCAACACGAAGAACACCTCGGATTGCATTGGAGACACTAAGACGTGAGAAACTATACGCTAAGTTCAGCAAGTGCGACTGGATTGATCGAGTCATGTGTCTAGGTCATATAATCTCGTGAAAGGGGATTGAGATGGATCCTGCAAAGTTGGAGGCCATAATGGTGGAAAACTCCAACTAATGTCAACGAAATACGGAGTTTCCTAGGCTTGGCGAGGATACTACCGGAGTTTTATTCGGGATTTCTCACGCATTGCAAAGCCTTTGACACATTTAACAAAGAAGAATGAAAAGTTTGTCCGGACGCCTACCCGTGAGGAAAATTTTCAGGAATCGAAGAAGAAATTAACTTCCTCGCGGTGTTGACCATTCCCGACAGATCCGAGGGATTTGTCATCTACACAGATGCGTCCTTATCGGGATTGGGATGTGTCCTTATGCAAAATCGAAAGGTCATTGCATATGCGTCCCGCCAACTAAAGACTCACGAACAAAATTATCCCACACATGACTTGGAATTAGCACTGTGGTTCACAAGCTAAAGATATGGAGACACTACCCGTATGGTAGTAAGTGCGAGATCTATACTGGACCACAAGAGCAGGAAATACTTCTTTACGCGAAAGGAACTAAATATGCGCCAAAGAAGGTGGCTCGAACCGGTTAAAGATTACGATTGCACTATCCATTACCATCCCGGAAAAGCGAACGTTGTGGCCGATGCACTAAGTAGAAAGGAAAGCGCAACGCTCAGCGCCATGCCAACCGAACAAGAGTCACCGATTAGGGATTTTTTCCGAATGAAGTTAGAATTCTCTAATCATTGTTGCGCAAAGGAAATGATTTTCGCGCTCACCGTGCAACCGACCTTAAGAGAAAGAATCAAAGAGGCACGAGAAGAGTGATAAATTCCTCAAAGGAATGAAAGAACGTGTACGTAAAGGGACTATTCAGTGGTTTCATCGTAAGTCCCGACGGAACCTTGATATTTGGAAATAGAATCTGTGTACCAAGAAAGGAGCAATTGATGAATGAGATCATGAGAGAAGCTCACAACACACCATACACCGTACGGCTGGAGAGACGAAGATGTACCGGAGCTACGGGAAACCTTTTTGGTGGAGAGCCATGAAGAGGTCAATAGCTCATTTTGTAAGGAAATGTCTAACCGTCGGCGAGTTAAAGCGGACCACCAACGACCATTGGGGTTCTTGAACCCATTAGAAATACCGGAATGGAAATAGGAGAATATCGCTATGGATTTTGTCACCGGTTTTCCCAAGACGGTGAAGAATCACGATGCGATATGGGTCGTAATGGATAGACTCACTAAATCGGCTCATTTCATTCCCATCTGTATGACCTATTCAATGGATAAGCTTGCTCGGTTGTACGTATTTGAAGTAGTCGACCGCATAGTGTGCCGATCTCGATCGTTTGAGATAGAAACCCTTATTTCACCTCAAACTTTTGGAGAAGTTTGCAACAAGCCTTAGGGACGAAGCTAAACTTCAAGATTTGCGTATCATCCTCGAGCAGATGGTCAATCGGAAAGGACAATTCAAACCTTGGAAGACATGTTGAGAGCTTGTGCTCTAGATTTCGAAGGAAGTTGGGAAGCTAACCTTCCTTTGGTGGAATTTGCTTATAATAATAGTTATCAATCGACAATACGAGATGGCGCCATACGAAGCACTTTATGGGAAAAAGTGTAGATCGCCTACTTGTTGGGACGAAGTTGGAGTTTGGAAAATCTTAGGACCCGAACTAGTGGAGAAATCGGTGGAGACCATTTCACGGATCGGGGAAAAGATCCGGATAGCACAAGGCTGTCAAGTCGTATGCCGATATACGGAGAAAGGATTTACACTTTGAAGTCGGGGACAAGGTATTCTTAAGAGTTGCGCCAATGAAGGGGTTAGTTCGTTTTGGAAAGAAGGGTAAGTTGAAACCTCGCTTCATAGGACCATTTGACATTTTGGACAAGGTCGGAAGCGTAGCTTACCGAGTAGCACTACCACCGGAGTTGTCCCAAGTGCACAATGTGTTCCACGTATCCACACTCGGGAAGTACTTGAGTGACCCAGGACCATGTTGTCGATTTTAAGAATGCGAGCCTAAGCCGCAACCTAACTTACGAAGAAGTACATGTGGCTATCTTGGAAAGAAAGGTTCATACCCTAAGGAACCGGGAAGTTCCTCTAGTATCTGGTTTAATGGAGCAAACATGGGAAGGAAGGAGCTACAGGAAAGAGAAGATGAAATCTTAGCTAAGTACCCGTGCGTGTCTTTAGTTTAAGCAAGTAAATTTCGGGACGAAATTTCTCTTAAGGGGTGTAGGATGTAATAACCCAAACCAACTATAGGATTTTATAATTTATCTTTCTAATGTTTAGGGATTTATATATTCTAATTTTAATTTTATATGTGGTTTTCTAATTTTTCTTCTCTTGACAAGCGGTCCCAATTCAAAATCCTTTTCAATTTGTATCCGTAATTCCGATTCGTTTATTAAAAATTTCAAATTTTAAAATTTAAAAGCAATGGGGAAATATGGAAGAAAACCCGAGAATAAAACGATCTTTTATCCGATGCGCATTTACTATATTTCGGGCGAAACTCGAACCGAAAAATACCGAAAATTCAACGTCGAGATCACAATATTGTTTTTAAAGAGTGGGCTGCCAAAAGACAGCCCAAAACCCCAAAACAGCCGGCCATGTGAGTAAGTAAGAGTAGTGAGACTAGCTAGCACCTATTAACCAAATATCTTCCAAAAATCCTAGATAGGTGTACTCCTAGGCCTATGTTTTTCCTTATTTCCCTCCCCACCACCCAAATCAGCCGTCCCTCTCCCTCTTCTCCTCTATAAATAGAGTGGCTGCCCTCTTCATCTTCTACACAAAAGAAAAGCTTTGGGGCTCTCAAGAAAAGGAGGAAATTTCTTCCAGTGGTAAGTCCCTAACCCCCACTTAAGTCTTATGCGTCTTCTTAAGCTTAGAAATTCAGGAAAAAATATTATATGAGGCTCTAAGAATCCCTTTTCACATAATATGTTCTTATATGGAGTGCTTGAGTTGGAATTTTGGTGTTTGGAGTCAAAATGGTGAAGCTATGCTCAAAACATGAAGCTGCCGAAATCAAACCCTAACCACTGACCCGTTTTTGTAAAATTTGTTCGGACCCTTTCCACCCGTTTAAAAATCATGGACAAATTCATAGATGAATACTTTGAAGTGTAGAATGACGTACTAAAATTTCGTGGTCACTGGAATTTTGTAGACTGAGAATAAAATCGTGAAAGATTATGTGTCGGAAGTAATCCGAAACTGGGAGCAGTGAATCATTTCTTTTATTTCTCCCCTTTCTGATAGTTATAAAATTCTAGGAAATATCTGTGATGTTCCCATTGATGTGTTGTAAATCATAGTTAAAAATCATAATATTTAGTTTAGTACTTTATGAGATAAAATTCGTTTTCTGAGTACCTGGTCGACGCGTTCGACGCATAGGGTTATTCTGTGTTGCACGAATTTATTTTTCCAGTTATACTATTGCATAAATCATGGGAAAATTCATGAATTTCCTAAAACCTGTTTATAACAAGATTCTTAAATTTGGTGATTTTTAAACGAGTATTCAATAAGTTATGAATTTTCTCGTAAGACATGTCCAGTAACCAAGCCAAACGATAGATTGAATGTTCACGAATTTTCTGGGCAGAATCCGTAAGTCAAATGGCTTAGATCCCTGAATAAAAGTTGTTCATATTTGAGTAATGCATCACATTTTTAATTTCAAAATTTTTGGATATTTCTACCAAGAGTTAGGATTTTATAAATTTAGGGTCACTGTTTTGCCGAAACTAATATTTAGAGTCCTTATTGCAAAACCTGCTATAGTTTCGTAAGTCAAATGAACTCGGACCCTTAATAAACTTTGTTCTACACTGAAAGATGCACAACATACTAAAATTTCATAATTTTCCAACGAGTCTAAGTATTTTATTTTATTTATGCATGTATAGGTATTGTTTCTTCAATTGACTAGTGCTTGATAAATTAAATGGCCAAAACTTTTAAATGCGAGCATGTTTGAATATCGAATGTTATACATGATAATTTATGAATGCATATACTTGAGTGTCTTACATGCTTTTACGGAAAATGAACGGAACCGAAAATCCCAAATTCGGGGCCCACAAACCGTAGTACACTAACAAAGCCGTTAGACATAGGATTTAACCCATAGAAGCTTTTCATAAAATAAAGTACTCCTTCTTCATTCAAATCCTTGCACAATAAGATCAAGAACCTAAGTTTCTAATGGACAAAAGATTTGTCGAACTAAACATACGGATTATGCTAGGTAGAGTACGGTCGGAACCAGAGATTGAGACTTTTGTCACGAGAGGCCTAAGTAATCAAGAAGTTAAACTTTCTCTTAAAAATTTTCCAGGTGGGTGACACTATCTCGTATAGCTTGATTAATATTATATGGGTATTGTCGGTTTTCTGAATCAAACAAAACAGCTTTTTCAAAAGACGCGAACAACTTAAAAGCATGCAAATGCACAACTCCTAACTATATGAATATATGAGAACAAGTTTCTTTTTCTTTGATTATTTATTTTACATGGCAGAGGGTGAAACCCTATATTACATACGAGAGTTAGTATCTCTATTGATCTATTGATCTCACAGAGGGCGAAACCCAATATATATATGTATAAACGGGAGAAATAAGGTCGGAAAAGGGTTTGGAGTGTGTGCGAAATGCCACTAGTGCCACCTCACGGGAGCAATAAGGATGGTAGAGGGTTTGGATTGTGTGCGAAATGCCACTAGTGCCACCTCATTTGGGATGGAGAATTACGGGTCTCGGACGTATTAACGTGCCATTCCACAATGTGATTACGCGGATCGGACTTACTAGCGTGCTATTTCATATGTGCTATTTTTATATACTAAGCTGTTGCAAAGAAAGACGAATCTCTTAATCGAATGAAAGTTAAAGGATGAAAATCTTATAGCGAAGATTACCTTGTACAAATGGGCTAAATGCCATAACGAATGACTAAATATGACGAGAAGATTAAAAGATTCAATTATTTCGGGTTTTCTGTCAACTGTAACAAGATATATAGGTCACCCATTGAGATTTTATCTCATACCCCAAACTTAATATTTTCAAAGTTGCGAGAATGAGGCCCGGGAGCTACGGTAGACGACCGCTTCCCACTCCCCCTTTTAAATAAATAAATCGTCTTAGTAACTTTTAATCTTTTGTAATGAATACTTTGCTAATTTTATGTTATTATCTCCCACAGGAGTTGTACTCGTCGAGATGGTTTCGTTCAAAGTAGATAATGACCTATTATAATAAAAGAGTTTCTTTTCTTCCGTAAAGTGTTTTTTGAAATTTTTCCGCTGCAACTTAATCGTTTGTTATTCAAAAGAAATTTTAAGCTCAGTTTTATGTTTCACTAGCGGCGACTCGGGTTTAGGGCGTCGGATCCCAAAGGTCGACTTTTTGAATTCCGGTCATTACAACTTAAGCCCATCAATTATAACTCGGACCATTAAAGAGTTATAATTGAACTACCGTCCTAATCCCATATTACAATATGGGCTCCTTTATTATGTGTACGTTTATTTCCCTATGTTTAAGATATCGAATGTCCATAAATTATATAAGTTCTTGATAACATAATTAATTTATATCTAATTCCAAGAGTAGTACCACTCATCTTTATTATCATGTCGGATTAAATCCACTGCGGGGTTTACATGATAATTTTTATGAGCTTCTCAAGGGGACATCATCATCCTAAATAATTAGGACACAGATTCCTTCTATAATCAACAACCCACCATATAAACAAGTGTTATCTCCCAATTCACCGAGCCTATTGATTTAATAAATCTCACCCATTGGCAAATTAAAGAAACAAACTACGAGTACACGTGCAAGTTATTATATAGGGATTAAGAAGACGTACATCCATAATAACAGAGGTCTTGTTCTTTTATATAGTCGTACAAATTGAACAACCTCATATGGTCCTGCTCAATACATACAAAACGTACTAGTGTAACCTTATAGTCAAGATAGACTAATACCAAATTACACCACAACCATTCCAATGGTTTGTCCATATCCATCTTGGTTGTGAGCTATTATTTATAATCTATAAGGAACTGATAGCATGATCTTACGTGTGACACCACACACCATATTATCTAAAATATAGACTAACTCGGACAAAAACAATGATATATGTAACAATCATAAAAAGCAAGTGTTTTGATCATAACGAATCTCATATCAAAAAGATGTTCATACAAAAGCTAGGCTTATAGTATACATCCTAACACGGTGATGTAATGAACACTAGTCTTGGTGATCGGACTAGGTGAGGTTAGTATAGTCGGTGAAGTCTAGAAAGAGAAGGTCATCTCGAAGACGATCTGAAGAAGTCATCTGTTGGAGACAATAATGAAGAGCTCAAGACGAGGTCGAGACCGGTTGAGTAGAATAAGAAAGGCAAGTCTTCACCAAGTCGGCCGCAAGCGACTAACTCAAGATCGGCTAAAGTCAAGATGGTTTTCAAGAATAAGTTTGTTAAACGGTTTTAGTTTGTTACAACAAACTAACCGTTTCATAGGCTTATAAATAGAAGTAAGCACGATTAAGAAAAGAACGCTTAGCATTCACAATACAATATTTCACGAATTCAAAAAGGCACTCACAAGTTTTCAAAGTATTTTCATAAGTTTCTAAGTGTTTATAGAACACTCTTATATATCTTCAAACTTCCCGCATTTGTATCTTACTAGTTCTTAGTTAGTTTGATCGTTTGAAGGAAGATTCAGGAAGAAGATCTTCATAGCATTGTAATTGTAACTCGGTGAGTAAGTAAGAAAGTAAGTCAGGTCGAGGCCCTTCTTCAAGTTGAAGAAGGAGAGTGGATGTAGGATCGGTTTGATCCGAACCACTATAAATCCCGGTGTTCTTTACTTCCTGTTTTTACTCATCTCGTTGTTAATCAACTACTCAAACAAATTAATTTTAGATTTAATTCAGATTGCTTTTTGATCCTTTAAAGGTTGAGTTTAAAATTGTTTCCGCTATTGACTTTGATATCTTGAATAGATAATCTTATCTTTGAAAAAGATTTAGATAATCTATTCAACCCCCTTCTAGATTATCACTAGGAGGCGATCTAAGCTCGTTTTAATCACTCAATCTCTGGATCAACAAGTTCGTTATTATATCTAGCTGCTAGTAGACTGGCATATCTTTTGCGGTGGGTGTACGTGCACGGTTTCAAGCAAAGCCAAAGAAGAGTCATCTTGAGGCGGCTAAGAAGATTCTTAAGTTTCTAAAAGGTAAAATAAATGTAGAATTTGTGGTATCCAGTGATGATAATTTTGAGTTGTCGGGATACTCGATTCAGACTTTGGTGGGTGCAAGATAGATAGGAAATCTACCTCACGGAACTTGCCAATTTCTAGGAAGTAAGCTGATTTCATTGTTGTCTAAGAAACTAACCTCTGTAGCTACTTCCACTCTTTGAAGCCGAGTGTATGGCGGTGGAAGTTGTTGTTCACACTTCATGTGGATTAGTCAACGGCTAAGGGACTATAATATTATCACCAAAGATGTACCAAACTTTTGTGATAATAATAGTGCCATAGCTATTACCCAAAACCAGTCTTACATACTAGGTGCAAGCACGTAGACATTCGACATCACTTTATACGAGATCATGTTGAGAATGGTGACATCGAGACTAGAAAAGATTTTGGTGATTTTCAAAGAGCTAACATTTTGACTAAACCTTTAGCTGAGTCTAGATATAAGGAATTATGTTTAGAATTAAGATTACTTGATGCAACCTTAGCCGATTTATGACTTCTATTGCATGTATCTTGTACATTATTTATCTTTCTTTTCTTTAAATCATGTCTAGAAAGAATTATCAGACTTGGTATGTGTCAAAAGATAATCATAGAGCTGATATCATTGATTTCCTTTCAAAGGAATCAAGAATCAAGGATTAGTCATATTTACCTTGTCTAACTTGATAATTTCTTATTCGACATTAAGTAAATCAAACAAAAACATAGTCAACTGATTTTGCTAAGAATCGGATGAGTCTATGTAACTTGTCCGACTTACACTAGCTACTAATGGTTTCTCAAGTTTTTGTTTCTTGAGAACGGGTTATAAACAACATTGTTAGATCAGTCTAAACCTTCTCATCCGAAAGACCTCCTAATCTAAACAAAACCTTTTCTTGTTTTCTTTACGAAAATAGTTTTCAAAAATCTTTCTTACAGCTCATCTATTTCAAAATTTTTAGACGAGTTGTCATTTGAAAAACTCCAGTGAGTTTAATATTCTTATATACTAGTTATATTTGAATATCGAGACTTAGTTTATTTAAAATAAAGGCATGAAATTAACTCGGTCTTAAAATTCTTTGTTTTTCAAAATAATCGAGACTTGGAGAAATTTTTAAAATTTAAGACAAGGTCATTTTTTACCAAGTACGATAAAACCCGATCTGAAATAGGGAAACCTTTATGCGAAGAAAGGTATATTTCGGCCTTACGTCAGGTATACTTACTATCTCTACATAAAGTAACCCCTATTAGCCATCTAATCCATAGCTTGGCGGTTACTTTTTATAATTCCTAAGCCGAGTTAATGCCACGCGCCGGAGGTGAAGCGACTATCATATATATCCGTTGATATACTCCACGCGCCACATACAAATCAACGATCAAGATTAAATCCGATCATGCCACATAGCCATTTTCTCCGGATTTCCCTCTCTCTCTCTTTCATTTAAAAACTTACCTTCTCCGATTCAAATTTCACTTTTACAAATTCTAAACCCTAATTTACTCGCCAAATCCTCTCGAGTTTTTACTTCAAAATTTTTTAAAAATGGTATCTCTCTCCAAGACCTCTAAACTTTCTAAACCCACCTTCATATCATCTTCAAAGTCCAATCTCAAAATGAATATTGACATATTCAAGAGTAAACTAAAGGCGAGAAATGTACGTCGACTTCGAGGACGAGCGAGGGATAGGGAGTCTGCTGAAGTTCTCCAACTACTCGAAGGGTCGCAACTCAAAGGGTTATGTTCTCTGAAATCGAAACAGAACAAAACCCTATATTTGTTAGGAGCTGAATTTTTGGTAAATATGAAGGATTAGATGATGGTTTTGATACGAGGTACATGGTACCCAACTGTCATACACCGGGGAAGCAATTGCGAATTTTTAATACATCAATGAAAGTTGTGAACCCACTAAGTTACAAAGAGGATGTCCGGGAGGAGTCATTTGACTTGGTGGCTCGGGTAACAAACAGGGAACGAGAAGGGACTTGAAGAAGAATTTATTGAGAAGGAAATTCCGACTTGATGACAATAGTAACGAAGTCAGTGCAGGTGATCGAGTTCACATGATGGGTTGTCAAAACCCAGATTGTGTTGTATGCGAGCAATCAACGATGGAGTACAAGTTAAGCTGGGTGGAGTTGCGTGATAAAGAGGCTGAAGGAAGAAAAGGGGAGATTGACGTTTGATCCCATCACCGGAGAATGGACCACTCTCACTCTGATAAGCCTATTTAATAAAATTATTGTATTGATTGAAGGCATGAACAAAGTGGTAGGCTGGAGTGTGGGGACGAAGAAATTTTCTAGATAAAAGGGGATTTTGTCCAAGAATGAGAAGATTGGGGGAATGCAGATTCGGATGACGAGTCGAGATGAGGCTCGTAATCAAAGGCTAGCAAGCTGCGAGAAGGCGGCAAGGAAACCACTGTTGTGCTTGAGGCCACTCCCACGGCCGAAGTTGAGGAGGTTCCCGCAAAGGTAGCTCAAGAGAAGGAACAGGATGAGGTTCCTCTTCGAGAGGAGGTTGAGGAGGAAATCAAGGGCATCCAAGAGGCGGAGATCCGGAGGTCATCTGGGATCGTCCGATGAGGGTTCCTCACAAGCGAGAGGAGGTGGAGCAGCGGTCCGAGGAGACAACATTCTTGGCGAGAGGAGGTGCCCATCCTTGAGATAGCAGCTGAGGTTAGCCAAGTCGAGGTGCCTCCATCCCCTGCTATGGAAGCTGCTCTATCTCCCATTAGGGAAGAAGGTACCAACTCATCCCTCTCTATCTCTTCCCAATCCCCATCGGCAATAAAGAGGTGTGCCGGCTGGCACCTCGGAGCCTCTACAACCACCACGATCACCCACATCGGTCCAAACACGAACCCCAACCATACAAATCCCAACCTCCACCCCGGTGACCAAACCACCACACGTACTCCATCATCCGATCAACCCACATCATCCCACATCCAACAAACTCCATCTTCACCTGGCCAAACCCCATCTACTCTACAATCATCCTCTCCCATCTCCCTTCCTGAAACCCAATCTACTCTCCTCCCACAAACTCAAACCACGCCACTCCCTCAAGTCCAATCGACACCTCTCCCAACTCCTTCCTATTCCTTTCTCCAAAATATACAGATCCGCTCCCCTTCTCCTCCACCACCCTCAACAGCACCACAAACCCCTTCTCGTCGAGCCTTCATCCGAGGATGACGACAGTGTCCTAAGCCCTGCATCTGCCTTCTCTTTGATTTTCGCCAAGATTGAAAAGAAGATGAAGTCTGCCTTCTCCAAAAAGATGAAGAAGAAGACAAAGAGAATGGTAGAAGCTGTGATGGAGACGATGATAGCAAGCATGAGGGAAGTCGAGGTAAATTCAACGAGATAAAATTCTTGTTGGACCGAGATTGAGTGTTTAATAGCAGCTAAGTACACCTTCCAGAGGTAATCTACAAGGGGGTTGAATAGATTATCTAAATTTTTCCCAAAATTCAGATTATCAATTCAAGAAACCGAGAGATGATCGGCGGAAACAATTTTAACTCAATCTTTGAATTAGTATCTAAGCGATGCAAATTAATTTTATTCAAACAATTGATTATCAACGGAATGATAAATTCAGAAAGTAAAAGACACATGATTTATAGTGGTTCAGATCAAATAATCCTACATCCACTCTCCTCCTTCAACTTGAAGAAGGGCCTCGACTATTTACTCACTTACTAATTTCTTGGAGAATACAATTACAACAACTTGATGATCTTCCTCTTGACCTATCTTCAAACTTATCAATCTATCTAGAAAATCGAGAAAGATACGGTCTGAGAATGTGTTTGAAGATATATAGGAAGTGTTCTTTAAACACTTAAAAAATTAAGAAAAACTTTTTGGAAACTCGTGAGTGCTTTGAAAATGTGAATATCGAATTATAAGTGCTAAGAATTCTTTTTAGAATTAAGCTTACTCTTATTTATAAGCTTGTAAGACGGTTAGTTTGTTGTAACAAACTAAAAATCACTTAACAAATTTTTCTTGAAAACCGTCTCGTCTTGGCTAATCTTGAGTTAGTCGTCTCCTTGACTTGGTGAAGACTCGCCTTTCTTATTCTACTCAGTGGTCTTGACCTTGTCTTGTGCTCTTCATTATTCTCTCCAACGAGATGACTTCTTCAAGACTGTCTTGAGAAGACCTTCACTTTCTTGACCTCGGTGACTTTATTAGTTTTACCTAGTCCGATCATCCTAGTACTAATGCTCACTACATCACTATTCTATACATTCTCACTGGTCATCTTATTTACATGAATTTGTTCTAGTCTATACACTTTAACTCATCAAAACTAGAAACACGATATAACAATTCCCCCTTTTGATGAAGTTAAAACTACAAGAAAGAAGCAAACTCACGGTTGGTGTTAGTCAAGATTATTCAAGATAATCGAGATAAGCACATAAGCACCTTTTACTCGGATAAGTTCACATAAGAGCACCAACTCTTACTTAAGAAAAAAAAATTCAAAAGGATTTTAAAAATTTCAAGTTTAAAGGTTTTATCAGATTACCAACACTTAGAAAATGTTGGTCCCACTTAGTTGAGTATATTAAAAAAATCTAGAAGGGGGTTGAATAGATTTTTCGATTTTACAAATCTTCAAAACTTATCCAAAACACCAAAGTTACACAGCGGGATTAGTTTTAAACCCAACTTTATTCGAGATCAAAAGCACACCGATAATTTGTCTAACTTGAATTCGGAAATTAAACTTTGATTATAAACTAAAAATAATATGAACAAATAAGTAAATGAAAACAGTAAAGAACACAATAGTTTATAGTGGTTCGGATCAAGCGATCCTACATCCACTCTCCTCCTTCAAATTGAAGAAGGGTCTTCACTTACTATCTTCCTTCTTTCTTCTTACTTACTTACAATGTGAATCTTTAGCCTTACAACAATTTCTTCCTAATTTAAAATCAATGGCTTGAAGATGTTCTATGAAAAGTGTTCTACAAACACTAAGAAGCTGAAACGTATAAAGCGTTTGTGCGCGTGATTACAATATTTGAAAGTGTGTGTATAGAATGTGAGTGAATGGCTGTGAAGTTAAAGATTCAAAAATTAACTCTATTCTAATTTTAATCCCTATTTATAGAGATCTTCTGGGTAGTTGTAACTTCCTCGAAAGTTCGGTTTAGTCGGTTATACTTGATCTAACTGAATCTTATAACTTCTTCTTGGTTAGTTATAAGCTGCTTCTTGATACTTAGGTGAAAATTCCTAACACTTCATTGTCTTCTTTTTACTCACTCTGTCTTCGTCTTCGTTCCTTGTCTTGATGATTGTTTATCGTTCTTAACCTCATCGAGTCCATTTGTCTTCATCGATTTGGTCTACGTCGATTTCTCATCCTTGTCGATTTCTTGTCCTTGTCTGTTTTCTTCGAATATCCTTATCTAATATTTGTACTTAACTTTATTTACATATTATTACTTACTTCAATTTGTCTATACAAGGTACTCAATGGTCGTCCTATTTTACATTTTAACTCATCAAAACTAGCTACAACTTTCTTCCTAACAATTTCTCCTATTTGATGATGTTAAAACATAGCTCAAGAAAAGAAAAGTGTTAGTACTCTTGATTATAAGAATATTACAAAGTATACAAATAAGTCACTTAGTCGGACAATCTATCATTAAACTTCATAATCGGATGATCATAGTCAAATTGTCGAGCAACAAGATTCTTCAAGTAACATAATTGAAGTCGGATAATCAGACGTAAATATGAAGATTAAGATCACAGTGTTTGAGATGACTTGGTGTTATGAAATTATAAGCAAGTTAATTATATCAAGAATTATTTAGAAGCTTTAGAATAAGACAAGTTAGTTAAACAACCAAGTTTATGAGAATAGTTCAATCATGTATTCACATATGATTCACAAGACTTACACATTCTCATATTCATCGAGATCAGACAATCAGACATGTAGTATAAGATAGACTTAATCGTACCACTGTCTTCTTACGGTATACTCAACCCGATCAAAGACTCTCTTTCGAGAGACACCGTCTCCCCTCCTTGACTAGGTCGGCTTGGCTTCGGCTTTTATAATCATTTGCTTTACTCGTTCATGATCTAGCTAGCCATCTCTCGTCCTAGGAGGTTCCATCGGTGAGTAGGCGGGTGCGACTACATCTGCATTGAATTCTTTGTGAGCAAGGTCGATCGGGTATTGGTAGAATTTGGAGTCCTTCTCTTCTAACGAGACATGGAACGCGATGTTCTCCTCCGGCCCCACTTAATATTCTTACAGAGACATGGAAAGCAAAAATCCATTACTGCCTCATAAGATCTCCACATCTCCCGATCTCCCATCAGCAAGATTTCTTTGGGCACAACATCCGTTCGATGAAATGGTGCGAAGACTTCAACCCCTTGCTCATCCCTACTTGTCTCGAACCCACTTCCTCTATTTCCGGTCATAAAATTTCCCTGCTGCTTTCTCTGCTCCCTTCTCCTTTTGGCATCCCTCCTTTTGTATTTCTCATTTTCTTCCCTCCTCCTCTTGAGAACTTTTTCTTCCTACTCTATTTCACTGGGTCTTTTAAGGTTGGCTTGAAGCCTTAGCTTTCCCAGTGCTTTGGATGAGGATGAGGGAGATTTGATTGATAGGACGGGGATAGGATCAGCGATGAGGTTGCAATTCTGTGTTTCAGGTTTGGGCTCGGATTTAGTGGATTGATCGTCTTTGTCCTCCTTTTAAGTCTCCTCAATACTCTCGAGACTTTTCATCATTTGTCTTCTTCCTCTCTTCTTCGATTTCAACAATTCTTCCTACAGCTCTTCTAGTCGAGATTCAAGGCCATAGTTGATCATCTTGCAAATCCACCCTTTTCTTGAGCTCACTATCTTCCCCCTTTTTGACATCGACAAATCGGGTGTTGCGAGATAGTGGCTACTTGTGTAATCTGGCCCATGAGTTCTTCCCTTACAAAACTGTCTTACGCTCCAAGCTGGTCATATCTTTTCTTTTGTGCAACCTCGGCTTGTCGGAACTCGCCTTCGATATAGTTCTTGAGAATATTGTTTGTCTGTCTTTTTCCATGGCCGAGCTCATTTTTAGTACTTGAGAAAAGGACGCCTCCTTTGCGATCCAGGATTCTTTGACTTGATCTTCGACAGTGTCCCACGATCGGGAGTATGCATTTAGGACATCTTGTCGGACCCATTCTCCTTGAGCCTTCTCCTCCTAAGCAATCTCCCGCTTAACCTTGACCATGTTTTCCTCGTGTCTAATGCTAGAAAAGTAGAGATCTATCTTAGTCTTTTCGTGAATAGCCGCCTCTACATTTTCTTTGATGGATGATGTGATGACACTTGGAACAAGCTGAAAGGCGCTCGAGACAAGCATTCTTCAGATTAGCAATCTCTTCTTTCAAAGCTGCTACCTCGGATTGAGACGCAGATGTGGAGGGCAAGGCGGTCTCTTGAGATGGAGAAGATACAGCTTAAATCTATCTCCTCAATTAGAAAGTCGGCTACCACCGCACTGGAGGAGAATCTGCCGGATGCATTGAAGTAGTTGGCACTTCGATTCTACCTCGGCTTGTACTTGTTTCGACACTGCTCTGTTTGTGCCTCCTCAGTGCATCCATTTCAAATGGCTCATCGGCGATTGCACCGAGTCATTCCCTCATGTTCTTCTACCTCATCTCCTTTCTCAATCACTACCACCTTTTCTTGCTCCTTCTCCTTCACCTCCTCTGATTTCTCCACCTCCTCCGGTGCCTCATCTCCGAGATACACCCTTTGCGGAATGTAGTCGACAAACGTATTTTCTTCTAAATTTCTTGGAAGGATTTGAGTTTTACCTTTTGAGTACTTCCTTTTCCCAGGATAGATAGGTTGTTTCCTCCTGTACGCTATTAAGATAATTGTCTCTTCGAATGAGCCTAATCTGAGTCTTCTTAGCAAATACACATCAATTAGTTCCTTAAGAAGCTCGGGCTCATCTGCAAGAGGTGATTCCTTTACGAGAAGGAATTTCTTTCCAAGAATCCTTAGGGAGGTTTCGGTCAGGACCCATTACACCGGATGGGTTAGGGATGTTGAAGAATAGATTTAGTTCAGATGATGTAGAGGATAGGAAAGAAAAGGGATTATACTGAAGGTTGGGTTTGAGTTGGACTTATGGGAGTGGACCGTTTTAGAGGCTCGGAGGCGGCGGTCTTACTGCCTCTTCATTGCCGAGGTTGGGATGTGGAGGGTTTGTGTACTTCATCCTCGGATGAGGAAGATGAAGATTGGGCTGGCTCCATCTCTTGGTCATCTCCGAGATGAGACTTCGACCCTTTCTCCTTGTCACAGAACCCTCTGCGACCTCGGTGAGACACTTCCCCCTTGAGAAGGCTGTCTCTGTCTCCTCATCTCTAGCTTCCTCCTTCTCAAAGCAGACGAGGACTCATCCTCTAACACTATCTTAACTTCCTTAATCTTGTCTTTTGAAGCTTCTTCCTTTGTGCTAGTGGTTGAACTGGAGCGTCCCCGTCTCCCTCCGAGTCCGATGGTCCAAAGATCTTCTCATCTTTGACCAAAAGCCCCTTCTCGCTTTGTGTATTTTTTCACTCCCTCCTTCCAATCCAGTTATACGTCCCAGCTTAGGTTCAAGTATGATGGTGATTCTGGCCATCATACTTGTTATCTTGGTTAAAGACCATCTCATCAACTCCGATGAGGCGGGGTTTTGACAAACTTCTTTCTTTCCTCCATCAGCCTTGAATACACCATCCTTGCCCAATTTATTTCTGTTCCATAGATTATTTCCATCGAGACAACAAATTAAGGCTTCGTTAAGCCATCGTGGCTTTGCTTTGCTCCCAAGATGCATTTGGTCGAATTAGCATCAGCCTTGTATTTCCGCTTCAACATTGGCCTTTTAGATTCGCTGCCGTATTCTACGGTGAGTCCTTCGCCATTAGTCGGAAACTTTCCAAGTATTCCGATGCCTTGTACGTGAAAGGGTTTTCTCCGATAGTGCTTAATCCGAAGATTTTACCCAAATCTTCAATTGATAATACCACCTTCTTGTTCTTTCCTTTGGTTTGAACTTGAGATTCCAAACGGTGTCGATTGATTTTGTTCTTGTTAGGAACTCAGCAGAGAGATAATCCAAAGTAAAATTTCTTGACGGTTTCATCGTGCAATATTTCTTCAATCCTCTGGATTCAAGCAAAGTTAGTATTTCTCTAGTCTCTCGGATCGGTTGAAATATCCCATTCTACGAACATCTCGGATTTTGTTCTTTCTCCGATCGAAGTGAGATCATATTCATACTTGATATTCGACTTCTTTGATTCCGCCATTTGAAGAATATAGAAAGTTTTAGGAGGGAAAGGAAAAGTTTGAGAAGTTATGAAGGTTTTTATGTGTGCGTAAATAAAATTATGCACATGAACTCCTATTTATATGGAAAGATATAATAATAAACAATTATAAAACTAATAATTGCACGAAAAGTGTAAATATAGGTTTTCGAATCGCCATTAATGCAATTATGATATTTATTTTGAAAAGTGCAGAGAATAATATTAAATATGTCGCGCGTGATATTTCGACGATTCATATTTGAAAACCGCCTCCATTTCTAGCGCGTGAAGGTTACTCGGTGTATTTCAAAACTTGATTTGATAAAATTTCGGGTCCGTAGTAACTTCTTTCTGACAGAGTTACTTATTTGAGAAAATACTTTTGATTAATTGGAGAGATAAAATAAAAAAACACATTTTTTAATAAAAACAAAGTTGGAACCCTTATCTCTTTATTTTGTAAAACAAAATATTTTTATTAAACTGAGTAACTTCATTTTTAAGAAATAATAAAAGGATTATGATCAATTATATGAACTTAATATGCATAATTTAATTGACAATTAAAAAGTTTAGAACATACTTCACGATAATTTTCCCTTTATGCGGATTGATAGCATCATAGTACATTTCATGATTACTTGGATAAGTAGACCTTGTCATGTGTTGAGATATGTTTATCAAACCTTGTTATTTCTAACATAAAAAACACTTAGGCAAATCATTAGTAACTTTTGTGAGTAATTCAAACAAGGTACATATACTCATCTGTCTTTGCAAAGCAGATGATTATTATGTATTTGTTTGAATTACTTCATGTCGAACAAGTAAGTATCCGGTTGGTCTAAAATCAATGGATTAATCCTTGATTCTTGATTCCTTTAATGGAGATCAATGATATCAGCTCTGTGATTTTCCATATGACCTTCTACTAAATGCGATACTTCTTTCTAGACATAGTAAACTAAATCGAGAAAGGCAAAGAATGAAAAACATGAGTTAAGATTATAGAATGACTAAAAAAGCATCTAATAATCCTAATTCTACAGATAGTTCTGTTGGATCAAGAGGTTTTGATGAGTTAAAGAGCAGATCGAGACTAATCGGCCAAAGCGAAGAGCAGTGAGGATGTAAGCCGATCGAGACGGGGTCATGCATTAAGCTAGTCGGTGAGGTCCGATAACATGCTAGTCATCGAAGATAAGCTCAAGTCTAGTCATCTGCGGGAGACAAATATGAAGAGCTCGAGACGAGGTCAAGATAAGCCGAGTAGAATAAGAAAGGCGAAGTTTTCACCAAGTCACCGCAGATGAGTATGAAGAATCAGGTGAGGTCTAGAGCGATTAAGTTTGTTAAGCGATTTCAAGTTTGTTAGAACTAACTAACAAACTAAGCGTCTTCTCGAACTTATATATAGGTCTAGGTTTTTCATTCTTTAGTATCAACACTTATGCATATTTGATTTACACAATTCACTACTCAAATTTCACAATCTTTTCACAAGAATTTCTAGAGAGGTTTCAAAGAATTCTAAGTGTTTTTAGAACACTTTTCCAAAGAATCTTCAAAACCCAATACACACTTTATGTGATTAGATTTCTAGAAGAAGAGTCTAGGAGATTGAAGATTTGAAGAATTGTACAAGTTGTAAGTTGTAAGTGGAAGTGAGAAAGTAAGCAAGAGCAGAGTCCCTTCTTCAAATTGAAGAAGGAGAGTGGATGTAGGATTTTAAAATCCGAACCACTATAAATCCTGGTGTTATTTCTTGCTTTCTTTAGTTTCTGTTTATTTTACAATTGTGTTACATCAAGAGTTAAATTCAGAATCTTAACTAAAATCGGTATATCAACCTTGCTTTTGATCTTATAAGAAGTTGAGAATTTAATCATAATCCGCTGTGCTCAATCGATATTTTGAATTGGTTTTGAAAGAGTTGAAAAATCTACAAAATCTATTCAAACCCCCTTTCTAGATTTTGTTCTAGAAAGCTTACTCAAGGCTTAAGTCAACTCAACTTTCCGGGACCAACAAGTGGTATCGTGAGCGGTGTTAAGGCATTACGATATTGATTTTAGGTCTTGAACAAGATTCTGGAATAATCTTGATTTTCTTCATTTTCTTTCATTTCTAACAGTGCTACTAATAAGCTTTTTGTGGAGTATTTTGTCTTTGCTTTCATCATGTCATCGAGGTAAAAGCAATAAGTCTAGGAATGCACTTTGAATTTTCAATTGAAGAGTATGATTATTGGAAATTTAGGATGGAAAATCATCTAAAGGCCATTCATGATAGAATGGAAGAGGTTCTTGAGGAAGGTCCTATAAAGTTTTTCCATGGAGGCACCGGCCTTTGAGCAGAGGCGGTGAATCAAGAACTAGGCAAGAGAAGAAGAGTTAAGAATTGACTAATGATGAAAGGAAGGTCCACAATCTTGACCAAGTAGCTAGAACAGAAATCATAGAGACTTTGAGTAAAGATTGGATAGAGAAGGTTAAGAGATGTAAAAGAGCCAAAGAAATGTGGCAAACCTTAGCTAATGTTTGTGAAGGATCCGACCAAGTGAAGGAGAACAAGCTACTTCGTGTGCATACATTTGAAACATTCAAGATGAAAGAAAATGAGTCTGTGGATCAGTTTGATATGAGGTTGACCAATCTTCTTAACAAAGCAAATTGACCTTGGAAAGAATTATTCAGTAGAAGGAGATTAATAACAAGATTCTCGAGATCATTAACCAAGAGATGGAGGAAAAATCCAATATCCTTAAAGCAACTCAAGATTTATCCTCTATTACTCACCATACTTTATTTTCTCATCTTAAAGCTTTAGAGTATGATATCCAGATAGAAGATGAAGAAGATGAGATGGAGTCAAGCACCTCATCCAAATCTGTTGCCTTTGTTAGTAAAGAAGACAAGGTGTCAACAGAGTGCAGTAGGAGCTGATCTATCTTTGAAAGAGCAGATGGCTTTACTTACAAAAAGGTATGATAAATTGAGAATGAATTATAAGAGAAATAAATTGAGATTTGCAGGTAGAGATAGACAAAGATCCAGATCGAGATAGGAAGGTAGACAAATCTTGAGATGATGACAAAACAAGAGCCGAGACAAGAAGATACAGATCACTGTCAGGAAGAAATACTTCGATCCCAGATCGAGATAGGAGTGACATTTGCTATACTTGCAACAAGCCAGGACATTTCAGCTATGATTGTCCTCAGTGACTCCTAAAGAAAGGGAAGAAAAGAGGAAGAAAAGAGACAGAGATTTGCGAGATCAAAGAGCTTTGTTGGCTGAAGAAAAAGAGCCAAAGAAATCATCATCATCTTCATCATCCTCATCGATTTCGGATCGGATGATGAGATCTGTCTCATGGCTAATGAGGTAATCTACTATTCATCTTGAGATAATGATTCTTGTCAGTCTACATCCGATCATGACCAAATTGTTATACATGAATTATTGAGAGATTTAAAAACATCTTTAGCTGCTTATAAACAGTGGAGACGAGAGAATTTAATTTTAAAGGATCAGATTCAAATTCTAAATAAAGGCAAGAAGGTGATGAACAGCTCAGAGGCGAGGAAACATTCAAGGGGGAATGTTTTCATCGATGAAGCTAGTACATCGGCTGACTTACACGAAAGGTTAGAAAATGGTAAGAAAACTTTAAAAGATAAATTTGAAGTAGTACATGCTGAAAATGAATTAATTAAGAAAGACAATGAGAAGCTTGTCTTCAAAATTAGTCGACTTAATAATTCACAATCGAGTAATAGATCATATTTTTAATACTTCCCGAGAAATCTCATGATAAGACAGGACTTGGTTATGATAGGAACAATAAATCGAGATGTTCAAAAACCTAGGAAATTTGTGAAAGCATCTGTTCAATCAAAGGATATTAAAATTGGTCCATGGAAACCAACTAGTCGGATAAGGACTACAACTTCGATCTGAAACCAAGAATTGGTGAAGAATTCCTATCAGACTAGAAGGAATCCAAGAACCAAAATAAGAAGATTTTCTTATTATAATTCTTTTGATGGAAGGAGCAAATGCTATCCTACATTTCCTAAGTTTAGGAAAATTACCCAATCTGAATACAACAAGTTGTCATTTAAAAATGATATTATTGTAGGCAGTTAGGTAGAAAATCTGAGTCTGACTTATTGTCTACGGATGAGATGTTTGTTTGGATTCCTAAAGTGATTCTTGACCCAAAAGGACCCAAGATCACTAGGGTACCTCAAAACTAATCATTTCACAGGATTCACGGGGATCATCACTTAAGGAAGAGATCTTAGCTTCAATATGGTACATTGACGGTCGTTTATTCACAACATATGACCCATAACAAGAAGTGTTATCAAATTTTCAAAGCATTGATGGTCCAAGAGTTGTATTTGGTGATAATAATTGTGGTCGGACTAAAGGTGTAGGTACTTTGATTATCAAGGATATTCTGTATCTGAGGTATATTTTGTTGAAGGGTTGAAACATAATCATTATCATTTCTCGGCTTTGTGATAAAGGTTTTTCTGTAAAATTTTCAAGGGATAAATGTGATATTTTGGATAATTCCTCGAGATAAGGTACTATTAGCTGGATTCGAGACGGGGTAATGTCTATGTGGCCAACTTTAATAGTTGTTCCCAAGATACTTGTCGATGGCTAAGGGTGGAGAAAATGTCATTTGTCTATGGCATAAAAGGCTTAGTCATCTCGAATTTCAAGACCCTTAGTAAAGCTGGCTAAGAAGAACCTTGTTAAGGGATTACACAAAACTTTTATCAACTGATCTTAAATGTGATGCTTGTCAAAAGGTAAACAGCCTAGACACTCATTTAAGAGTATTAACTCCTCCTCATCCGAAAGAGTGTTGCAACTTCTTCATCTGGATTTGTTTGGACCTGTTACTCCTCTCGAGTTTAGGTGGAAGGAAATATACTCTTGTTGTAGTAGATGACTTTTCTAGATACACTTGGGTCATATTTCTTTTCAAGAAAAATGAGACTATGAACAAGATTCTGATCTGTTGAGATAAATTGAGAATGAGAAGGGAGTTAATATTATTAAAATCGGGAGTGATAAGGGTACGAATTTTGAATTCTTGTTTATCTAATTTCTTCAATGAGTTTGGAATTATTCATGAGACATCTTCAGCAAGAACTCCTCAACAAAATGGAGTGGTTGAAAGAAGGAATAGAACTTTGAAGGAAGCGGCCCGAGAGCATGTTGGTGAGTATAATACCCTCATAGGTTAGGTGAAGCTATCAACACGCCTTGCTATACCCGAACAGGTGCTTAGTTGTCAAAGATAAGGGTAAGACTCCTTATGAGATTTGGAAGGGTAAGATTCCAAGAATCTCATACTTCAAAGCTTTTGGTTGTAAGTGTTTCATTCATAACAATGGGAAATCTAAGTTAAGAACTTTTGATGCTAAAGCGGTGATGGAATATTCTTAGGATATTCTAATACTTCAAAGGCATTTAGAGTTTTTAACAAGACAACCCTTTTTGTGGAGGAAACTCCTCATGTTGTTTTTGATGAGTTGTATTCCTTCTCGAGATAAAGTGAATCAAATTTCTGAAAATCTAGATAAAATTGAATTATCCAAGACTAAACATAGAACTGTTTATCTACCTACTCTTGATTGAGAATCGGATGAAGAAGAATCCTATCGATAATCGGAAGACAACTTGATCAGACTCCTTCAGATCGACGCCTTTGACATCACTGATCAAAGACGAGTCACCGGTGATGAAGGGGGAACGCCAACCGAGGCCGAGTCGGATGAGTTGCCGCGAGACTCAAGATGAGGATACTTCTCCTCATATAGGCAAAAGGATGAGAAGCTATCATCCATCGATCAGATTATAGGAGACCCATCTAGTAGTGTGCGAGACACGAATGATGTTAGACTGCGAAAGTCTTTTCGATTGTTATGTGTCGCTTCTTGAACCCAAGTCTATTGAGGAAGCATTATCGAACCCAAAGCTGGATAACGGCCATGCGGGAAGAAGCGCATCGCTTTGAAAGACAAAATGTATGGGATCTAGTGGAAAGACCCTTACGAAAGATTATAGGCACCAAATGGGTGTTTAAAAATAAAGCAGATGAGAACAATATTATTGTTTGAAATAAGGCAAGACTGGTTGCACAAGGTTATTCACGATGAGGGAATAGACTATGATGAAACCTATGCTCCGATTGCGGATTAGAGGCAATAAGATTGTTCTTGGCATTTCTTTGCATATAAGTCTTTCAAAGTTTTTCAAATGGATGTTAAGTCTACTTTTCTTAATGGTGTGTTACTTGAAGAGGTCTATGTAGAGCAGCCTCCTGGGTTTAAGATCAATAACAAGGTCTATAAACTCAACAAAGCTCTATATGGGTGAAACAAGCTCCCAGAGCTTGGTATGATACTCTATCGATTTCTTGACATCAAATGGTTTTTCTAAAGGTAAGATTGATAGAACTTTGTTTAGAAAGGAAGTAGATGGCAACATCTTACTAGTTCAAATTTATGTAGATGACATAATTTTTGGTTCACCTAATCAAATTATGTGAAGAGTTTAGCATTCTCATGAAGAACGAGGTTTGAAATGTCAATGATGGGAGAATTGACGTACTTTCTAGGCTTACAAATTAAACGAGATGAGTAAGGGTATATGTTGGTCGGAGAGTTGAGTTGATTAAAATCTTGAGAATGCTTTCTAGAACAAAATCTAGAAAGGGGGTTTGAATAGATTTTGTAGATTTTTCAAATCTTAAAAATCAATCCAAAGTATCAGATTAAGCACGGCGGATTAAGAATAAATTCTCAACTTCTTATAAGATCAAAAGCAAGGTTGAAATACTGATTTTAGTTATGATTCTGAATTTAACTCTTGATGTAACACAATTGTAAAATAAACGAGAAAATAAAGAAAGCAAGAAATAACACCAGGATTTATAGTGGTTCGGATTTTAAAATCCTACATCCACTCTCCTCCTTCAACTTGAAGAAGGGACTCGCTTACCGCTTACTTTCTCACTTCCACTTACAACTTACAACTTGTACAAATCTTCAAATCTTCAATCTCCTAGACTCTTCTTCTAGAGATCTAACTATTACAGTGTGTATTGAATTTTGAAGATTCTGGAAAAAGTGTTCTAAAAACACTTAGAACTCTTTGAAACTCTTTAGAAATTCTTGTGAAAAGATTGTGTAATCCGAATAGTGAATTGTGAAAATCTAATATGCATAAGTGTTCTCTATCTCTAAAAGCGAAAAACCTAGACCTATATATAAGTCTCGAAAAGTCAGTTAGTTTGTTAGTTAGTTCTAACAAACTTGAAGCTAACTTAACAAACTTAAACTTGAAAAATGCTTAACAAACTTAAACTTGAAAACCGCTTAACACCTCGGCTGATTCTTCCTACTCGTCTGCCGGTGACTTGGTGAAGATTAGCCTTTCTTATTCTACTCGGCTTATCTTGACCTTGTCTCGAGGCTCTTCATATTTGTCTCCTGCAGATGACTAGACTTGAGCTTGTCTCGGATGACTTGTCATTCCTCGTCTCAGAGATGACTTGAACTAATCTTGACCTAGTCGATCATCTTCGAACTAGAACTTCGGTCTTCGATTCTACATCATAGTCTGCTTATCACAGAGCAGTCTTTTAACTCATCAAAACAATCTTGGTCTAACAATTTCCCTTTTTGATGAAGTTAAAACCTACAAGAAAGAGACATACTCACAATGAAGTTAGTTTAGAGTTTATCAAGATCAATAGATAGGTATCAAAGTACATTTTTCACATTACAACGGATTTATTCACATATAAAAACTTTAGATCTTTTAGATTTTAAAAAAAAAAAAAAAAACTTAGAAAACCAAATGAGTCTTCAAGACTTAGTTAAAAAAATTTTGAAAATATTTTTAAGTCGAGAGATAAAATTCTCGAGATGACTTTTTCTTAAGGAAATTTTAAGTCTTTCTTAAAACAAAAAAAAAAAACTTAAAAAAATTAATACACATAAAATGAATCAAACAAAGTATATTCACATTGAATTTACAAAGATTACAGATGAGAAGATAATAGAAAAGTAGAAATAGGGAAAAGAAAAATCCTGTTTCTATTAGGCTTGTGATCTTCATCTCGGTATCATCGGCCAATTGAATACCCGACTCCTAAGCTGCTTTATATCCTCCTCTTGAGTGAGTCCAGATTCAGCCTCTGCCTTCTTCAAAATACCCTTTACCCGGTCTAGGTTCGAGGATCCATCTCGATTTCTGGCGGGGATGGCATACTCAAAGGCTGGAGAGATCGGGTTGACGTTGAACTCTACATCGGCTTCTTCTAGCGTACGATGATAGAACTCAGCATCTACCTTCTCCATCCACTCATGCCAAGCTAAATCTGGATCTTCTTGAGTTGCTCACAGGCCCTTGAGAATATACCAGAAGTATATCCACATACCCTCCAGATTCTTGTCTTTGTACTCAGTGCATATTTCCCACAAGCTTGACTTAGGAGGAGCAGATGTGTTGTGGAATGGCACGAACTTTCCACCGCCTTGATCTTTGATTAACCATTTGCGCCAAATAGTTGCTCCAAAAGACGTTGGAGTCTTTCTTCTTCCTCTGCTTCTTCTTTTCTTTCTTGCCAAAATATTCCATCTCTCTCTTAATCCTTTTGATCTCGCTCTTCCGAGAGATTGGAATAATCAGCTTCCCTCTTACCTTTTCCTTTAGCGGCAGCCACAGGGATGATTTCACTGATCTGGGCTCGGCCGATCGCTACTTCTTTTCCCTTCCCTTTGGCTCCTTGATTCAGATCCTTTAAACCGAGCCAAGAGCTTCTATACGATCTTTCCTCCTCTTCTTTCCTCCTCTTCTCTTCATCCTCTTTCAAAGCTTCCTCCAGTTGACTCACCCTCACTGGAGAGCAACCAACTCATCGATTTTATCCGAGCTTCCTCCCCGGCTGCCTCCCGGATCAGTGTGTTGGCCTTCTGCCCACTTCTTTCTCGGTCTCCTCGACCACACTGTGAGGGCTTGTCTCTTCTCTTCTTGACTTTTTCCCCTTTTTAACTTCAGGCCAAGTCTCGAAAGTTTTGCATCTAGAGTGTTGCACTTGACCACGAAGTCTCGAGTGGTCTACACCCCAACTCATTTACCACCACTTATTGTACCCCATAACCTCCTCCTTTAACGCCCTTAGCTCCTCCTCCATTGATTTCACTTTACCACCAAAGCCACGAGTTAGTGACACTTATGATTTTATCGGACAATGTTACCTCAACTTCCTTCATCTTTGCTAGCATAGTGTCGATGACTTTGACCATCCTCCTCGTCTTTCTTTCCATTTTCCTTCGGAATGTAGCATTGACTTTCTTCTCGACGAGGGATAGAATAGAGGATATGGCTGTGGTGGGGCTCAGATCGGTGTCTTCATCCTCGGTTGAGGAGTCGGACGAGGAATGTATTTGTTACGGTTGAGGAGATGGGAGAGGAATAGATTGTGTTTGAATAGTTGGAAGAGAGGAGTAAGATATTATTGGGATTGGAGAGGATTGAAGCGTGGGGAGAGGAATTTGTTCAAATGAAGGTGGGGGTGGGATTTGTGGTGGTGATGATGGTAGAGGTGGGATTTGAGTTTGGACTGTTGGGATTTGGATTGTAGGCTGTTGGAGAGGCTCGAGGTACCAGCCTGGGATACCCCTTCATCGCTGTTTGGACCGGTGGAAGATCAGTGAGGCAAAGGCTCAAATGCCACCTGAGGCATTTCTTCATTGCAGTGTATGGAAGATAAGGAAGGAGATGTGGAAAGACTTGTACCTCGCCTCTGTATTGGGGAAAGAAGCAGACTTCATCGGTTGGGGAGAAAGGAGCCTCCATCTCGACCAACCTCGGCTGCTATCTCAAGGACCAGGAACCTCCTCTCAGTAGCAGGTAGATGGATCTATCGATGTTGAGCTACCGAGACTTGGTGGATCCTTCGAGCTGCGGGCTGCTCGTCTTGGCCTCCTCACCAAGGGAATTTCTACTTCCTCTTCTTCCTCTTCATCTCGAGGCAACCTTGGCAGGAGCAGCAGATGAGCTTTCTCCTTCTTCTTGTCCGAGGCTTTCACCACCTCCTCTTCCTCCTCTCAAACATCCTTGGGACCACAGCATTTGTTTCAAAGAGTTGAACTTGAGATACGACCTCAGCCGCCGCTTCATGTCCCTCTGCTTCGACCTCCACTGGGCCACCTCAATTTGTTCAGCCGCTGGACCTGTCCCTCAACGCAGCCGCCACCTCTCGATCTCGGCCGCATCGGACTCATCATCCGAGTCTGGAACTCCTCCCGATCTGTCATCCTTTGTGAGGATGCCCTTCGCTTTGAATATTTTTAGTGCCTATTCTCCGTCAGCCTCCCTATTCAATCCTTCAATTAAAACAGTGATTTTATTGAAGAGATCGACTGTCGAAGTAGGAACCCAGCCCTCTGCATTTGACTTGAAAGTCAATCGCTTCTTCTCCTCCCCTGAGCTTGAACGAAGCAAATCTACCCAATTCACTTCTACACCATCCAATATGGCTCGCATCACGCACAATCTAGGTTTGGTTAACCCATCATGTGAGCTCTGCTCACCCAAAGACCGCCTTCGTAACCACCGTCATCAACAACCGAAACCTTCTTCTCGGCAGATTCTTCTTTAAATCCTCGCGAGTCCCTCAGTAACTAACTCCTCGCCATCATATCGAATGATTCTTCCCAACTATCCTCCTTATACGTCAATGGATTTACTCCCTCCATTGACGTGTCGAATATCCTAGCAATGTTTTGCCCGGAATAGCTCAATGTAGTCCCATCCACCGATGTATCAAACCCATCCCAGGGTATCCTCCATTCTAGCCAAAAATTCTGCTCCTAACAAATCCGCCTGCCTGCTTCGCGGAGACTTCATTGAAAGGAAACCTACGAGTCGTGAGGCTTCAAGAAGGCGAAGAATCTCTGCAGATTCTGGATCATTGGTGGTTTCAAAATCAACATACATTTCTCGCTTTTAAACGGTTTTTGAAATATTCCTCATTCATTTTGAAGTGAGAAATATTTGTGGAAATGTATGTAGGTTTATAAGTTTTGGTAGTTTTTGAAGAAGATGCCATTGGAAGATTTTTGTAAATTTGTAAAGGATTTGATAAAATATGTAGGTTTTACGAGTAAGGAAAGAAAAGTTTTAGGGAAGAAGAAGATGTATTTATAGGGGGAAGATTGGAAAGAGAAACCGCCATTTTTGAAAATATGAATTAATCTCGGCCATTTATTCAAAAAGTTTTTACCGAGTATTAATCAACGGTTAAAAACAAAGATAAACGATTAGGATTCAGCGCGTGAATTGTAATCGCCTTCGAATGCGTAAATAGTTACTTTATAGACTGTTGATTTGACCGATATAGGTTACTTTATTCGAGAAGTAAGTATCCCCGACGTCTACCATGTGATATCTTACTTGGTGAAGGTTTCCTAAACAGATGGGTTTGAAAAGCAGATCGGCTTAAAAATGTATAAGGTTTAAAAAATCATCCGATAGAGTAACCCGTCCGATCACGAAATTCAACAATTTATATGTAACTTTTTAGCATTTTTTAAACCAGTTAAAACAAAACACAATTAGAATTAATTTTCCTAAACAAATTTTTAAGAAACAGGTGACTCGGGTTAAGAATAAAGAAGTTTGAATAAAAGAATGAATCGGTGTTATCTGTGACTGTTCTCGCAAAAACATAAACTCAAAGAAAACTATCGAAGCTAAAGGTAAATCGGATAAGATGTAAATAGTCATCTGTTTTCTTGAAGTTCACCGACTACTATGTCCTTGTTCGATTTACTCAATGTCGATAAGTAATTATCAATTCGTATAAGGTCAATATGACTAATCCTTGATTCTTGATTCCTAAAAGGAGATCACCGATATCGCTACTGATTGCCCTTTGACACATATCTAGTCCGATAATTCTTTCTAGACATTAATTTAAAGAAAAGAAAAGAAATAAGAAACCAAATGCATATAATTAGAAATCAGCTAAAGATGCATCAAGTAATCCTAATTCTAAACACATTTCTTTGAACCTAGACTCACTAATGATTTTGTAAGAATGTCACTTTTTGTGATTCAAAGGGCAATTTTCTCAATTCTAATGTCATTCTTTTCAACATGATCCCTAATGAAATGATGCCTAATATCTATATGCTTGCATCTAGAATGTAAAACAGGGTTGTAAGTCATTGCTATTGCACTATTACTATCACAGGTAAATAGGAGCAGTGATGTTTGAATATTATAGTCTCTAAGTCATTGACTAATCCAGAGGAGTTGAGAGCAACAACTTCCAATGCCATATACTCGGCTTGATTGTGGAGGTGGCAACAGATGTTTGTTTCTTAGATAACCAAGAAATTAATTTGTTGCCTAAGAATTGACATGTTCCGTAAGTGGATTTCCTATCAATCTTACATCCTCCAAAGTCCGAATCAATAACTGTTAGCTCAAAGTTGTCATCACCGGGTACCATAACCCTACTTGCAAAGTTCCTTTGAGATATCTAAGAATTTTCTTAGCAGTCTTCAGATGAGTTTTCTTGGGATTAGACTGGAATCTTGCACATACCCCAACCGCAAAGGCTATGTCGGCCTACTTGCAAAGTGAGATAGAGAAGAGATCCAATCAGTCCACGATACTCCGTTGCATCGGTGGGTATCCCCGCTCATCTCGAATCCATTGAGAAGTTAGTTGCCATAGGTATTTTGACTTCTCTCGCTAGTAATCATTCCAAATTTCTCAATCAGATCCTTAGCATACTTAGATCGATGTATAAATATACCCTTACTCATCTCGTTTAATTTGTAAGCCTAGAAAGTATGTCAATTCTCCCATCATTGACATTTCAAACCTGTTCTTCATGAGAATGCTAAACTCTTCACATAATTTCAGATTAGGTGAACCAAAAATTATGTCATCTACATAAATTTGAACTAGTAAGATGTTGCCATCTACTTCCTTTCTAAACAATGTTCTATCAATCTTACCTTTAGAAAAACCATTTGAAGTCAAGAAATCGATAGAGTATCATACCAAGCTCGGGAGCTTGTTTCGATCCATATAGAGCTTTGTTGAGTTTATAGACCTTGTTATTGATCTTAAACCCGGGAGGCTGCTCTACATAGACCTCTTCAAGTAACACACCATTAAGAAAAGCAGACTTAACATCCATTTGAAAAACTTTGAAAGACTTATATGCAGCAAATGCCAAGAACAATCTTATTGCCTCTAATCTCGCAATCTGGAGCATAGGTTTCATCATAGTCTATTCCCTCGATCGTGAATAACCTTGTGCAACCAGTCTTGCCTTATTTCGAACAATAATATTGTTCTCATCTGCTTTATTTTTAAACACCCATTTGGTGCCTATAATCTTCTCTCGTAAGTGGTCTTTCCACTAGATCCCATACATTTTGTCTTTCAAAGCGATGCGCTTCTTCCGCATGGTTGTTATCCAGCTTGGGTCCGATAATGCTTCCTCAATAGACTTGGGTTCAAGAAGTGATACATAACAATCGAAAAGACTTTCGAGTCTAACATCATTCGTGGTTCGCACACTACTAGATGGATCTCCTATAATCCGATCGATGGATGATAGCTTCTCATCCTTTTGCCTATATGAGGAGAAGTATCCTCATCTTGAGTCTCGGTTGGCAACTCATCTCGACTCAACCTCGGTGACGTTCCCCCTTCATCACCGACTCGTGCTTTGATCACCGATGTCAAAGGTGTCTGATTCGAAGGAGTCTCGATCGAAGTTGTCTTCGATTATCGAGATGGGGATTCTTCTTCATCCGATTGAGTCAAGAGTAGGTAGATAAATAGTTCTATGTTTAGTCTTGGATAATTCAATTTTATCTAGATTTTCGAAATTTGATTCACTTTTTCTCGAGAAAGAATACAACTCATCAAAAACAACATGAGGAGTTTCCTCCACACAAAGGGTTGTCTTGTTAAAAACTCTAAATGCCTTTGAAGTATTAGAATATCCTAAGAATATTCCATCAATTTGCTTTAGCATCAAAAGTTCTTAACTTAGATTTCCCATTGTTATGAATGAAACACTTACAACCAAAAGCTTTGAAGTATGAGATCCTTGGAATCTTACCCTTCCAAATCTCATAAGGAGTCTTACCCTTATCTTTGACAACTAAGCACCGCTCGAGTATAGCAAGCTGTGTTGATAGCTTCAAGAGAACCTATGAGGGGTATTATACTCACCAACATGCTTCCGGCCGCTTCCTTCAAAGTTCTATTCCTTCTTTCAACCACTCCATTTTGTTGAGGAGTTCTTGCTGAAGATGTCTCATGAATAATTCCAAACTCATTGAAGAAATTAGATAAACAAGAATTCAAAAAATTACGTACCACTTTATCACTCTGATTTTAATAATATTAACTCCCTTCTCATTCGAATTTATGCGAGCAGATCAGGAATCTTGTTTATAGTCTCATTTTTCTTGAAAAGAAATATAACCCAAGTGTATCTAGAAAAGTCATCTACTACAACAAGAGTATATTTCCTTCCACCGAAGCCGAGAGGTGTAACAGTCCAAACAAATCCAGATGAAGGAGTTGCGGTATTCTTTCGGATGAGGAGGAGTTAATACTCTTAAATGAGTGTCTAGGCTGCTTACCTTTTTGACAAGCATCACATTTAAGATCAGTTGATAAAAGTTTTTCGAGTAATCCCTTAACAAGGTTCTTCTTAGCGACTTACTAAGGGTCTTGAAATTCAGATGACTAAGCCTTTTATGCCATAGCCGGTGATATTTTCTCCACCCTTAGCCATCAGACAAGTATCTTGGGAACAACTATTAAAGTTGGCCACATAGACATTACCTGCGAAGCCGAGTTAATAGTACCTTATACCGAGGAATTATCCAAAATATCACATTTATCTCTTGAAAACTTTACTGAGAAAAACCTTTATCACAAAGTGAAAGCAGATAATATGATTATGTTTCAAACCTTCAACAAAATATACCTCGATACCTGAATATCCTTGATAATCAAAGTACCTACACCTTTAGTCGACCATAATTATTATCACCAAATACAACTCTTGGACCATCAATACTTTGAAAATTTGATAATGACTTCTTGTTATGGGTCATATGTTGTGAAACGACCTTGTCAATGTACCATATTGAAGCTAAGATCTCTTCCTTAAGTGATGATCCCCGTGAATCCTGTAAAGCAGATTAGTTTTGAGGTACCCTAGTGATCTTGGGTCCTTTTGGGTCAAGAATCACTTTAGGAATCCAAACAAACATCTCATCTCAGAGACAATAAGTTAGACTCGATTTTCTACCAAATCGTCTACAATAATATCATTTTTGAATAACAACTTGTTGTATTGATTGGATAATTTTTCTAAACTTAGGAAATGTAGGATAGCATTTGCTCCTTCCATCAAAAGAATTATAATAAGAAAATCTTCTTATTTTGGTTCTTGGATTCCTTCTAGTCCGATAGGAATTCTTTGGCTGAATTCTTGGTTTTGCATCGAAGCCGTAGTCCTTATCGACTAGTTGGTTTCCATGGACCAATTTTAATATCTTTTGATTGAGCAGATGCTTTCACAAATTTCCTAGGATTTTGAACATCTGATTTATTGTTCCTATCATAACCAAGTCCTGTCTTATCATAAGATTTACGGGAAGTATTAAAAATATGATCTATTATCGATTGTGAATTATTAAGTCGATTGATTTTGAAGACAAGCTTCTCATTGTCTTTCTTAATTAATTCATTTTCAGCCTGAGACTACTTCAAATTTATCTTTTAAAGTTTTCAATTCATTTTCTAACCTTTCGGGTAAGCTGGTGATGTACTAGCTTGATCTGATGAAAACATTCCCCTTGAATGTTTCCTCGGTCTACGAGTTGTTCATCACTGCTTGCCTTTATTTAGAATTTGAATCGATCCTTTAAAATTAAATTCTCCGTCTCCATTGTTTATAAGCGGCTAAAGATGTTTTTAAATCTCTCAACAATTCATGTATAGCAGTTTGGTCATGATCGAGATGTGGTCGACAAGAATCATTATCGAAGATGAATAGTAAATTACCTCATTAGCCATGAGACAGATCTCATCATCGATCCAAAATCAGATGAGGATGATGAAGATGATGATGATTTCTTTGGCTCTTTTTCTTGACCAACAAAGCTCTTTGATCTCGCAAATCTCTGTCTCTTTTCTTTCTCTTCTCTTCCCTTTCTTTAGGAGTCGATTGAGGACAGTCATAATGAAATGTCACGGCTTGTTGCAAGTATAGCAAATATCACTCCTATCGATGCGGGACTAGAAGTATTTCTTCTAACAGTGATCTATATCTTCTTGTCCGGCTCTTGTTTTTGTCATCATCGAAGATTTGTCTACCTTCCTATACCGATCTGGATCTTTGTCTATCTCTACTCGCAAATCTCAATTTATTTCTCTTATACTTCATTCTCAATTTATCATACCTTTTTGTAAGTAAAGCCATCTGCTCTTTCAAGGATAGATCAGCTCCTCTGACCTCTCGTTGACACCTTGTCTTCTTTCTTGACAAAGGCAACAGATTTGGATGAGGTGCTTGACTCCATCTCATCTTCCTCATCTTCTATCTGAATATCATACTCTAAAGCTTTAAGATGAGAAAATAAAGTATGGTGAGTAATAGAGGATAAATCTTGAGTTGCTTTAAGGATATTGGATTTTTCCCTCCATCTCTTGGTTAATGATCTCAAAATCTTGTTGTTAATCTCCTTTTCTCGAATAATTCTTTCCAAGATCATTTGCTTTGTTAAGTAGATTGGTCAACCTCATATCAAACCGATCCACGAGACTCATTTTCTTTCATCTTGAATGTTTCAAATGTATGCACATCGACCGTAGCTTGTTCTCCTTAACTTGGTGAGAACCTTCACAAACATTAGCTAAGGTTTGCCACATTTCTTTGGCTGTTTTACATCTCTTAACCTTCTCTATCCAATCTTTACTCGTAGTCTCTATGATTTCTGTTCTAGCTACTTGGTCAAGATTGTGGACCTTCCTTTCATCATTAGTCAATTCGTAACTCTTCTTCTCTTGCCTAGTTCTTGACTCAAGCCTCTGCTCAGTCTTGGTGCCTCCATGGAAAAACTTTATAGGACCTTCCTCAAGAACCTCTTCCATTCTATCATGAATGGCCTTTAGATGATTTTCCATCCTAAATTTCCAATAATCATACTCTTCAATTGAAAATTCAGCATTCTGGACTTATTACTTTTACTGAAGACATGATGAAACAAAAACAAAATACTCCACAAAATCTTATTAGTAGCACTGTTAGAAATGAAAGAAAATGAAGAAAATCAAGATTATTTGAGAATCTTGTTCAAGACCTAAAATCAATATCGAAACGACTTAACACCGCTCTGATACCACTTGTTGGTCCCGGAGAGTTGAGTTGATTAAAATCTTGAGAATGCTTTCTAGAACAAAATCTAGAAAGGGGGTTTGAATAGATTTTGTAGATTTTTCAAATCTTAAAAATCAATCCAAAGTATCGATTAAGCACAATGATTAAGAATAAATTCTCAACTTCTTATAAGATCAAAAGCAAGGTTGAAATCGATTTTAGTTATGATTCTGAATTTAACTCTTGATGTAACACAATTGTAAAATAAACAGAAAATAAAGAAAGCAAGAAATAACACCGGGATTTATAGTGGTTCGGATTTTAAAATCCTACATCCACTCTCCTCCTTCAACTTGAAGAAGGGACTCGCTTACCGCTTACTTTCTCACTTCCGACTTACAACTTACAACTTGTACAAATCTTCAAATCTTCAATCTCCTAGACTCTTCTTCTAGAGATCTAACTATTACAGTGTGTATTGAATTTTGAAGATTCTTTGGAAAAAGTGTTCTAAAAACACTTAGAACTCTTTGAAACTCTTTAGAAATTCTTGTGAAAAGATTGTGTAATCTGAATAGTGAATTGTGAAAATCTAATATGCATAAGTGTTCTCTATCTCTAAAAGCGAAAAACCTAGACCTATATATAAGTTCTGAAAGTCGGTTAGTTTGTTAGTTAGTTCTAACAAACTTGAAACCACTTAACAAACTTAAACTTGAAAACCGCTTAACAAACTTAAACTTGAAAACCGCTAACACCTCGGCTGATTCTTCCTACTCGTCTGCGGTGACTTGGTGAAGATTAGCCTTTCTTATTCTACTCGGCTTATCTTGACCTCGTCCGAGCTCTTCATATTTGTCTCCTGCAGATGACTAGACTTGAGCTTGTCTCCAGATGACTTGTCATTCCTCGTCTCAGATGACTTGAACTAATCTTGACCTAGTTCGATCATCTTCGAACTAGAACTCGGTCTTGAGTTCTACATCATAGTACCTTATACGGAGCAGTCTTTTAACTCATCAAAACAATCTTGGTCTAACAGTATATTTATACATCGGTCTAAGTATGCTAAGGATCTGATTGAGAAATTTGGAATGATTACTAGCAGAGAAGTCAAAATACCTATGGCAACTAACTTCTCAATGGATTCGAGATGAGCGGGGATACCCACCGATGCAACGGAGTATCGTGGACTCGATTGGATCTCTTCTCTATCTCACTGCAAGTAGGCCGGACATAGCCTTTGCGGTTGGGGTATGTGCAAGATTCAGTCTAATCCCAAGAAAACTCATCTGAGAGGCTGCTAAGAAAATTCTTAGATATCTCAAAGGAACCTTGCAAGTAGGGTTATGGTACTCGGTGATGACAACTTTGGTGACGGGTTATTGATTCAGACTTTGGAGGATGTAAGATTGATAGAAAATCCACTTACGGAACTTGTCAATTCTTAGGCAACAAATTAATTTCTTGGTTATCTAAGAAACAGACATCTGTTGCCACCTCCACAATCAAGCCGAGTACATGGCGGTGGAAGTTGTTGCTCTCAACTCCTCTGGATTAGTCAACAACTTAGAGACTACAATATTCAAACATCAATGTTCCTATTCTTGTGATAGTAATAGTGCAATAGCAATGACTTACAACCCTGTTTTACATTCTAGATGCAAGCATATAGATATTAGGCATCATTTCATTAGGGATCATGTTGAAAAGAATGACATTAGAATTGAGAAAATTGCCACCTTTGAATCACAAAAAGTCGACATTCTTACAAAACCATTAGTGAGTCTAGGTTCAAAGAAATGTGTTTAGAATTAGGATTACTTGATGCATCTTTAGCTGGTTTCTAATTGTGTGCATTTGGTTCCTTATTCCTTTTCCTTTCTTTAAATTAATGTCTAGAAAGAATTATCGGACTAGATATGTGTCAAAGGGCAATCGGGTAGCTGATATCATTGATCTCCTTTTAGGAATCAAGAATCAAGGATTAGTCATATTGACCTTATACTGAATTGATAATTACTTATCGACATTGAGTAAATCGACAAGGACATAATAGTCGGTGAACTCCTGAAGAAAGCAGATGACTATTTACATCCTATCGATTTACCTTAAGCTTCGATGGTTTCTTTTGAGTTTATGTTTTTGCAGAGCAGTCACGTATAACACCGATTCATTCTTTTATTCAAACTTCTTTATTCTTAACTCCGAGTCTGATCTGTTTCTTAAAAATTTGTTTTAGAAAAGTAAATGCGAGTCTGTTTTGTTTAAACCTGGTTTAAAAATTGCTAAATAGTTACATCTAAACTGTTGGTTTTGAATTAGACAGGTTACTCTATCGAGATGATTTCCTAAAACCCATCTGTTTTTACAACGATCTGTTTTTTAAAACTTGTCTGCTTTTTCAAACTCATCTCGATTTACAAACCCTTAGGCGAAGTAAGGTAGCCCTAGGGTGACGTCAGTATACTTACTTCTCTGCATAAAGTAACCTACATCTCACAAATCAACGATCTATAAAGTAACTATTTACGCATTCCAAAGGCGATTATAGTTCACGCGCTGAATCCTAATCGCTTATCTTAGTTTTTAACCGTTGATTAATACTCAGTAAAAACTTTTTGAATAAATAGCTAAGATTAATTCAAGATTTCAAAAATGGCGGTTTCTCTTTCCAATCTATTCCCTATAAATACATCTTCTTCTCCAAATTCATCCTTTTCACTTTCGGTACTTATCAAAATTCTCTGAAAATCTTTTCACTCTCTCTAAAAAAATTCGTATATGAGCATTTACATTAGAGGCATAACTTCAACAATGGTGGATGTACAAAATGAAACATATGCAAAGAAGGTGAAGTCGAAATGTATGTCGACTTCGACACCACCACCGATGCCGAATCCAGGAAATCCTATCGTTATTGGAGAGGTGGATTAAGGACATTTTGCTCCAAGAAATCTCCCTCAATAAGACATTGGATATGAGAGGGCTGGAGTTCTATGTCAATGGGACATATGAACGAGGAGTGTTTAGGACCGGGGTATATGGAGAAGAACTCACTGTTTCTCCGGCGGAGGTGGCCAGGATATTTGATACTAGCGGTGAAGGTGTGAACCCCCTCACCTACAAATCGATGAATGGGTAGAATCATTTGAGATGATTGCCGGAACTCCATGAAGGAAAATCGATCGGAGTTGAAGAAGAGGATGCTCCGACGCCGATATCGCCTTCGATGACCATTGTCACAAAGGTGATATTGGGAGAACAGAGCTCCCACGATGGGCTGACCGGACCAGGACTCTGCGTTATGAGAACTATTCTTGATGGGGTTCGTGCCAACCGGGCCGGTCTGCTGGAGAGGCCGGAGACGGAGAGAAGACGCGTGCGGAGGTGGTTAATGGAAAGTGGCGGCGAAGTCAATCACTAGTCTCTTTAACAAAGTGACTCGTGATTATGGAGGACTTCTTTGTCGGCTCAAATAAATTGGTCGACGGGGTCCGAGCTTACACAAAGCAAAAAGGGATTACGACCAAGAATGAGCCACTCGGGGCTCCAGTGGTCCCGATGAAGGTGGAGCCGAGGGTAGAGCTTAAGCTCAGGTGAAGAGGAAGCCGAGGAGGAGGAGGAAGAGGATGTGGAGGTGGAGCTGCCGTCGTGAGCTCGGTGAGGCTGAACAGCCAATGAAGGCTGAAGGAGAAGGCACCAAGGAGACGAAGGTTGGTGAAAACCTCCGAGTTGGGAGGATCGTCTCGGCGATCAGCCCACTCTCCTTCCGGAGGAAGTATCCACGCTGCAAATTGCAGCTCAAGTGGTGCGGTGGAGGAGGTCCAGCTAATAAGTTACGAAGGGACCCCTCCCCCGAGGTCGGTACATTTCTCCTCCCCATCTCCAACCCAAATCGGCAATGAAGAGGTGTCCCGGTTGGCACCTCGCAGCCTCTAAAAGACCTACTCCCGAAACCGTCCAAAGTCCATCCTCATCTCCTCTCCCTCAAATCCAAACCTCATCTCCTCCACCATCCCCATCTCATATGTTGTCCTTTTTATCTGGACCAAGATTCTCCCCAACCCCCATCTCCATATCTCCCCCGGCTCAACCCCCAACTCATCTTACTCCAATCACTACAATCTCCTCCCCTACCACATCACTTCAAATTCCACCCCCACCATCATCTCCCCACCGTAAATCCCACCCCCACCATCGACACCCCCACTTCTTCTATCCCGGCCCGAACCTCATATGGATACCTCAAACATTTTTGGGGATATTCCCATGAGCTCCCCGATCCAACTTCTCCTACCACCTCTTCCTCATCCGATTCGGAGGAAGAGGACAGACAATTCTTGCCATCTCCTCGGCCTTTGAGCAACTTCACCGGCAAAATTATCAGCCAAGTCCAGAGGATGATGGAGAAGAAAACCAGAAAAGTGATTCGAGCGATCCACAGACACCATGCTCGCCAACATGCAGATTGGCCGAGGTCAACATGACCAGAAACTTATCACCCAATCTCAGCTGCTGTTGGTTTCGAGACTAAGTGCGCTTGAAGACGAGGTCAAGGCACCGAAAGAGAAGACTGCACTGACAACGAAGTCGTGGTCTCAACACTCACTTCGATCGAGCGACTTGAGACGACGTTGTGCAGCGATTGAGGATGAGCTTGATCCATCAAGGATGAAGTTAAAAAGGGGGAAGGTGCTGAAAGCGAATGGAAACCCTCACACTGGTGTCATGTTAATAACAGATAGACTTGATACAAAGGCGGACACGGTGAGTTGGAGGCAGCCAAGGTGGAGATCAAAATCAAATCGACGAGTTGGGTCGCCTTGCAACCGAGGGTGACGCAGATTGAAGAAGCCATCCGAGAGGATGAGGAGAAAAGGAAGAAGGAGGAAGAAGAGAAGACCGAGAAGCTGCTGGCTCGTATGAAAGAGTCTCGAAGAACCAGAGCCCAAGGGCAAAGGTAAAGGTAAAGCAAGAGCAGCAGTAGCCGAGAAGACTCCATCACCGAGCAGATGATCGGCCCTGCATCACCCGAGCGCAAAGAAAGGAACCAGACTTCTCCAACTTATCACCGAAAGCAGATTAGAAGAATCGAGTCTTTGAAAAGGAGATGTTTGAAAAGAGAGAAAAGAAGAGGCTGAAGAAGATGGGGAAAGTCGAAATGAAGTGGGACAGGATACTCGGAAGTGGGTGTCCAAAGCAAGAATGAAGGCTGATTTCCGCCTGTCCACCGCACCACACTCCTCCAAAGATGGTTTCAGTGGAAGTTCACCGGTGAATATAAAAGCAGGCCACGGATGCTAAGTGGATGTATTACTTGGTACATTCTCAAGGCATCGCCATCTGGAGCGACTAATGAAGACATCTCGCCGGCATGAATGGATGGAGAAGGAGGATGCAGATCTTTATGGGAAGCCGCTCGATGAGGCACATAATGTGTTCAATCGCGATACGATCGCACTCAGCCCTACGAAAGCAGTCACCCCCAAGCTTAAAGAAGATGGTTCTCTGATCCGGAATGGGTCGTGCAGGTTGTGGCCAAGGCGAAGGGAATCCGAGCTCACGAGATGAGAATGATTTGAAACTACTTAGAGCGAGGATTTTCACCGCTAAACATTCCAGCCGATCGATGGGGAATCGATAGAACAGGATTTTTCTTTCCTTATCTTTTATTTTCTATCAGTTCTCTTATTTTGTAATCTGTAAATGTCGTGGAATGAATATATTCGGTCTTATGTGAATTTTGTGTTTTAGTTTTCTTAAATTTTTAATCTAAGAAATTTTATATCTCGAAATTAAAAATTTTTCTAAGAATAAAACATCCGAGAAATTCTTATATCTCAGAGTTAAAATCTTTTGTTAAAATTTTTTTAAAATACTTCTAAAAAGTCTAAAAGACTTAATTTCTTATTGTGATTGAATCTGTTGAAGTGTGAAATTGTCTTTGTATCTATCTGATTGATTTAACTAGATCTATTACTAACTTCAATTGTGAGTATGTTTCCTTCTTATAGGTTTTAACTTCATCAAAAAGGGGAAATTGTTGGATCAAGAGGTTTTGATGAGTTAAAGAGCAGATCGACTAATCGGCCAAATCGAAGAACAGTGAGGATGTAAGCCGATCGACGGGGTCATGCATTAAGCTAGTCGGTGAGGTGCGATAACATGCTAGTCATCGAAGATAAGCTCAAGTCTAGTCATCTGCGGAGACAAATATGAAGAGCTCGAGACGAGGTCAAGATAAGCCGAGTAGAATAAGAAAGGCGAAGTTTTCACCAAGTCACCTGCAGATGAGTATGAAGAATCACCGAGGTCTAGAGCGATTAAGTTTGTTAAGTAGCGGTTTCAAGTTTGTTAGAACTAACTAACAAACTAAGCGTCTTCTCGAGACTTATATATAGGTCTAGGTTTTTCATTCTTTAGTATCAACACTTATGCATATTTGATTTACACAATTCACTACTCGATTTCACAATCTTTTCACAAGAATTTCTAGAGAGGTTTCAAAGAATTCTAAGTGTTTTTAGAACACTTTTCCAAAGTAATCTTCAAAACCCAATACACACTTTATGTGATTAGATTTCTAGAAGAAGAGTCTAGGAGATTGAAGATTTGAAGAATTGTACAAGTTGTAAGTTGTAAGGTGGAAGTGAGAAAGTAAGCGAGCAGAGTCCCTTCTTCAAATTGAAGAAGGAGAGTGGATGTACGATTTTTAAAATCCGAACCACTATAAATCCTGGTGTTATTTCTTGCTTTCTTTAGTTTCTGTTTATTTTACAATTGTGTTACATCAAGAGTTAAATTCAGAATCTTAACTAAAATCAGTATATCAACCTTGCTTTTGATCTTATAAGAAGTTGAGAATTTAATCATAATCCGTGCTCAATCGATATTTTGAATTGGTTTTGAAAGAGTTGAAAAATCTACAAAATCTATTCAAACCCCCTTTCTAGATTTTGTTCTAGAAAGCTTACTCAAGGCTTAAGTCAACTCAACTTTCCGGGACCAACAAGTTCTTTGAACCTTGTCTCACTTGAGAGGTTTTGTCAAGATATCGGCTCTTTGAAAATCACCAAAATCTTCTCTAGTCCGATGTCACCTTTCTCAACATGATCCGGATGAAGTGATGTCTAATATCAACATGCTTGCGTCTAGTATGTAAGACTGGGTTACGGGTAATAGCTATGGCACTATTACTATCACAAAAGATTGGTACATCTTTGGTGATAATATTATAGTCCCTTAATTGTTGACTTATCCGGTCATGTGAACAACAACTTTCACCGCCATATACTCGGTTTCGATTGTGGATGTAGCTACAGAGGTTTGTTTCTTAGACAACCATGAAATCAGCTTACTACCAAGAAATTGGCAAGTACCAGATGTAGATTATCTATCTATCTTACACCCACCAAAGTCGAATCGAGTATCCAGGACAACTCAAAGTTATCATCAATTTGGATACCACACCAACATTTACCGTGTCTTTCAAGTATTTAAGAATTTTCTTTCGCTTCAAGATGGCTTTTCTTAGGATTAGCTTGAAAACGTGCGCAGACTCCAATCGCAAATGAAATATCAGGTCTACTAGCGATTAAATATAATAATTAACCAATTAGACCTAGATATTCGGTTTGATCTGTGTCTTCTCCCTTCTCATCTGGATCCATTGATAAGTTTGTCATCATAGGTATCTTAGCTTCTCGGCCGGTACCTATTCGAAATTTTTCAATGAGATCTTTTGTATATTTGGCTTGATTAATGAATATTCCCTTCTTTGTCCTGCTTGACTTGAAGTCCAAGAAAATAAGTCATCTCTCCCATCATGGATATTTCAAATGCTTTTCATAAGATGACTAAATTCTTCACACAAAGATATGTTAGTTGATTCAAAAATAATATCATCAACATAAATCGAACTAATAGAAGATCACAACCAAATTCTTTTCTAAAAAGAGTTCTATCAATTTCGCCTTTAACAAAACCATTTTGAATTAAATAATCGTGACAAAGTATCATACCATGCTCTAGGTGCTTGTTTAAGTCCATATAGAGCTTTCCTCAATCTATAAACCTTGTCTCCTTTGACAAAACCAGGAGGTTGCTCTACATAAACTTCTTGACTAAGATTCCATTGAGAAATGCTGACTTAACATCCATTTGAAAAACTATGAATCTTTTGAAAGCAACATAGGCTAAAACCAATCTTATGGCTTCCAGACGAGCCACCGGTGCAAAGGTTTCATCATAATCAATTCCCTACGATTGTGAATAACCTTGCGCAACTAATGGGCTTTATTTCTAACCACAATATTGTTTTCATCTCTTTTGTTTTTAAAAACCCACTTAGTTCCAATGACTTTTTGATGATGAGGCCTTTCAACAAGCTCCCACACATCTTGTCTTTGAAACTGATTTAGTTCTTCTTGCATTGCGTTAATCCAGCTTGTAATCGGTTAGAACTTCAGTAATAGATATAGGTTCAAGTAATGACACATAACAACCGAACATGCAATCTTGATTTAGTTGGGTCATTGTCGGACTCTTAATCTAAATCTCCAATTATTTGTTCAATGGATGATATGACATTACTTTCTTACCTTTATCTTTTACAACGGATGAAGTTTTGTCTGAATTATTTATTTGAGATGATTCTATGTTACCTTCGATGACTCTACCCGATCATCTCGTGGTATTGGTTGTCGATCACCGGTGAGGAAGAGCTTCCAGGTTTTTTTCTTTGTTTAAATCTGGTTCTTCCTCTTCATCCGAATCTGATTCTTGATTGTAGAACTTTATGGTTGATCTTTTAATAGTCATCCGATTCGGATCATCGATATCTTTTTGATGTCATCTGTTTTAATAGACTCAAAAGAAGATTCATCAAACACAACATGTGGAGTTTCTTCTACACACAAGGTTGTCTTATTAAAAACTCTATATGCTTTTGATACAGATGAATATCCCAAAATATTCCATCTACTATCTTGGCATCGAAAGTTTTTAATTGAGATTTACCATTGTTGTGGATGAAACACTTACAACCAAATATATGAAATTATGAAATTTTGGGAGGTCTCCCTTCCACATTTCATAGGGAGTTTTGCATTTATCTTTAACAATCAAACTTCTATTTTGAACGAAACAAGTCTGTATTAGCCTTACGCCCAAAACGCTTGTGAGGAGTGTTGTACTCGAGATAACATTGTTCGCTGCCTCTTTCAAGGTTCTCGTTTCTCCTTTCAACTACTCCATTTTGTTGTGGCGTCCGTGCAATGATGTTTCATGAGCTATGTCATTCTCGATATGTAGTTAGTGATAAGCATATTAAGGAATTCAGTACCTTTATCACTTCTAATCTTAACAATAGTTAGTCCTTTTTCATTTTGAACCTTTTTAAGTAATTCGGAATCTTAATCATAGTCCCATTCTTTTTGTATAAGAAAATAACCCGAGGTAAATCTTGAAAAATCATCAACAATTACCAAAGTATATTTTCTTCCACTAAAATCGAGAGGTGTTACTCGGACCAAAAGATCCATATGAAGAATTTTTAGAATTCTTTCAAGAAGGACTACTTATTGTTTTAAAAGAAGCTTTAGTCTGCTTTTCCTTTTTGACAAGAATCACACACATGGTTTTTGAAAATATTTTATCGGGAGTCCTTTTACTAAAGATTTCCTTACAATTTTGTTAAGAGTTTTGAAGTTTAAGTGACTAAGACGTTTGTGCCATAGCCAACTTAGATCATCCGAACTCTTCGCAACAAGACAAGTATCTTTAGGACAACTTTTAAAATTAGCAACATAAATGTTACCTTGTACGACTCCGGCTAATAATATATTTTCATTAATACCATCTAATATATAGCATGCATTATGAATAAATTTGACACTTAACCCCTTATCACAAAATTGTGAAACGGACAGTAAGTTGTGCTTCAATCCTTCCACATAGTAGACTTCATTTACTTGAATATCGCCTATCATCAATGTCCCTACTCCTTTGGTAAGTCCATAATTGTTATCTCCAAACATTACTCTCGGACCGTCTATGGATCGATAGTTAGAAAGAAGACGTCTTTCATAGGTCATATGCTTGGAACAACCGCCAATGTACCGAGATGACCTCAAGAATGTCTCCTCTTTCAATTATCTTCTTGTCTTCCTGCAATCACAGATTTAATGCTTAGGTACCCTTTTTACTTTGGGTCATTTCATGTTAAGTTGACATTTAGGTATCCAGACAAAGATATTAATGTTCCTTAAAACCATAGATTGAAGTTTACATCCATATCTATCTACTAAGATAAGACTTTCAAGATCAATCTTGTTTAACCGATCTTTTGTAATTGTCTTGTATCTTGGTAAAAATGGACATGTTTTACTTCTTCCATCAAAGCCATTATACCTAGGATAGGACTTTGACTTAGTCTTAGGTTTGACCTTAGGAGCAACTTTCCTCGTCTGCTTTTTTTGAAGTATCGGATGAGGTGATTAATTCCTTAGGTTTCCAAGGACTAAATCTAGTCTCCATCTTTGGTTTAGTTGCTTTAATAAAAACTCTAGGTTTTATTGGATCATTTTTCTTACTCCTATCAAAACCTAATCCATTCTTGTCATTAGACTTTTGTGAAGTATTGAAGATCTTATCTATTGTGGTCTCGAGAGTTATTTAAAAGTCCTAACTTGAGATTTAATTCTCTCGTTAGTTCTTTTGTAACTCTCATTTTCAGAATAGATGTTTGAAAATTTTATTTTTAAAGAATTCAATTCCTTTTCTAACTTGTCTGTCTTATCACCAAGGTGCTAGTGATGGTCTCACCGACATTCCCTTGAATGTACAGTCTAGTTTCTCACTATCCTTTGTTTGATTGACTCTAGTTAGATCGGTAATTTGATTATTTAAATTAAAGTTTTCAGTCTCTATCTGTTTATATGTAGATAGAGCAGTCTCCAAGTCTTTCAAAAGTTTATCTATAAGACTAGGATCAGTTTGAGATAGAGTATCACAATCATTATACGAAGAAGAATAGTAATGTACTTTTTTGCCATTAAACAGATGTCGTCATCGACCAAAAATCAGATGAAGATGAGGATGATAATGTTTCATGAACTTCTTCTTTCTCGGCTAGAAGAGCTCTTTGATTAGCATACCTTCTTTCCCCGCTTTTTCCTCTTTTCTTCTCTCTCTCTTGGAGTGAGTTGAGGACAATCATAACTATAGTGACCAGGTTTGTTGCATGCATAACAAATATCTCCTCTCGTCTGTCTTAGGGCTACTATCTCCTCTTCTAATTGGTGAATTGTGCTTTCTTGTGCGATACTTTTTCCTATCATTGTCGAACTCTTCTCCTCTTTATCCGATTTATAATTCCTTCGACTCGATCTATCTATCTTATTTCTTTTGTACTTCATTTTAAGCCTCTCATATCGTTTTAACAAAAGAGTCATTTCCTCCTTAATAGATAAATCAGATACCTTGGAGATTTTCTCGGATTCTTCTTGATGAAGGAACGCAATCGCCTTTCCGGATGTTGAAGATTCAGCTTCATCTTCTTCGTCTTCGATTTGGATATCATATTCTAATGCCTTGAGATGAGAAAATAAAGTGTGATGTGTTATTGAAGATAGATTCCGAGTGGCTTTAAGAATATTAGCCTTCTCCCTCCATCATTTGCTTAATGACCTCAACACCTTGTTGTTGATTTCTTTCTCTGAATAAGTTATACCCAAATCAATTTTGCCTTATTTAGAAGATTAGTCGATCTAACATCTACTTGATCAATGGATTCTCCTTCTTTCATCTTGAAAGTGTCAAAAATATGTAATATTGATTGCGGTTTGTTTTCCTTGACCTAATCCGATCCTTCATGATTCCAGCAAGAGTTTCCCACATTTCCTTGGCCGACTTGCATCTTTTCACTTTCTCTATCCAGCCTTTGCTCAATGTTTCGATGATCTCTGCTCGCTACTTGATCTAAGTTATGTATCTTTCTGCGATCACTTGTAAATTCGGAGCTTTTCTTCTCTTGCCTAACTCTTGTTTCGGTAGGCTGCGATCGTCACTTATTCCTCCATGATAAAATTTGATAGGTCCTTCTTCAAGAACCTCCTCCATTCTATCATGAATCGCTTTGAGATGGTTCTCCATCCTAAATTTCTAGTAATCATATTCTTCGATTGAGAATTCAGGTAGACTCCTTGATTTCTTGCTCTTAACAGATGACATGTTGAGATAGAAAACCAAAAACTTACACGATCTTGATAGTAGCACGCTTAGTGAAACAAAGAAGATGAAGATAATCAAGAATTAATTTCAGAATCTTGGTTAAGACCTAAAATCAATATCGTAATGACTTAACACCGCTCCGATACCACTTGTTGGTCCCACTTAGTTGAGTATATTAAAGAAAACTTGAATCAACCTTCTAGGAAAAATCTAGAAGGAGGGGTTGAATAGATTTTTCGATTTTACAAATTTTCAAAACTTATCCAAAACACCAAAGTTACACAGCGGAATTAGTTTTAAACCCAACTTCATTCAGATCAAAAGCACACCGATAATTTGTCTAACTTGAATTTCAAATTAATATGAACAAATAAGTAAATGAAAACAAGTAAAGAACACGGTAGTTTATAGTGGTTCGGATCAAACGATCCTACGTCCACTCTCCTCCTTCAACTTGAAGAAGGGTCTTCACTTACTATCTTCCTTCTTTCTTCTTACTTACTTACAACGTGAATCTTCACCTTACAACAATTTCTTCCTAATTTCTGAAAATCAATGGCTTGAAGATGTTCTATGAAAAGTGTTCTACAAACACTAAGAACCGGAAACGTATAAAACGTTTGTGTGCGTGATTACAATATTTGAAAGTTGTGTGTATAGAATGTGAGTGAATGGCTGTGAAGTTAAAGATTCAAAAAATAACTCTATTCCGATTTTAATCCCTATTTATAGAGATCTTCCTTAGTAGTTGTAACTTCCTCGAAAGTTCTCGTTTTAGTCGATTATAACAGTCTAACCGAATCTTGTAACTTCTTCTTGGTTAGTTATAATCGCTTCTTGATACTAGGGTGAAAATTCCTAACACTTCATTGTCTTCTTTTTGACTCACTCTGTCTTCGTCTTCGTTCCTTGTCTTGATGATTGTTTATCGTTCTTAACCTCATTTGTCACTTTGTCTTCATCGATTTCTAGTCTTCGCCCGATTTCTCGTCCTTGTCTCGATTTCTTCTAATATCCTTATCTAATATTTGTACTTAACTTTATTTACATATTATTACTTACTTCAAATTGCCTATACAAGGTACTCAAATTGGTCATCCTATTTTACATTTTAACTCATCAAAACTAGCTACAACTTTCTTCCTAACTATAATGTTGGCTCTTTATCTTTTTAACTTTTTTTATTAATAATTAATGAGTTCTTGATTGGTTTTCCAAAGCAAAGAAACTTAAATTTTTATTGACAATAGAACTTGTAGAATTGTGGCGTATGAACCCTTATTATTATTAATCCCCTGCTTTTGAGTTTAGGGATAAAGAGATATTGTGAATAGTTAATGATCTTGTTTGCTCTAACTTGGCTGATCGATTTCTATTTTTCTTCATTGCTCCTTTGGTTTTATTTTCATTTAAAGGCTATTTGTTTTGTTCATTCTTTGTTGTGCGTTGGTTTATTTTTGTTGTTGTCTGTGGGTTTATTTTTGCTATTGTGGATTCATTGCCGTTGTTCGTTTGGTTACTATTTTTGGCAACCTCTTTCCATATATCTTATTATGTATAAACTGGTTGATTTTGAGATTCCATAAAATGTTCTCATAATATGTTCATTATCAAGCACAACTACAAGTGGGAATGGTAAAATGTTCGTTCTCATCTTGTGTCCATTTCGTCTTGTGGTAGGATGCGCTTTTGTTGGGAGTGTTTATACGTCCGCAATTGAAACAATAGATCGATTCAACGTGCGAGCGGTATCACTCTAGAATTTCACTCTTCTATCTATTTTTGGGACTTTGCTATATATGTATGCTTCTTTTTTGCCTCATATTTATTTTTAATAATTAATGTTCTATTTCTAACCTGGATGTTTTATTAACTAATGAGATTGTGATCTGATTTTTTTTTTTTATGCTTCCTTGAAAGAACTTGTGTGTGGATTTCTGGTAATAATTTAACCAGCAAGTATCCTATTATTTTAATTTTTCTTTCAATTTTTGTAAAATTTTATTACATGTTCGGAAACACTTATGAATTAATCACCAATCACAGTTTAAATTGTAGATTATATTAGTTTAAGTTATTTTAACCTATAGTTTAAAGCTTCCATTATATTTTACTATGTTTGTAATCAATTAATCATAGTTTAAGTTCTTGATCGAGATCCAATTATTATGTTATTTTCCTATTATACAATCATAGTTTAAATTCCAAATTGAATTATTTTGCAATTCTAGGACTTCACATAGTTAGTTAGTAATGTTATTCGAGTTGGGGAAATTAATCATTGTTGACTTTTTAAACCATTTAGTTGCTCAGAGCATTACCCTAATAATTTTTTCTTCACAATTTTCTATAGAATTCTTAAATTAAATGTGAATTGAGCATACGAAAGCGTGAATACAGATAGGAGTTGGATGGACTTGTCAAGGTTGATGGATGCCTATAAGGATGGAGTGAAATTCTTTTCCGTTTTGCACTCTCTAATTTTAATGATGATTCGATCTTGTGTCCTTGTAAAGTATGCAAAAATGGCATATGTAGAAAACAAAAATCGTTGAAGCACATTTGATAACTCAAGGTTTTGTGAAAGGTTACACTAAATGGGTGTTTCATGGTGAGTTGTATTTTAACGGTGTTCCCGTAGTTGATCCTTTTCTTTGGAGGTATCGGTACTTGATAACATGATGGAGTTGCTACACGATCATTTTCCAATGTGTAATGAAGATAACCGTATGGGATATACATCGCAAACCGAGGACGAAATACCAAATAAAGAAGCTGAAAAGTTTTATAGACTTCTTAAAGATGCCGAACAAGAACTATACCCCAGGTGCATTGAGGTCTCTAAGTTGTCATTCATTGTGTGAATGCTTCAAATCAAGTGTCTTGGAAATTGGAGTGATAAGTCGGTTGGCATGATGCTAGATTTACTAAGGGAATCTTTTCCAGAGGGAGTCCAACTTCCAAAGAACTATTATGAAACTTTAAAAATATTAAGACATTTAGGTCTTCACTACCGAAAGATAGACTCATGCATAAATGATTGCATGATATATTGGGGTGTGAATTAAGCAAGTCCAATTGTGATACTTGTGGTGAATCTCGGTGGAAAGTACCGGATGCTAGTGATATACCAGGTGTTGATAATTCTAATAATAAAATACAAAAACAAAGTGCTAGCCAAATCATTTTAGCATTTTCCATTAAAGCCAAGGCTAAATAGATTGTTCATGACAGCTAAATATGCATCTCAAATGACATGGCATGCAAAGAGCGCACGGATGATGGTATCATGCGACACCCAGAGATTCTCCGGCTTGGCAAACGTTTGACTACAATCATCTAGATTTCGCTAAGAAGCCTCGAAATGTATGGTTGGGTTTGTCACCTGGTGGATTTAGTCCATTCGAAGCTTAATGATTAACCATAGTACTTGGCCGATTGTTTTAATGCCTTATAACTTATCACCTCGGACCATGCATGCGTAATTCATATTTCATGTTGTCTACGTTGAGACCGGGTCCTACCGAATCTGGAAATAACATTGACGTGTACTCGAGAACCTTTAATCATGAAGCTAAAGGAATGGGATGTAGGGGTTAACACATATGATGCTTCAAAAACAAAATTTTAGATCGTGTGGCATTATTATGGACTATCGGTGACCTTCCCGGTCTTCCAAACTTGTCTCGGCTAGAGTACTAAAGGGAAATATGCATGTCCAGTTTGTGTAAAAGATATTAACTCGGAGTATTTGAGAAACTCTCATAAACAAGTGTTACATGTGTCATCGAATATTTCTACCTAATGACCATCCTTACCGAAATGATACACGTTCATTTGTTGGAAAGGAGGAGTATAGAGATGCCCCTCATTATCCGAGAAGTATTAATGTGTTTGATGAAGTGAAGAACATCAAAAATAAATTCAGGAGACTAGTTCACTACAAAAAAAAAAAAAAAAACAATTTAGCGAGGGGATTAGAGAGGGATTTGGCGATGGCAGGGGGCTTGGCGAGGGTTTTAACGAGGGCAACTTGCCCTCTCTAAAAACCTCCTCGCTAACTTATCCTCGGCTCGCCCCTCACTAATTAACGAGGGCAGCTGCCCTCGCTAATTATCGAGGGATTTGGCGAGGGTAGATTGCCGAGGCATTTAGCGAGGGCCTGGCTAGCGACGGCTTTGGCGAGGGCTAGATTGGCGAGGGCATTGCCGAGGCCAGCCGGCGAGGGCCGGCCCTCGTCTCGCCTCGATAAATTTGAAACTAATAAAAAAATGTGGCCGGGGGTATTGGACCAAGCCACCAGCCACGTCTTTGGGGAGTGAGGGCGTCTTTTATTCGCGTGGCGGGTTTCGAACTCCGCGACCTCCGCACGCTGATTGAAGTGAATTGATGCATGTTTTTAGGGCCTATTTTAGTGCAAAAGTGAGCTAAAGTGTTAGATTTTGTGCATAAATGTGAAAAGTATCATTCTTTGCTTGAAAAGTACTATTTATGAGATTTTGATGTTTTTCGTCAATTTTGCAGGTAATTCGGTGGAATTTTGCCAATCCGAGAGTACCATTGGACTTAGAATGAAGAGACGATCATATTGGATGAAAACGGGGTCGGGCCGAAGCCCCACGCGAGAAAGTGCCCTGGACTCGAGCTCGATCGAGGGACAAGAGCCTCGAGTCGAGGGTCATGCAGAGAAGACCAAAATTGGAAGAAAGGCGTAAGCCTCGACTCGAGGTCTAACCCTCGAGTCGAGGGAATGGAGTTTTGCAAGGGCCTCGAGTCGAGGCCTGACCTCGACTCGAGGGGGAAGATTTCCAAAATTTCGTTATTTAAGGGTCTAAAGCAGAGCATTCCAGATAGACAACTAATAATAGCAGTTAAGAGCGGTTTTGGGGCGATTTCTCGTGCCCCAAGCCAATTTCTTCCTTAGGTAGAGTAGATTGGTAGATTTAGACTTAGATTTCAATTGATTGTTGGTAGATTAGCCATAGATTAGCTTTAGATCCTTGTTTTTGATTCAATTCAAGCTTGTATTGCATTTGGAGATTGGTGTTGAAGACTCAAGCATTCCTATTTTTGTTAATTGAAGATCATTTGGTGATGTTTTTCCTCTTTTGTCTCTTTAATTTCTTAATTGTTGTGATATGCTTAGTGTTTGATCAATTCTATCTTCTTCCCATGGGTATTGTTTGTGGTACCATGGGCTAAATCTCTTGTGCTTGGGTTAATTGAAATTGATGATGATTTGATTGATGATGCTATAATTGTTGATGATTGGAGATCAATTGAGTAGATTGCTTACTAATTGTGATTTTCAATTGTGCTTCATGCATAATTATCTCTTTAGATTAGTGTTTGATCACCCTAGCTATAGACGAGTTGCGGTAGCGTGATCCGGATTAATCTGGTGATAATTGTGTATGAATGTATGGATTGGGTGCTTCGCAATCGAGAGATTAGTTGCACTAAGGATACTCACGTTAGTTTGTTTCCTAATTGTGATTCTTAATTGTGCTTTGTGTAAAATTGTCTCTTTAGATTAATGGTTGATCACCCTAGCAATAGGCGAGTTGAGCTAACGTGATTAGGTGTTGATCGAGTTTCAATTTTGCATGATTGTATGAATTGTGGACTTCTACATTGAGAGATGGGAAGGAATAAAATTTAACGTTTTCACGTTCCGACCGCTTTTCACCGATTAATTTTTCATGCTAAAATTTAAGTTTGGGGGTGATTATTGATTTTATTGGTTAACTTGCAACTTGTCTTGGTAAGGATGTAATGCTTTTGTGCTCAATTGTAGGTACACTTGCTAGATGAATTGGAAAGCAATTGGAATTGCAAGATCAAGAAGGAAAGTGCATAAAAGCATGATGAGCCCTACATGCTTAAAGGAAATGAGGAGTTTAAAGGCTTTATGGTACAACACTTCCTTTCAAACTTAGACTTGTCTAAGTTTTGAGGAGGTGTTCTTCTTTCCTTGCCTATTTCCTTGCATGATTTTGGATTGATTTGTATTGAGCTTAATTGTGGACTTATTGCATATCTTTGAGTTATCATTGTTGACATAATGGGTGTGCTTGAAATTATGTACATGAGCACTTATGTTTGATTTGCAAGATATATTGAATTTTGATTTGATCATGAGTTGATATGTGGGTTGAAGCTAGCATGAGTGATAGTTGTGTGATGATGAATGTGATTGAAGATGCTTTATTCATTGCTCAATTTAAGCCCGTGAACTTTTGTGCCTTTATAATCATACATCTTATATGGTTGAATGAATTTCTTTGTGAGTGCATCATTAATTGATTTGTATGCTAGAACTTGCCCTTGGACTTGTTGAGATTGATCTTTGTGAGATGTCATGAATATGAGAAGAGGCCATGTTTGATATGATAAGTCACTTTGCCATATTTTTCCCCACCGAAAACATTTGTTTTCCTTAGTAAGCCATTTTGAGCCTAAAATCCTTATTCTTTGGCAAGCCAAGTGAAATTGAAACCATTTTTTCTATTTTTATGAGCGTTATTGTCCTATGTTTAGTAGAGCTTGATTGTTGGCTAAAAGATGGTGAATTAAATGTAAAGTATGGTGGAAAGATGATGTGCTAAGTTGATGATGAATAAAAAGGTTGAGATGTGAATTGAATTGTGGGAAAAATTGTGACATGAAAAGAAGAAAAAATCAATTTGAAGAGCTTGAATTAAAGAGAAAGCTCAAAAGAAAGGCGGTGTTTGAACTTTGAAATGCATGAGAAAGAGTTGATTGAAAAGATTAGAAGAGAAGTGTAGTGAAGTGCTTAGCTAACTTTCAATTTCTCTACTAATGTGAGTCACTCTTACCTAAATTCATCCACCCATTCCAAAGAGCCTATATTACAACCTTGATGAAAGACCTCTTTGATTCTTGATTGAAAACAAATGATAATGATTGAGATTGAGTCCTTTGGCAAGTTTATGGGATACATGTTTGTGAATTTGATGATTGAGTGCCATTTTTACATTGATACACTTGAGAGATGAGAGAAACACTCCATGGATGGAGCAATGCTTTGAGTATTTGATGTTGCATTTGTTTGAGCATAATTCATCTTGATTGCTAGTTGAGAGTTTGCAATAAGATTTGAGATCACCGATGAGTTCAATTGTCTTATTTTTCATCTATGGTGCCATGAGACATAATTGCAATCAATTCACTCTTTTGTGCTTATTTGCTACGTTGCTCGAGGACGAGCAACACTTTAAGTTTGGGGGTATTATGATTGGCGTGAATTGATGCATAATTTTAGGGGGTATTTTAGTGCAAAAAGTGGTGAAAAGTGTTAGATTTTGTGCTTAAATGTGTAGAGCATCACTACTTTGCTTGAAAAGTATTACTTGATGGAATTTTCATGTTTTTGTCCTGTTTTCAGGTAAATCGGTGGAATTTGGCTAAACCGAGAGTACCAACATTCATAGGACGAGCAGAGACGAACGAGATGGGTGAAAACGGGGTCGAGGCGGAAGTCGGATCGAGAAAATTACGGACTCGACCTGCAGTCGAGGCCGAGACCTTGACCAAAGGGTGCCGCAAAGAGATGGAATTAAAAATTGAAGCAAGCTCGACTCGAGGGCTGAGCTTCGAGTCGAGTATCGTGGCAAAAGGCTGCAAGCTCGACTCGAGGGCTGCAAGCTCAACTCGAGGGCTGCAAGCTCGACTCGAGGCTGGAGACATTTTGTAGAAGCGTGGATACTACATCACGAGCCTCGACTCGAGGGCCCCAACCTCGAGTCGAGGGTGCCGAAATTTGAAAATTTGGGTTTTAAACCCATTTGAGCGGAAAATAGAGCATAACATCATCCATAGTAGTTACCAACGGTTTTTGGGGTGATTTCTCGGGCCCCAAACCAATTTGTCCTTGTAGGTAGATTAGATTGGTAGATCTAGATAGATTTTCATTAATTGTTGCTTAGATTAGACTTAGATCCATTAGTTTTCTCAATTCAAGTTTGTAATTCCATTGGAGAAGAAGCACTTTTAAAGATTCAAGCATACCTATTATTGTTCATTTTGGTTCAATTGGTGATGTTCTTCCTCTCTACTCATTTCTTTTGTTTAATTGTTGTGATTAGCTTTTGATTGTGCAATTAGATTTTGTACCCATGGATTTTGCACTTTGCTCCATGGGCTAATCCACTTGTGCTTGGGATAATTGAAATTGAGGATGATTTGATTGCCTTGTGCTATGATTGTTGATCAATTGAGATAGTTTGTTCCCTAATTGTGATTCAAATTGTGCTTAATGCATTTTTATCTCTTTAGATTAATGTTTGATCACCCTAGCAATAGGCGAGAGTTGAGCTAACGTGATTTGGGATTAATCGGGTTATAATTGTGTATTATTGTATGAATTGGGTGCTTCTTAATTGAGAGATTAGTTGCACTAAGGATACTCACAGTAGGCATAGTGTGATTAATGGAGACTTAATTGCATGATGGTTTAATGCTTTCTATCTCGGTTGATTAGCAATTTGATTCAATCATAGCTTGTTGATCATTGATTCCTTGATGGAGATTATCCCTAGCACCCTTATCCCCAATTGATTTTTGATACTTGTTCTAGCCTACCACTTGTTTGATTAATTGCTCGTAGTGTTGTTTGATTTTAATTCTAGCATTTGTATTTTGTTTTTGGAGCCAAAACCGTGATCGCTATAATAGCCATCGAGAACTTGCATTTCTAGGGACTCACGGCCATTCTTTTCCCTTGGATTCGATAAACTTCATTGTCTTAATACCGCTTGCCCGAATAACCGCAATCGATCGGTGGGGACAATCATAGCTATAATGCCACGGCTTGTTACGGGTGTAACAAGTATCTCCCCGATCCGATCTAGGACTACTTGGATTTTTCTTTCCGGGTGACTTGTACCTTCTTGTCTGATTTTTCTTTCTATCATCATCTGTTGATTCGCATCGTCTTTCCTACGGATCTTGATCTTGATCTGTCTTTTCCTGTAAATTTCAACTTATTACGCTTATATTTCATTCTCGGACGATCATACCTCTTAGTCGGTAAAGCCATCTGTTCTTTTTAAAGAAAGATTAGCTCCTTTTGACTCAGCTACATGTTTGTCTTCTTTGTTGACAAAGGCTACAGTCTTAGATGAGGTGCTAGATTCCATCTCATCTTCTTCATCTTCTACCCGAATATCAAACTCATAACCTTTCAAGTGAGAAAACAAAGTGTAATGACTTATGGTGGAAAGATCCTTAGTGGCTTTAATCAGATTTCCTTTTTTCCTCCAACGCATGGTTAGAGATCTAAGGATTTTATTATTAATCTCTTTTTTAGTGTAAACTTTACCCAAGTCAATGCCTCTATTGATCAGTTAGTCATTTTCATGTCTAGCTGATCAATAGACTCACCTTCTTTCATGTTAAAAACATCAAATAGATGGAGAACAACTTAAAGCTTGTTCTCGCCTTCGCACGTATTAGCTAAGGTGTCCCACATCTCTTTGGCTATCTTACACTTTTTAATCTTTTCATGCCATTCTCTCTTGAGAGTCACAATGATCTCATTCTTGGCCACCTGATATAGATTGTACACTTTCCTTTCATCATTTGTCAATTCGAGACACCTTTTTCACCGTCCGAGTTCGAGACTCGAGCCGCTTGCTCCATCACTTACACCACCATGGTAGAATTTGATTGGTCCTTCAGATAGAACATCTTCCATTCGAGGATGAATAGATTTGAGATAATTTTCCATACGAAACATCCAGTAATCATAATCTTTAATCTCAAAATCTGGAAGATTCTTGACTTCTATCATTACTCACAGACATGATTAGTTGATAACAAAAGAAATCAGCAGGAATTATTCAATAACAAATCTGTTTCAAGGTTACGAAAAATCAAAGATCACTTTGACCAAAAGAAATATTCGTAACAACTTTAACACCGCTCGATACCACTTATTGGTCCCGAGATTGAGTATTTAGAAAAACAAGTACACCTTCCAGAGATAATCTAGAAGGGGGTTGAATAGATTATCTTAATCTTTTACGAATTTCAGATTACCAATTCAAGAAACCAAAGTTAAACAGCGAAAACAATTTTAGACTCAATCTTTGGATTAGGATCAAAAGCAATATGAAATAAATTTGCTTGAACAATGATTATCAACGAAATAAATACGAAAGTAAATGACAAATGATTTATAGTGGTTCGATCTAAAGATCCTACATCCACTCTCCTTCGTCAACTTGAAGAAGGGCCTCGACTCACTCACTTACTTACTTACTTACTCACCGATGATTACAATTACAATGATTGACGATCTTCGTCTTAAATCTTATCTTCAAACTAACAATCTAACTAGAAAATCTGGAAAATAAAGTGCAAATTTTGTTTTGAAGATATACAAAGAAGTGTTCTTTAAACACTTAGAAAACTAAGAAAATTTGAAAACTTGTGAGTGCTTGTAGAAAATATGAGTTTCAAAGAGAAGAGTGCTAAGAGTTCTTCTAAGAACTGTGCTTATTGTTATTTATAAGCCTCGTAAGATGGTTAGTTTATTGTAACAAACTAAAACCGCTTAACAAACTTTTCTTTAAACCCGTCTTGACCTCGGCTGATCTTGAGTTAGTCGTAAATCGCTGTGACTTGGTGAAAACTTGTCTTTTTATTCTACTCGGCTAGTCTTGACCTGGTCTTGAGCTCTTCATTATTCTCTCCAACAGATGACTTCTTCAAGACTGTCTTGAGATGACCTCCTTCTTCTGAACTCGGATGACTTCATTTGCTTTACCTAGTCGATCGGCCTAGTACTAAGCTTATTATATCAAGCTGCCTGCATACAATCTCAGCTGGTCATCTTACTTACATGAGCTTGTCTAGTCTATACACTTTAACTCATCAAAACTAGAAACCTGATCTAACAGCTTATGTGACACTCTTTGAGCCTAAGTCTATTGAGGATAAATGCTAATAACTTTGAGATAAGTCCCACTTTGGTGAGAATGCTTAGGGAGAAGCAATTTGAAGGAAGAGATGAAAATGAGTGCCCACATCAACATATGTCACAATTTCTTGAGATTGCCGACACTACAAAATACCATGTAGTACCCGAAGATGCGAAGAAGTTGAGGCTCTTTGCCTTTACATTGAAAGGAAGAGCAAAAGCATGGCTTAATTCATTACCGCCGGGACCGTATGCGTACATGGGAAGAGTTGTCGAAGAAATTTTAGATGAAGTTCTACCCACCGTCAAAGACCGTGCAAGCTAAGGAGGCTATTTCTCACTTTCGACAAAAGAATGGGGAGACGATACCGGAGGCGTGGGAGAGGTATGGCATGTTACTTATCAATTGTCCTCAACACGGTTTTCGGAGGTACAAACCATTATGTACTTTTGCAATGGTTTGACGGATGGGGATAGGTCGTTTTTGAATGCTTGTGCTAATGGATCGATTTGGTCTAAAACCGTGGGGCAAATGAATGAAATAATGGAGAACATAGCTCAAGATTCATTCCAAGTGTAGGTTAATCGGGAAGCACACCATAGGGTGTCACAAGTTCAGGAAATCGAGAGTATGAAGAGTATGATGATGACTATGATGGATCGATTGGGAGCTCTTACTACTTCACAAGGCCAAGCAAGTGTGAGTCCATCCGTTCCTCATGTTGATGTTGGTCCAAGTCCATTGCCAGGTTGAAGAAGTGAGTTATATGGGTAGGCCTCCATTCCAAGGAGGCTATCAAGGAGGAAACTTTCAAGGGAATTATCAAGGAGGAAGGCCTTACCAAATGCCTTACCAAAATAGGCCACAAGGAAGTTATCCACCTCAACCGCAAGCTCAATTTAATTGAAATACATGGAGGAGACACAAAAATTTTTCATATGCCAATCCGAGAGCCGCCGTTCAATTTCCTCCCGGATTTGATCCGGGTGCAAAGGCTCCAAACAATGAAGGAAAGGCTACCACGGAGGAGATTTTGGGGTTGATTGTGAAGAAATTGGAAGCTAATGACTCAAGGCTTGATGATATAGGGAAGCAAATGGACACTCGTTTCAAGACGATCGAGCATCAAGTAGGGAAACTTGCTACTACGGTTGGGAAGCTCTCCTCTACGGTGGACCATCTCCAAAACAAAGGAAAGTATCCATCCACTACCGAGCCTAATCCTAAAGAGTTTTGTAGTGCAATCAAGCTAAGGAGTGGCACTAGCTATGAAGGTCCAAAAATGCCCAAAGAAGGGGAGTTTGAAGAAGAGGTGGTGAAGGAAGAAGAGAGACAAGAAAGAATGGTTGTGGAGGAGAAGGAAAGTGAAGAAGAGGTGAAAGTGAAGGGAAATGCAAAGAAGAAAGAAAAATCGAAGAATGAATGGGGAGTTCCAATGAAGGCTAATCTGTTTCGTTTCCAAAGAGACTAGAGAGGAAGAAACTTGATGAAGAGTTTGGTAAGTTCTTAGAGATTTTCAAGAATTTGCATGTCGATATCCCACTTTTGGAGGCCCTTGAACGAGTTCCACACTATAAGAAGTTCTTGAGAGAAATTATGTCCAAGAAAAGGAGTTGGGATGAGAAGGGGATGCTCAAGCTTGTGGAAAAATGCAAAGACATTTTGGAGAGACACTTGCCACAAAAGAAGAAGGATCCCGGAAGCTTCATTATCCCATGTGAGATTGGAGAGAAGGTAAACATTCAAGGCTTGTGTGATCTAGGAGCAAATATTAATGTGATGCCATTGTCCGTGTTCAAGTAATTGGATTTAGGGAGGTGATTCGAAAAACATCAATCTTCAATTAGCGGATCAATCATATGCTCAACCATTTGGGATTATTGAAGATGTGTTAGTAGGGGTTGGTAAACTCATATTCCCGGTGGATTTTATTGTATTAGACATGAAGGAGGAACTTGAGGCACCGATCATCCTTGGTCGACCTTTTCTTGCAACGGGCAAGGCTATGATTAATGTGGAAAAGGAGAGCTTAAGTTGAGCTCAAATGGTGATGAAGTTACATTTACAAGAGTTCATGAGGAAGAGGTTCCTCAAAGCAAGGTAGAGAAGAAAACGTGTGGATACATAGAGATTGTTGATGAATGCCCTTCCATTGAAAGGGAAGTTTCTACACCTATTACTTCTACTCATCCTTTAGTTAATGAGCATTTCCTTCCCTCTTGTAAGATCATTTCTAACAATTCTTGTGTTTCCCTTGATGATTGTAGGAAGGAGAAATCGATAAAGGACCCTTCGCTTGACCCCGGTGAACAAGATAAGAGAGAAGGTGAGAAAGAGTTGACCAAACTTGAGCAAGGCTCAAGTTTGGGGGTATTGATTGAGAAAAAGGCACCACTTGAGAAAAGGGAGGAAAAGTTTGAAGTAGGAGATCAAGTGGTGTGGTGTGAATCAAATTGGAGTTTTGTGTTAGAGAACCAAAGAGGTGCTTACGGTGAAAGAAATCAAAGAAGGAGGAAAGCTACTCCTAGAGGATAAGTGGGGGTGTTGCCTTTTTGCAAAGGAACATCTAGTGGAGCACAAGGCCGATCTCTACATGGACAAAGAAAGTGAAGTGTGAACTCTATGAGTTCCGTCCGGCAAAGGACGTTAAACCTAGCGCTAGATGGGAGACAACCCATCGCTTTTATTGCTTTGGTGTGTTTGTTTTGTGTTTGTGTTTTGTCCTTTTTGTGGAATTTTTGCCTTGGATTCTTGGGAATTGCTCATGCTTAGGAGAAGATGTTAGTTGATGGATAAAGTATTTGGGATATTGAGCTTAATTGTTTATATCATTTAAGGGTTGCATAATTGTATCATTCCCATACTTAATTTTGAATGCATGTCTTCATTCAAGTTTGGGGGTGTGTGTGTGTCATTTAGGGTAGAAATGCATCCCTTAGTGATGATTATTTGATGACTATTTGTGCCCGTTTGTAGGTATACTCACTACGGAGATTGAAAAACGAGGGAATTGAAAAAGGAATCGAGAAGGAAAAGAGAGCTTAAAAGTTGGTGAAAATGAGCATAAAGGAAGAGAACCCGGTCTCCTCGATCGAATGAGCGACCGGGCTTAAATCAAGGGACCAACACGGTAATTTCTTGCATATTTGGGTTCGTTAGGGGCGTAGAGGTCATTTTTAGGAGTTTTGGGGGTCGGGTCGGGCCCGGGAATCATCAAAAATTCCCCGATCTTGACCCTAGGTCGAGTGGCATAGTCCTCGAGTCGAGGCATTGACACTTAGAAAATATTTTGAAAATGGCACATCCCTCGACTCGAGGGAGGAACCTCGAGTCGAGGCTTTTGAAAAATTGGGATTCCTAGAGTTGAAGCGACCCTCGACTCGAGGCTGGTGTCCGATATAAAAATCGCGATTCGGTCATAGCAGTGCACGACTCGAGGGTTTACCCCAACCGCTGATTCCTTCGCCGTCTCTACCCTATTTCCGTCAAATTCCAACCATTTTCACCGGTTAATCATCACAATTTCATTACATTATCATATTATTGCATTAAAGATTGGATTTTGAGAGATTGTTCATCAAATTTGGGGTTTTGTGTTAGAGTGCAAGGTCATCAAGGTTTTCTCATTCCAAGCCGAATTTCCTCAATAAGGTATGTAATTTCTTCTCTTTTGGCTTTTAATTTCATGATTGGTGAATGATTGATGCTTGGGTGTTGATAAAATTGCAAGAATTTATTTGAATTGGAATTTCATTTGGGCATTTTGTCAAACACTTGGTATGCATGATTGATGTTGATAAATTGAAGCCTTTATGGAGAATTTTTGAGTTAATTGAGGATTGTAGGAGCATGTTTAGGATTGTATATGTTGTGTTGCTCGTTTCTTTGGGAATTTGGCTTGAATTGGATTTTTGGGCATGATAGGATTTCCTAGTGAAATTGTTGAATATTTGGTCTATTTGAGGTTTTGATGATGATAGAAGCTGATTGTGGTTAATGCTTAGTTGTCTAAATGCTTGCTAGTTGGTTCATGTTTTGTAGATCTGAATTTTTGGAGCTTAATTGCATGAATTTTGATGAGCTTAATTTTTTGGTGCTTATTGTGAAGCTATCTAGTTTAGTATGTATACCTTGAGGATTAGTTGAGCACTTCTATTGACTATATTTGCTTTGATTGACTCATTGACCATTTGTTGAGGATTTATTGCCTAGTCACTAGGAATTTTGTTGAGTTAGGATATAGTATTATTGACTCGTCCCAATGGTAGAGTGATATTTTGAGCTCGCATTTTAATTGTGGAACTAATTTATGCTATTGGGATTATTTGTCCAGGAATCATGTTTAGGGAGTGGATGGCCACAATTATTCGGATGCCGAGATCCGAGAGAGAGAAGAGGCGATACGTTTTGCACACGGATGCCCGCTGAATTGGGAATTCAGTGGGATGATTATAAATGGAGAAAGCATATCATCCTCGTATGCCGAGTTGTACAAGAAGGTGGTCAAAACTCGTCTAGTTGATTATAAATGCATGCTCTCTATGGGGATTGAGGATGATATCCCTCGATTGTTCGAGCAAATAGGCATGGGAGGCTTTCTAGCTAAGAGGCCTCGGACCCATCTTGGACTCACTCTCGAGTTCCTATGCACGATTAAAGTCCACAAGGCGAGGAGGAACAAGTTTACAAGAAAAATCACTTTTGAGCTAATGGGGAATGAATATGAATTGACTTTGGACGAGGTGAACGAGATCCTTGGAGTGCCTACTGACCACGATAGATCATTGCTCAACATTAGAGAGGAGTACAACGCCAAAAGTTACGGAGGCGTATTTGATTCGGGGGCTCCGAGTCAACCTGAATTTGTGCTCGGGAAGTCTAAGAGCATGCACATTCGAACCCGGTGGTCCGATACTTAGAGAAGATCCTCGCGAGTACCATATTCACGAGATCGGAAGGAGGAGCCGTGGTTTACGAAGAGTTATATGTCTTGTGGTGCTTCTTACATGTAATGAGATTCAACGCGACCGCATACCTCTGCTATTTGTTTGAGAGAGCGACGAGCACGAAATTCAAGAAGATCAACTTTGGTGGAATGATTACCCACGATAGCCGAGCATCTCGGGATCCCGACTCACAACCTCACAGCATTAGATGGTCCAGATCTTACTACGGACACGATGAGACGCATGAGGACACCGGATCGCATCGGGAGGACGTGTTGTTTTCAGCGGCACCATGGTGGCCGATTCCCTCTTCCTAATAAGAGGTTGACGACGGTTTTGGATCCACCGCTTTTGTGACCATCAACCTCGCGCATGTGGTCGCAGCTGGCCACACCGATGCCATAGATGCTTACACGAGGGAGCATGGGGATTTGCTTAGAGATGAGGGGGATGATGAGGATCATGCAGGCCAGAGTGTTTTGATTTCCGATTCTTCCGATGATGAGGGAGATGCGGTGAGAGCAGAGGTTGAGGAGGAGGTTGAGTCCGAGGACGAGGATGACGAGGAGCCGGAGCAAGAAGAGCCGCTGTCCGAGATGGAGGAGGATTATCAGCTAGAGATCAATATGTACCGGCAAGATGAGATGAGGAGTAGAGAGTACGAGGCGGGAGTTCATCTCGAGACCGTGGGTTTTGATGGAGCAGATGTGGGCGGCAGTCGAGAGGATGCACATTGAGAGTCTCGACCCGTCGGATGAGATATACCGGATGATGGAGGAGTCTCGTAGATTCAATGAAGAGATTAGGAGGATGCAGGGAGGAATCAATGAAGACTCAAAACGACATGTATACCCTCCTACAACAGATGAGCTCGTGGAACTTCGGGGCCGAGCTATCCTCCTCCACCGCCGTCGTCCGACTACTAGGGCTACCCCTATTCCTCATTCCCTCTCCTTATTTTTTAGATGCTTATCTCTTGGTGGATTGTACTCTTTATCTTGGTGATTGTACTTTTGATTGACTTGTTGATGACTTGATGATTTTGATGTTTTGGATTGATGGATGATTTTATGGATGCTATGATTTCCTTGATCTATTTGAGCTTATTTTCTATTGATGAGTTTGACTTGATGATTTCTTTGGATTCTTTATTCCTATGATTCTATATTCTTTGATTTGAGCTTAATTGTGGATTCATTGATATATTTTTGAGTATCACTCATGTGGTAGTGAGTATTCTTGAGATTATGTACATGAGCATTTGTGCTTGATTTGTAAGACTTATTGGATTTTGATATGATCATGAGTAGATGTGTGGCTTGAAGCTAACTTTCTTGATTAATTGTGTAAGGATGAATGTGAATGATGATGCTTGATTCATTGCTCAATTTAAGCCCGTGAGTTTTTGTGTCTTAATGATCGTACATCTTATACGGTTGATATTAATTCTTTGAGAGTGCATCATTCATGATTTGTATGCTAGAACTTGACACTAGACTTGTGGATATTGATCTTTGTGTGATGTCTTGAAAGTGAAAAGAGGTCATGTTTAAGATGTTTAGTCACTTTGCCAAATTTTTCCCACCAAATACATTTGATTTCCTTAGTAAGCCATGTTGAGCCTTATGATCCATATTCTTTGGCAAACCAAGTGAAATTGAAAACCACTTTAGCCTATTTTTATGAGCCTTTCTTGTCCTATATTTAGTTGAGCTTGAACGTTGGCTAATGATGGTGATTTGATTGTTAAGTGTGGGAAGATGAAGAGCTAAGTAATGAATATTGAAAGAAGAAAAAGGTTGTGAAAAAGATTGAATTGTGAAAAGGTGAAAATGAAGTGAGTGAAAAGAAAATTTCAATTTGTGAGCTTAAAAAGAGAAATCTGAAGTGAATGGTGGATTGATCATTGAAGATAAAAAGGAAGAGTGTGCTTGATGAATAGAGAAGAGATTATGCATTTGTATTGATTAGCTTACATTCAAGTCTCTACTACTTAGTCACTCTTATCCAAATTTATCCCACCTTTCCAAAGAGCCTACATTACAATCTAGAAGAAAGACCTCCTTGATTCTTGATTGATCACAAGTGATTTGGATTGAGATTAAGTCTTTTGGCAAGCATATGGTGTGCAAGTTCATGAATTTGATGATTGAGTGCTTTATACCTTGATACACTTGAGTGAAGAGTGAAACACTCCATGGAAGGAGCAATGTGTTGAGTATTTGATTGAGCATTTGTTTGAGCATGATTCATCTTGATGGCTAGTGGATAGTTGCATTGATACAAGTGTTCATTGATGAGTTCTATGGTCTTATTTTTCGTCTATGGTGCCATGTGACATAATTGCAATCAATTCACTCCTTTGTTTCTTAGTTTCTACGTTGCTCGAGGACGAGCAACAATTCAAGTTTGGGGGTATGATTGGAGTGAATTGATACATGTTTTTAGGACCTATTTTAGTGCAAAAAGTGAGCTAAAGTGTGATTTTTGTGCCTAAATGTGAAAAGTAGCACTCTTTTGCCTAAAAAGTATTACTTTGAGAGATTTTGAGGTTTTTCGTCCGTTTTGCAGGTAAATCGGTGGAATTTTGCCAAACCGAGAGTACCAGTATTCTTAGAATGAAAAGACGAACATACAGGATGAAAACAGTGGTGCGGCCCGAAGCCCTTCTCGATAAATATTCCTGGTCTCGAGCATGTGTCGAGGGTGCACAGACCTCGACTCAAGGGTCAGCCGGAGGGAAATATTCTCAAAAAAGTAGGAAGCTCGACTCGAGGGAGGAGCCTCGAGTCGAGGGATGGGAAATTGACAAGATCCTCGACTCGAGGCGGCGATATTTTGAAGAAGCATGTTAGCGAATCTCAGGCCTCGACTCGAGGGCACGAAGCTCGACTCGAGGAGTGCCCAAAATTGAAAAATTCAGTTTTAAAGCCTTGAAGCCAAAACATAGCATATCTTGATTCTAGCGGTTTAGAGCAGTTTCTAGGAGGTTCCTTAGGCGAATTTTGCATTTTGTAGCTTAATTTTCCTTGTAATTGCCATAGATTGTTAGAATTAGATTAGATTCTACATTTAGTCCACTAGATTAGTAGTTTGATTGATTGTAATTGAAGATTGCAGCTGTGATTTGGGAGTATTGAAGTAGAATTGAAGCATTGTAGAAAGCTAATCATTCCTATTTTTGTCTATTGAAGTTCAATTGGTGATGTTCTTACCCTTTGTTCTCTTTAATTCATTGCTTGTAGTGATTAGATTGTTAATTGCTTTCTTAGATTTTCTACCCATGGCTTTTGCTTGTAGCACCATGGGCTAATAGCTTTGTGCTTGGGATAATTGAAATTAGGGATGAAGTGATTGTCTCATGCTATGATTGTTGATAATTGTGATCAATTGAATTAGCTTGCTTCCTAATTGTGATTCTAAATTGTGCTTCATGAAAAATTGTCTCTTTTGATTAATGGTTGATCACCCTAGCAATAGGCGAAGAGTTGAGCTAACGTGATTAGGTGTTAATCGGGTTTCAATTTTGCATGATTGTATGAATTGGGGACTACTACATTGAGAGATGGGAAGAACTAAGGATACTCACATTAGGCATTGTGATATTAATGGAGTGATTAATTTCATGATGGTTTATGCTTTCTAATTTGATTGATTTGCATTTGGATACAATCATAGCTTGTTAATCATGGATTCCTTGATGGAGATTATCCCTTGCACCCAAATCCCCCATTGATTTTAGTATATTTGATCTTGCATTCTAGGTGTTTGATAGATTGTTTGCATAATCTTGCCATTTAATTTCTTGCATTTTGTAGAGATTTTAGTCCTAAAACTTATTGCAACTTTAGCCATTTAGAACTCTTATCCTTGAATTTCGTTTGCATACTTTCTCCCTTGGGTTCGATATTTTGTTGATTGGTCTTAATAACTCTTACCCTATACACTCCAATCAATAGACGGTGTTATTCACAACACATGACTTGTAACAAGAAGCTACTATCAAACTTTCAGAATATTGATGGTCCGGAGTCTTGTTTGGAGATAATAAGCGTGGATAGACTAAGGGAGTTGGTACATTAATTATAAGGGATGTCTAGGTATCTCGAGGTTTATTTTGTAGAAGGTTTAAAGCATAATTTGTTGTATGTTTCTCAACTCTGTAATAAAGGCTTTCTTGTTAAATTTTCTAAAGATAGGTGTGACATCTTAGATAGCTCCTCGGACAAGGTACTCTTAGCGGCTTGGACATGGTCTATGTGGCTAACTTTAACGGTTGCCCAAAGATACATGTCTTGTAGCTAAAGGTTGAGATGATCTCGGTGGCTATGGCATTAAAGGCTTAGTCATCTGAACTTCAAAACCCTTAGTAAGCTAGCTAAAAAGAATCTTGTCAAAGGACTACCCGAGAAATTCTGTTCAACCGATTTGAAATGTGATGCTTGTCGAGAAAGGTAAACAACCCAGACACTCTTTTAAAAGTATTAACACATCCTCATCCGAAAGAGTTTTACAACTTATTCATCTTGATTTGTTTGGATCTGTTACACCACTCGAAGCTTTAGTGGAAGGAAATATACTCTTATTGTTGTTGATGATTTTTCTAGATACACTTGGATAATTTTTCTTTTCAAAAAGAATGAGACGAATGAACAAGATCCCCGATCTGTTTAGGCAGATTCAAAATGAGAAAGGTGTTAATATTATTAAAATTAGGAGTGGTAAGGAACCGAATTCTTCAATTCTTGTTAATCTAACTATCTCGAATGAGACTGGTATAGTTCATGAGACTTCTTCAACTAGAACACCACGGTAGAATGGAGTGGTGGAGAGGAGAAATAGAACTCTCAAAGAAGCGGCCGGGAGCATGCTAGTTGAGTATGGAACACCTCATAGGTTACTGGCCGAGGCTATCAACACCGCTTGCTACACCTGCAGATGCTTACCGATCAAGTGTAAGGGTAAGACACCTTATGAGATTTGGAAGGGTAAGATTTCAAGAATCTCATACTTTCGTGCTTTTGGCTGTAAATGATTCATCTATAACAATGGGAAGTCTAAGCTGAGAACTTTTGATGCTAAGGCAATGATGAGATATTTTTAGGATATTCCAACACTTTCAAAGCTTTAGAGACTTCAACAAGACAACCCTTTATGTGGAGGAAACTCCTCATGTGGTATTTGATGAAACCTATGCTCCAGTCGCGATTAGAAGCAATAAGGCTGTTTTTAACATTTGCTGCCTATAAATATTTCAAAGTCTTTCAAATGGATGTCAAGTCTACCTTTACGAATGGTGTGTTACTTGAAGAGGTCTATGTAGAGAATGACCTCACCGGGTTTAGGATCAATAATAAGGTCTATAAACTCAATAAGGCTCTATATGGACTGAAGCAAACATCCAGGGTTTGGTTTGATACTCTATCTGAATTCTTGATATCAAGTGGATTCTCAAAAGGTAAGTGATTGGAGTGAATTGATGCATGTTTTAGGGCCTATTTTAGTGCAAAAAGTGAGCTAAAGTGTGATTTTTGTGCCTAAATGTGAAAAGTATCACTCTTTTGCCTAAAAAGTATTACTTTGTGAGTTTTTGATGTATTTCGCTCGTTTTGCGAGATAAATCGGTGGAATTTAGCCAAACCGAAAGTACCGGTATTCTTAGAATGAAAAGACGAACATACGGGACGAAAATGGGGTTCGGGCCCGAAGCCCTTCTCTATAAAAATTCCACGGTCTCGAGCACAGTCGAGGTGCCTGCACCTCGACTCGAGGTTCATGTTGGAGGGAAAGATTTTCAAAAAGTCAGGCGAGCTCGACTCGAGGGATGAGAAATTTGCGAGGATCCTCGACTCGAGGGCTGAGCCTCGACTCGAGGTAGGCGATATTTTGAAGAAACGTGTTAGCGACTCTCGAGGCCTCGACTCGAGGGCATGAAGCTCGACTCGAGGAGTGCCCAAAACCAAAAATTTAGTTTTAAAGCCATTGAAAGCCAAAGCAGAGCATATCTTAATTCTAGCAGTTTCGAGCGGTTTCTAGGAGTTTCTTTGGGCGAATTTTGCATTTTGTAGCTTGAATTCACTTGTAATTCCCATGGATTGTTAGAATTAGATTAGATTCTACATTTAGTCCACTAGATTAGTAGTTTGATAGATTGTAATTGAAGATTGCAGGCTGTGATTTGGCTATTTTTGTCTATTGAAGTTCAATTGGTGATGTTCTTACCCTTTGTTCTCTTTAATTCATTGCTTTTAGTGATTAGATTGTTAATTGCTTTCTTAGATTTTCTACCCATGGCTTTTGCTTGTAGCACCATGGGCTAATAGCTTTGTGCTTGGGATAATTGAAATTAGGAATGAAGTGATTGCCTCATGCTATGATTGTTGATAATTGTGATCAATTGAATTAGATTGCTTCCTAATTGTGATTCTTAATTGTGCTTCATGAAAAATTGTCTCTTTTGAATAATGGTTGATCACCCTAGCAATAGGCGAGAGTTGAGCTAACGTGATTAGGTGTTAATCGGGTTTCAAATTTGCATGATTGTATGAATTGGGGACTTCTACATTGAGAGATGGGAAGAACTAAGGATACTCACATTAGGCATTGTGATATTAATGGAGTGATTAATTTCATGATGGTTTATGCATTCTAATTTGATTGATTTGCACTTGGATACAATCATAGCTTGTTAATCATGGATTCCTTGATGGAGATTATCCCTTGCACCCAATTCCCCCATTGATTTTAGTAAATTTGATCTTGCATTCTAGGTGTTTGATAGATTGTTTGCATAATCTTGCCATTTAATTCCTTGCATTTTGTAGAGATTTAGTCCAAAAACTTGTTGCAACTTTAACCATTTAGAACTCTTATACTCGAATTTTGTTTGCATACTTTCTCCCTTGGGTTCGATATTTTGTTGATTGGTCTTAATAACTCTTACCCTATACACTCCAATCAAATGGTGCCGTTGCCGGGAGTTAGTTTTTGCGCCTATAAGTGAGATTTGAGGATTGTTTGAAGTGGCTATTTGTTGCTTTTGTTTTTGTTTTTGTTGATTTTGTTGGTTTGAATTTGATACTTGGATTTGTGGCATTGTAGGTGTATGCTAACAAGATCGAGTGGTGTTCCACCCTTGCCACTAAATCCGGAAATTGAGGCTACGTTGAGAAGAAATCGTGTGAGAAGAAGAAGGGAAGCTATGGAAGGTGAAGATCAAAGGCATGAGGAGAGACTAGTCGGTGATCCTCAAGTAGAGGAGGTACACGGACAAGGAGAATGAGGAGTAGAACATGGAGGTAATTGGAATCATTTACATGCTCAAGTTGGCCCTTTCCCTCAAGGGATGCAACCACAAAATTACCCCTACCAAAATCCATATCCTTATCCTCCACAAGCTCATCAATATCCCTACTATCCACCTCATCCACAACAATTTCCACCATACTATCCCCATATGCCGTATAATCAAGAGCCACGATATCATGAACCACCTCACATACCAAATGCCCAACCACAACCCGTAAATGAGCCACCACCTCAAGGAAGGCCTTTGAGAGAATTCTTTGAACCACAACTTAGAGAGCATTATGATGGGATAACAAGGCCGAGGATAGATGCTAATAAATTTGAGATAAGTCCCGCTTTGGTGAGAATGCTTAGGGAGAAGCAATTTGAAGGAAGAGATGAAAATGAGTGCCCACATCAACATATGGCACAATTTCTTGAGATTGCCGACACTACCAAATACCATGGGGTACCCGAAGATGCGAAGAAGTTGAGGCTCTTTGCCTTTACATTGAAAGGAAGAGCAAAAGCATGGCTTAATTCATTACCGCCGGGACCGTACGTACATGGGAAGAGTTGTCAAAGAATTTTTGATGAAGTTTTACCCACCGTCAAAGACCGTGCAAGCTAAGGAGGCTATTTCCCACTTCCGACAAAAGAATGGGAGACAATACCGGAGGTGTGGGAGAGGTATGGCATATTACTTATCAATTTTCCTCAACACGGTTTTACGGAGGAGCAAACCATTATGTACTTTTGCAATGGTTTTGACGGATGGGGATAGGTCATTTTTGAATGCTTGTGCTAATGGATCGATTTGGTCTAAAATCGTGGGGCAAATGAATAAAATAATGGAGAACATAGCTCAAGATTCATTCCAAGTGTCGGTTAATCGGGGAGCACACCATAGGGTGTCACAAGTTGATGAAATCGAGAGTATGAAGAGTATGATGATGACTATGATGGACCGATTGGGAGCTCTTACTACTTCACAAGGCCAAGCAAGTGTGAGTCCATCCGTTCCCCATGTTGATGTTGGTCCAAGTTCATTGACGATTGAAGAAGTGAGTTATATGGGTAGGCCTCCATTCCAAGGAGGCTATCAAGGAGGAAACTTTCAAGGGAATTATCAAGGAGGAAGGCCTTACCAAATGCCTTACCAAAATAGGCCACAAGGAAGCTATCAACCTCAACCGCAAGCTCAATTTAATGGGAATACATGGAGGAGACACGAAAATTTTTCATATGCCAATCCGAGAGCCGCCGTTCAATTTCCTCCGGATTTGATCCGAGTGCAAAGGCTCCAAACAATGAAGGAAAGGCTACCACGGAGGAGATTTTGGGGTTAATTGTGAAGAAATTGGAAGCTAATGACTCAAGGCTTGATGATATAGGGAAGTAAATGGACACTCGTTTCAAGACGATCGAGCATCAAGTAGGGCAACTCGCTACTACGGTAGGGAAGCTCTCGTCTACGGTGGACCATCTCCAAAACAAAGGAAAGTATACATCCACTACCGAGCCAAACCCTAAAGAGTTTTGTAGTGCAATCAAGCTAAGGAGTGGCACTAGCTATGAAGGTCCAAAAATGTCCAAAGAAGGGGAGTTTGAAGAAGAGGTGGTGAAGGAAGAAGAGAGACAAGAAAGAGTGGTTGTGGAGGAGAAGAAGAGTGAAGAAGAGGTGAAAGTGAAGGGAAATGCAAAGAAGGAAGAAAAATCGAAGAATGAATGGGGAGTTCCAATGAAGGCTAATCCGGTTCCGTTTCCAAAGAGACTAGAGAGGAAGAAACTTGATGAAGAGTTTGGTAAATTTTTAGAGATTTTCAAGAATTTGCATGTCGATATCCCACTTTTGGAGGCCCTTGAGCAGAGTTCCACACTATAAGAAACTCTTGAGAGAAATTATGTCCAAGAAAAGGAGTTGGGATGAGAAGGGGATGATCAAGTTAGTGGAAGAATGCAAAGACATCTTTGGGAGACACTTGCCACAAAAGAAGAAGGATCCGGGAAGCTTCATTATCCCATGTGAGATTGGAGAGAAGGTAAACATTCAAGGCTTGTGTGATCTAGGAGCAAGTATTAATGTGATGCTATTGTCCGTGTTCAAGCAATTGGATTTAGGTGAGGTGATTCCTACGAACATCAATCTTCAATTAGCGGATCAATCATATGCTCAACCATTTGGGATTATTGAAGATGTGTTAGTAGGGGTTGGTAAACTCATATTCCGGTGGATTTTATTGTATTAGACATGAAGGAGGAACTTGGGGCACCGATCATTCTTGGTCGACCTTTTCTTGCAACGGCCAAGGCTATGATTAATGTGGAGAAAGGAGAGCTTAAGTTGAGCTCAAATGGTGATGAAGTGACATTTACAAGAGTTCATGAGGAAGAGGTTGCTCAAAGCAAGGTAGAGAAGAAAACGTGTGGATACATAGAGATTGTTGATGAATGCCCTTCCATTGAAAGGGAAGTTTCTACACCTATTAATTCTACTTATCCTTTAGTTAATGAGCATTTCCTTCCCTCTTGTAAGATCATTTCTAACAAGTCTTGTGCTTCCCTTGATGATTGTAGGAAGGAGAAATCGATAAAGGACACTTTGCTTGACCGGTGAACAAGAGAAGGAAGAAAGTGAGAAAGAGTTGACCAAATTTGAGCATGGCTCAAGTTTGGGGGTATTGATTGAGAAAAAGGCACCACTTGAGAAAAGGGAGGAAAAGTTTGAAGTTGGAGATCAAGTGGTGTGGTGTGAATCAAATTGGAGTCGGCTACTTGGTGTTGAAAGACCCAAAGAGGTGTTACGGTGAAAGAAATCAAAGAAGGAGGAAAGCTACTCCTAGGGGATAAATGGGGGTGTTTCCTTTTTGCAAAGGAACATCTAGTGGAGCACAAGGCCGATCTCTACATTGACAAAGAAAGGGAAGTGTGAACTCCTAGAGTTCCGTCCGATAAAGGACGTTAAACCTAGCGCTAGATGGGAGGCAACCCATTGTTTTATTGCTTTGGTGTGTTTGTTTTGTGTTGTGTTTTGTCCTTTTTGTGGAATTCTTGCCTTGGATTCGTGGGAATTGCTCATGCTTAGGAGAAGATGTTAGTTGATGGATAGTGTATTGGGATATTGAGCTTAATTGTTTATATCATTTAACGGTTGCATAATTTTATCGTTCCCATAGTTAATTTTAAATGCATATCTTCATTCAAGTTTGGGGGTGTGTGTTATTTAGGGTAGAAATGCATCCCTTGGTGATGATTATTTGATGACTATTTGTGCCCGTTTGTAGGTATAATCACTACGGAGATTGAAAACGAGGGAATTGAAAAAAGGAATCAAGGAATCGAGAAGGAAATAAGAGCTTAAAAGTTGGTGAAAATGAGCATAAAGGAAGAAAACCCGGTCTCCTCGATCAAATGAGCGACCGGGCTTAAATCGAGGGACCAACACGGTAATTTCTTGCATATTTGGTTTCGTTAGGGGCGTAGAGGTCCATTTTAGGAGTTTCGGGGTCGGGTTGGGCCGGGAATCGTAAAAATTCCTGGTCTCGACCCTAGGTCGAGCTTGCATAGTCCTCGAGTCGAGGCATTGACACTTAGAAATTTTTTGAAAACGGCACATCCCTCGACTCGAGGGAGGAACCTCGAGTCGAGGCTTTTGAAAAATTGGTGTTCCTCGAGTCGAGGCCTGACCCTCGACTCGAGGCTGGTGTCCGATATAAATACGCGAGTTCGGTTTTGAAGGCACGACTCGAGGGTTTTCTCCTCTTTGACGTTCCCTTCGCCGTCTATCCCTATTTCCGTCAAATTCCGACCGTTTTCACCGATTAATTTTTCATGCTAAAATTTAAGTTTGGGGGTGATTATTGATTTTATTGGTTAACTTGCAACTTGTCTTGGTAAGGATGTAATGGTTTTGTGCTCTATTGTAGGTGCACTTGCTAGATGAATTGGAAAGCAATTGGAATTGCAAGATCAAGAAGGAAAGTGCATAAAAGCATGATGAGCCCTACATGCTTAAAGGAAATGAGGAGTTTAAAGGCTTTATGGTACAACACTTCCTTTCAAAATTAGACTTGTCTAAGTTTTGAGGAGGTGTTATTCTTTCCTTGCCTATTTCCTTGCATGATTTTGGATTGATTTGTACTGAGCTTAATTGTAGACTTATTGCATATCTTTGAGTTATCATTATTGACATAGTGGGTGTGCTTGAGATTATGTACATGAGCACTTATGTTTGATTTGCAAGATATATTGAATTTTGATTTGATCATGAGTTGATATGTGGGTTGAAGCTAGCATGAGTGATAGTTGTGTGATGATGAATGTGATTGAAGATGCTTTATTCATTGCTCAATTTAAGCCCGTGAACTTTTGTGCCTTTATAATCATACATCTTATACGGTTGAATGAATTGCTTTGTGAGTGCATCATTAATTGATTTGTATGCTAGAACTTGCCCTTGGACTTGTTGAGATTGATCTTTGTGAGATGTCATGAATATGAGAAGAGGTCATGTTTGATATGATAAGTCACTTTGCAAAATTTTTCCCCACCGAAAACATTTATTTTCCTTAGTAAGCCATTTTGAGCCTAATATCCTTATTCTTTGGCAAGCCAAGTGAAATTGAAACCATTTTGCCTATTTTTATAAGCGTTATTGTCCTATGTTTAGTAGAGCTTGATTGTTGGCTAGAAGATGGTGAATTAAATGTAAAGTATGGTGGAAAGATGATGTGCTAAGTTGATGATGAATAAAAAGGTTGAGATGTGAATTGAATTGTGGGAAAAAATTGTGACATGAAAAGAAGAAAAATTCAATTTGAAGAGCTTGAATTAAAGAGAAAGCTCAAAAGAAGGGTGGTGTTTGAACTTTGAAATGCATGAGAAAGAGTTGATTGAAAAGATTAGAAGAGAAGTGTAGTGAAGTGCTTAACTAACTTTCAATTTCTCTACTAATGTGAGTCACTCTTACCTAAATTCATCCACCCATTCCAAAGAGCCTATGATTGGAGTGAATTGATGCATGTTTTTAGGGCCTATTTTTAGTGCAAAAAGTGAGCTTAAGTGTTAGTTTTTGTGCCTAAATGTGAAAAGTATCACTCTTTTGCCTAAAAAGTATTATTTGTGAGATTTTGATGTTTTCCATCCATTTTGCAGGTAATTCGGTGGAATTTTGCCAAACCGAGAGTACCATGAGGCTTAGAATGAAGAGACGGACATCCGGGACGAAAACAGGTCGGGCCGAAGCCCCGCGCTGAGAAATGCCCTGGACTCGAGCCTCGGTCGAGGAGCAAGAGCCTCGAGTCGAGGGCTGTAGAGAAAGGCAAAAATTGGAAAAAGGCAGCAGCCTCGACTCGAGGCATGACCCTCGAGTCGAGGGAGAGTATTTTGCAGGGGACCTCGGAGTCGAGGCCTGACCCTCGACTCGAGGGGAGAATTTTCCAAATTTCGGTATTTAAAGAGCCGAGCAGAGGGACTGAAAATAATCGTTCATAGTAGCGATTAGTAGCGGTTTTGGGGCGATTTCTCAGGCCCCAAGCCACTTTCCATCTTAGATTAGATTAGAAGTTAGAATTAGATATAGATTTCAATTGATGTTGGTAGATTAGCCATAGATTAGCATTTGATCCTTGTAATCCTTTCAATTCAAGCTCGTAATTCATTTGGAGATTGTTGTTGAAGACTCAAACATTCCTATTTTGGTTAATTGAAGATCATTTGGTGATGTTTTTCCTCTTTTGTCTCTTTAATTTCTTAATTGTTGTGATTTGCTTTGTGTTTGATCAATTCTATCTTCTCCCCATGGGTATTGTTTGTGATACCATGGGTTAAATCTCTCTTGTGCTTGGGTTAATTGAAATTGATGATGAATTGATTGATGATGCTATAATTGTTGATGATTGGAGATCAATTGAGTAGATTGCTTACTAATTGTGATTCTCATCTGTGCTTCATGCATAATTATCTCTTTAGATTAGTGTTTGATCACCCTAGCAATAAACGAGAGTTGAGCTAACGTGATCCGGTATTAATCGGGTGATAATTGTGTATGAATGTGTGGATTGGGTGCTTCGTAATCGAGAGATTAGTTGCACTAAGGATACTCACATTAGTTTTCTACCTAATTGTGATTCTTAATTGTGCTTTGTGTAAAATTGTCTCTTTTGATTAATGGTTGATCACCCTAGCAATAGGCGAGAGTTGAGCTAACGTGATTAGGTGTTGATCGAGTTTCAATTTTGCATGATTGTATGAATTGGGGATTTCTACATTGAGAGATGGGAAAGACTAAGGATACTCACATTAGGCATTGTGATTTTAATGGAGTGATTAATTTCATGATGGTTTATGCTTTCTATCTTAGTTGATTTGCAATTTGATTCCATTGTAGCTTGTTGATTGATGATTCATTGATGGATGTTAATCCTAGCACCTCTATCCCACCATTTAGTGTTGTTTTTGTTCTCGCATTCTAAGCGTTCGATCTATTGCTTGCTCCTTGTTGTATTGTATTCTTGCTTGTGTTTTGTTGTTTTTGTACCAAACCATTGTTGCCACTCTAGTCACTAAGAACTTGTATTTCTAGGACCTCATGTGCATACTTTTTCCCTTGGGTTCGATATTTTGTTGATTGGTCTTAATAACTCTTACCCTATACACTCCAATCAGAGCCTATATTACAACCTTGACGAAAGACCTCTTTGATTCTTGATTGAACACAAATGATAATGATTGAGATTGAGTCCTTTGGCAAGTTTATGGAATACATGTTTGTGAATTTGATGATTGAGTGCCATTTTTACCTTGATACACTTGAGAGATGAGAGAAACACTCCATGGATGGAGTAATGCTTTGAGTATTTGATGTTGCATATGTTTGAGCATAATTCATCTTGATTGCTAGTTGAGAGTTTGCAATAAGATTTGAGATCACCGATGAGTTCGATTGTCTTATTTTTCATCTATGGTGCCATGAGACATAATTGCAATCAATTCACTCTTTTGTGCTTATTTGCTACATTGCTCGAGGACGAGCAACACTTTAAGTTTGGGGGTATTATGATTGGCGTGAATTGATGCATAATTTTAGGGGGTATTTTAGTGCAAAAAGTGGTGAAAAGTGTTAGATTTTGTGCTTAAATGTGTAGAGTATCACTACTTTGCTTGAAAAGTATTACTTGATGGAATTTTGATGTTTTTGTCCCGTTTTCAGGTAAATCGGTGGAATTTGGCTAAACCGAGAGTACCAGAATTCATAGGGCGAAACAGACGAATAAGATGGGTGAAAACGGGGTCGAGGCGGAAGTCGGATCGAGAAAATTACCTAGACTCGACCTCTGGTCGAGGGCCAAGGACCTTGACCAAAGGGTGCCAACAAAGAGATGGAATTCAAAAAATTGAAGCAAGCTCGACTCGAGGGCTGAGCTTCGAGTTGAGTATCAGGGCAAAAGCTGCAAGCTTGACTCGAGGGCTGCAAGCTCGACTTGAGGGCTGTAAGCTCGACTCGAGGCTGGAAACTTTTGTAGAAGCGTGGATGCTACATCACGAGCCTCGACTCGAGGGCCCCAACCTCGAATCGAGGGTGCCGAAATTTGAAAATTTGGGTTTTAAACCCATTTGAGCGGAAAATAGAGCATAACATCATCCATAGTAGTTACCAACGGTTTTTGGGGTGATTTCTCGGGCCCCAAGCCAATTTGTCCTTGTAGGTAGATTAGATTGGTAGATCTAGATAGATTTTTATTAATTGTTGCTTAGATTAGACTTAGATCTATTAGTTTTCTCAATTCAAGTTTGTAATTCCATTGGAGAAGAAGCACTTTTAAAGATTCAAGCATACTTATTATTGTTCATTTTGGTTCAATTGGTGATGTTCTTCCTCTCTACTCATTTCTTTTGTTTAATTGTTGTGATTAGTTTTTTGATTGTGCAATTAGATTTTGTACCCATGGATTTTGCACTTTTCTCCATGGGCTAATCCACTTGTGCTTGGGAAAATTGAAATTGAGGACGATTTGATTGCCTTGTGCTATGATTGTTGATGATTGTTGATCAATTGAGATAGTTTGTTCCCTAATTGTGATTCAAATTGTGCTTAATGCATTTTTATCTCTTTAGATTAATGTTTGATCACCCTAGCAATAAAGTAGAGTTGAGCTAACGTGATTTGGGATTAATCGGGTTATAATTGTGTATTATTGTATGAATTGGGTGCTTCTTAATTAAGAGATTAGTTGCACTAATGATACTCACAGTAGGCATTGTGTGATTAATGGAGACTTAATTACATGATGGTTTAATGCTTTCTATCTCAGTTGATTAGCAATTTGATTCAATCATAGCTTGTTGAATATTGATTCCTTGATGGAGATTATCCCTAGAACCCTTATCCCCAATTGATTTTTGATACTTGTTCTAGCCTACCACTTGTTTGATTAATTGCTCGTTGTGTTGTTTGTTTTTAATTCTAGCATTTGTATTTTGTTTTTGGAGCCAAAACCGTGATCGCTATAATAGCCATCGAGAACTTGCATTTCTAGGGACACATGGCCATTCTTTTCCCTTGGGTTCGATAAACTTGATTGTCTTAATATCGCTTGCCCGAATAACCGCAATCACCACCGGGGATAATCATAGCTATAATGCCCGGCTTGTTACGGGTGTAACAAGTATCTCCCGATCCGATCTAGGACTACTTGGATTTTTCTTTCCAGGTGACTTGTACCTTCTTGTCTGATTTTTCTTTCTATCATCATCTGTTGATTCAAAGCATCGTCTTTCCTTCCGGATCTTGATCTTGATCTGTCTTTTCCTGCAAATTTCAACTTATTACGCTTTATATTTCATTCTCAAACGATCATACCTCTTAGTCGGTAAAGCCATCTGTTCTTTTAAAGAAATATTAACTCTTTTCGACTCAGCTACATGTTTTTCTTCTTTGTTGACAAAGGCTACAGCCTTAGATGAGGTGCTGGATTCCATCTCATCTTCTTCATCCTCTACCCGAATATCAAACTCATAACCTTTCAAGTGAGAAAACAAAGTGTAATGGCTCATGGTGGAAAGATCCTTAGTGGCTTTAATCATATTTCCTTTTTTCCTCCAACGCTTGGTTAGAGATCTAAGGATTTTGTTATTAATCTCTTTTCAGTGTAAACTTTACCCAAGTCAATGCCTCTATTGATCAAATTAGTCATTTTCATGTCTAGCTGATCAATAGACTCACCTTCTTTCATTTTAAAAACATCAAATAGATGGATAACAACTTAAAGCTTGTTCTCCTTTACTCGATATGTGCCTTCGCACATACTAGCTAAGGTGTCCCACATCTCTTTGGCTATCTTACACTTTTTAATCTTTTCATGCCATTCTCTACCGAGAGTCACAATGATCTCATTCTTGGCCACCGATATAGATTGTACACTTTCCTTTCATCATTTGTCAATTCGAGACACCTTTTTCACCGTCTCGAGTTCGAGACTACGAGCCGCTTGCTCCATCACTTACACCACCATGGTAGAATTTGATTGGTCGTTCGGATAGAACAACTTCCATTCGAGGATGAATAGATTTGAGATAATTTTCCATACGAAACATCCAAAGAATCATAATCTTTAATCTCAAAATCTGGAAGATTCTTGACTTCTATCATTACTCACAGGACATGATTAGTTGATAACAAAAGAAATCAGCAGGAATTATTCAATAACAAATCTGTTTCAAGGTTAGAAAAATCAAAGATCACTTTGACCAAAAGAAATATTCAGAACAACTTTAACACTGCTTCCGATACCACTTATTGGTCCCGAGATTGAGTATTTAGAAAAACCAAGTACACCTTCCAGAGATAATCTAGAAGGGGGTTGAATAGATTATCTTAATCTTTACGAATTTGATTACCAATTCAAGAAACCAAAGTTGAGCAAATAAATAAATTTTCTTGAACAATGATTATCAATGAAATAAATACAGAAAGTAAATGACAAATGATTTATAGTGGTTCAGATCTAAAGATCCTACATCCACTCTCCTTCGTCAACTTGAAGAAGGGCCTCGACTCACTCACTTACTTACTTACTTACTCACCGATGATTACAATTACAATGATCGATTTGATCTTCGTCTTCAATCTATCTTCAAACTTACAATCTAACTAGAAAATTTGGAAAATAAAGTGCAAATTTTGTTTTGAAGATATACAAAGAAGTGTTCTTTAAACACTTAGAAAACTAAGAAAATTTTGAAAACTTGTGAGTGCTTATAGAAAATATGAGTTTCAAAGAGAAGAGTGCTAAGAGTTCTTCTAAGAACTGTGCTTACTATTATTTATAAGCACTGTAAGATGGTTAGTTTATTGTAACAAACTAAAAGCGCTTAACAAACTTTTCTTTAAAACCGTCTTGACCTCGGTGATCTTGAGTTAGTCGTCTGCTGTGACTTGGTGAAACTTGTCTTTCTTATTCTACTCGGCTAGTCTTGACCTCGTCTTGAGCTCTTCATTATTCTCTCCAACAGATGACTTCTTCAAGGCTGTCTTGAGATGACCTCCTTCTTCCCGAACTCGAGATGACTTAATTTGCTTTACCTAGTCCGATTAGCCTAGTACTAAGCTTACTATATCAAGCATTACGTATAATCTCACTGGTCATCTTACTTACATGAGCTTGTCTAGTCTATACACTTTAACTCAACAAAACTAGAAACCCGATCTAACAGTTATGTGACACTCTTTGAGCCTAAGTCTATTGAGGAGGCTTTATCGACCTAATTTGGGTGTGACCATGCAAGAAGAACTTCATCAATTTAAAAGACAACATATTTTGGAATTAGTGGATAGACCCATTCATGGAAAAACTATAGGCACCAAATGGGTATTTAAAAATAAACTGATGAAAACAATGTTATTATTCGTAATAAGGCTAGACTAGTAGCACAAGGTTAATCACGGTGCGAGGGGATAGACAATGATGAGACCTACGCTCCCATCACCAGATTAGAAGCGGTAAGATTGTTTTTAGCTTTTGCTGCCTATAAGGGTTTCAAGGTGTTTCAAATGGATGTCAAGTCTGCCTTCTTGAATGGTGTGTTGCTTGAGGAGTCTATGTAGAACAGCCTCCTGGGTTTAGGACAAATAATAAAGTCTATAAACTCAACAGGGCGCTATATGGGCTGAAACAAGCACCTCATCCTTGGTATGATACTTTATCCGAATTCTTGTTATTAAGTGCATTTTCTAAAAGAAAGATAGATAGAACACTGTTTAGAAAAGAAGTTAATGGTAATATTTTACTAGTTTAAATCTGTGTAGACGATATTATTTTTGGTTCACCTAATCGACATTGTGTGAAGAATTTAGTGATCTCATGAAAAACAGTATGAAATGTCTATGATGGGAGAACTAACATATTTTCTAGGCTTGCAGATTAAGCAGAGACAAGCGAGGGATATTTATACATCATACTAAGTATGCAAAGGACCTCATAGATAGATTAGAGATGATTACTAGTAGAGAGGTTAAAATACCTATGGCAACTAACTTCTCTATAGATTCGGATGAGAACGGGATACCCGGGGATGCAATGGAGTATCGTGGCCGGATTGGATCCTTGATATATCTCATTGCAAGTAGGCACGATATAGCCTTTGCGGTTGGGGTATGTATAAGATTTCAATCAAATCCTAAAAAGTCTCATCTGAAGACAACTAAGAAAAACTTAAAGTATCTAATAGGAACTCTGTAGGTTGGGTTGTGGTACCCATCTGATGACAACTTTGACCTATCCGGATATTCAGACTCAGATTATGGAGGATGCAAAATTGATAGGAAGTCCACAGTCGGAACTTGTCAATTTTTAGGCAATAAATTAATTTCTTGGTTATCTCGAGAAACAAACTTCCGTTGCTAACTCCACAACCGAGACGAGAATACATGGCGGTGGTAGTTCTTTGCTCCTAGCTTCTCTGGATTAGTCGGCGACTTAGGGACTATAACATTCTCACATCATTTGTGCCTATTTTCTGTGATACAAGTAGTGTTATTGCAATGACATATAATCATGCTTTGCATTCTAGGTGTAAGCATGTAGATATTAGGCATCATTTTATTATGGATCATGTTGAGAAAAATAACATTGGACTAGAAAAGATAGTAATTGAATTACAAAGAGTCGATATACTTACTAAACCATTAGCCGAGTCTAGGTTTAAAGAATTGTGTTTAGAGTTAAGTTTACTTGATGCATCTTTAGATGATTTGTGATTCCTATTGTTTGTATCTTGTATTTTCTCTCTATCTCGCTTATTTTAATATGTCTAGAAAGAATTATCGGACTTGATACGTGTCAAAGGGCAATCACAAAATTGATATTGTTGGTCCCTAGATTGAGTGATTTAAAAGAGTTTAAGAAGATCTTCTAGAGATAATCTAGAAGGGGTGTTGAATAGATTATCTAAATTTCTTGAGAAAATTCAGATTTTCAATCCAAACTTAACTTCTTAAACCAAAATCAAAGTAGACAGCAGAAACAAGTTTATACTCATTCTATAAAGCGGAAAGCAATCTGAAGTGAATTTAACCAATCAACAAATAATCAACATAAATTAAATGCAGAAAGTAAAGAACACGGGATTTATAGTGGTTCGGATCAAAAGATCCTACATCTGCTCTCCTTCTTCAATCTTGAAGAAGGATCTCTTCCTTCTCACTTACTTGTCTTACTTACCGACGATTACAAAGTATAATTTCGAGACGCTCTTCATCTTTGATTCTCCTTCAAACTATCAATCTATCTATCAAATCTTTGTTTACGGTGTAGATTGTGATTTGAAGGATTCTGAAAGTGTTTTTCAAACACTTAGAAAATATTATGAAAAAGCTTCAAAAAATAGTGAGTACTCTAGATAATGTTAGTTTCAGGAAAATGAGTGCAAAAGTTCTTCTAAGAGTCGTGCTTAGTCCTATTTATAGAGGTGAAAGCGGTTAGTTTATTGTAACAAACTTGTAACCACTTAACAAACCTACCTTTAAAAAACTTCTTGATTTAAGTTGATCTTGAGTTATTAAATGTGTATGTCGACTTGGTGAAAACCTGATTTTCTTATTCTACTCAAATGGCTTTGACCTCGTCTTGAGCTCTTCATTAATCTCTCAAACAGATGACTTCTTCAAGACTGTCTTCGAGATGACCTCCAAGCTCCTAGACCTCAGTGGCTTAACCCATCTCACCTAGTACAACTTACTAGTTAAATGTATTACTTGGTGATCTATACAAACTCATTTGGTCGTCCTACTATCATAAGCTTGTCTAACCTATATGTTTTAACTTAATTAAAACTAAGAACACGATCTAACAGATATCATTGATCTCCTTTCTAAGGAATCAAGAATCAAGGATTAGTCATATTGACCTTATACGATATGTTATTTTCTTATCGACATCAAGTAAATCAGCATAAGGACACGATAATTAGATGGAATAGCAGACGAAGCGAGAACAATGAGATGGTGGTGCATGAGATTGCCTTAGATAAATCGATTTTCGAATCCATTGTTCTGCGTTGGAGACGAGGCTGAGGGAGTTGGGAGATGAAGTTAAAAAGGGGAAGAGGTTGAGAAAGAAATAAGGAGAGCCCTCACGGTGATGTTGAAGCAACAAAGAAAGAGCTGAATGTCAAGGCAGACAAAGGTGAGTTGGAGGCAGCTAAGGATGAGCTAAGGGTAAAATCAGATTAGCTATTGCACTTCAACTAATGGTGAACCAGATTGAAGATGCCACGAGAGAGGATGAAGAAAGGAGAAAGAAGGAAGATGAGGAGAAATCGGAGAAACTCTTGGCCAGATTTAAAGAAGCCGAGAAGGAAAAATCGAGAGGCCAAGAATGTGGCGGTGAGGAACCTCACAAAGCCGATATCGGTTCAAGGGCTGCTACTAAGGGGAAAGGAAAACGTGAAGTGACTACTCCAATCTCTCGGAAGATCGAGATAAAAAGGAACAGGATGGAGAAGCAGTTTTACGTAGAGAAGGAAAGGAGGAGGCTGAGGCGGCTGAACAAGAGTCTTGACTTCACCTAGAGCAAATCGATAAGGAAGTGGATGATGAAGGGTCAAGGCGATGAAAAGTCCAGGCCTTATCATAAGACCTCAGCTCCTCCTAAGATGGTTGCAGGGAAGCTAGAAAAGGAATACAAAGAGAAGAACCTTGATGCGATGTGGATGTACTATTGGTACATTCTCAAAGCAACAGAGCCACTCGAGATGGACCCAGACTTAGCTTGGCAAGAATCGATTGAGAAGATAGACGAAGACCTCTATCGTGGCTGATCATATAAGCCGATGAGGAGTTCAAAATAGATCTGATTGCTCCACCTACGAGTATGCGGTGCCCGCGAAGAAAGGCTGATGGAACCATAAACCTAGACTGGGTCAAAGGGATCATTTAAAGGGCGGTGAGTCTAGGTACACATAGGAGGAAGACTTAAAGTAGCTCGGGAAGAGAGTCTTTGAATGGCTGGTGGTCCACGAATGCGAGTGATGGGGAACTTAGATAAGATTTTTCTTTTCTAATCTTTTTATATCTAATGTGCCCCATCCTGTAAATGTAAATTTTGTGATGAATATATGAAGTACTTGAACTTATCGATGATTTATGTTTTATGTATTTTCATAAGTTCAAAATTTTTCTAAGTCACAAAAATCTTATGAGTTTTTAAGAAATTTTTCTAAGTGTTGGTAATCGATAAAATTTTATTACTTAGAATATTTTTCTTCAATTTTTTTAGTATTGAAAATTTACTTAAGTGTAGAAAATTTATTGAAGTATGAGTAAGTGCTCTTTTGTGAATTTATCTGATTGAAAAGTTGCTTATGTGCCTAATTGGATTGACCATCTTATCTTAAATAATCTTGACTAACACCATTTGAGTTCATTTCTTTCTTGTAGTTTTAACTTCGTCAAAAGGGAAAATTGTTAGATCGGGTTTTTAGTTTTGATTAAGTTAAAACATATAGGTTAGATAAGCTCATGTAAAGAAGGATGACCAGTTGAATTTGTATAGATCAACCGAAGTAGTACATTTCACTAGTAAGTTTGTTGGACTAGGTGAGATGGATTAAGTCGGCTTAGGTCGAAGAGCTTGGAGGTCATCTAAAGACAGTCTTGAAGAAGTCATCTGTTTGAGAGATTAATAAAGAGCTTAAGGCGAGGTAAAAAGACAGTGAGTAGAATAAAAAAGCAGGCTTTCACCAAATCGCAGTCGACAACTAACTCAAGATCGGCTGAAATCAAGAAAGTTTTATTGATATGTTTCTTAAGCGGTTACAAGTTTGTTTCAACAAACTAACCGTCTTACAACTTTATATATAGGACTAAACACAGCTTTTAGAAGAACTTTTGCACTCATTTTCTAAAACTCACATTATCTAGAGCACTCACTATCTTCTAAAAGCTTTTTCATAATATTTTCTATGTGTTTGAAGAACACTTTCTGTAATTCCTTCAAATCACAATCTGCACTGTAAACATAGATTTGTTAGATAGATTGATAGAAACAAAAAGAATGATCCTGTAAAACCAAAAGTTTTTGTCAAAGCATTTTGATAGGAGTGAATTGATACATGTTTTTAGGGCTATTTTTAGTGCAAAAAGTGAGCTAAAGTGTTAGTTTTGTGCCTAAATGTGAAAAGTATCACTCTTTTGCCTAAAAAGTATTATTTGTGAGATTTTGATGTTTTCCGTCCATTTTGCAGGTAATTCGGTGGATTTTTGCCAAACCGAGAGTACCATTAGGCTTATAATGAAGAGACGGACATCCTAACGAAAATGTGGGTCGGGGTCGAAGCCCCGTGCGAGAAAAAAATGCCCTGGACTCGAGCTCGATCGAGGAGCAAGAGCCTCGAGTCGAGGGCTATGCGAAAAGGATAAAAACGGAAAATGGCAGCGGTCTCGACTCGAGGCATGACCCTCGAGTCGAGGGAGGTGAAAAAGGCAGGAACCTCGAGTCGAGGCCTGACCCTCGACTCGAGGAGAGTTTTTCCAAATTTCGGTATTTAAAGCAGGCGGTTCAAGGACCGAGAAGAATCTTTCATAGTAGCGATTAGTAGCGGTTTTGGGGCAATTTCTCAAGCCCCAAGCCAATTTCCTTCTTAGATTAGATTAGAAGTTAGATTTAGGATTAGATTTCAATTGATTGTTGGTAGATTAGTATTAGATTAGCATTTGATCCTTGTAATTCATTCAATTCAAGCTTGTAATTCATTTGGAGAATGTTGTTGAAGACTCAAGCATTCCTATTTCGGTTAATTGAAGATCAATTGGTGATGTTTTTCCTCTTTTGTCTCTTTAATTTCTTATTTGTTGTGACTTGCTTTGTGTTTGATGAATTCTATCTTCTTCCCATGGATTTCACCATGGGCTAATTCTCTTGTGCTTGGGTTAATTGAAATTGATGATGAATTGATTGATGATGCTATAATTGTTGATGATTGGAGATTAATTGAGTAGATTGCTTACTAATTGTGATTCTCATTTGTGCTTCATGCATAATTATATCTTTAGATTAGTGTTTGATCACCCTAGCTATAGACGAGTTGCGCTAACGTGATCCGGGATTAATCGGGTGATAATTGTGTATGAATGTGTGGATTGGGTGCTTCGTAATCGAGAGATTAGTTGCACTAAGGATACTCACGTTAGTTTTCTACCTAATTGTGATTCTTAATTGTGCTTTGTGTAAAATTGTTTCTTTTGATTAACGGTTGATCACCCTAGCAATAGGCGAGAGTTGAGCAAACGTGATTAGGTGTTAATCGAGTTTCAATTTTGCATGATTGTATGAATTGGGGATTTCTACATTGAGAGATGGGAAAGACTAAGGATACTCACATTAGGTATTGTGATTTTAATGGAGTGATTAATTTCATGATGGTTTATGCTTTCTATCTTAGTTGATTTGCAATTTGATTCAATTGTAGCTTGTTAATTGATGATTCATTGATGGATGTTAATCCTAGCACCTCTATCCCACCATTTAGTGTTGTTTTTGTTCTCGCATTCTAGGTGTTCGATCTATTGCTTGCTTGTTGTTTAATTGTATTCTTGCTTGTGTTTTTGTTGTTTTTGTACCAAACCATTGTTGCAACTCTAGTCACTAATAACTTGTATTCCTAGGGCCTCATGTGCATACTTTTTCCATTGGGTTCGATATTTTGTTGATTGGTCTTAATAACTCTTACCCTATACACTCCAATCAAATGGCGCCGTTGCCGGGAATTAGTTTTTGCGCCTTAAGTGAGACTTAGGAATTGTTTGAAGTGACTATTTGTTGCCTTTGTGTTTGTGTTTGTTTTGTTATTTTTGTTGGAATTTGATACTTTGAAATCTTGTCTAGATGGAAGGATACAACTCATACTTGTGGAATCAAGAATATTATCAAGATAGTAGGGTGTATTCTCCACATTTTGAAGAATTGAGCTACAATGATTGGAGGAACTATGAAGATAATTCCCAATGGCAACAAGTTCCATCCAATTATGAAGATTGGATAAGTGAAGAAATTTCTCCCCCACCTCAAGAGATGTTCCCATACTATGAGCCTTATGATCAAGCATGCAATCAATATTGTGGATTCGAATTTCAAGGGGCATCGGAAGAGGAAGATTATTATGATGATAGGAGGAGCTATGAGAATGACTATCCAATGCCACAAGCTTCTCCTAAAATTGAAGAATGGGGACTCTATGATATGAGAGCTATATTGCAAGAGATGCTTGGATTTTTGTTGGAAAAATTTGAAGATGATGCTAGATGTGATCAAATGCTTCCCTTGTATGAAGAAATGTATGAGACCAAAGAAAAGGTAAATTCATGGATAGAGGGGAACATGGAGATCACCGGAGTACATTTCACGTTTATTAAGTGTCAACTCAAAGATTTCCTACGCCAAGTAAAGAACTTGAATATCATGGAAAATCAAGAAGAAGAAGGGGAGGAAGAAAATGAAAGAAGAGATGTAGTAGAGGGACCAAGCAATGAGGATGAAAGGAAGAATTTCCTTGTCAAAAGTGAGGAAGAGGAGTGTCCATTGATGGACATGAGCTATAATGAGGAAGAAAATCTAAGAGCATCGAATGAAACCTTGAAGATTGAAATGAGCATTTCTATACCTTCTAACTCTTCAATTTGTGATTTAATTGAAATTGATGCTTCTAATGATTTGATTTTACCTCTTGAGAACTTTGATTATAGGAAAGAATTAAAGAAACGCTTGGGCATCCTTGAAAGGAAAGAAGAATCGAGGAGGATGGCAAGAGAAAAAGGGGGACAACCATGGACACTTTGCATTTCTATAGGTGGTTGTCCTATCTATTCGGTGAACCTCCTACACCTTGAAGCACAAAGATCGAGATACAATGGGAAGGAGGATCGCTACCCTTGGCCATTCCGATGAAGGATGTTGGATGTGAAGAATAAGTCCGGCATAGGACACGAAAAATAGCGCTCGATGGGAGGCAACCCATCCTTTTAGTTGTTCTTTTTGGTGCTTTTGGTAGATTAGTGTTTTTGTTTTTAGGAGATTTGGCTTGCTACTTAATTGCTTATTCTTGGTACATGATGCTCGATGCTTTGAGATTCATATATTGTTGTGCTTAATTGTTGATATCATTATGAGTTGCATATATTTGGAGCCAAACTTGAATGCATGACTTCATTCAAGTTTGGGGGTGTGTGTCATTTATGGTAGAAATGCATCTCTTAGTGATGATTTTGATGAATTGTTTTGCCCGTGTGTAGGTATACTCACTATGAGGATTGGAAAGGATCGAATTTGCAAAGGAATCGAGGAATCGAGAAGGAAAGGAGAGCTTAAAAGTTGGTGAAAATGAGCAAAAAGGAAGAGAACCCGGTCTCCTCGATCGAATGAGCGACCGGGCTTAAATCGAGGGACCAAAACGGTAATTTCATGCATATTTGGGTTCGTTAGGGGTATAACGGTCATTTTTAGGAGTTTCGGGGTCGGGTTGGGCCCGGGAATCGTCAAAAATTCCACTGGACTCGACCCGAGGTCGAGAGTGCATGGCCCCGGGTCGAGGGATTGATACTTAGGCAAAATTTCATAATTTGACACATCCTCGAGTCGAGGGTGCCACCTCGAGTCGAGGAGTTGGTTTTGCATATCCCCGAGTCGTGCGTGAGACCTCGAGTCGAGGCCCTCGAATTTTGGATCCCTCGAGTCGAGGCCTGGCCCTCGACTCGAGGCGCGTGTTATTTTTAAATATGCAACAGAGAATACGAGAACCCCGACTCGAGGGTTTTGAGAGGCCGTTTCCAGTTTCTTCCCCACATATTTCCGGCGATTTTGCGTCGATTTCACCATAAATCAACCATCATTTCATCATTTTATCATTTACCTTGAATAAAGATTGATTCTTGAGGGTTTTGGAAGCAAAATTTGGGGATTTTTGGTTGAAATAGAGTGGGTGTTTTCCAAGTCCGATTTTTGGGTCAATTCTTCAAACAAGGTACGTAATTTCTACTCATCTTGGCTTCAATTTCGTAGTGTTATGGTGATTATTGCATGGGTGATTCAATTAGGCCATTTGTTAATTAAATTGGAATTTCATGTGGACATTTTGACAAACACCTTCTATGCATGATTATTTTGGATGATTTGAAGTCTTGTATGAGTATATTTGGATTGTTTGATGAGAATAGGAGCATGTTTAGGATTGAATTTCATATTGTGCTCGTTTATTTGTGAATTGGGATTGGAATTGTAAATGATGGCATTTGTAAGAATTTCTAGTATAATTGTTGGGATCATTTGGTCAAGTTGAATTATGGTGTTGATAGAAGTGTATGAATTGTTGATGCATAATTGTTGAATTACTTGCTAATTGGCCTATGATTTTTTTGGGATTTTATTGAGCTTACTTGCATGATTACTTGTTGAGCCATTTGTGAATTAGTTGTGGGGCCATGTTAGTAAGTATATGTATGTTTGAGGACTATTTGAGCACTTCTATTGGATATATGTGTCTAGTTGACTCATTGACCATTGTTGAGGCTTAGTTGCTCGTTACTAGGGATTTTGTTCATTTGAGATGATTATGGATCGTTGACTCGTTCATGGTATGATTGATGTTTTTCCGAGCTCGTATTGTATTTGTTGGTATTGATTTTTGCTTTTGGGAATGTTTTGCGGGAACAATGTCTAGAGGGCAGCAGACATAACCTTTACGAGGCGGAGATTCGCGAGAAAGAAGCTGCTATCCGACGTGCACACAGGACACCCGCCGAGCTCGGAATTCAGTGGGATGATCACCGGTGGAGGACTCATATTGAGTTATATTCGAGCTCTATAACCGGGTGGTCAAGACTAGACTAGTGGACCAAGATTGCATGATATCGATGGGGATCGAGGATGATATTCCTCGCCTATTTGAGCAAGTTGGGATGGTGAGTTTCTTGATGAAGAGGCCTCGGACGTATACTCGGACTCACTCTCGAGTTCCCGTGCACGGTGAGAGTTGATAAGGCCGGGAGGGCCAAATTCCCGAGGAGTATCACATTTGAGCTCATGGGGTATGAGTACTCGTTGACTGCGGGCGAGGTCAACGAGATTATTGGAGCACCCTGCAGACCCGACCGATCACCGTTGAACATCCGGAAGGAGTATAATGCTAAGCGATTTTGGAGGAGGATTTCAGATTCTCGGGGCTCCTAATCAGCCCGATTTTGTTTCGGGAAGTCTAAGAGCACACATATCCGGAACCCGGTCATTCGATATCTTGAGAAGATTCTCGCGGGTACCATATTCGCGAGATCGGAGGGAGGAGCCGTGGTTTCCGAGGAGCTGTACGTCATTTGGTGCTTCTTACATGGAGTCGATTTAATGCGGCCGCCTACCTTTGCTATTTATTTGAGAGAGCCACTAGCACGAAGTTCAAGAAGATTAACTTCCGGTGGCATGATTACACCGATCGCCGAGCATTTTGGGATTCCGACGCATAACCTCGTGAGCGGTGGAGGGCCACGACCTTACTACGAGATACCATGCGGCGCATGAGGACGCTAGACCGCATCGGTAGGGCGTGGTGCCTACAGCAGCATCATGGTGGCCGATTCCCTCTTCCTAATAAGAGGTTGACGACGATTTTCGGATCTCGTGCCTTTGTGACTATCAATCTGCGCATGTGGTCACAGCGTCATCGAGGCGATCGACGCTTACACTAGAGAGCATGGGGATGTGCTTAGAGAGGTTGACGATGACGATGGAGGTCGGCGGTCGGGTCGATGATGATCGGGGTGATGAAGCTGCGAGAAGGAGCAGAGGTAGAGATCGGAGATTATGATTCCGAGGACGAGGATGATGAGGAGCCGGAGCAAGAGGAGCCGCGGTACAGATGGACGAGGAGTACCAGCCGAGAGATTAACATGTACCGGCAGGATGAGATGAGGAGTAGAGAGTACGAGGCGGGAGTTCATCTCGAGGCCGTGGGTTACGGCAGAGGAGATGTGGGCGGACAGTCGAGAGGATGCATTTAGAGAGTCTCGACCGGCAGGATGAGATGTACCGGATGCTTGAGGAGTCCCAGATTTAATGAAGAGACTCGGAGGATGCGGGAGGAGTCTCTGAAGACTCTGGCATGACATGTATGCACTCCTACAGCGAGATGAGCTCGTGGAACTTCGGGCAGGGACACTATCCTCCTCCACCGCCGCCGTCCGACTATTAGGGCTATCCCCATTCCTCATTCCCTCTTCTTGTTGTTCTTTAGATTCTGATATTCTTGTTTTCCGTTGTACTTTTGATGATGCTTATACTCTTGACTTGATGATTGTTATGATTGGTTTGGATTTTTGGATGATTTTATTGATGGTTGTTATTATCTTGATCTTATTGAGTTTAATGGTCTATTGATGATTATTCCTTGATGATTTCTTTGGATTCCTTATTCCTAGGCTTTTGAGATTTATTGATTTTGAGCTTAATAGTGGATTAATTGACATATTTTTAGTATCATCTTGATGTAGTGAGTATGTTTGAGATTATGTACATGAGCATTTGTGCTTGAGTTGTAAGACTAGTTTGAATTTGTTATGATCATTAGTAGATGTGTAGCTTGATGCTAGTTGCTAGATTAATTATGTGAAGATGAATGTGATTGATAACTCTTAATTCATTGCTCAATTTAGCCCGTGAGTTTTGTGCCTTAATAACCGTACATCTTATACGGTTGATATTAATCCTTTGTGAGTGCATCATTCATAGATTTGTATACTAGAACTTGCCACTAGACTTGTTGATATTGATCTTTGTGTGATTTCATTAATATGATAAGAGGCCATGTTGATATGATGAGTTACTTTGCCAAATACTTTCCTACCAAATATATTTGATTTCCTTAGTGAGCCATGTTGAGCCTATGATCCTTATTCTTTGGCAAGCCAAGTGAAATTGAAACCATTTAGCCTATTTTTATGAGCCTTTATTGTCATATGTTTAGTTGAGCTTGAATGTTGGCTAATGATGGTGATTTGATTGCTAAGTGTGGGAAGATGATGAGCTAAGTGATGATTTGTTAAGAGATAGAAGAGAAGAAAGGTTGTGTGAAAAATTGAATTGTGAAGAAAAGTGAAATGAAAAAAAAAAATGATTCAATTTGTGAGCTTTAAAAGAGAAAGCTCAAGTGAATGGTGGATTGATCATTGAAGTTAAAAAGAAAGAGTGTGCTAGATGAAAGTGAAGAGATTGTGCATTTGTATTGATTAGCTTACATTCAAGTCTCTACTATTTAGTCACTCTTACCCAAAAATATCCCACCTTTCCAAAGAGCCTACATTACAACCTAGAAGAAAGACCTCTTTGATTCTTGATTGATCACAAATGATCTTGATTGAGATTAAGTCTTGTGGCAAGCATATGGTGTACTTATTTGTGAATTGATGATTGAGTGCTTTAAACCTTGATACACTTGAGTGAAGAGTGAAACACTCCGTGGAAGGAGCAATGTATTGAGTATTTGATTGAACATTTGTTTGAGCATGATTTGTCTTGATGGCTAGTGGATAGTTGCATTGATACAAGTGATCATTGATGAGTTCGATTGTCTTATTTTTCGCCTATGGTGCCATGTGACATAATTGCAATCAATTCACTCCTTTGTTCTTAGTTTCTACATTGCTCGAGGACGAGCAACAATTCAAGTTTGGGGGTATGATTGGAGTGAATTGATACATGTTTTTAGGGCTATTTTTAGTGCAAAAAGTGAGCTAAAGTGTTAGTTTTTGTGCCTAAATGTGAAAAGTATCACCCTTTTGCCTAAAAAGTATTATTTGTGAGATTTTGATGTTTTCCGTCCATTTTGCAGGTAATTCGGTGGATTTTTGCCAAACCGAGAGTACCATTAGGCTTATAATAAAGAGACGGACATCCGGAACGAAAACAGGGGTCGGGGTCAAAGCCCCGTGCGAGAAAAATGCCCTGGACTCGAGCTCGATCGAGGAGCAAGAGCCTCGAGTCGAGGGCTATGCGAGAAAAGGATAAAAACGGAAAATGGCAGCGGTCTCGACTCGAGGCATGACCCTCGAGTCGAGGGAGGTGAAAGGCAGGAACCTCGAGTCGAGGCCTGACCCTCGACTCGAGGGGGAGGTTTTTCCAAATTTCGGTATTTAAAGCGAGGCGGTTCAAGGACCGAGAAGAATCTTTCATAGTAGCAGATTAGTAGCGGTTTTGGGCGATTTCTCAAGCCCCAAGCCAATTTCCTTCTTAGATTAGATTAGAAGTTAGATTTAGGATTAGATTTCAATTGATTGTTGGTAGATTAGTATTAGATTAGCATTTGATCCTTGTAATTCATTCAATTCAAGCTTGTAATTCATTTGGAGATTGTTGTTGAAGACTCAAGCATTCCTATTTCGGTTAATTGAAGATCAATTGGTGATGTTTTTCCTCTTTTGTCTCTTTAATTTCTTATTTGTTGTGACTTGCTTTGTGTTTGATGAATTCTATCTTCTTCCCATGGATTTCACCATGGGCTAATTCTCTTGTGCTTGGGTTAATTGAAATTAATGATGAATTGATTGATGATGCTATAATTGTTGATGATTGGAGATTAATTGAGTAGATTGCTTACTAATTGTGATTCTCATTTGTGCTTCATGCATAATTATCTCTTTAGATTAGTGTTTGATCACCCTAGCTATAGATGAGAGTTGCGCTAACGTGATCCGGGATTAATCGGGTGATAATTGTGTATGAATGTGTGGATTGGGTGCTTCGTAATCGAGAGATTAGTTGCACTAAGGATACTCACGTTAGTTTTCTACCTAATTGTGATTCTTAATTGTGCTTTGTGTAAAATTGTTTCTTTTGATTAACGGTTGATCACCCTAGCAATAGGCGAGTTGAGCAAACGTGATTAGGTGTTAATCGAAGTTTCAATTTTGCATGATTGTATGAATTGGGGATTTCTACATTGAGAGATGGGAAAGACTAAGGATACTCACATTAGGCATTGTGATTTTAATGGAGTGATTAATTTCATGATGGTTTATGCTTTCTATCTTAGTTGATTTGCAATTTGATTCAATTGTAGCTTGTTAATTGATGATTCATTGATGGATGTTAATCCTAGCACCTCTATCCCACCATTTAGTGTTGTTTTTGTTCTCGCATTCTAGGTGTTCGATCTATTGCTTGCTTGTTGTTTAATTGTATTCTTGCTTGTGTTTTTGTTGTTTTTGTACCAAACCATTGTTGCAACTCTAGTCACTAATAACTTGTATTCCTAGGGCCTCATGTGCATACTTTTTCCCTTGGGTTCGATATTTTGTTGATTGGTCTTAATAACTCTTACCCTATACACTCCAATCACATTTAATACTCAAGGTGGGGTTAAAATTGGTCCATGGAAACCAAAGGAACTACTAAATTCATCCGATTAGTACGCAAAGAAAGATCGATGAAGAGAAATGTTCCTAAGGCTAAACTAAAGGTCAAGTCTAAAACTCATCTCAAGTATAATAGCTTTGATGGTACCGATAAAAAAAAAGCTTTGATGGTAGAAGTAAATCATATCCATTCTTACTTAAATATAAGACTTTAACCAAAGATAAGCTGAACAAAATAGATCTTGTGATCTTATATTAATAGATAGATATGGTTGTAAACTATAATCTCTTGTTTTAAGAAATTTGAATGTGTTTCTTTGGATACCAAAGTGTAAAATTAACCAAAAAGGACCCAAGATCACTAGGGTACCTCTTACTTAATTTTTATATTGTAGGAACATCAAGGACCATCTTCCAAAGAAGATATTCTTGCAACAATCTGGTACATTGATAGTGGTCATTCTCGGCATATGACATGTGAGAACAGTGCTTTCAAATTTTCAGAGTATTGATGGTCCTAGGGTGCTCGTTGGTGACAACAATTGTGGTCAGACCAGAGGTGTTGGAACCCTAATTATGTGAGATGTTCGGGTTTCGGAGGTATATTTTGTTGAAGGTTCAAAGCACAATTTATTATCTCGTATCTCAATTATGTGATAGAGGGTTCGGTGTTAGATTTTCTAAAGATAGGTGTGACATTTTAGACAATCTTTCGAGATAAGGTTTTACTAACCAGCTTGAGACATGGTAATGTTTATGTGGCCAACTTTAACAATTGCCCTAAAGATACTTGTCTGGTTGCTAAGGGTGGAGATGATCTCGGTGGCTATGGCACAAGCAGCTTAGTCATGTGAACTTCAAGACCCTTAACAAGATTGCTACAAAAATCTTGTCAAAGGATTGCTGAAAAGTTACTTTCTAATAGTAACAACAAATTTTGTGTAACTAGTTTATAAAAACACGAAAGGGTTTACAACTAAATTTAAATCGGATTAAACCGATTAAATTTTAGCGAACTTTAGCTCTAGATTTGATCCTCTAATTCTTCTCTTCAAAGTCGGTGTTGACTTGAATGATTTGGTGGCGAAATCTTCGGGTTGATCTCGTCCGAGGTTGGATTTGATGATTTATAACGTTAATTTCAGGGCTTAAGAGCCTTGTCTTGGATTAAACGCTATTTGCGGAGACTTCTCGGATGAACGCCTTTGAATCATCAAGGGGCCCTGAAGAACGCCTTTGAATCTTCAAGGACAAACGTTTGATCGGAGGGGTTGAAGAACTTGATCTCGGATTGGGCGCCGTTCCCGATTGACTTGCTTGAAGAACGCCTTTGGAGCCGCGAAGAACGCCTTTGAATCCTCAAGAACCTCTGAAGTCTTCTTGAGCGCTGGACTTGTGTCTCGGAATTGTGAGTGAAATGAGTGAATGAAGGATTATTACTTTGTCATCAAGTTACGAATATTTAAATATTCGTAGGATTTAATTTCGACTTTTACGTGTGTATTAAATATCAATAAATTATTTAATTTGAGAATTAATTTAATTAAATTCTCCAAATATAAATAATTAAATTTATTTGATATTAATACTTAATTTTTCACGTGTCGCCATTTAATTGGACGCAAAATTAATTTGCTTACAAATGCCCCTCGCGCTTTGTTCACGGTCATTTGTGACTTGGAGTGAATAAAGCACGAAAGTCTTTAATTTTTTTCAATTCAATCTCTTTAAGTTTGAACTTAAATGAAATAACTGAATTATGATTGTACTTAGAGAATTTCTAAGTTGCCTACGTACCTCTTTAAAGAGTATCAAGTCATAACGTAGTTCAAGAGGCAACATGATTTGATTTGGGGGACTTGGATGGTTTTATCTCGTGTCAAGGAGATTTGATTTGAAGACTCAATTTAAGAGTCATAGACAATTTCATCTTGTGTCAAGGAGATTTAATTTAAAGACTCAATTTGAGAGTCATAGGCAGATTGTGTCTCGTGTCAATGAGATTTGATTTAAAGACTCAATTTGAGAGTCATAGACAGTTTTGTCTCGTGTCGAGGAGATTTGATTTATGGGACTTTTAGATAGTATTGGCTCATATCAAGGAGCATTATAGACGATTTATGCTCTTGTCAAGGAGCTATATTTTTTTACTTGGAGGACTTTAAATAGTCTCTTCTAGCACTACTATATCCCCTTCTTGAACCAATTGCATTATCTTTTCCTTGAAGACAAAAGCAGTCTTGGATTGAGTGACCCACTAATCGATGGTACTTACAATACTTTGGATCCTCGGTGCGTCCAACTTCCTCCGGTCGTTTCATCCTAGGCAACTCAATCAGCTTTGCATCGAGAAACTCATCAAATATCCCGAGACATCGGTGTCCGAGAATGAATATTATTTTTGTTACATGTCCTTCGTAGTCAACCCCCTTTGCCCCCTATCGTGAGGCATGTCTTTTATGTATTCTTTAGTTGAAGACTTAATATAAGTCTTATCGTGATGCTACGAACTTGGTTTCCTTCGACTCCATTTCCAATCATGCTTAGCTCCATGTCATAAGCTCTTGTTACCAGCTTCTTCAAAGGTCCTGATTGGAGTAGCAACTGGGTAAGTGGTATTAAGACCAATCGCAAATATCAAACCTAAGGGAAAAAGTATGCACGTGAGGCCCTAGAAATACGAATTCTCGATGACTATCATTGCAAGCACGGTTTCGAGATAAAACACAACAAAAAGAAAGAAATAAACTCAAATACACTATGAAGCAAATGATCGAACACTTAAGATGCGAGAACAAAATCAACAATAAACGGAGGAAATACGGGTGCTAGGGCTAACATCCATCAAGGAATCATCAATCAACAAGCTACAATTGAATCAAATTGCAAATCAACTAAGATAGAAAGCATAAACCATCATGAAATTAATCACTCCATTAATAACATAATGCCTAATGTGAGTATTCTTAGTCCTTCCCATCTCTCAATTTAGAAGTCCCCAATTCATACAATCATGCAAAATTGTAACCCGATTAACACCTAATCACGTTAGCTCAACTCTACTATTGCTAGAGTGATCAACCATTAATCTAAAGAGACAATTTTACACGAAGCACAATTAAGAATCACAATTAGGAAACAAACTAACGTGAGTATCCTTAATGCAACTAATCTCTAGATTCCGAAGCACCCAATCCATACATTCATACACAATTATAACCCGATTAATCCCGGATCACGTTAGCAGCTCTCGCCATAGCTAGGGTGATCAAACACTAATCTAAAGAGATAAAAATGCATGAAGCACAATTTGAATCACAATTAGTAAGCAATCTACTCAATTGATCTCCAATCATCAACAATCATAGCATAGTCAATCAAATCATTATCAATTTTAATTAATCCAAGCTCAAGAGAGTTAGCCCATGGTGCCAAGGGCAAAAACCATGGGAAGAAGATAAGATTGAACAAATACAACACAAATCACAACAATTAAGAAATTGAAAAGAGAAAAGAAGAAGAACATCACCAATTGATCTTCAATTAACAAAAATAGGAATGCTTGAGTGCTCAATACAAATCATCAAATGAAATTCAAGCTTGAATTGATGGAACGACAATGATCAAAAGCTAATCTAGAGTTAATCTAATCAACATTAATTGAAATCTAAATCTAAATCTACATTCTACTCTACGTAAAGTGGGAAATTGGCTTGGGGCCTAAGAAATCGCCCCAAAACCGCTACTAACTGCTCTAATCTAATCCCCTCTGTTATGTTACGCTTCCGCATTTAAATAGATGAAATCCTGAAAAACTTCCCCCTCGAGTTGAGGGTCAGGCCTCGACTCGAGGCCCTTGTAATTTTCCTCTCCCTCGACTCGAGGGCTCACCTCGAGTCGAGGCTTATGCCTTTTTCTGATTTTGGTCCTTTCAGCCTCACCTCGAGTTGAGGCCTGCGGTCCCTCGAGACCCGGGCATTTTTCCGGCCGGGACTCGCCTCCGACTCCCGTTTTCATCCATTTTGTTTGTCTCTTCATTCTAACCATACCGGTACTCTCGGTTTGGTCAAAATCCACCGATTTACCTTTAATAAGGGCGAAAAACATCAATAATCTCACAAATAATACTTTTTAGGCAAATAAGTGATACTCGACGCCTTTAAGCACAAAAACTAACACTCTGCACCACTTATTGCACTAAAATAACCCCCAAAAACATGCATCAATTCACTCCAATCATAATACCCCTAAAATTGAAGTGTTGCTCATCCTCGAGCAACGTAGCAACTAAGCACAAAGGAGTGAATTAATTGCAATTATGTCACATGGCACTATAAATGAAATATAAGACAATCGAACTCATCAATGAACACAAGTATCAATGTAAACTATCCACTAGCAATCAAGATGAATCATGCTCAACAAATGCTCAATCAAACACTTAACACATTGCTCCTTCCATGGAGTGTTTCACTCTTCTCGCAAGTGTATAAGGTATCATGCACTCAATCATCAAATTCACAAATAAGTACACCATATGCTTGCCAATAGACTTAATCTCAATCAAAATTATTTGTGTTCAATCAAGAATCAAAGAGGTCTTGCTTCTAGGTTGTAATGTAGGCTCTTTGGAAAGGTGAAATGTATTTGGATAAGAGTGACTAAGTAGTAGAGACTTGAATGTAAGCTAATCAATACAATATACATATCTTCACTTTTCATCAAGTAACACTCTTTCTTTTGCACTTCAAAGATCAATCACCACCATTCACTTGAGCTTTCTCTTTTAAGCTCACAAATTGAATTTTTCTTCTTCACTTCATGTTCGCATTTTTCACAGCTTCAATTTTTTTCTTCACAACCTTTCTTTCTTTTTTCAAGCATTCATCACTTAGCACATCATCTTCCACCACACTTAGCAATCAAATCACCATCTTTAGCCAACACTCAAGCTCTACTAAACATAGGACAAAAAGGCTCATAAATATAGGCTAATGGTTTCAATTTCACTTGGCTTGCCAAAGAATAAGGAAATAAGCTCAAAATGGCTCACTAAGGAAATCAAATGTATTTGGTGGGGAAAAATTTGGCAAAGTGACTCATCAATTCAAACATGGCCTCTTGTCAATTTAATGACATCACACAAAGATCAATATCAACAAGTCTAGTGGCAAGTTCTAGCGTACAAATCCATGAATGATGCACTCACAAAGAAATCAAACAACCGTATAAGATGTACGATTATAAGGCACAAAAGCTCACGGGCTTAAATTGAGCAATGAATCAAGCATCATCAATCACATTCATCTTTACACAATTAATCAAGCATGCTAGCTTCAAGCTACAAATCAACTCATGATCATTTCAAAATTCAATTAAGTCTTGCAAATCAAGCACAAGTGCACATGTACATAATCTCAAGCACACTCACTACATCAAGAATGATACTAAAAGATATATGCAATAAATCCACATTGAAGCTCATGATCAAGTCTAGCCCAAACTAATATAGGAATCCAAGAGATCAATAGAATGTAATCATCATAAGATAATACTCAATGAGATCAAAATCAAAACTCAATCATCATTCATAAAATCATCACAAATCCCAAAACAACATCATATCAAATCAAATCCATCTCACAAAGTACAATCACCAATCACATCACTCCATACAAATCATCAAAAGAGGACATAAGAAATAAATAGACTAGAGGAGAGGGATGAGAAAGTAGGGAGTAGCCCTAATAGTCGACGGCGGTGGTGGAGGAGGATAGGGGCCTGTCCAGAAGTTCCAGAGCTAAAGCTGCTGAAGGAGCGCATACATATCTCGGCCGCGTCTTACGAGTCTCCTCCGGCATCCGATAACACTCATCCTCCCGAGCTCGATCCTCGTCCTCGTCCTCCTCATCATCTCATACATCTGCCTCGGCTCCCTCGGGCCCAGTAACCTCACCACGATCATCCTCGAGATCCGGACTGCTTGTCCCTCCTCATCATCATCGTCATCATCCCGGAGGACATCTCCATGCTCGCGAGTATAGGCGTCAATCGCCTCGGTGTGACGTTGTGACCATATGCGGAGGTTGATTGTCACAAAGGCCCGAGCACCAAAAGCTGTAGTCAACCTCTTATTCGGAAGAGGGAATCGGCCTTTGTGGTGCTGCTTGTAAGCACCAAGTCCTCATGCGCCGCATGGTGTCTTCGTGAGATCGGGGCCCTCCACCGCTTCCGAGGTTGTGAGTGGGAATGCCAAGGTGCTCTGGCAATCAAAGTAATCATCCCTCCAAAATTGATCTTCTTAAACTTTGTGCTTGTGGCTCTCTCAAATAAGTAGCAGAGGTACGCGGTAGCATTGAATCGAACTCCGTGGAGAAAGCACCATAGAACATACAGCTACTCGGACACCACAGCTCCTCCCTCCGATCTTGCGAAGATAGTGCTCGCGAGGATCTTCTCCAAATATCTGACCACCGGGTTCGGATGTGGGTGCTCTTTGACTTCCCGGAATGAACTCGAGGCTTAATCGGGGCCCTTGAATCTAAAATCCGTCTCCAAAACATCTCAAGGCGTCGTACTCCTTCCTCATGTAGAGGAGTGATCTATCTGGGTCCATGGGTGCTCCAATTATCTCGTTGACCTCGTCCAAGGTCAATGCATACTCATGTCCCATCAGCTCAAAAGAGATGCCCTCGGGAATTTGGCCCTCTGGCCTTATCAACCTTAACGGTACACAAGAACTCTAGGGTGAGTCCAAGATAGGTCCGAGGCCTCTTCATCAAGAAGCCTCCCATGTCAATCTGCTCAAACAGATGAGGAATATCATCCTCGATGCCCATCTCCATCATGCAATCATGGTCCACAAGGCGGGTCTTGACCACCTTGTTATATAACTCGAGTACAATATAATGTGCTTCCTCCATTTGAAGTCATCCCACTAAATCCCAATCTTCGCGGGCATCTTATGATCAAATCGATATCCCTCTCTCGTCTCTGAATCTCCTCCTCCGGAAAGTTGTGTCCATCGACTCCTCTAAATATTTTCCTGCAAAACATTCCCAAGAGAAAAAAAAAAATTCAGTCTTCACGGATAAAAATTCGAGCTCAAAATAATATCCAACTAACCATGAACGCATCAACAAGCACTAATATCTCCAATCATTAACAACCCCTAGTGACTAGGCAATGAAACCTCAACAAACGGTCAAATAGTCAACTAAGCAAATACGATCAATAGAAGTGTTCAAATAATCCCCACAACAAACATACTTAACTAGAATGACCCCATCAATTAATAACACCGAGATAAGCTCACCAAAAATCATGCAATTAACTCAATAAAATTCCCAAAAATCATAAACCATCTAGCAAGTAATTAGACAAATATCCATCACAATAATACACTCCTAACATCTCATTTACTCAATTTGACCAAATATACCAACAATATCACTAGGAATTTCAAAAATGTGCCAAAAATCAATTTTCAAGCCAAATTCCACAAACAAGCTAGCAACATATCACATTTAATCCTAGACATGCTCCTAATCTCATCAATCAATCCACACAATCTCAAAAATGGCTTCAATTTATCCAAAACAATCATGTATATAAGGCGTTCGATAAAATACCCACAAGAAAATTCCAATTCAAGAGAAATCTTGCAAAATCCTAAACACCTATGCAAATAATCATCCACCAACACAAAATTGAACGCCAAATGAGGATGAATTACATACCTTGTGTTGATTTTGGCCGATAAATGTGCAATTGCGAACACCCAAGCAAGAACCGCACAAAATCCCCAAATTGATGCACAAAACCCTCAAAATCCTATCTTGATGCAATGTGAATGATAATGTGATGAAATGATGGCGATTAATCGGTGAAATGAGCAGAATTGGCCAGAAAATATGGTGTAGGAACGAAGGGGATCGTAAAGTTCACAAACCCTCGAGTCGTGAAAGTCTGTTCGAATCTGCGTATTTAAACAAAACACCAGCCTCGAGTCGAGGGTCAGCCTTCGACTTGAGGAACACCGAATTTTCAAAAGCTTCCCTCGAGTCGAGGGATGTGTAATTTTCAGAATTTTGACTAAGTGTAAATCCCTCGACCCGGGGATATGCAACCTCGACCCTCGGGTCGAGACCAGGCAATTCCCGAAACTCCTAAAAATGACCTCTGTGCCCCTAACAAACCCAAATATGCAAGAAATTACCATTTTGGTCCCACAATTTAAGCTCGGTCGCTCATTCGATCGAGGAGACCGGTTCTCTTCCTTTTTGCTCATTTTCACCAACTTTTAAGCTCTCCATTCTTCTCGATTCTTGGATTCCTTTGCAATTCCGATCTCTTTTCCAATCAACGTAGTGAGTATACCTACAAACGGGCAAAACAAATCATCAAAATAATCATCACTAAGAGATGACATGCATTCAAGTTTGGCTCAAAATATATGCAACTCATAATGATATCAATAATAAGCGCAACACTATATGAATCCCAAAGCAAATAACACAACACTTAAGCATGAGCAATTAAGTATCTAGCCAAATTTCCCAAAAACGAAATAAAAACACAAATCTACCAAAAGCACACAAAAGTAAATAAAAAGGATGGGTTGCCTCCCATCAAGCGCTATTTTTATTGTCCTTTGCCGGACTTATTTGTTCATTTCACGTCCTTCATCGGAAGGGCTTCAAAATATGTAGGAGAAACCCATCATCCAAATCATTGCATTTTATTGATGGTTGTCCTCCTTTCTTTCTCACCAACAACCCCTCCATTTCTTCTCTCCAAGGATGCCCAAGCACTTCTTCAATTCTTTCCTATAATCAAAGTTTTCAAGAGGCAAAATCAAATCAATAGAAGCATCAATTTCAATTAAAGTACAAATTGATGCGTTAGAAGATTTAGAAATGCTCATGTCAATCTTCAATTCCTCATTTGGTGCTTCTAGATTTGCTTGTTCATTATAGCTCATGTCCATCAATGGACATTCCTCTTCCTCACTTTTGATAAGGAAATTTTCCCTTTCATCCTCATTGCTTGGACCCTCTTCTTCTTCTTCTTCAATTTTCCATTCTCCTTCTACCTCCTTCTTCTTCTTCTTGATTCTCCATGATGGTCATGTTCTTTACTTGGCGTAGGAAATATTTGAGGTGACTTTTTATAAACATGAAATGAACTTCGGTGATCTCCATGTTCCCCTCTATCCATGAATTAACCCTTGCTTTGGTCTCATAAATTTCCTCATACAAGGGAAGCATTTCATCATATCCAGGTCATTTTCCTCAAATTTTTCCAACAAAACTCCTAGCATCTCTTGCAAGCTAGTTCTCACATCATGGAGTCCCCATTCTTCATTATGGTGGGGAGCTTGTGGCATTTGGTAATTATCCTCATAGTTTCTCCAATCATCATAGTATGCCCCTTCCGATGCTCCTTGACACTAAAATCCAAGACATGGATCACATGTTTAATCATGAGGCTCATAGTATGGGAACATCTCTTGAGGTAGGGGAGGAACTTCTTCATATCTCCAATCTTGATAATTGGATGGAACTTGTTGCAATTGAGAATTATCTTCATAGCTCATTCAATTATTGTATCCAAATTCTTCATAGTGTGGAGGATACATGTTGGTCCCGGAAAGTTGAATTAATTAATAACCTTGAGTTAGCTTCCTAGAACAAAATCTAGAAAGGGGGTTTGAATAGATTTTGTAGATTTTTCAAATCTTTACAAAATCAACTCAAAATATCGATTAAACACAGCGGAATATAATTGAATTCTCAACTTTTACAAGATCAAAAGCAAGGTTGATATTCAGATTTTAGTTAAGATTCTGAACTTTAATCTTGAATTAACACAATTGTAAATCAAATGAGAAACTAAAGAAAGCAAGAAATAACACCAGGATTTATAGTGGTTCGGATTTTAATAATCCTACATCCACTCTCCTTCTCCAATCAAGAAGGGACTCTGCTTACTACTTTCTTTCTCACTTTCACCTTACAACTTACAACTTGTACAAATCTTCAAATCTTCAATCTCCTAAACCCGTCTTCTAGAAATCTAACTATTACGGTGTGTATTGGATTTTGAAGATTACAAGAAAAGTGTTCTAAAATCACTTAGAACTTTTGAAAACTCACTAGAAATACTTGTGAAAAGATTGTGATTGAAATCGAGTAGTGAATAGTGTGAAAAATCAAATATGCATAAGTGTTCTATCTCAAAAATGAAAAACCTAGTCCTATTTATAAGTGCGGAAAGACAGTTAGTTTGTTAGTTAGTTCTAACAAACTTGAAAGCTAACAAACTTAATCTTGAAAACTCGCTTGAGACCTCGGTGACTCTTCATACTCATCTGCGGTGACTTGGTGAAAACTTCGTCTTTCTTATTCTACTCGGCTTATCTTGACCTCGTCGAGCTCTTCATGTTTGTCTCCCCGCAGATGACTAGGTTCAAGCTCGTCTTCGATGACTAGCATGATATCGGACCTCACCGACTAGGTTGATGTTTGACCCCGTCGATCGGCCTTATCTTATAAACTTATCCTCTATCGTTCTTCGGGTTGGATGATCGATCTGAGCTGCTCTTTAACTCATCAAAACCTCTTGATCCAACAATTTCCCCCTTTTTGATGAAGTTTAAACCTATAATAAAGAAACATACTCACAAATTGAAGTTAGTACTAGATTTAGTTAAATCAATCAGATAGATACAACACATTTTCACACTTCAACAGATTCAGTCACATTCAAGACATAAAAACATTTAAGTCTTTTAGACTCTTTTAGAAGTACTTAGAAAAGAAAAAAATTAACACCGAGATATAAGATTTCTCGGATGATTTATACTTAGAAAAATTTTACAAAAATTCTAACTCTGAGATATAAAATTTCTCGGATGATTTATACTTAAAAAATATAAAGAAACACATAATTCACATAAGTCCGAATATATTCATTCACGTAAATTTACTGATTACAAAATAAGAGAATCGATAGAAAATAAAAGATAAGGAAAGAAAAATCCTGTTCTATCGATTCCCCATCGATCGGCCTACGGAATGTTTAGCCAGGTGAAAATCCTTGCTCTAAGCCGTTTGCATCATTCTCATCTCGTGAGCTCGGATTCTCTTTACGCTTTGGCCACAACTGCTCGACCCATTCCGCATCGGGAGAACCATCTTCTTTTAGCTTGGGGGTGACTCGCTCATAGGCTGGTGTGATCAGATCGCAGCTTGAACACATTATGTGCCTCATCGAGCGACTTCCCATAAAGATCTGCGTCCTCCTTCTCCATCCATTCATGCCAGAGATGTCTTCGTTGGTCGCTCCAGATGGTGATGCCTTCAAGATGTACCAAGTAATACATCCATTTGGCATCCAGGGCTTGCTTTTTATATTCGCTGGTGTATTTCCCGATACCATCTTTGGAGGAGGTGTAGTGCGATGGACAGGGCGGAAGTCCGCTTCATTTGCGGCTTTGGATACCCACTTCCGAGTATCCCCTGTCCCACTTCATTTCGCCTTCCCCATCTTCTTGACCTCTTCTTTTCTCTCTTTTCAAACATCTCCTTCTCAAGACTGATTCTTACGATCTCGCTCACTGATAAGTTGGAGAAGTCTGGTTCCTTTCTCTTGCGCTCGGCTGATTCTGGGGCTGATCATCTGCTCGGCTGATGGAGACTTCTCAGCTGCCGCTGCTTTCCCTTTTCCTTTGCCCTTGGGCTCCGGTTCCTCGATTCTTTCATGCGAGCCAGCGGCTTCTCTGCTTTTCTCTTCTTCCTCCTTCTTTCTCTTCTCCTCATCCTCTCGGATGGCCTCTTCAATCTGAGTTACCCTCGGTTGCAAGGCAGCCAACTCGTCGATTTAATTTTAATCTCCACCTTGGCTACCTCCAACTCACCGTGTCCGCCTTTGTATCAAGCTTATCGATTATTGACATGACACCACTGTGAGGGTTTCCAATCTGCTCTCAAAGCACCTTCCCCCTTTTTAACTTCATCCTTGAGGGACTCAAGCCGGGCCTCTATCGCCGCACAACGGCTGCGTCTTAAGTCGTTACGATCGGATGTGAGTGTTGAGACCACTACCTCGTTGTCATTGCTATCTTCTCTTTCGGTGCCTCGACTTCTTCTTCAAGCGCACTCGATGCAGATCCAACGGCAGTCTGAGATTGGCTGATAAGTTTCTCGGTCATGTTGACCTCGGCAATCTGCATGTTGGCGAGCATAGTATCTGTGGATCGCCAATCACCTTTCGTGTTTTCTTCTCCATCATCCTCTCGAACTTGGGAAATGATTTTGCTGTGAAGTTGTTCAAACGCAGAGGAGATGGCAAGAATTGTCTGTCCTCTTCCTCCGATTCAGACGAGGAAGAGGTGGTGGGAGAAGTTGGACTAGGGGAGCTCATGGGAATATCCCCAAAGATATTTGAGGTATCCACATGAGGTTCGGTGGGATAGATGAGGTGGGGGTGTCTCGATGGTGTGAGTGGGATTTACGGTGGGGGAGATGATGGTAAAGGTGGGATTTGTGAAGTGGTAGGTGGAGGAGATTGGAGTGATTGGAGTAAGATGAGTTGTGGTTGAGAAGTTGTGGGTAAGGTGGTGGAGATATGGAGATGGGGTTGGGGAGAATACCGGTCCAGAGAGGAAGGACAAGATATGAGATGGGGATGGTGGAGGAGATGAAGTTTGGATTTGGGGGAGAGAAGATGAGGTTGGAATTTGGACAATTTCGGGAGTAGGTCATTTGAGAGGCTCACGAGGTGCGGCACAGGACACCTCTTCATTGCCGAGTTTGGGTTGGAGATGGGGAGGGGAGAAATGTACCGACCACGGCCGGGGGAGGGGTCCCTTCGTAATCGATTTCTGGACCTCCTCCACTGGACCACCGAGCTGCAATTTGCGGTGTGGATACTTCCTCGGGAAGAAGAGACGGCTGATCTGCAGATGATCCTCCCAACTCGGAGGTTTTCACCAACCTTCGTCTCCTTGGTGCCTTCTCCTTCGCCTTCATAGGGTCGCTCACCTCACTGAGCTCACAGCTGGCGCCTCCGCCTCCACATCTTCCTCCTCCTCCTCCTCGCCTTCTTCTTCACTGGAGCTTGAGCTCCAACCTCGGCTCCACCCTCATCGGGAATCACTGGAGCCCCGAGTGGCTCATCTTTGGTCGAAGCCCCTTACGCCGTGTAAGCTCGGACCCCGTCGACCAATTGATCTCGGCCGACAGCAAGTCCTCCATAATCACAGTCACTTTGTTAAAAAGACTCGGTGATCGACTTTGCCTGCCATTTCCCATTCACCACCTCCGCACGCTTCCTTTCCGTCTCCAGCCTTCTCCAGTAAAAGACCAGCCCAATTGGCTCGAACCCCATCCAAAATAGTTCTCATCACGCAGAAGTCTGGGTCTGGTCTGATTGGAGTGTATAGGGTAAGAGTTATTAAGACCAATCAACAAAATATCGAACCCAAGGGAAAAAGTATGCACATGAGGTCCTAAAAATACAAGGTATTAGTGACTAGAGTTGCAACTATGGTTTGGTACAAAAACAACAAAAACACAAGCAAAATTACAAAACAACAAGGAGCAAGCAATAGATCGAACACTTAGAATGCGATAACAAAAACAACACTAAATGGTGGGATAGAGGTGCTAGGATTAACATCCATCAATGAATCATCAATCAACAAGCTATAATTAAATCAAATTGTAAATCAACTAAGATAGAAAGCATAAACCATCATGAAATTAATCACTCCATTAAAATCACAATGCCTAATGTGAGTATCCTTAGTCTTTCCCATCTCTCAATGTAGAAATCCCCAATTCATACAATCATGCAAAATTGAAACCCGATCAACACCTAATCACGTTAGCTCAACTCGCCTATTGCTAGGGTGATCAACCGTTAATCAAAAGAAACAATTTTACACAAAGCTCAATGAAGAATCACAATTAGGAAGCAAACTAACGTGAGTATCCTTAGTGCAACTAATCTCTCGATTCCGAAGCACCCAATCCACGCATTCATACACAATTATCACCTGATTAATACCGGATCACGTTAGCGCAACTCTCGTCTATAGCTAGGGTGATCAAACACTAATCTAAAGAGATAATTATGCATGAAGCACAAATGAGAATCACAATTAGTAAGCAATCTACTCAATTGATCTCCAATCATCAACAATTATAGCATCATCAATCAATTCATCATCAATTTCAATTAACCCAAGCACAAAAGAGTTAGCCCATGGTGAAATCCATGGGAAGAAGATAGAATTGATCAAAAACAAAGCAAATCACAACAATTAAGAAATTAAAGAGACAAAAGAGGAAAAACATCACCAAATGATCTTCAATTAACAAAAGAGGAATGCTTGAGTCTTCATCAACAATCTCCAAATGAATTACAAGCTTGAATTGAATGAATTACAAGGATCAAATGCTAATCTAATGCTAATCTACCAACAATCAATTGAAATATACTCCTAATTCTAACTTCTAATCTAATCTAAGATGGAATTGGCTTGGGGCTTGAGAAATCGCCCCAAAACCGCTACTAATTGCTACTATGAAAGATTATTTTCGGTCCCCCGAATTGCCTGCTCGGCTCTTTAAATAAGTAAATTTGGAAAATTCTCCCCCTCGAGTCGAGGGTCAGGCCTCGACTAGATGTCCCTGCAAAATACTTCGCCCTCGACTCGAGGGTCATGCCTCGACTCGAGGTGCCTGCCATTTTCCGTTTTTATCCTTTTACGCATAGCCCTCGACTCGAGGCTCTTGGTCCTCGACGCAGCTCGAGTCAGTGGCATTTTCTCGCGCGGGGCATCGGCCCCGACCCCTATTTTCGTCCCGGATGTCCGTCTCTTCATTCTAAGCCTAATGGTACTCTCGGTTTGGCAAAATTCCACCGAATTACCTGCAAAATGGACGAAAAACATCAAAATCTCACAAATAATACTTTTAGGCAAAAGAGTGATACTTTTCACATTTAGGCACAAAAACTAACACTTTAGCTCACTTTTTGCACTAAAATAGGCCCTAAAAACATGTATCAATTCACTCCAATCATCAGCCCATCGTGAGAGCTCTGTTCTCCCAATATCACCTTCGTGACAATGGTCATCGAAGGCGATATCGTCGTCGAGCATCTTCTTCTTTAACTCCTATCGGCGATCCTTCATAGAATTCCGGCAATCATCTCAAATGATTCTACCCATTCATCAAATTTGTAGGTGAGGGGTTCACTCCCTCACCGCTCGTATCAAAAATCCTGGCCACCTCCGTGGGAAAGCGGTCAAAACCTCTCCATATACCCCGGTTCTAAAACTCCATGTTCATATGTCCCATTGACATAGAACTCCAACCCTCTCATATCCAATGTCTTATTGGAAGGGGATTTCTTGGAGCAAAAAGTCCTCAATCCAGCCCTTTCCAATAAGGACAATATCTCCACGGATTCTGCGTCGGTGGTGGTGTCGAAGTCGACATACATTTCAGACTTTACCTTCTTAGCGTAGGTTTCATTTTGTACATCCACCATTGTTGATGTTACTCCTCTTCTGAGAAATACTCATATACTGATTTTAGAGAGAGTTTGAGAAAACTTGCGAGAGAGTTTTGAAATTTTCTCAAAGTGAAAAGAATGAATTTGGAGAAGAAGATGTATTTATAGGGGAATAGATTGGAAAGAGAAACCGCCATTTTTGAAAACTTGAATTAATCTTAGCCATTTATTCAAAAAGTTTTTACTGAGTATTAATCGACGGTTAAAAACTAAGATAAGCGATTAGGATTCAGCGCGTGAATTGTAATCGCCTTTGGAATGCGTAAATAGTTACTTTATAGACTGTTGATTTGACAGATGTAGGTTACTTTATGCAGAGAAGTAAGTATATCCGACGTCGGCTAGGGTTACCTTACTTGACTAAGGGTTTGTAAATCGGATGAGTTTGAAAAAGCAGACTAGTTTTAAAAGCAGATGGGTTTGAAAAGTCATTCGATAAAGTAACCCATGCGATTTTGCAAATCAACGGCTTAGATGTAACTTTTAGCAATTTTAAAACAAGTTTAAACAAATAGACTCGATTTTTCTAAAACATGGTTGTTTAATAATTTTGAAAAATGCAGATTTATTAAAAAAATGAGGTTTGAATGAGAAGAAATGAAACAAGTATGTTACGTGACTGTTCTCTGCAACAACATATACTCAAAAGAAACCATCGAAGCTTAAGATAAATCGGATAGGATGTAAATAGTCATCTGTTTTCTTCGGGAGATCGGTGACTATTGTGTCCTTATGCGATTTACTCAATGTCGACAAGTAATTATCAATTCGAGATAAGGTCAATATGACTAATCCTTGATTCTTGATTCCTAAAAGGAGATCAATGATATCGGCTACCTGATTGCCCTTTGACACATATCTAGTCCGACAATTCTTTCTAGACATTAATTTAAAGAAAAGAAAAGAAAAGACATAAGGAAACAGATGCACACAAATTAGAAATCAGCTAAAGATGCATCAAGTAATCCTAATTCTAAGCACATTTCTTTAAACCTAGATTCACTAATGGTTTTGTAAGAATATCACTCTTTGTGATTCGGTGGCAATTTTCTCAATTCTAATGTCATTCTTCTCAACATGATCCCTAATGAAATGATGCCTAATATCTATATGCTTACATCTAGAATGTAGAACAGATTGTAAGTCATTGCTATTGCACTATCACTATCACAAGTAAATAGGAGCAGTGATGTTTGAATATTATAATCTCTAAGTTGACTAATCCAGAGAAGTTGAGAACAACAACTTCCGGTGCCATATATTCGGCTTGATTGTGGAGGTGGCAACAGATGTTTGTTTCTTAGATAACCAAGAAATTAATTTGTTGCCTAAGAATTGACAAGTTCCAAGTGGATTTTCTATCAATCTTACATCCTCCAAAGTCTGAATATGAATAACCTGTCGGCTCAAAGTTGTCATCGGGTACCATAACCCTACTTGCAAGGTTCCTTTGAGATATCTAAGAATTTTCTTATTTGTCTCGAGATGAGTTTTCTTGGGATTAGGCTGGAATCTTGCACATACCCCAACCGCAAAGGCTATGTCGGTCTACTTGCGGTGAGATAGAGAAGAGATCCAATCAGGTCCACGATACTCCGTTGCATCGGTGGGTATCCCTGCTCATCTGAATCCATTGAGAAGTTAGTTGCCATAGGTATTTTAACTTCTCTGCTAGTTGTCATTCCAAATTTCTCAATCGATCCTTAGCATACTTAGACTCGATGTATAAATATACCCTTACTCATCTGTTTAACTGTAAGCCTAGAAAGTATGTTAATTCTCTCATCATTGACATTTCAAACTGTTTTCATGAGAATGCTAAACTCTTCACATAATTTCAGATTAGGTGAACCAAAAATTATGTCATCTACATAAATTTGAACTAGTAAGATGTTGCCATCTACTTCCTTTCTAAACAAAGTTCTATCAATCTTACCTTTAGAAAAACCATTTGATGTCAAGAAATCAGATAGAGTATCATACCAAGCTCGGGAGCTTGTTTGATCCATATAGAGCTTTGTTGAGTTTATAGACCTTGTTATTGGTCTTAAACCCGGAGAAATTTGCTCTACATAAACCTCCTCAAGTAACACACCATTAAGAAAAGCAGACTTAACATCCATTTGAAAGACTTTGAAAGATTTATATGCAGCAAATGCCAAGAACAATCTTATTGCCTCTAATTCGCAAGCTGGAGCATAGGTTTCATCATAGTCTATTCCCTCGGTATGAATAACCTTGTGCAACCAGTCTTGCCTTATTTCGAACAATAATATTGTTCTCATCTTATTTTGTTTTTAAACACCCATTTGGTGCCTATAATCTTTACGTGTAAGGGTCTTTCCACTAGATCCCATACATTTTGTCTTTCAAGCTGATGCGATTCTTCTGCATACATTGTTATCGATTTGGAGTGCGATAGGGCTTCCTCAATAGACTTGGGTTCAAGAAGCGACACATAACAAGCTGAAAAAGACTTTCGTAGTCTAGCATCATTCGTGTAATCGCACACTACTAGATGGGTCTCAGATAATCGATCGAGATGGATGATAGCTTCTCATTCTTTTGCCTATATGAGGAGAAGGATCCTCATCTTGAGTCTCGGTAGGTAACTCCTCCGACTCAATCTCGGTGACGTTCCCCCTTCATCGGTGATCCTGATCGGTGATGTCAAGGGTGTCTGCATTACGATGGAGTCTCGATCGAAGTTGTCTTCGATTATCGAGATGGGGATTCTTCTTCATCGATTCTGAATCAAGACTAGGTAGATAGACGGTTCTATGTTTAGTCTTGGACAGTTCAATTTTATCTAGACTTTCGAGAAATTTGATTCACTTTATGCCGGGAAGGAATACAACTCATCAAAAACAACATGAGGGTTTCCTCCACACAAAGGGTTGTCTTGTTAACAACTCTAAATGCCTTTGAAGTATTAGAATATCCCAAGAGTATTCCATCACCGCTTTAGCATCAAAAGTTCTTAACTTAGATTTCCCATTGTTATGGATGAAACACTTACAACCAAGAGCTTTGAAGTATGAGATCCTTGGAATCTTACCCTTCCAAATCTCATAAGGAGTCTTACCCTTGTCTTTGACAACTAAGCACTGTTGCAGGTATAGCAAGCCGTGTTGATGGCTTACGCGAGAACCTATGAGGGGTATCATACTCGGCCAACATGCTCTGTTGCTTCCTTCAAAGTTCTATTCCTTCTTTCAACCACTCCATTTTGTTGAGGAGTTCTTGCTGAAGATGTCTCATGAATAATTCCACACTCATTAAAGAATTTAGATAAATAAGAATTCAAAAATTTTGTGCCCTTATCACTCCTTATTTTAATAATATTAACACCCTTCTCATTACGAATTTATGCGAGCAGATCGGGAATCTTGTTTATAGTCTCATTTTTCTTAAAAAGAAATATAACCCAAGTGTATCTAGAAAAGTCATCTACTACAACAAGAGTATATTTCCTTCCACTTTGGCGAGAGGTGTAACAGTCCAAACAGATCCGAGATGAAGGAGTTGCAACACTCTTTCAGATGAGGAGGAGTTAATACTCTTAAATGAGTGTCTAGGCTGTTTACCTTTTTGACAAGCATCACATTTAAGATCGGTGGATAAAAGTTTTGAGGTAATCCCTTGACAAGGTTCTTCTTAGCCACCTTACTAAGGGTCTTGAAATTCGAGATGACTAAGTCTCTTGTGCCATAGCCAGTGAGATCTTCTCCACCCTTAGCTATCGAGACAAGTATCTTTGGGACAACTATTGAAGTTGGCCACATAGACATTACCATGTCGAAGCCGATTAATAGTACCTTATACGAAGAATTATCTAAAATATCACATTTATCCCTTGAGAATTTTACAAGAAAACCTTTATCACAAAGCCGAGAAACAGACAGAGCAGATTATGTTTCAAACCTTCAACAAAATATACCTCGAGATACTGAATATCCTTGATAATCGAGTACCTACACCTTTAGTCGACCACAATTATTATCACCAAATAAAACTCTTGGACCATCAATGCTTTGAAAATTTGATAACACTTCTTGTTATGGGTCATATGTTGTGAACAACCACTATCAATGTACCATATTGAAGCTAAGATCTCTTCCTTGAGTGATGATCCTGTGAATCCTGTAAACAGATTAGTTTTGAGGTACCCTAGTGATCTTGGGTCCTTTTGGGTCAAGAATCACTTTAGGAATCCAAATAAACATCTCATCTGCAGACAATAAATCGGACTCAGATTTTCTACCAAATGCATCTACAATTATATCATTTTTAAATGATAACTTGTTGTATTGATTGAGTAATTTTCCTAAACTTAGGAAATATAGGATAGCATTTGCTCCTTCCATCAAAATAATTATAATAAGAGAAACTCCTTATTTTGGTTCTTGGATTCCTTCTAGTCCGATAGGGAGTTTTGGTGAGTTCTTGGTTTTGATGGAAGATGTAGTCCTTATCCGACTAGTTGGTTTCCATGGACCAATTTTAATATCCTTTGATTGAACAGATGCTTTCACAAATTTCCTAGGTTTTTGTACATCTGATTTATTGTTCCTATCATAACCAAGTCTGTCTTATCATGAGATTTTGAGAAGTATTAAAAATATGATCTATTACTAATTGTGAATTATTAAGCTGACTAATTTTGAAGACAAGCTTCTTATTGTCTTTCTTAATTAATTCATTTTCAAGATGACTACTTCAAATTTATCTTTTAAAGTTTTCAATTCATTTTCTAACCTTTCGGGTAAGGTGGTGATGTACTAGCTTGATCAGAAGAAAACATTCCCTTGAATGTTTCCTCGGTCTCGAGCGCTTCATCACTGCTTGCCTTTATTTAGAATTTGAATCGATCCTTTAAAAACAAATTCTCTGTCTCTAACTGTTTATAAGCAGCTAAAGATGTCTTTAAATCTCTTAATAACTCATGAATAACGGTTTGGTCATGATCGGATGCGGATCGACAAGAATCATTATTTGACGATGAATAGTAGATTACCTCATTAGCCATGAGACAGATCTCATCATCGATCCGAAATCGACGAGGATGATGAAGATGATGATGATTTCTTTGGCTCTTTTTCTTCAGCCAACAAAGCTCTTTGATCTCGCAAATCTCCTATCTCTTTTCTTCCTCTTTTCTTCCCTTTCTTTAGGAGTCGATTGAGGACAGTCATAGCTGAAATGTCTGGCTTGTTGCATGTATAGCAAATGTCACTCCCGTCTCGATCCGGGATCGGAAGTATTTCTTCCGACAGTGATCTGTATCTTCTTGTCTCGCTCTTGTTTTTGTCATCATCTCAAGATTTATCCACCTTCCTATCTCGATCTGGATCTTTGTCTATCCTTACCTGCAAATCTTAATTTATTTCTCTTATACTTCATTCTCAATTTATCATACCTTTTTGTAAGTAAAGCCATCTGCTCTTTCGAGAGATAGATCGGCTCCTACAAACTCTGTTGACACCTTGTCTTCTTCGACAAATGCAACGAGACTTGGATGAGGTGCTTGACTCCATCTCATCTTCCTCATCTTCTATCTGGATATCATACTCTAAAGCTTTAAGATGAGAAAATAAAGTATGGTGAGTAATAGAGGATAAATCTTGAGTTGCTTTAAGGATATTGGATTTTTCCCTCCATCTCTTAGTTAATGATCTTAGAATCTTGTTATTTATCTCTTTCTCTGAATAATTCTTTCCAAGGTCACCGCTTTGTTGAGAAGACTAGTCAACCTAACATCAAACCGATCCACAGACTCATTTTCTTTCATCTTGAATATTTCAAATGTATGCACATCTGATCGTAGCTTGTTTTCCTTGACTTGATCGGATCCTTCACAAACATTGGCTAACGTTTGCCACATCTCTTTGGCTGTTTTGCATCTCTTAACCTTCTCTATCCAATCTTTACTCGAGTCTCGATGATTTCATTTCTAGCTACTTGGTCAAGATTGTGGACCTTTCTTTCATCATTCGTCAATCTCGTAACTCTTCTTTTCTTGTCTAATTCTTGACTCATTGTCTCTTCTCAGTCTGGTGCCTCCATGATAAAACTTTATAGGACCTTCCTCAAGGACCTCTTCCATTCTATCATGAATGGCCTTGAGATGATTTTCCATCCTAAATTTCCAATAATCATAATCTTCAATGGAAAATTCAGGAAGATTCCTAGACTTTTACTTTTACCCGATGACATGATGAAACAAAGACAAAATACTCCACAACTGACTTATTAGTAGCTCTGTTAGTAATGAAAGAAAATGAAGAAAATCAAGATAAATCCGAGAATCTTGTTCAAGACCTAAAATCAATATCGGAAACTGACTTAACACCGCTCCGATACCACTTATTGGTCCCGGAAAGTTGAGTTGATTAATAACCTTGAGTTAGCTTCCTAGAACAAAATCTAGAAAGGGGGTTTGAATAGATTTTGTAGATTTTTCAAATCTTTACAAAATCAACTCAAAATATCGAGATTAAACACAATGGAATATAATTGAATTCTCAACTTTTACAAGATCAAAAGCAATGTTGATATTCAGATTTTAGTTAAGATTCTGAACTTTAATCTTGAATTAACACAATTGTAAATCAAAACGAAACTAAAGAAAGCAAGAAATAACACCAGGATTTATAGTGGTTCGGATTTTAATAATCCTACATCCACTCTCCTTCTCCACTCTGAAGAAGGGACTGCTTACTACTTTCTTTCTCACTTTCAGCTTACAACTTACAACTTGTACAAATCTTCAAATCTTCAATCTCCTAAACCCTTCTTCTAGAAATCTAACTATTACAAGTGTGTATTGGATTTTGAAGATTACAAGAAAAGTGTTCTAAAAACACTTAGAACTTTTTGAAAACTCACTAGAAATACTTGTGAAAAGATTGTGATTGAAATTTGAGTAGTGAATAGTGTGAAAAATCAAATATGCATAAGTGTTCTATCTCAAAAATGGAAAACCTAGTCCTATTTATAAGTGCGGAAAGACAGTTAGTTTGTTAGTTAGTTCTAACAATCTTGAAACCGCTTAACAAACTTAATCTTGAAAAGCTGCTTGAGACCTCGGTGACTCTTCATACTCATCTGCCGGTGACTTGGTGAAAACTTCGTCTTTCTTATTCTACTCGGCTTATCTTGACCTCGTCTGAGCTCTTCATGTTTGTCTCCTGCAGATGACTAGGTTCAAGCTCGTCTTCGATGACTAGCATGATATCGGACCTCGGTGACTAGGTTGATGTTTGACCCCGTCGATCGGCTTATCTTATAAACTTATCCTCATTGTTCTTGAGGTTGGTGATCGATCGAGCTGCTCTTTAACTCATCAAAACCTCTTGATCCAACAATACACCATACACTCTTGATAATACTCTTGATTTCACGCATATGAGTTGTATCCCTCCATCTAGACAAGATAAACAAGTATCAAATTCAAACAAAAACAACAACACAAACAAAAATACAAAGGCAACAAGTAGCCACTTCAAACAATTCCTAAGTCTCACTTAAGGCGCAAAAACTAATTCCCGGCAACGGCGCCATTTGATTGGAGTAGCAACCGGGTAAGTAGTATTAAGACCAATCGCAAATATCGAACCCAAGGGAAAAAGTATGCACGTGAGGCCCTAGAAATCACGGGTTCTCCATGACTATCATTGCAAGCGGTTTCGAGATAAAACACAACAAAAGCAAGAAATAAACTCAAATACACTATGAAGCAAATGATCGAACACTTAAGATGCGAGAACAAAATCAACAATAAATGGAGGAAATAGGGGTGCTAGGGCTAACATCCATCAAGGAATCATCAATCAACAAGCTACAATTGAATCAAATTGCAAATCAACTAAGATAGAAAGCATAAAACATCATTAAATTAATCACTCCATTAATAACACAATGTCTAATGTGAGTATTCTTAGTCCTTCTGTTAGATCAAGTAGAGTTTTGATGAGTTAAAAGGAACAATCCGGATGAGCGAGACAATGTTGATAAACAACTTAGATCGAGTTCGGTGCTAAGCTGATCGAGGTAGGTCAAGAGCTGATTAAGTTAGGCGGAGATCAAAGTTTACAAGTCATCTCGGAGACAAGCTCAAATCTAGTCATCTGCAGGAGACGATCATAAAGAGCTCGACGAGGTCAAGACAAGTTGAGTAGAATAAGAAAGGCGAGTCTTCACCAGTCACCGCAGACGAGTAGAAGAAATCACCGAGGTCAAGAGTAGTTTTCAAGAATAAGTTTGTTGAGTAGCCGTTTGTTAGAACTCGACTAACAAACTAACCTGTCTTTTCGAGACTTATAAATAGGACTAGATTTTATTTTTCAACACACTTATGCAAATCTGATTTTTCACACTATTCACTATTGAACTCACAAAGTATTTTCAAAAGAAGTTTCAAATATTTTCTAAGTGTTTATAGAACACTTCACTTCACATCTTCAAAAATACTTCTTATTCTAGAGTTAGATTTTAGAAGGTTGGTTAGCATTGTTAAAGAGTTGAAGATCAAGTTGTAAGTTGTAAAGATTGTAAGTAAGTAAGCGGTAGTGAAGACCCTTCTTCAAAGTTTGGAGAAGGAGAGTGGATGTAGGATTGTTATAATCCGAACCACTATAAATCCACGGTGTTATTTCTTGCTTTCTTCTAATTTTTTTTTTTCAAGTTACAATTTGTTATTTGAGATTAAATTTCGTAATCTTAGCTAAAATCGAATATCTTTAAAATTGATTTCCGTTGTGCTTAATCTGATTCTTTGAATTAATTTTGGTAAGATTCGAGAAAAATCTACAAAATCTATTCAAACCCCCTTTCTAGATTTTGTTCTAGAAGGCTATCTTAAGGTTTTAATCAACTCAACATTCGAGGGACCAACAAGTGGTATCGGAGCGGTTGTTAAGTCGTTTCGATATTGATTTTAGGTCTTGAATAAGATTCTCAAATTATCTTGATTTTCTTCATTTTCTTCTTTATTACTAACGATTACTCTTGATTAGTTTGTGGAGTATTTTTTGTTTCATCATGTCATCAGGGAAAAACAAAAAGTCTAGGAATCTTCGCGAATTCTCTATTGAAGATTATGATTCTTGGAAATTTAGGATGGAGAATCACCTAAAAGCCATTCATGATAGGATGGAAGAGGTTCTTGAAGAGGGACCTATAAAATTTTATCATGGAGGCACTAGCACTAGAGTGAGCTTTGAATCCAGTGACCAGACAAGAAAAGAAGAGCTCTGAGTTAACAAATGATGAAAGAAATGTCCATAATCTTGATCAAGTAGCTCGAACCGAGATCATTGAGACTCTAAGTAAGGATTGGATTGAAAAGGTTAAAAGATGCAAGGCGCCAAACAAATGTGGGAGGCTCTTGGCCGAATTTGTGAAGGATACGAACAAAGTCAAAGAAAATAAGCTTCATCTGTTTCTACATGCATTTGACACGTTCAAAATGAAGGATGGTGAAATCAGATCAATTGGACGTGAGACCGACTAATCTTGTGAACAAAGGCCGATTTGGGTAAGACTTACACCGAGAAAGAAATTAACAACAAGGTACTCAGATCTTTGAGCAAAAGATGGAGAGAGAAAGCTAATATTCTCAAGGCAACACAGGATTTGTCATCAATATCACATCACACTCTTTTCTCTCATCTTAAAGCACTTTGGAATATGATATTCACATTGAAGATGAAGAAGATGAGGCAGAGTCATCTACATACGGAAAAATAGTAGCATTTGTTCATCAAGATGAATCGAAAAGATCTCTAAAGCATCTCGATTTGTCCATAAAAGAAGAAATGACTCTTTTGTTGAAAAGGTATGAAAGACTCGAAGATGAAGTGCAAAAGAAACAAAAGAGACAGATTAGGTCGAAGGAACTATAGATCGACAAGGATGAAAAGATCTCGATAATGATAAAAGAAGGATCAATCAAGAAGTCATAAGTCACCTATCGATGAGGAGATAGTAGTCCAAAACAGACAGAGGAGATATATGCTATACATGCAGCAAACCTGGTCACTACAGCTATGATTGTCCTCAACTCACTCCCAGAGAGAGAGAAGAAAAGAGGAAGAAAAGAGATAGAAGGTATGCTGACCAGAGAGCTCTCCTAGGCGAGAGAGAAAGAAGAAGCTCGTGGGACATCATCATCCTCATCCTCATCTGATTTTGGGTCGATGATGACATATGTTTAATGGCTAAAGAGGTACATTACTATTCATCATCGATAATGACTATGACACCTTATCTGAATCGATCCCAGTCTTATTGATAAACTTTTGGAAGATTTGGAGACTGCTCTATCTCGCTTATAAATAGATAGAGACTGAAAATCTTAATTTAAAGGATCAAATTTCTGATCTAACTAAGGTCAATCGGACTAAGGAAAGTGAGAAACTGATTGTACATTCAAGGGAATGTCGGTCGAGATGATCACCGTACCTTGTCGATAAGACAGATAAGTTAGAACAGGAACCGAGTTCTTTAAAAATAAAATTTTCAAGTATCTATTCTGAGAATGAGAATTATAAAAGGACTAATAGAGAATTAAATCTCAAGTTAGGACTTATGAATAATTCTCAAACCACAATAGATAAAATCTTCAATTCGTCTCAAAAGTCTAGTGATAAAAGCTGGATTAGGCTTTGATAGGAATAAGAAAAATGATCCTATAAAACCTAGAGTCTTTGTCAAAGTAACTAAACCTAAGGTAGAAACTTTGTTCGGTCACTGAAACCCAAGGAATTAATTACCTCATCCGATACTTCGAAAAGAAAATCGAGACGAGGAAAGTAACTCCTAAGGCTAAACCTAAGACTAAATCAAAGATCTATCCTAGGTATAATAGCTTTGATGGAAGAAGCAAATCTTATTCATTCTTACCAAGATTCAAGACAATTTCAAAAGATCAATTAAATTAGATTGATCTTGAAAGTCTTATCTTAGTAGATAGATATGGATGCAAGCTTCAATCTATGGTTTTAAGGAACATTGATATTTTTATCTGGATTCCTAAGAGTCAACTTAACATGAAAGGACCCAAAGTACAAAGGGTACCTAAGCAATAAATTTGTGATTGCAGGAAGATAAGAAAATAGTTGATAGAGGAGACATTCTTGAGGTCATCTCAGTACATTGATAGTGGTCGCTCCAAGCATATGACCTATGAAAGAAGACTTCTCTCTAACTATCAAACCATTGATGGACCTAGAGTGATGTTTGGTGATAACAACTATGGACTTACTAAAGGTGTAGGAACACTAATGATTGGAGATATTCAAGTTCAAGAAGTTTACTACGTGGAAGGATTGAAGCACAACCTACTATCTGTTTCACAATTTTGTGATAAAGGGTTTTGTGTTAAATTTACTCATAATGCATGCTATGTATTAGATGGTATCAATGAAAATATTATATTGGCTGGAGTAAGACAAGGTAACATTTATGTTGCCAACTTCGTGTCCTAAGGATACTTGTCTTGTTGCTAAGAGTTCGATGACTTAAGTTGGGCACGTGGCATGACGACTTGGTCACTTAAACTTCAAAACTCTTAACAAAATAGCAAGGAAATCTTTAGTTAAAGGACTCCGATAAAATATTTTCAAAGAACCATGTATGTGTTTCTTGTCAAAAAGGGAAATAGACCAAAGCTTCTTTTAAAACAATAAATAGTCCTACTTCGTAAAGGATTCTCGGAACTTCTTCATATGGATCTGCTTTGGTCCAAGAACTCGTCTCGGCTTTAGTGGAAGAAAATACACCTTAGTAATTATTGATGACTTTTCAAGATTTACTTGGGTTATTTTCTTGTACAAAAAGAATGAGACTATGACTAAGATACCAATTCCTTAAAAAGATTCAAAATGAAAAGGGATTAAATATTGTTAAAATTAGAAGTGATAAAGGTACTGAATTTCTAAATAAATTGATTTCTAACTCTGCATTGAGAATGGCATAGCTCAGGAAACATCTCTAGCAAGGACTCCACAACAAAATGGAGTTGTTGAGAGAAGAAACAGGACCTTGAAAGAGGCAACTAGAACAATGTTATCCGAATTCAACACTCCTCATAGGTTTTGGGCGTAGCGGTGAATACAAATGCTATGTTCAAAATAGAAGTCTCGATTGTCAAGGATAAGTGTAAAACTTCCTATGAAATTTGGAAGGGAAGATCTCCCAAAATTTCATATTTTCATATATTTGGTTGTAAATGTTTCATACACAACAATGGGAAATCTCAATTAAAAACCTTTGATGCCAAGATAGCAGATGGGATATTCTTAGGATACTCATCTATATCAAAGGCATATAGAGTTTTTAATAAGACAATCTTGTGTGTAGAAGAAACACCCCATGTGGTATTTGATGAATCTTCTTTTGAGTTTGATAAGACAGGGGACATCACAAAGATATCGATAATCAATCGATGACTATCAAATGATCAACCATAAAATTCTACAATCAAGAATCAGATTCGATGAAGAGGAAGAATCGACAAAGGAAAGGAACCTCGAAAGAACTTCCTCAACAAATGATCTACCAACTCGATCGCGACCAACGACACATCACCGGTGATCGGACGACCAACAACACATCGGTGATCAGGTAGAGTTATCGAAGGTAACATAGAATCATCTCGAAATAAATAATTCGCATAAGACACCATCTACCGTATAAGATAAAGGTAAGAAAGTAATGTCATATCACCCAGAAAGAGATAATTGGAGATTTAGACTCGGTGTCCAGGACCCAACTAAATCAAGATTGTATGTTCGATTGCTATGTGTCATTACTTGAACCTAAATCAATTACGAGAAGCTCTAATCGATTCCAACCTGGATTAATGTCATGCAAGAAGAACTAAATCAGTTTCAAAGACAAGATGTGTGGCGGCTTGTTGAAAGACCTCATCATCAAAAAGTCATTGGAACTAAATGGGTTTTAAAAACAAGAGGGATGAAAACAATATTGTGGTTAGAAATAAGGTCGGACTAGTTGCTCAAGGTTATTCACAATCGGAGGGTATTGATTATGATGAAACCTTTGCACCGGTGGCTAAATCTGGAAGCCATAAGATTGTTTTTAGCCTATGCGGCTTTTAAAAGATTCATAGTTTTTCAAATGGATGTTAAGTCGGCTTTCTTAAATGGAATCCTAGGTGAGGAAGTTTATGTAGAGCAACCCCTGGCTTTGTCAAAGGAGACAAGGTTTATAAACTAAGAAAAGCTCTATATGGACTTAAACAAGCACCAAGAGCTTGGTATGACACCTTGTCGATTATTTAATTCAAAATGGTTTTGTTAAAAGTAGAATTGATAGAACTCTCTTTAGAAAAGAGTTTGGTTGTGATCTTTTATTAGTTCAAATTTATGTTGATGATATAATTTTTGGATCAACTAACATATCTTTATGTGAAGAATTTAGTAGTCTTATGAAAATGATTTGAAATGTCCATGATGGGAGAAATGACATATTTTCTTGGACTTCAAGTCAAGGCATAAAGAAGGGAATATTCATCAACCAAGCCAAATATACAAAAGATCTTATTGAAAAATATGGAATAGGTATCGGTAGAAGCTAAGATACCTATGATGACAAACTTTTCAATGGATCCAGACGAGAAGGAGAAGACACCGATCAAACCGAGTATCGAGGTCTTATTGGTTCTTTATTATATTTATCTGCTAGTAGACACGATATTTCATTTGCGGTTGGAGTTTGTGCTCGATTTCAAGCTAATCCTAAGAAAAGCCATCTTGAAGCGGCAAAGAAAATCCTCAAGTATTTGAAAGGCGATAAATGTTGGATTGTGGTATCCGGTGATTACAACTTTGAGTATGTCTGGATACTCAGATTCGGATTTTGGTGGGTGTAAGATAGATAGAAAATCTACATCCGGTACTTGCCAATTTCTTGGAAGTAAGCTGATTTCATGGTTGTCTAAAAACAAACCTCTGTAGCTACTTCCACAACCGAAGCCGAGTATATGGCGGTGGAAGTTGTTGTTCTCACCGATCCGGATAAGTCAGCAGCTAAGGAACTATAATATTATCACCAAAGATGTACCTATCTTTTGTGATAGTAATAGTGCCATAGCTATTACTCAAAACCCAGATTCTCCATACAAGATGCAAGCATGTAGATATCGACACCACTTCATCCGAGACCATGTAGAAAAAGGAGATATCGACTTGAGAAGATCTTGACCGACTTTCAAAAATCGACATCTTGACAAAACCACCGGCAGAGAAGAGGTTTAAAGAATTATCTGTAGAATTAGGTTTATTAGATGCTTCATTAGTAAATCTCTAATTCTATTTTTTAATTCTTGTCTCTCTCAATTTAGTTTATTATGTCTAGAAAGAATTATCGGACTAGATCCGAGTCAAAGGACAATCAGGTAGTGATATCATTGATTTCCTATTTAGGAATCAAGAATCAAGGATTAGTCATATTGACCTTATCCGACATGATAATTGCTTATCTAACATATGGTAAATCGTGACTAGGGCACAATAGTGGTGATTTTCTAAAAGCAGATGACTATTTGCACCCTATCCGATCTACCTCGGCCTACTAATAAGTTTTGATGAGTTTGTTTTGCGAGGAATGTATATCGATTAGTCTCATAAATATCTTCATTCGAAAACCTTCATCTTCGTTTTCCTCAAAAATCTTTGGTTTCAAATAAAGTCCTTAAGTTTGTGTATTTCAAGCAATCTGTACTTTGTAACTAAACTGAAAATACCGTGTTAAGGTTTAAACATTTGTGGTTTTAAAAAATCAGACTAGGAGAGAGTTTTTGAAAAATATCAAATAAGATCAATTTGACCAAATCTGTTTTCTACCAAGTTCAAATAGAATACCCGAGTGTTAAGTAAGGTACCTCATTGCTACGTCGGGTATACTAATTACTTCGATAAAGTAAGTGTATTAGCCGTCTAATCCGTAGGATAAACGGTTACTTTTTACACAATTCAAGACACGTGAAGGCCACGCGCCTGAATTTCAATCGCTTTTTTCGCTAAACCGTCGATGTTTTACACGCGCCTCTTAAAATCAACGGTTTAAAATTAAAACTCTGAGATCGTGCCACGTTTTGCATTCCCAAACTTTCCCTCTCTCTCCTCTAAGTTTAAAATCTTAGCTTCTTCATTAAAATTTTTCACTTTCACATTTCACCTATCAAAATCCTCTCAGTAAAAATTCCTTTCAAACAAAACTTATTCAAATGGCTTCTTCTTCATCCCAACCCTCTAAACCTCCCACTTATATAAGCATCCGTCTCAAATTTCAAAATGAATCAAGCAGTTAAGAATAAACTCAAAGCCGAGATGTACGTCGACTTTGAAACCACTCAGACAGGGAATCCAAATGAAATATTAAGGTTGTTGGAAGCATCAAGATTACGAGGGTTCTGTTTCACTCAAATCCGCGAAAACAGAACAATGGACTTCATAGGTGCGTAATTTACGCAAACAGTGAGTTTTCTCGATAACGGGTTTAGTACTACAAAGAGGGGACTAGGTTGGAGTATACTAAAGAGAATGTGGCTAGGATTTTGGATACATCACCGATGGTGTGAATCCATTAGTATATAAGGAAGAGGAATGGGAACAATCTTTTGATTTGTTCGCCAGGATTACGTATAGGGGAACAAGGAGAGATTTGAAAAAGCACATGTTGAGAAGAAAGTATAGGTTGTTAATGACTATAGTGACTAAGTCAATTACGGGTGATCGAGTTCACATGACGGAGTCACTAAGTCCTGGGATGTGTTGTATGAGGGCTATATTTGATGGTATAAGGGTTGATTGGGTAGAACCGTTGTTTAGGAGGTTGAAGGAAGAGAAGGCGAGGTTGGTATTTAACCCTACTATTGGTGATTGGGTTCCCTCCCTACCGTGAGTGCATTTAATAAGATCACGATGCGATGGATGGAATGAATAAGAGGGTCCAGACGAGGGAAGGCAAGAAGAAATTTTCTAAGCAAAAGGGTTTGCTTACAAAGAATGAGAGGTTGGGTGGATTGCCGGATTCAGACGATGAATTAAATGAGGCACAGTGCCCAGAGAATCGAGTTGGCAGCACTGGGTGCAGAGGCAGCCACCGAGATACAGTAGAGGTACCCGAAGCCGAGATCCCAGAGCTGAGGTAGAGGCAGTGCACAACCACCGAGGAAGCACTGGGTGGAAACAAGTGGCTCAACCACTTCGAAGGAGGACCAGGAGAAGGCTGGTCAAGGCCGCCGATACAGCTTGGGGAGTCTTCCTCAACTCTGCTAGTCTGCTATCGAAGAGGCCGCAACACTTCGAGATAGCAGCTGTACAGCCGAGACGGAGGTGCCGGGAAGATCCCGGCTTCGAGCAAACCGCATCTGCCGAGAGGCAAGCCTCTCCGTGTACATCCTCCAACATCTCATCTTGAAAAATCCCCACCTACCTAGGCAATGAAGAAGTATCCAAGGTTGGTACTTCGAGCCTCTCAAACAGCCTACTCCCGATATTATCCAAATACAAACACCTCCTACCTCATCTCCCTTACCCAAAATACCTCCCACCTCATCTCCCACATCGATATCCCTCCCACCTCCACTCAACCTTTCGATTTTCTTGACTTCCTCTCCACCAAATATCCCACTCCCTCACCCCAAATCACCCAATACACACTCCTGCACCGGATGGATCTCGTAGGAAGCTTCGAGCTCTCCCTACGATCAGATGCCAAAAGAAGATTTCTTTGAGTTAATTCCCCGAACTTCAGTTTAACCTCAAGTAATGAAGGAATTCATTGAGATCTGGCTGGTCCATCATCTCATGGACCGGTGATCTCGGAGGAGATGAGTCTATTTACCGATGAAGTAGGCTGGGACAATTTCATCACCTCGGGAGAAGGTTATTCTCGAGTCTCTTTGGAATCTCATCCTTATCGGGCCATCCTATCGGAGGAGCACTCCACGAATTTCCTACGAAGCCGCCTTGGCTTGTCCGAAACCTTAGCCGTCCCCTCCCAAAGAAATTTCAAGATCCACCTTCTCTTCAATTCAATCGGCTAGAGAAGAAGGTAGAGGATAAGTTCACTCGGATGCTCACGATGAAGACCGCAGACATCGTAGATTCTCGCTGTAACTATGGAAGACATGCTAAAAGCATCTCGAGGTAAACCTTCTATCTTCTATTTCAAATACCGTTAAAATGGTTGTCAAAGAAGAGCTGGAAGAAGTGAAGAAGGAGGTTGGAGAGCTGAAAATCTGCACTAAGCCGACAATCAACCGCTTGCCGATGAGATCCTCCTTAATCAATCCTCGCCTTCCACCTATTTCTTGTTATCAAGGAGCAAACTTGCTATGCTACTTGATGATGTTAAAAAGGGGGAAGATGTGGAGATCGTGAAAGCCGAGCTTAACCAGATCAAACTTTCAAGAGCGACCAATCGATGAGCTCACCGCCTTAAAACTTAGAATTGATCGATTGAGGAAGCAATCGGGGCGGATGAGCTGGCCGAGGAAAAGAAAGAAGCCGAGCTGAAATCAAAGATACATGGCTAAGATCAGAGAGAGAAAGGAGGAGGCTAGAGCCAAAGCTGAAGCCGAGAAGGGAAAGGGGAAAGAGCTGGTGGTGGTGGAGAAAGAGAAGGAAAAGGAGACGAGAGAAGGTCGTGTCGCCTATCGTGCAGAGCTCGATGTCCAAAGTCAGCTGGAAAGAGACCACTTTGGAAAAATCGGTTGAGCGGCTTAGGATAGAGGCGTAAAGGGACCGGCGGATCAAGGCCGAAAAGGTGTATTATGGCCGGAGGGAAGCCAAGGAAGATTAAGTCGGCAAAGGAGGCTGGCCGCATTTTTATAAGTCCCGTAAGAAGTGGGTTGTCCCATCGCCGGAGGAGGAGCAGAGGCGGCTTGGATCGGACTGCAGAAAGGATCGATGCTCCCGAAAATGATTGCACATCCATCGTGGGCGGTGAGTACATGAAGTACGGCCAAGTGGACCTTCTTCTCGTACATATGCAAAGGAGTTGGAGCATCATCGACAATGAGACGATCGCTTGGCATGATTGGATGGAGAAGGAAAATCCAAGTCCTGCACTTAAACTTCTTGATGAAGGAGATGAATGGTACAACGTGGATTTGGTTGCTCAGACTACTCATCCATTCCAATAAAATTGAATGATGATGGCTCGATTGACAAGGAATGGATCAGGTCAACTATCAACTATGGTATAAATCAAATGAAGTTGGTGATCCAAAGGAAATTGGCCGAAATGAGAACGCGAATATTTGATTGGATGCAACTTCCAGAGAAAGACAGATGGACAGATTAGATAAGCTTAAATTTTCTTATCCTGCTCCATATGTAAATTTGTAAATAAGCTGAATATGAATGAGATGACTGGTTCTTATCTGCTTTTACTTGTGTGTTTTAAAAGTTTTCTTTCTTGTTTTAAGAAACCTTAAAATTTTTCTAAGTATAAACCATCCGAGAAAATTTATCATCTCGGACTCAATATTTGCAAAATTTTTCTTAAGTCTAAATTTTTTTAAGACTTAAATTTTTATTTTGAAAAATTTCTTATGACTAAAGAATTTTTAGGTCAAAGCGTTCTAAGTGTGCATTAAAATGCTTTAATCAATTGATAGTGTGAATGTATTCTAACTTGCTTATCTCGATTGTCTTGAATAACTATGACTAACATCACCGTGAGTATGTTTCTTTTATAGTTTTAAAATCATCAAAAAGGGGAAATTGTTAGATCAAGTAGAGTTTTGACGAGTTAAAAGGAACAATCTAGATGAGCGGACAATGTTGATAAACGGCTCGATCGAGTTCGGTGCTAAGCCGATCGATCGGGTCAAGAGCTGATTAAGTTAGCCGGAGATCAAAGTTTACAAGTCATCGGAGACAAGCTCAAATCTAGTCATCTGCAGGAGACGATCATAAAGAGCTCGACGAGGTCAAGACAAGCCGAGTAGAATAAGAAAGGCGAAGTCTTCACCAAGTCACCGCAGCATTTGAGTAGAAGAAATCAGCCGAGGTCAAGAGTAGTTTTCAAGAATAAGTTTGTTGAGTAGCTTACTTGTTAGAACCGACTAACAAACTAACCTGCCTTTTCAGACTTATAAATAGGACTAGATTTTATTTTTCAACACACTTATGCAAATCTGATTTTTCACACTATTCACTATTGAATTCACAAAGTATTTTCAAAAGAAGTTTCAAATATTTTCTAAGTGTTTATAGAACACTTCACTTCACATCTTCAAAACACTTCTTATTCTAGAGTTAGATTTTAGAAGGTTGGTTAGCATTGTTAAAGAGTTGAAGATCAAGTTGTAAGTTGTAAAGATTGTAAGTAAGTAAGCGGCTAGTGAAGACCCTTTTTCAAAGTTTGGAGAAGGAGAGTGGATGTAGGATTGTTATAATCCGAACCACTATAAATCCTGGTGTTATTTACTTGCTTTCTTCTAATTTTTTGTTCAAGTTACTATTTATTATTTGAGATTAAATTTGAGAATCTTAGCTAAAATCAATATCATCATTGCTTTTGATCTTATTAAAAGTTGAATTTAAAATTGATTTCCAATGTGCTTAATCTGATTCTTTGAATTAATTTTGGTAAGATTCGAGAAAAATCTACAAAATCTATTCAAACCCCCTTTCTAGATTTTGTTCTAGAAGGCTATCTTAAGGTTTTAATCAACTCAACATTCAGGGACCAACACTTCCCATCTCTCAATGTAGAAGTCCCCAATTCATACAATCATGCAAAATTGTAACCCGATTAACACCTAATCATGTTAGCTCAACTCGCCTATTGCTAGGGTGATCAACCATTAATCTAAAGAGACAATTTTACACGAAGCACAATTAAGAATCACAATTAGAAAACAAACTAACGTGAGTATCCTTAGTGCAACTAATCTCTCGATTCCGAAGCTCCCAATCCATACATTCATACACAATTATAATCCGATTAATCCCGGATCACGTTAGTGCAGCTCTCGCCTTTAGCTAGGGTGATCAAACACTAATCTAAAGAGATAAAAATGCATGAAGCGAGAATTTGAATCACAATTAGTAAGCAATCTACTCAATTGATCTCCAATCATCAACAATCATAGCATAGTCAATCAAATCATCATCAATTTCAATTAACCCAAGCACAAGAGAGTTAGCCCATTGTGCCAACGGCAAAAACCATGGGAAGAAGATAAGATTGAACAAATACAACACAAATCACAACAATTAAGAAATTGAAAAGAGAAAAAAGAAGAACAACACCAATTAGTCTTCAATTAACAAAAATAGGAATGCTTGAGTGCTCAATACAAATCTTCAAATGAAATCTAAGCTTTAATTGATGGAACAACAATGTTCAAAAGCTAATCTAGAGCTAATCTAATCAACATTAATTGAAATCTAAATCTACCTTCTACTTTACCTAAAGTGGAAAATTGGCTTGGGGCATAAGAAATCGCCCCAAAACCGCTACTAACCGCTCTAATCTAATCCCTCTGTTATGCTCGCTTCGCATTTAAATAGATGAATTCCTGAAACACTTCCCCTCGAGTCGAGGGTCAGGCCTCGACTCGAGGCCCTTGCAATTTTCCTCTCCCTCGACTCTCGAGGGTGAGCCCTCAAGTCGAGGCTTATGTCTTTTTCTGATTTTGGTCCTTTCGGCCTCACCCTCGAGTCGAGGCCTCCGGTCCTCGACAAGAGGTTGAGACCAGTGGGCATTTTTCCGGCCGGGACTCTGCCTCCGACTCCCATTTTCGTCCGTTTTTTTTTGTCTCTTCATTCTAAGCATACCGTACTCTCGGTTTGGTCAAAATCCACTAATTTACCTATAAAAAGATGAAAATATCAATAATCTCACAAATAATACTTTTTAGGAAAATAAGTGATACTCGACACATTTAAGCACAAAAACTAACACTTTGCAGCATTTTTGCACTAAAATAACCCCTAAAAATATGCATCAATTCACTCCAATCAGGTCCTTGGTCGGATTCCTTAGAGGATATATTGGAGGCCCCATTGTATTCCTTGGATGCACATCTCGATTGCAGAAGTTTCTGACACCCTATCCTTGCGATTGAGGCTTAGATTCCTCCATCGATTAATATAATCGATCACAGTTCGCCCTTCCAATTCCGAGTGTTAGTCAACTCGATCATGCTAACTATCCTCCCGGTGCTATAGAAGCGGTTCAAGAATTCTTGTTGCATTTGATCCCAGCTATCGATAGAGCTAGCCTCTAGGTCGATGTACCAATCTAATGTATTTCCTTTGAAGGAACGAAAGAATTGCTTTGCCAAATGGTCTTCATAGATTCCAAAGATTGTTGCACGTTTCAACAAAATGAGCCACGTGTTGTTTCGGATTTCCCTTGCCATTAAATTGTTGGAATTTTTGGAGGTTGGTAGCCACTGTCATCTTCAAACCATCAATTCTCTTCGTGTATAGCTTGGCATAAGTGAAGGATGACTTAGAACCATCGTCGAATTTATCCTTCATCGCTTTCCCATATAAGCTTTTAAGCTGCTCCACGTGGATTCCTCCATCGCCAGAAATCTACAACTCCTTTGTAGTTGGCTCGATTTGATTGCATGATGCTTGGTTGAGGTTTCTTCGTCATTGTACCCTCAACTCGCTTTCCCTTAGCGAAACTTGCCTCATCGTTTTCCACCTTATCCATCAAGCTGGAAATGCGGGAGTCTTGTTCTTGAACATGGCGTGTGAGTCCCTCTATGGCTCTAGTCAAGCCGGCAAGCTATTCCTCGACGCTTGAGGCATTTGTCATCACGGCCGGAGCTATGCTTGAGGTTGATGAAGAGTCGATGAGGAGTCGGGAGTAGAGCATGGAGAGTTGTCTTCCTTGCCTTCACAATGTAGGATGGCTTGCTCGCGGTAGTGTTGATTAACGGGTTTGCTTCGAAGAGGTCTCGAGTTTGCGACCTACTTGACATACTTCGCGTGATGGCATTGGCATCGAAGTGTTTGATGAGCCAGCCCCAATCGGATAGAGCTTGCGAGGACGCATTCGATGATCTTAAAATTTTTGAAGGAAGAGAAGAGATGAGAGGTAGAGTGGTCCCACCGGGCGTGCCATATTTGTAACAAAAATTTCATGTAATTAGTTTATAAAAACACAAAAGGCTTTACAAATTTGTTAGATCGGGTTTCTAGTTTTGATGAGTTAAATTGTATAGACTAGACAAGCTCATGTAAATAAGATTACCACTGAGATTGTATAGAGCAATCGATGTAGTAAGCATTAGTACTAGGCCGATCAGACTAGGTAAAGCTAATGAAGTCACCGAGATCAGAACAAGAAGAAGGTCGTCTCAAGACAGTCTTGAAGAAGTCATCTCGTTGGAGAGAATGATAAAGAGTTCAAGATGAGGTCAAGACCAGCTGAGTAGAATAAGAAATGCGAGGTTTTCACCAAGTCACAGCAGACGAGTAACTCAAGATTAGCCGACGCCAAGATGGTTTTAAAGAAAAGTTTGTTAAGCGGTTTTAGTTTGTTACAACAAACTAACCGTCTTACAAGCTTATAAATAGAAGTAAGCACAGTTCTTGGAAGAACTCTTAGCACTCATAACTCGATATTCACATTTTTATAAGCACTCACGAATTTTCAAAAGTTTTCATAATTTTCTAAGTGTTTAAAGAACACTTCTCTGTATATCTTCAAACACATTCTCGCACCGTATTTTGATCTTCTAGATAGATTGTTAGTTTAAAGATAGATTGAAGACTAAGATCGTCGACCATTGTAATTGTAATCACCGGTGGGTAAGTAAGTAAGTAAGTGAGTCGAGGCCCTTCTTCAAGTTGAAGAAGGAGAGTGGATGTAGGATCATTTGATCCGAACCACTATAAATTTGTTGTCATTTACTTTCGCATTTATCTTTCTATTGATAATCATTGTTCAACCAAATTTATTATCAAAACTATTAGTATGAGGTAGATCGAGATAGGGTGCGATATTGTGCCCTAGTCTCGATTTACCGAATGTCGATAAGAAATCATCAAGTCGGATAAGGTCAATATGACTAATCATTGATTCTTGATTCCTAAGAAGGAAATCAATGATATCATCTACCTGATTGTAATTTGACTCATATCTAGTCCGACAATTCTTTCTTGACATTGATTTAAAGAAAAGAAAGAAACAAATAAGGAATACATTTAATGATGCAAGTAATTTGAATTAAAAATCAGCCAATAATGCATCAAGTAATCCTAATTCTAAGCACAATTCTTTAAATCTAGACTCGGCTAATGGTTTTGTAAGAATATCTCGCTCTTTGAGATTCGGTGGCTATCTTCTCAATCCTAATGTCATTTTTCTCCACATGATCTCTAATGAAATGATGTCTAATGTCTATATGCTTACATCTAGAATGCGTAATGTGATTGTAAGTCATAGCTATTGCACTATTACTATCACAAGAAATAGGAGCAGATGATGTTTGAATGTTATAATCTCTAAGTCAGTTGACTAATCCAGAGAAGTTGAGAGCAACAACTTCCACCGCCATGTATTCGGCCTCGATTGTGGAGGTGGCAATGTATGTCCTGCTTCTTAGATAACCAAGAAATTAATTTGTTGTCTAAGAATTGACAAGTTCTGAAGTGGATTTCCTATCAATCTTACATCCCCCAAAGTCTGAATCAATAACCTCGTCACTCAAAGTTGTCAACGATTGGGTACAATAACCCTACTTGCAAAGTTCCTTTGAGATATTTAAGGATTTTCTTAGCAGACTCCAGATGAGTTTTCTTGGGATTAGCTTGAAATCTTGCACATACCCCAACCGCAAAGGCTATGTCCGGCCTACTTGCAGGTGAGATAGAGAAGGGATCCAATCACCCACGATACTCCGTTGCATCCGTGGGTATCCCCGCTCATCCGAATCCAAAGAGAAGTTAGTTGCCATAGGTATTTTAACTTCTCTACTAGTAGTCATCCCAAATTTCTCAATTAGATCTTTGGCATATTTAGACTGATGTATAAAAATACCCTTACTCATCCGTTTAATCTGTAAGCCTAGAAAATATGTTAATTCACCCATCATTGACATTTCAAACCTGTTTTTCATGAGAGTACTAAAATCTTCACATAATTTCGTATTAGGTGAACCAAAGATTATGTCATCTACATAAATTTGAACTATTAAGATGTTACCATCTATTTTCTTTCTAAACAAAGTCCTATCAATCTTACCTTTTAAAAAACCATTTGATATCAAAAAAAGCAGATAAGGTATCATACCAAGCTCGGGAGCTTGTTTCATCCATATAGAGCTTTGTTGAGTTTATAGACCTTGTTATTGATTTTAAACCCGTGAGGCTGCTCCACATAGACTTCCTCAAGTAACACACCATTAAGGAAAGCGAGACTTAACAACCATTTGAAAGACTTTGAAATATTTATATGCAAGAAATGCCAAGAACAGCCTTTTATTGCTTCTAATCGCTAATTGGAGCATAGGTTTCATCATAGTCTATCCCTCGATTGTGAGTAACCTTGAGCCAGCCAATCTTGCCTTATTACGAACAATAATGTTGTTCTCATCTGCTTTTGTTTTTGAACACCCATTTGGTGCCTATAATCTTTCTATGTAAGGGTCTTTCCATTAATTCCCAAACATTTTGCCTTTCAAACCGATGCGTTCCTCCCGCATGGCCGTTATCCAGTTTGGATCGATAGGGCTTCCTCAATAGACTTGGGTTCAAGAAGTGACACATAACAATGAATGCAGACTTTCGTGAGTCCAAAGCATCATTCGTGTCTCGCACACTACTAGATGGGTCTCCGATAACTGGGTCGGATGGATGATAACTTCTCATCCTCTTGCCTATATGAGTAGAAGGATCCTCATCTTGAGACTCGAGGCAACTCCTCCGACTCTACCTCGAGCCGACGTTCCCCCTTCATCACCGAACCCCGCCGATCACCGATGTCAAGGGTGTCTCCTCGGATGAAGTCTCCTCTCAAGTTGTCTTCGATTATCGGATGGGGATTCTTCTTCATTTGAGTCTTAATCAAGACTAGGTAGATAGACAGGTTCTATGTTTAGTCTTGGTTAGTTCAATCTTATCTAGACTATTAGAAATTTGATTCACTTTATCCGAGAAGGAATACAACTCATCAATGACCACATGAGGAGTTTCCTCCACACAAAGGGTTGTCTTGTTGAAAACTCTAAATGCCTTGGAAGTGTTGGAATATCCCAAGAATATTCCATCGGTTGCCTTAGCATCAAAAGTTCTTAACTTAGATTTCCCATTGTTATGGATGAAACATTTACAACCAAAAGCTCGAAATATGAGATTCTTGGAATCTTACCCTTCCAGATCTCATATGGAGTCATACCCTTGTCTTTAACAACCAAGCACATATTCTCGGGTATAACAAGTCAGTGTTGATGGCTTCCGTAACCTATGAGGGGTTTCATTCTCGGCTAACATGCCTCTTTCAAGGTTCTATTCCTTATTTCAAGGTGTGTTGATGGCTGCCTCTTTCAAGGTTCTATTCCTTCTTTCAACCACTCCATTTTGTTGAGGAGTTCTTGCTGATGATGTCTCATGAATAATTCCACACTCATTGAAAAAGTTAGATAAACAAGAATTCAAAATTCTCGTGCCCTTATCACTTCTTATTTTAATAATATTAACACCCTTTTCATTTTGAATATGTCTCAATGCAGATCGGGGATCTTGTTGATAGTCTCATTTTTCTTGAAAAGAAATATAACCCAAGTGTATCTAGAAAAATCATCTACTACAACAAGGGTATATTTCCTTCCACTAAACCGAGAGGAGAAACAGTCCAAACAGTATCAAGATGAAGTAGTTGTAAACCTCTTTCAGATGATGAGGTGTTTATACTCTTAAATGAGTGTCTAGGCTGTTTACCTTTTTAACAAGCATCACATTTAAGATCGGTAGATAAAAGTTTCTCGTAATCCCTTAACAAGGTTCTTTTAGCTACTTACTAAGGGTCTTGAAATTGATGACTAAGCCTTTTGTGCCATAGCCAGTGAGGTCATCTCCACCCTTAGCTATCGACAAGTATCTTTAGGACAACTATTAAAGTTGGCCACATAGACATTACCGTGTCTCAAGCCGCTTAAAAGTACCTTATCCGAGGAACTATCTAAGATATCACATTTATCCTTAGAAAATTTGACAAGAAAACCCTTATCACAAAGTTAGGAAATAGATAGCAGATTATGTTTCAAACCCTCAACAAAATATACCTCGTATACTCCGAATATCCTTGATAATCGAGTACCTAATCCTTTAGTCTCTGCCCACAATTATTGTCTCCAAATAATACTCTTGGACCATCAATGTTCGGAAATTTGATGGTAGCCTATTGTTATAAGTCATGTGTTGTGAACAACCACTATCAATGTACCATATAGAAGCTAAGATCTCTTCCTTGAGTGATGATCCCCGTGAATCCTAAAAATGATTAGTTATAAGGTACCCTAGTGATCTTGGGTCCTTGAAGGTCAAGCATCACTTTAGGTAACCAGACAAAAATCTCATTTCCAAATAATAAATCAGACTTGGTCTTTCTACCAAATCTGTCTACAATTGTATCATTTTTAAGTGATAACTTGTTGTATTCAGATTTAGTAATTTTTCTGGACTTAGGAAAAGTGGGATAACATCTCGCTTCTCCCATCAAAAAGATCGTAATATGAATTTCTTCTTATTTTGGTTCTTGAAGTTCTCTTAGTCTCGATAACGAGTCCTCACTGAATTTTTGTTGTCAAGCTGGGAGATGCAGTCCTTATTTGACTAATTGGTTTCCAAGGACCAATTCTAACCTCTTTTGAGTGATCGATGCTTTTACAAATTTCCTAGGTTTCGAACATCCGATTTACTATTTCGCCGTAACCAAGACCTGATTTTGTCATGGAATTTTTGAGATGTATTAAAGATGTGATCTATTGCTGATTGTGAATTATTAAGTTTACTAATTTTGAAGACTAGTTTCTCATTGTCTTTCTTAATTAATTCATTTTCAAAGCATTGTTTTGAATTTGTCTCATAAAGATTTCAATTCACTTTCTAATCTTTCGTGCAAGCCGACTGATGTACTAACCTCACTGGGAAAACATTCCTTTTAATTAGAATTTGAATTTGATCCTTTAAATTCAAATTCTCTGTCTCTAGTTGTTTATAAGCAATCGAGATGTCTTTAAGTCTCTCAATAATTCATGAATAATGCTTTGATCATTATCGAGACAGATTTACAGGAATCATTGTAAGGAAGATGAATAATAGACTACCTCTTTAGCCATAAGGCAAACTTCATCGTCCGATCCGAAATCAGATGAGGATGATGATGATGATGATGATGATTTTCTTGATTCCTTTTCTTCGGCCGGTAAAGCCCTTTGGTCTCGCAAATCTCATGTCTCTCTTTTTCCTTTTCTCTTCCCTTTCCTTAGGAGTCACCGAGGACAATCATACCAAGTGTCCTCGGCTTGTTACAGTGTGTAGCAAGTGTCACTCCTATCTCGATTTAGTGGCTAGTAGGATTTCTTTTGGGCAGAGATTTGAACCTTCTTGTCTGGCTCCTACTCTTGTCATCATCCGTAGACTCATCTTCCTTTCTTCTTGATTTGGATCTGGATCTATCCTTTCCCGCAAACCTCAATTTGTTACGCTTATATTTCATTCTTAATCTGTCATACCTTTTGGTGAGTAGAGCCATCTGCTCCTTCAGTGGATAAGTCGGCTCCTCTGATTTAGTTGTCATCTTGCCTTCTTTGTCGACAAAAGCAACAGGACTTGGATGAGGTGCTTGACTCCATCTCATCTTCCTCATCTTCTATCTCGAATGTCATACTCTAAAGCTTTAAGATGAGAAAATAAGGTATGATGAGTAATAGAAGATAAATTTTGAGTTGCTTTAAGGATATTAGACTTTTCTCTCCATCTCTTGGTCAAAGATCTCAATATCTTATTATTAATCTCCTTTTACGTATAGCTTTTTCCCGGATCACCGCTTTGTTGAGAAGATTTGTCAATCTCACATCTAGCCGATCCACTGCTTCATTTTCCTTCATCTTGAAGGTATCAAAGGCATGTAATACTGATCACTTATTCTCTTTTACTTGATCGGATCCTTCACAAACATTTGCAAGTGTCTGCTACATCTCTTTAGCCGATTTGCATCTTTTGACCTTTTCAATCCAATCTTTACTCGAGTTTCAATGATTTGATCCGGCTACCCGATCTAGGTTGTGGATTTTCCTCTCATCACTTGTCGATTCGAGCTCTTTTCTCTTGTCGACTCGATTCAGATTGGTGATTCATGCCATTGCTAGTGCCTCCTTGATAAAATTCTAATAGGTCCTTCTTCAAGAACCTCCTCCATCCTATCATGGATAGCCTTGAGATGATTTTCCATCCCGAATTTCCAATAGTCATATTCCTCAATTGAAAATTCAGTGTAGACTCCTCGATTTCTTGTTCTTGCACTGAAGACATGATGAGATAGAGAAACAAAACACTCCACAATCTTGTTAGTAGCATAGTTAGTAACAATAAAGAAGATGAAGAAAATCAAGAATATTTGAATCTTAGTTAAGACCTAAAATCAATATCGAAATGACTTAACACCGCTCCGATACCACTTGTTGGTCCCGATTAGTTGAGCGATTGGATAAAACTTGTACAAACCTTCTAGGAAAAATCTAGAAGGGGGTTGAATAGATTTTTCAGATTTTTACAAATCATTCAAAACTTATTCAAAGTACCAAAGTTACACAAATAAAATTCAATTTAATCTCAACTTTCTTAAGATAAAAACAAACCGATATTTTGGTTTTTACTTTGATTCAAATCTATCTTTAATTGAAAAACTGAAATTAAGAGAAATAAGCAAGTAAACAAAAGCAATAAAGAACACCGTATTTATAGTGGTTCGGATTATAAAAATCCTACATCCACTCTCTTTCTTCAACTTGAAGAAGGGACTCGCTTACCACTTGCTTTCTTACTTTCAACTTACGACTTACAATTCGTAAAGCTCTTCAAATTTTCAATCTCCTAAATCCTTCTCTAAAATCTAACTATTACGGTGAATATTGGACTTTGAAGATTTACAAGTAAAGCGTTCTAAAAAAACTTAGAACTTTTGAAAACTCTTTTTAAAAACTTGTGATCGAAATCGAGTAGTGAAGAATGTGTAAATCAAATTTGCATAATTGTCTAATAAAATAAGAACTAGACCTATTTATAAGTCTCAAAAGACAGTTAGTTTGTTAGTCGGTTCTAACAAACCGAAAACCGCTTTAACAAACTTAATATTGAAAACCGCTTGCTCCTCACCGATTTTACCCAACTCATCTGGTGACTTGGTGAAGACTTGCTTTTCTTATTCTACTCGGCTTGTCTTGACCTCGTCTCGAGCTCTTCATAATTGTCTCCTGCAGATGACTAGACTTGAGCTTATCTCTAGATGACTTGCAACTTCTAGTCTCGGTGACTTGACCGAGTCCTTTACCTCGTCGATCGCCTTAGTATCGACTCGATCTTAGGCTGTTCTTCATAGTTGTCTCCGCTTCATCCGGATTGATCTTTTAACTCATCAAAACTTTCTTAGTCTAACAAGAATATCACAAAGTATACAATTAAGTCACTTAGTCAGGATAATCGGAGCAATAAACTTTCGGATGATCAAAGCAACAAAATTTATCAAAATTGAAATCGGATAATCAAAAGTAATTATTCATAATAAGATCGAGTGTTTATCGGATGATTTAGTGTTATGAATTTATAAGCCGATTACTTGTACCAAGAATTATTCGGAAGTTTTGAAGATAGAACAAGTTTGTTAAACAACCAAGTTTATGAGAATAGTTCAATAGATATTCACACATATTCAAAGACTTGCATATTATTCACATTTATCATAACAAACAATCGGATGAGTCATAAGATAGACTTAATCGTACCACCTGTCTTCTCGGTATGCTTAACCGGTCCAAGACTCTCTTCTTGAGAGACACCGTCTCCCCTTCTTCGACTAAGTCGGCTTCACTTCACTCTTATAATCACCGCTTAACTCTTTTACGATCTAGCTGGCCATCTTTTGTTCTAGGGGTTCCATCGGTGAGTAGGCTGGTGCGACTATGTGCATTGAACTCTCTATGAGCAAGGTCGATCAAATATTGATAGAACTTGGAATCCTTTTCTTCTAACCAAACATAGAAAGCGATGGTCTCTTCAAGCCCCATTGAATCTTCTTACAGACATGGAAAGCAAATATCCATTCTCGCCGTAAGATCTCCACATCTCCCGATCCTTCATCGCAAGATTTCCTTTGGGACAACATCGCTCCGATGAAATGGTCTGAAAATCTCAACTCCTTGCTCATTTCTACTGCCTCATGTACCCACTTCCTCTGTTTCCGGTCATAAAATTTTCCTCGCTGCCTTCTCACTGCTCCCTCCTTCTTTTGGCATCCCTCCTCTTGTACTTTTCTTTCTCTTCCCTCCTCCTCTTTAGAACTCTTTCTTCCTCCTCTATCTCGGTGGGTCTTGAATTTGGCTTGAAGCCTTAACTTTCCTAGCTTTGGATGAGGATGAGGAAGATTTGATTGATAGGACGGGGACGGGATCAACAGGTAGGTGGTAATTCTTTCCGAGATTCACTCGGGTTCGATTCGGTGGATTCGGTCGTCTTCGACCTTCTTTTCGATCTCCTCAACACTCTTTGAGACTTGTCATCTTTGCCTTTTTCCTTTCTTCCTCTTCTTTTAACAATTCTTCGGATAATTCATCTATTCTCATATTTAAGGCCAACACTGATCATCTTACAACTCAACTCTTTTCTTGAGCTCACTATCTTCCCCCTTTTTACATCGATAAATCGGGTGTTGCAGATAGTGGCTACTTGATTTATCTGTCCCATGAGTTCTTCTCTTACAAGCCCTGTCTTTTGATCCAGTCGATCAAGACGTCTCTTGTGAGTTGTTTCGATTAAATGCGAATTCATCTTCCATGAATCGTAGAATAGCCGTCTGCCTATCCTTCTCCATGGCTAGTTGCATCTTTAATACGTGAGAAAATGAAGCTTCCTTGGCTGTCCAGATTCTTTTACTCGATTTTCAACGCTATCGCTGATTTCCGATAAGCATCTCGAGCGTATTGTTTGATCCAGGCATCTTGAGTGTTCATTTTCTCAGAACCTTTTGCTTGACCTTAGCCATGTTTTCTTCATGTTCGATTCCCGAAAAATAGAGGTCAATCTTAGATTTCTCGTGAATTGCAGCCTCTATATTTTCTTTGATAGAAGATGTGATGACATTTGGAACCATTTGAAAGGCATTCGGACAAGCATTCTTCGATTTGCAACTTCACCTTCAAAGCTTCTACGCCGGATACTGACGCAGAGATGTGGAGGGCAAGGTCGTCTCTTCGGATGGAGAAGATAGAGTTAAATCTATCTCCTCAATTGGAATATTAGCTTGTACGACGGCTAGAGGAGAATATGCCCAATGCATCGATGTAGTTGGCATTTCGGTTCTACCTCATCTGGATCTTGCCTCACTTTATGCGCTCTGTTTGTGCCTCCTCAGTGTATCCATCTCGGTGGCTCATCGGCACTCCACTAATCATTTCTTCCATCTCTTCCACCTTCTCTCCTTTCTCGGGCATGTCAACCTTTTTCTCGCTCCTCAACATTCTCCACCTCCTCTCGGTGCCTCATCTCCAAGATACACTCTTTGTAGAATGTAATCTACAAAAGTGTTCTCCGTCGAGAATGTCTTGGAAGGATTTAAGCTTAGCCTTCTTAAGAACTTCCTTTTCCCAGGATAGCCGATTATTTCCCTGCTTCCGATATTAGAATGGTTGTCTCCTCGAATGAGCCCAATCTGAGTCTTCTTAGCAAATATACATCAATGAATTCTTTTAGAAGCTCAGGCAAATGCCTCGCTAGGGCGGATTCTTTTACGATAAGGAATTTCTTTCCAAGAATCCGTAAGAAGGTCTTGGTTGGACCCATTACCCTGGATGGGTTAGGTAGGTTTAGGAAAAGGTGCAGTTCGGATGACACTACAAGAAATTAGACTTTTCATGACGAATTTTTCACAACGACATAAAATTCGTCACACTTTGTTACTCTTATATGACAAATTTTATATTCGTCACCATAAATCTTGAATTTACGACAAAATAAAATTTTATCACAATTAATTAAAAAAATTGTCGCTAATTTATAAGTTTCATAACATTGACATGAAATTCATCACAATAAACTTTGGTTATGATATTCATAATAATTGTCGACAGTATTCATCGTCATAAAAATAATATATTTGTGATGATTGAATGGTTTGTCATTAATTATTAAAAATAATTAGTGACACACTTATTTTGTCACAATATTAATTGGTGACGATAATATTCGTCATATAATAAAATATTATTGTGACAAGGCAATATTTATCATTAACTATTCATAATAATTAGTGACACACTTATTTTGTCACAATATTATTTGGTGACGATGTCCATTGTAATTAGTGACGATAATATTCGGCCGTATAATATAATATTTTTGCGACAATACAATGTGTTGTCATTAATTATTCAAAATAACTAGTGACACACGTGTTTTGTCACAATATTATTTGGTAACGATGTACATTATAATTGATGACGATAATATTCATTGTATAATATATATTTTTGTGACGATGTAATATTTTATTATCAATTATGAAAAATAATTAGTGACACATATATTTTGTCACAATATTGTTTGGTGATGATGTTCATTGTTATTTGTGACGATAATATTCATCGTAGCAAAATATTTTTGTGACGATCAAATATATTGTCACTAATTATTCAAAATAATTAGTGACGCATGTATTTTGTCACAATATTATTTGGTGACGTTGTTCATTGTAATTGGTAATGATAATATTAATCATATAATATAATATTTCCGTGACGATGCAATATTTTGTAATTAATTATTAAAAATAATTAGTGATGCACGTATTTTGTCACAATATTATTTGGTGACGATGTTCACCGTAATTGGTGACGATCATATTTGTTCAATTTTTTCTTATATAATAAAAATGATAATACAAAAAAGCAATTCAAATTTGAACCTAAGACCTTTTGAAAGGTGTCAATCAACACCCACCATCTAACTTATATATTATTATTTATTATTTATTATTTATCATTTATCATCAGTTTGTACACATGATCTTTTGGAAGAAGTCAAACAACACACACCATCTAAACTACTTATTTTAATTTTTGTGTTTGAATTTATTTTTATTATTTTTAAATATCAATTTTTCTTACATACAAAAGATAATAATACAAAAAAGTAAAATAATTCCTATGATGGGGGTTGACTTAGTGGTGAGGGCTTAAGGCTTAAGAGTGTGATGCTCTATAGGTCTCAGTTCAAAACTCATTGGGTGCAAATAATTCCTAAGATGGACCGATCCATACTGAGCTTTGCTCCGGCTTTAAGTGGGGCCTTCGCTAGTGGATGGTGGGATTGGTTACCGAGTTATAAAAAAAAATTATCGTCATTTCCATATCATTTAGTGACAACGCAGATTTTGTCACTAAATCATATTCTTTAGTAACAAATATTGTCGCCATAATATATATATACGCAAATTACAATAAATATCATTTGTCACGAATGAATACCTTTTTTGTCACGAATGATACAAAATATGATAAAATTATTAATCTAATTATGACAAACATGATCTCACAAAAAATTTATCATATTAGTTATATTTTGTGATCGTCACAAAAATTAATTTTTAAGTGACGATAAATAAAATCGTCGTATAAAATTAAATTTTTAGTGACAAAATACAGTATTAAGTGACAAAATTTTGAAGTAAAATGTGACGATTTATATGTCACTATAGATAAAATGTTACGGTGACGATGACCTTTATCGTCATCAAATGATGACTTTTCATGACGAAGCTAAATAGTGTCACATTTACCCAAATACGACGCACATAAGATGACGATCTCTGCGACGAAAAATTTCATCACCATATACTTATTGTGACGAAAAATGATGTTTATGTGACAAACTTTATCGTCGCGATTTGTCAAATTTCTTGTAGTGTGAGGTAGAGGGTAAGAAAGAAAAGGGATCACTGTGGGTTGGGTTTGGATTGGACTTTGGGAGTGGACCATTTTAGAGGCTCGGAGGCGGCGGTCTTACTGCCTCTTCAACGCCAGTGGGGTTTGGGAAGTTTGAGGTACTTCATTCTCGGATGAGGACGAAGATGATGAGAGTGATTTGGCTTCTTCTCCTTGTTCGAGACTTTTCTCCGGATGAGACATCCCTTGTCTGCATGCATCTGAGACCCTTTGGCCACCTCAGTGAGACACTTCCCCCTTGGGAAGGCTGTCTCCTCCTCTTCTTCTCCTGCTGCCTCTGTCTCGGCAGACGAGGACTCATCCACCAATACTGTCTTGACCTCGTTTGTCTTGGCTTTTTGAAGCCTTCTTCCTAGGGGAGGGGTGGAGCTGGAGCATCCGTCTCATACGTATGCGATGGACCGAAGAGTTTTTCATCTTTGATCAGGAGTCCCTTCTGCCTCGGTGTGTATTTTTCACACCCTCCTTCCAGTCCAGGTTGTCGACCCGGCTTGTGTTCAAGTATGATGGTAATTCTAGCCATCATACTTGTGATCTTGGTCGAGACCATCTCATTAATTCAAATTTGGCGGGGTTTTGGTGAATTTCTTCTTCTCCTCCATCAGCCTCGAATACACCAATCTTACCCAATTAATTTATGCTCCGTCTATTTTTGCCCTCGGACAATGATTCTCGGCTTGGTTAACCCATCGTGACTCTGTTGTTCTCCCAAGATACACTTTGTCAAAATCAACATCAACAATCGATACTTCCTCTTCAACATTTGCCTTTTCGTATTTGCCATTTGTGTTACGGTAAGTTCTCCTCACCATTAATCGAAAGCTCTCCGGTATTCTCGATGCTTTATATGTGAAAGGGTTTTCTCCGACGGTGCTTAACCCAAAAATTTCTCCGATTTCATCAATAGACAATCCCACCTTTCTATTCTTCCCTTTGGTTCGAATTTGTGTTTCCAAACCGATATCGGTAGCCTTTGCTCTTGTTAGGAACTCGGCAGAAAGATCATCCAAAGTCGGGTTCCTTGACGGTTTCTTCGTATAATCTGTTTTGACCTCCGTATTCAAGCAAACTAAGTATTTCTCTGGTCTCGGAATCGGTTAAAATCTCCCATTCAACAAACATTTCGATTTAGTTACGTCTCTGATCGAGGCAAGATCATATTCATATTTGATGTTTGATTTCTTCGATTCCGCCATTTTTAAGGAATATAGAAGGTTTTAAGAGGGAAAGGAAAGGTTTGAGAAATTATAAAGGTTTTTAAGTGTGCGTAAATAAAATTATGCACACGAACTCCTATTTATATGGAAAGATATAATAATAAACAATTATAAAACTAATAATTGCACGAAAAAGTGTTCTACAAACACTAAAAGCGAAAACGTATAGAACGTTTGTGTGTCTACGTAAATTACGAATGTAAATTGTGAAGAGAATGTGAATGAATAATTGTGTGATTGCTAAAACATAATTCTATTCTAGTTTCTATCCCTATTTATAGAGATCTTCTATTGGGTAGTTGTAACTTCCTTGAATTCTGTTTTGGTCGAGTTATAACAATATAACTGAATCTTGTAACTTCTTCTTGATAAGTGAATCGCTTTTTGATACTTGTGTGAAATTTCTCTAACACTTCATCGTGCCTTTTTGGCTCACCTGTCTTCATCTTCATTCTTTGTCTTGGTGATTGTTTATCGTATTGGACCTAATTTGTGTTCTTCACATTGTCCTCGTCGACTTCTTTTCCCTATCTCGATTTTCTTGTCCTCATCTCGAGGTTTGTCCTAGTCTGGTTTCGATCCTCATCTTATTTTTACTTAGTTTTATTTACATTTACACTTACTTCATTTGTATATACATGATGCTCAGTTTGGTCATCCTATTTTACACTTTTTAACACATCAAAACTAAATACAACTTTTCTTTCCTAACACTTCACTATCCAATGAAACCGGTCTTATCTCCTTGATCTCCTAGAGGATTTGGCCACATGAAGTTTTACAAATTTACTGCCCTTGTTACACAAAGTTGATCTTCGAGCTCTTTAATGAACAAACTCTAAGATCTAAGAATAATTAACCTTTTCTCATCGAGATAATGAAAGATGATTTTACAGTCTCTAGCAAGAATCATTTCTATGAATATCTCGAGTATTAATGATTCTTGATATTATGATAAATGTGTATATTCGAATGAGTGCTTTTAGGCTTTAGTTTCTTGCAATGTAATGTTTCGCACACGTAGATCCATAGCCATTTCAAGTCCATCACTCTAATTTATAGATCCCGAATTTCACTAGTCGTTGGCTAAATGTCAATCGGTCTTTTATGTAAGGTAAGTAGTCGTTGGTTGACTTTGTTGATTGATTGATTGATTCCAATCAATTAGCTCTGATTGATTCTTGTTATATAGAATTGCTAATCAAGGATTTGGTGATCCCTTGATTGTTTGTGATCAATCAAAGTATCTTGAACTTGATAAGTCTTCTAAGTCAACCTCAGCAAGTTTTCCAACCTTGCTACCTTCATCTTAAGGTCTTCTTGATTAACATCCTTTCATAGGTAGCTTACGTCTTGTCTTGAAGTACTCTCCAAGTCTTCTATCCTTCTTAGATGACCATTCTTGATCAAGAAGACTTCCAAGTCTTCTTAATTAAGTTATTTAGCTTCATGTCTTCTATCTTGATTCTTAGCAAATCTTCGTGTCTTACGGTCATGGCCTAGCAAGGTTCCTCCTTGACTAAACACTAACCTATCTAGATCATCGGTGACTAACGAGGTTCATCTCGGTCCTATTACACTTAAGTTTTAAAAACATCATCAAAAACTAAACAAATATAAATCCTAACAGTAGTTGGTTATCAAGGAGTAGAAGAAAATGACAAGGGAACCGAGGAAACCGATGGTGAATCTGTTGAAGGAATATTGATCATGTCTTCCAGAAGAAAACCGATGATATAGCCTCGACACCGAAGGCCTTGTCAAAGGAATGTTCAACAAATGCAAAAATAGAGTGGGGATTGCTTCAACATCAAAGCGAGGGGTAAAGACTTGGTATCATTGGTTTTGGATGATATAGATTAATTAAAAACACAACAAGTCGTTATTACGATGAGTACCCGTCATTCAATTAGGGTGTTACATGGAAGAATGTTGTGAATGTTATTTTGACTAAGGTGATGGATGATCTTAATGATACAATGATGGGTGTATACTGAAGTTAAGGACATTAGAGAAGCTAAAAAGATGATAAAATTATAATTGAAGAAACCTCTTTTGAGAAGCAAATATTGGAACCTTGAAAAGCTTGCTTCAAAGAAGATTGTCGTAAATGAGTTAGTGCAAAATAACAAAATTTTGTGTGATTAGTTAGAAAGGATGATAAGGGAAAGACATAATACAAAGGTAAAGTTTGAGGAAAGGATACAAATTTGGAAAGGATACAAATTTGGAAACCGAGAATGATAAGTTGAGAGATGAGGTTTTTAATTTGAAGATTCGGTTAAAATCTTTTGAAATGCCTACTCCTACGCAGATTGATGGAAATGAATTAATTCAAAAAATAAATAATTTTTTTATCATATAGTGTTAGAATCTGTAGGACTTAATCGGGCGAGAACAATGCAAGCCTAAGGGTTATGCTTTGAAAATGCATAGACAACAAATTTGAAGAGTGCATTAATAAGAATGTGTTGGTGTTTCCTTTAAACAAAAAGGGCGGTGAAGGCGAGATATAGACACTCCGAGATCATTGGACTCTACTAAAACTTAACATTAATGTAACGCCTCAAATTTAAAAATAACACATAATAGTTGAGGCGCTACCAAATTGGCTCGTTAACTTAATTAAAAAGAAAATTGTAATTGAATAAACAAGATTTATTGTAGAATAATTGTTTGAGATTACAACGAGAAAAGAACGCACAATAAATTACATGCAACCATCGCTTCGTACCACTGCCCGAGCTTCTTAGACCTCGTAGAAAATTATAAATGTGGGGGATGAGTGTTTGAAAATACACCCAGTGAGGGAAACATCGCTGATTGCACGGTTAAACAACATTTGTAAGCGCATATTATATTTCAATAAAGCTCATGAGAACATTTAATATTTTATCACATAGTAGCTATTACCCGACTTGAACATAGTATGGACCATTACCCACTTGAAGATATATATTACAGTCATTACCCGGCTTGAACATATTACACGGGCCATTACCCGGCTTGCACATAGTACGGGCTATTACCCGGCTTGAACATAGTGCGAGGTTATTACCCGTCTTGATCAATAATACAATTTAACATAGCAATCATAACATTGAATGCTAAACTCCATTAAGAGTGGAGATTGCCCTCACCTTAAAAACAATAGCGGCAACAAATGATGCAATACAATACCCCTTAGTGATTTCAACTCCTTGAAAATGCATAATCTTATAGGTCTCAAGTTTCTCCTCATATCCTACGGATAACATATACTCTTAATAATCTCCAATTCCAAACGCTACGAGCGCCAAATCAATAAACTAATTACAATTCTATAATCTACAAGTGGATATGAGCATATTGATATATAATACCACAATTAACGCAAATCAAATACTTACCAAAATGTTTCGAGATTTCGCACGACACGATCCTCTCTCTCTTTCCTCTCTTCCTTTCTTTCTCTCCGCTTACGCACACCTCTATTTCTCTCGTTTCTTTCTACCAACTGTTAAGTTTGTATATTTGTGTATATGTGTTCTAAATAAATTTAGAGTATATCATATATAGGCACACCTTCAAAGGCACTACCTCACAAAGCTTATTTGGTAAGCTTTCCAATTCTATTTTCCTTTTCCTTTTTTTTAATACCATTAATTATTACTAAATATTATTATTATTATATTGTAATATTACTAGTTAGTATAGCTAATCAACGCACGCCTATATTGCCATATATAACGTACGTATATATATAAAAGAATTTATTACACCATAGTACAATTTAGTCTACTTATATTGCAAAATCATACAATCCCTGTTCATATATGCAAGAAGATACAATTTGCATAGTTGATTTGTCAAAAATAACCTTGGAGTTCCTTTTGTCAAGTTTAGATTTTTATAACATTTAGGTCACATCAATTTGACTTTTTAGCTTATTGAATAAGCTTCTAACCCATATTTCATTTCATTACTTGTAGGAATCGCACCGAACAATTTGTTGAGAGCGTTTTTACAGTGAGTAGCCAAATTCTTGTGTTGGGAGGCTTCGGCCATGAGCGATGGAGTCAAGGTGATCTCTATAGGGATTTTAGAGAGAGAAAGTCATGGCTATTTGTCTCTAGTTAAGGAGAATTGTTTTCAAGAACAAATTTGATCTGGATTTTGCTTATAATGTTCGAGGAAGTCATAATAAAGTCTTCATCTTGGTGGTGTTTCAATAAATGTCAGTGTTCATTTAGAGAGAGGAAGGAAGAGAGAGAGAGATGGGATATGTGTTTTATGCAGGGAGAGTTTAGTCTAGACCCCACATGGTTGGTCGATGCGGTTCACCGAGCCTCACTTCGTTGCTTCACATCTTTTGCATACGAACTTCGATCTGGATGATTTGTTTTGCTACGCGAAGCTCTCACGGTAATCTTTCCATATCTTTAGACATTTGATTCAATTAGATGGATAGTCTTTAATTTCTACCGAGTTTGACAGAGTCACCCCTATTTTTTGTTGTTCAGCTTTTGTTGTTGTTCTTACACCTTCTTGTTTTGGTCAGACTTTTTGATTGATTAAATGATATAAGTCTTTTGTTGTTATTCAACTTTTATTTATTGTGGTGCAATCATTTTTGTGCGTAATACATTTAGTTATTTTAATACACACTTTTTTATTTTAATACACTCGATTATTTTTTTATAACACATTTTTGTTCGTAATACATCTAGTTATTTAATACACCTTTATTTTGTTTTTTACCATTGATGAGATTTATTAATGGGAATATATTTATTTATAGGATCAATTACGTTTGGTATAAATCTTTGAGCGTGAATATTCGATTAATCGCTTCTAAATGATATCAAGAAACTTCTTTGGTAATAAAAAGAGGTCCAAGTTGATATGTGGCTTATGGATATTTTGGTGTATATGAAGAGGCGTACTTGATCTCATTTTTTTAAGGCAAGGAGTTTAATGAAGGCAAGGAGTTTAATGATGGCAAGCTATTTTCGACAAAATTAACTGGGCTTATTGATTTGGTTTACTCTTAATTATCACGAATGTTGTAATTATTCTTTCAATTTTTATAGTGTTGTATTTGAACTTCTAATTTTGTTGTAATTATGTACTTTTTCGGTATTACTTGTGCCCTTTTTTGCAATAATGCAAATAAATACCTTAATGTGCGAATTTATGTGGTTCAATGTAAATTGTATTGTTGTCCAACTAATCAATGGTTGTTCAATCCCTATATCATTTTAATTTAGTTATTCAACTTAGTTATACAACTTTTAAATATGTAATTTTTTCATGTGGTTCAATGTAAATTGTATTTGTTGTGCAACTAATTATATAGTTGTTCAACACTTATGTCTCGTATTTCGTGCCAAGTGTCTTAAAAATTTAACTATTGTACTAACTTTATGTCAAATCCATTTATAATGCCCGGTTCAACATAATTTGACTTGTTGTGCAACTAATTATATAGTTGTTCAACACTTCTGTCTCATTTTTTGTGTCAAGCGTCTTAAAAAATTAGTTCTTTGCACAAACTTTATGTCCAAGCAAGCTATAGTATTCCGGTTCAACATAATTTGACTTGTTGAGCAACTAATTATATAGTTGTTCAACACTTCTGTCTCATTTTTTGTGCCAACCGTCTTAAAAAATTAATTCTGCACAAACTTCATGTCCAAGCAAGCTACAATGTTTTACTCCAGCTTGTCTTGTCTCATAGGTTAAGGGTAGTTTTGACTTTCCATCCAATAAATTGTATTGACATGCAATTGACCTTTTTCATGTATGTATTGGTAATTTTCTTAGTCATTTTTAATGATATAGTAATTGGCCCTATATAAAATGTGAAATTTATTAGTTTATAAAATTATTCCATAATAAAAATAATTAATACTAACAAATAAAGTATTTATATTAAATTTACACCACCAATAATCAAATAAGTGTAATGAATTGTTTGATAATTAATTTTATGTTTGAACAAACATTTAACCAGTACCTTAAGTTGTATTTAAATATGTTGGTAACTAATGAATATTCAGGGATTAATATGTTTTATTATTTTATTTTATTATTACTTTAATGAATATTCAGGGATTAGTATCATTTGTTATTATGTTTTTATTCAGGGATTAATATTCAAAATTCTATTTTATTTATTAATGTGGTATTTAAATTAAAATTTGTTACGTTGCATTTTTCAGGTTATCAGTTCAAACTTATAGATAATTATATTGATTTTTATACTATCAGTTTAATTTTATAACCTTCAGTTCAAAATAATGATTTCATTTTTAAATCACCAAGTATATATTATCAGTATACAATACAGTCAGTTCAAAATAGTGTCTATTGGTTCAAATGAATGTAAATTTATCATTTCATACGATACGCCTAATTAGAGGTGAGGATTATTCATTTTAATCGGATCAATCGAGACGATATTTTTAAAATTTTAATTCATTTCGGTTATTTTGATCATAGGTTCAGTATTCCAAATAAATAAAAATAGAAATTGGTGTTCGATTTTGGTTTGAGTTTCATATGAAAAATTTGGTATAACCGTACCGAATAGTAATTTTATTTAATAATATTAATATTTATAATAACAATTATAGTTAAAAAATTTACTTCAAAACCTATTTACTTAAAAATTATAACTTGACTACCAATCTGTTAATTGTAGACACGTAATCGATTTCAGGTTCGGTTGCGAATAATAATACCCTTTTGTAGCCCCCCACCCTCCATGATGGTTATACTCGTCGTCCACTTGGTAGATAATGGATCGTATACCACCAATTACCTTACTGAGATAACTTTGTCAGTTCAACTCCACTAACATTTCAAGATGTTGCATGGATAACCTTTTAAGTCCAATCTCTTGCAAAAATTTCTTATTGACACATTTGAGAACCCCCAGGGTTTTGGAGGGGACCCTTTAAATAATTTCCATAAACAACTCATCTGGCAAACATCCAAGTGACATTGTACGTTGTTTACTCATCTTTTTTTTTTAGTCGGGTTATGGGAGAGAGATATAATTGTCTAAGAATAAGAATAAGAAAAATAGAGGATATGAGAATAGATTCAAATATGAATAACATTGCTTTCTAAATCATCCTTTAATTAACACTGAAAGTCATTTGGGAAGGAACGTCATGTCTTATCAGGAAAGATGAAGACACGTCGACTTGTTCTTGAAGAAAGTAAACTGTAGCAGACTTCTCCGTAAAATTTTTAATTTAAATAATTTGTAATTTTTTTAATATTTAGGGCACTTTGAAGAATTTAGTATTGGACCTTTAATCCAGGTATATTTTTTAATTAATCGGCATTTTAATTAGTTGGGGCCAAACTTTGAAGTATTTTATCAAATATATTTTCAAAAAAGTTTATACACTTAAAGTGTGATTTTGATTAACATGGTTGTATTAAAGAGTCTATTCACACCACAAAAAAAAAAATGGTTTTAAAGAGGGATTTAGCGAGGGAATTACCGAGGGGGAGGGATTTGGCGAGGGTTTTACCGAGGAAGGTTGCTCTCGGCAAAAACCTTGTCGGTAACCATTCCGTCGGCTAGGCCCTCGCTAATTACCGAGGCAGCTGCCCTCGCTAATTGTCGAGGGATTTGACGAGGGACAATTAGCGAGGGAATTAACGAGGGCTGATCGGCGAGGGTTTTGGCGAGGGAGAGTGGCGACGGAATCGGCGAGGGCTACGGCGAGGGCCACCGGCGAGGGTGGCGAGGCCAGTGGCGAGGGCGGGCCCCTCCACCACAAAAAAAATGAATTTAGCGAGGGGGATAGCGAGGGAATTAACGAGGGAGGGGTTTGGCGAGGGCTTTACCGAGGAGGTAGCCCTCGGCAAAAACCTTGTCGGTAAACACTTCCCTCGCCAAATCCTCGCTAATTAACGAGGCGGTTGCCCTCGCTAATTGCCGAGGATTTGGCGAGGCGAGTTTAGCGAGGGCTTTAGCGAGGGCTGAATTGGCGAGGGTTTTAGCGAGGGGCCTTTGGCGAGGGTTTTGGCGAGGGCCACCGGCGACGGAGTTGGCGAGGCTAGGTTGGCGAGGATTTGGCGAGGGTTCGATTGGCGAGGGACTTGGCGAGGAGCCGGTGGCGAGGGAATGGCGAGGGCATTGGCGAGGGCGGGCTCCTCGTCTCGCCCTCGCTAAATTTAAACTTGAAATAAAAAATTCGCGGCCGGGGGTATCGACGCGCAACTTGAGCATAAAGAGTATATAGAGGCTAGGCGCTTTACCATTTGTGCAAAGCTAATCATTCAATATGATTTTGCTTTTAATTATATTAATATCATATTATGTTCATTATTTTATATATTTAATTTATAATTAAATTGTATACTATATATTTAATTAAATTTTTATACTATATATTTAATTAAATTATCTACTATATATATTCAATAAAATTATATCATTTTTTTAATTTTTATTATTATAACATATATATTCAATTATATATATTTACTACATATATTATCATTTTATCATTTTTATTATTATCACATATATTTTCAATTAAATTGTATATTATATATTCACTTATGTTATTATAATTTTCAATTAAATTATATTATTTTTTAATTTTTATTATTATAACATATATATTCAATTATATATATTTACTACATATATTATCATTTTATCATTTTTATTATTATCACATATATTTTCAATTAAATTGTATATTATATATTCACTAATGTTATTATAATTTTCAATTAAATTATATTATTTTTTAATTTTTATTATTATAATATATATATTCAATTATATATATTTACTACATATATTATCATTTTATCATTTTTATTATTATCACATATATTTTCAATTAAATTGTATATTATATATTCACTAATGTTATTATAATTTTCAATTAAATTGTATATTATCATAATTTTTATTATTTTCATTTATAAATGTTATTATTATTATAACATATATATTCAATTATTATAATTATCATGTCTATAATTGTTATTATTATCATATATAACCGTATTATCATGTTTATATATGTAATCTTAAACAATTAAAATTAATACTTTAAATAATTAAAATTCATCATCTTAATTAATTAAAATTCATACTCGTAAATATTTAAAATTCATAATTTCTTAATTAACATTCAGAAAAATTCATAGTTTTAAACAAAAATAATAAATTCACCGCCGCCTAGAACCGGGACCCTCGTGATGGTGATCGGAACCACTCGACCACATTGGGAAAACCACTACTGTAAGAAACCTGCATCCCCGCAACAACTCCTGGATTTGACGTTGCATGTTCGCCGTCAACTCCTCTCTCAAAGCTGCGTCTCTTCGCTCCATCTCCGCTGCATCCTATCACGCTCCTCTTGGAGCAAAGCGATCGACATCACTTGGGTGTAGCCAACAAGAGGAGGAGGAGTACTCGATGAGCAAGAGCCGGAGGGATGCGTCTGGACTTACCCGGCTGACCGAGACCCCGAACCCTCCCGTGTTGTTTTCCAACGGTTTGGACATAGATGCTGGGATAAGTCGGGTTGGGGTTCGGAGCTCGACCTCGGAGGGCCGAGGCATCTCGGGAGGCCGCCTCTTGTACTTCATCTTGTACGAATATTTCCACAATTAAAATTTTAGATTACAAAAATAGACATATATATAATTTTTTTATAAATTATTACATAATATAAAATGAAAATACTTACAATCTGTGTCACTATGACCCGTAGGTGTACTCCCCTTCGGGAGTTGCGTGGTAATGCTGCACTATGTCCCGATCGGTGGGGGCCGTCCATGCTTCATCTCCTGTATTTATTTAATTAGAACCACGTGTTTAATTAAAATATTGAACTAGCATTAAAAAATTACTTACATAGTCATATGAATACTCGGCTGATCCACGGGATCCGCCTATGACGGGAGATGCCGGTACCCGGCCTCCAGGCTCCGACATTCGATTCCTCCTACACTTTGCTCGCTCTTTGACCTCACCTCTTCTCTACCCTAATACTCGAGCGGTGGATTGAAGACGGTGTCATCCCATCCAGCACTGTTCCTTGGTGAAGAACAACGTTTTCACGTTGTTCAGCATATCGATGTATCTTTCATTTGCCCTACGAAGGAACAATGATACACCTCCGTTGAGTTCGTAGCGGAAGGGTCCCACCTAGTCACTCTCGCCAAAAAAATATTATTGTACTCAATAAGCGTTAAAGTTTATAAATTAATCAAAATTAAATAGCGAATAACAAAATATAATGTACCTGAAATGACTCCCAAGACGCTTGGTAAATTCTCCGAGGAGATATCATCAGGAAGGTGAATGCACCGGAGCTCCATATGTTTATACATAATATCCCGAATAATCCTCGGATACCTCGATTCGATGGCATCAACTGCAAAAATGGAATAAACACGCGAAATTAATAGACATATAAATATGACACAGTTTATTATTCACAAGTATTTAACTTACGTGCCCTCGTAGATCCATATATCCACGATCGAACCCGCGGGAGCTGAGCCGGATCTGGATGGTCCTCATAAGACTCAGAGCCGACGGCCTCGTCCGCTTCATCTCGCTGAATAATGGGTACCGGTGCTGGTACCCTCGACCCAGCATCCAGGCGCTCCGTCGACCCAAATCGTCCCTGGACCTGCACGGTCCCCTCCATCCAGACGGTCCGCTCATCTGTAACAATAATTAAATAAAACCACATTATTACACTATTCAATAACAAATAATTCATCATATACTCGAAAGCAAAGGTGCATTAAAATGAAACACACTCACACTTGTTACACTATATATTCAATTTTCATCCGAGTTTTCATCCTCCTCCACCTCTTCACTCTCCTCCTCCTCATCATCATCATTTTCTTCTTCTTCGTCTTCTCCTTCCTCTTCTTCATTATTTTCAATATCAATTAGTGCACCGTTGACATCATCAATATGATTGGATCATCATCCGTTTGCACAACATTAATTTGGGACTCAAGGTCGTCTTGAAAGGGGAAACTCTTGTTCATTCGTTGGCACGGTTTCGACCAAGGATCTCGGTTTGATTTTGCAAACGGCCAACCACTCATGCCTACGCTTTCCGAGTATTTGAAATAGTAAACTTGAGTGGCTTGACTTGCTAACACAAAAGGATCGTAGCGGCCGTATCTTCCCCTTTGATTAACGTCCACAAGTTTGTAATGAGGATGTACTCTTGTTCCATTTGGCACGGATGGATCAAACCACTCACACTTGAACAGAACAATATTTTTCTCAATACGTCCGGGGTACTCTAATTGCACTACTTCCTCAAGGACCCCGTAGAAATCATTCTCATCTTCATCATAATTTTTACCCTTGATACAAACTCCACAATTTGAAGTAGATTTTGATGAGCCATAAGTTCGTGTGTGAAATTTGTAACCATTCATGTAATATCCAGGGTATGTGGTGACACAACTCGAAGGACCGCTAGAAAGATCACGTATCCACCGATTTTGAATATTGTTTATCCTTACAAGCTGTTCAAACCACGATGCAAACTCATCTTGTAGTCTATTATCTTGTTCAGCCCTCGAGAGTCCCGGTTGGTATTTTTGCAATTGCTCGGAAAACATACTACAAAAGGGGATTTGATTATTTAATATACGGATTGACGGTATAATTAACAAAAGTTGAACGCGTTATAAACTTACTTGATATACGGTTGCAACTCGGGACAATTGAGAACACGTACGTATGAGCCGTGTTTTTCTCCTCATCTACAATCCATCTTTTGTTCACCTTTCCAAGATGTCGACCGGGAGGTATAAATATGGACAAAGTACCTTTCGCTACTTCGGGTACCTCGCCCGACCATCGTAATTACGAGGTACACCGTGCCGCCTCGTCTGAACGTGATCGCCAAAATAGAGGGAACAAAATATTGAGGCCTCTTTTGTTAAATACGCATTTGCAATCGATGCTTCAACATGCGCCTTGTTACCAACACCGAGCTTTAAATTGTGAAGATACCTAATTAAATGAATCAAGTGTTATATATATATAATATAACCGTTTTAGGTAATCAAATAATTTAGAGTTATAAACTACCTCTCAAATGGATACATCCATCTATACCGCACAGACCAGCCTATCCTTGCTTCGTATGCAAGGTGCATGTGCAGATGCTTCATCGAATTGAAGAAGGCTGGATGGAAAAATACGTTCCAACTTACACAATATAAGCTGGAACATCTGCTTCCAATCGAGCCATGTTCTCTCTGTAATGGATGTAGAAGTTAACTCCCTAAAGAACAAACTAAGTTCGGTGATTGCTTTCCACACATTCGGCGGCGAGTTTCACGAAAAGCAATCGGGAGTAGTCTCTGCATAAACACATGGCAATCATGACTCTTCATCCCAAACATCTTCAATTTGCTCCAGTCTACACATCGAGATAGGTTAGACACATAGTCATCGGGAAACTTCAACTCGATTACCCATCCGCACAGATCATCCTTTTGACTCTTATCAAGTGAATAACAAGCTTTGGGATATTTTCTGTGCGTTGACATTTCTCTAGAGAGGGACGACGACAATATTCATTAAGTTCATCCCTAGACTTATTTGTGTCTTTTGTTTTCCCTTCCACATTCATCACATGTAGAACAAATTATCAAACACATTTTTTTCAATGTGCATCACATCCAAATTATGCCGGATCAAGAGGGTACTCCAATATGGCAAATCCCAAAAATACTTTTCTTCCTCCAGCCACCATCTAATCTTTTGTTGTGGGCCTCGGCACCCTCTTACTGTCACTTTCCGGTACCCCAACCAATCAATTTCTTGTAGAAGCATTTCACTGTTCGGATGGGTGGTGGGTCATCATCAGTAACTACTACATTCTTCGTGAATGCAGTCTTGTTCTGCGATACGGATGTCCCCAGGTAAGAACTTACGATGGTTATCAAACCAATGCATCAAGCCATGGGCCGAGTTTTAAAGTGAAGGCATCGGAGTACTCGGACAATATGGACAAGCGATCCTTCCGGCGGTGCTCCATCCAGACTGACATTGAGTAAGGTGGAAAGTCACTAATGGTCCAGTTAATGCGGCTCGCATCATAAAATTACCTTTCTAGCAACATCATAGGTTTCCACCCCATTTTTCCACAAAGATGTTCAAATCATGAATTAGTGGCTGTAAAAATACATCTAAATTATCCTTCGGATTTTAGGACCAGGCACCAAAACCGTCGAAACATGAATTGTTCTTTCATGCACAACCATGGGGGCAGATTATGCGGTGTCACTATCATCGCCATGACGAATATTGTTTTCCCGTCGCCCAAACGGTGAAAACCATCGGTGCTCAAACCAGACCTCACATTCCGTATTTCACTGCAAAATCAGGATATGAATAGTCCAGTGCTTCCAAGCCAACGAATTTGCGGGGTGACGCATAACACCAGTCTCATCATTATAGCAACTAGCATGCCATATCATATCCTTAGCGGTAGTAGTGGTGATACGGTCTCTGCAATCGAGGAATGATAGGAAAATAAAACATCTCTTTGAAAGGACTTGTTCTTTTTCCATCGACCATCCACACCACGTCTAGCGAGGTTTGAATCGTGACCGACCACAGACCTCACAAGATTCAAGTTCCTGTCTGCACCCCAATATATCATACAATTATTTGCACAACAATCAATCCTCTCTACGGGATGACCCATCCCACCCATCAATCATTTAGTATCCGAAAATTTCTTGGGCACCAGCATTTTACGGAGGGCAAATCTCACTAATCAAATCAACTATTTGATTGTAACCCCTTTCAGATTTGTCTATTCTCAGTTTCAATGTTTAAAAGACGGGCATTGAATGACAAATGAGAATGAGACTCGCAACCGTGATACGAGATCTCGATCCATTTGCCGCACGAAGCATGTCAAAAAAATGTCTTTGCATCTTTGATTAGGAGGATCCTCACTAAGGGGCTCTTCTTCCACATTTTGGAAACCGATGTTAGGACCGGAAGTTAAGTCCATCATCATATTTTGGTACGAGCTAGGTGCTTTGCGGTGTCGTCAACTCTATATGAAGTCGACGCCGGCTGATCATAGTTTCGGTGTGGCATAGAATTCCAATTTTGCTCACCGTGCAAAATCCAATTGTGATAATTAGACATAAACCCATGCCTAAACAAATGTGATTTCACGTCAATGAGTTCTCTAAAACTATGGTTCCTACATTTGAATTTCGAGCAAGGACACCTAATCTTTCCTCCACTCATCCATTCCGGGTTACTAGTAGCAAATTCTATAAACGATTCGATTCCACTCGAAATTCGGAGATATCATGCCATTAATCGTTCTTGGACCATACATCCAACTACGACTTGAATAATTCATAGCAATAGATCTGCTTTGATTAATGAAGATTCAAAATTTAATTAAATCATAATTAATTCTTCCAGTTATTATATTTTTCCTAATATTAATATATATATTTTCTAAAAATTTCGGCAGAGTTTTGTCTTATTTTATCGTATTCCCAGCTTAATATATCAAGTTCCTAGTGCATCCATTTCCGACTTAATTAAAATTAATCAAGTCGGACGCACATTCTACAACAAATAATACCAAACAAGTCATCAACCCTCAACTCCAACATCAACTTGAATCGAACATCGATTCGATTTTCAAAATTAATATTACTATCATACAAAATTTGATCGAACATCGATCACCATATATATAAATTATTATTATATCATGCATGCAAAATAATTTTAAATCAAATAATTATTATAATTAAATTAAAACCATATTTAAATAATAATTAATTACAAAAAGAATACTTACGGTGATAGTGGTGGCTATGAAATTATACTCCCGGCTCGAATCTTTTCAATAAACGTACACACCTACAAATATATAAATTATAGCAATTAAATTAAAAGTATAATAATATTAATAATCAAAATTATATAATTGCATAATTACTAATTAATTAACACTAAATAATTATATAATAATCTTATACTACTAATTTTCCTAAATAATTACTAATAATCAAAATACACCTAACAATTACAAAAATTAACACTAAATAATTAATAAATCACCAACTATAACAACAAAATTATATAATTGCATAATTACTAATTAATTAACTCTAAATAATTATATATAATTCATATACTAATAATTTTCCTAAATAATTAAAATATACAAAACAATTATACAAATTAACACTAAATAATTAATTATAAATCACCAACTATAACAATAAAATTACACAAATACATGCATTTGAAAATTTTAAAATATAAATTTTATCCACTAAAATAACAACAAAAATAACCGATTAAATCTTAAAAATTTACCGTAGAAATGTTCCCGGAATGCGTACTACAAAGCCCGACAAGAATTAACGTCAATTTTCCGGCGACACGGCGGCGGAGGCGGCGCAGTGACGGCGGCTTGTTGGGGGAAAACGCGAGCGGGGAGAGAGGAGAGAAAGGAGATACGATGGTTTTAATTAGAATTTGGCGAGGGCCCTACCGAGGGGCACCTGCCCTCGTTAAAATTGGCGAGGGACTGCCGACGGACACCGCCCTCGTTAAATTGGCGAGGGTCCGCGCTCGGTAATTAGCGAGGGGGCCCAAACCCTCGTTAAATCCGTCGGTATTTGGCGAGGGTTCGAACCTCGTTAAAGCCGTCGGTAAATAGTGCCCTCGCCTTCCCCTCGTTAAATCGCGAGTGTTTTCGACCCCTCACTAGATCCCCTCGCTAATTTGTGTTATTTTTGTAGTGCTCGTCTAGCCCTTCGCTAATATAAAAACTAATAAAAAGAATTGCGGCCGGGGGATCGAACCCGCGCCATCGGCCGCGGCCTGGGTTTTTTCGCGTGGGGTGGGGATCGAACCTGCGACCTCCGAGAGAGTGGAGGAGAGAACTTGGACGCTTTCTTGTTTGTGCAAAGCTAATCATTCGATATGATTTTGCTTTTAATTATATTAATATCATATTATGTTCAATATTTTATATATTTAATTTATAATTAAATTGTATACTATATATTTAATTAAATTGTATACTATATATTTAATTAAGTTATCTACTATATATATTTAATTAAATTATATCATTTTAAATTTTTTATTATTATAACATATATATTCAATTATATATATATTTACTATATATATTATTATTTTATAATATTTATTATTATCACATATAACTATATTATCATGTTTATATACTATATTCAATTAAATTATATATATATATATATATATATATATATATTTACTATATATATTATTATTTTATAATATTTATTATTATCACATATAACTATATTATCATGTTTATATACTATATTCAATTAAATTATATACTATATTTAGTATATATATTATTATTTTATAATTATTAATATTGTGTATATTCAATTAAATTGTATCCTATAATTCACTATATACATATTATCATTTATTATTGTTATTATTATATATATTATCATGTTTATAATTATTATTATTATTATAACATATATATTCAATTAAATTGTATTATATATTCACTATATATTATCATTTATAATTGTTATTATTATTATCACACATATATATTATCATTTCTATAATTATTATATATATATATATATATATATATATATATATATTCAATTAAGTTGTCAACTATATTATCATGTGTTTATATATGCACTCTTCATAAATTAAAATTAATACTTTAAACAATTAAAATTCATCATCTTAATCAATCAACATTCAGAAAATTCATAGTTTTAAATGTATATAATGAACTCAGCGCCTCCGAGACCCACGAGATGAGTGATCAAAACCACTCGGACCATTTGGTGGATTACCACCACCGGTGAGGAACCCGGGAACCCCTGCATCCACTCTTGGAATTGACGCTGCATATCCGCTCTCAAAGCTGCGTCTCTTCGCGCCATCTCTGCCTCGCACCTCTGCTGCACCTCTTCTATTTGTTTCGAGATCTCTCACGCTCCTCTTGGAGCAGCGGTCGACATCGGCTTGGCTGTAGGTGCCGCCAATAGAGCACCCGATGAGCGGGAGCCGGAGGGGATGCGTCTGGACTTACCAGTGACCAAGACCCCGAACCCTCCCGTGTTGTTTTCCAACGGTATTGACATAGATCTGGGATAAGTCGGCATGGGGTTCGAGCTCGACCCCTCGGAGGGCATCTCGGGAGGCCACCTCTTGTACTTCATCTTTGTACGAATATTTCGACAATTAAAATTTTAGATTACAAAAATAGACATATATATAATATTTTATTATAAATTATTACATAATATAAAATGAAAATACTTACAAGTGTGTCACTAATAGCCCCGTAGGTGTACTCCCCGTCATCATACCGGTGGTAATGCCGCACTATGTCCCGATCCGTGGGGGCCGTCCATGCCTCCTCTCTGTATTTATTTAATTAGAACCACGTGTTTAATTAAAATATTGAACTAGCATTAAAAAAATACTTACAAAGTCATATGCATACTCGGTGATCCACGGGATTCGCCCCTATGACGGAGATGCAGTACCCGACCTCCGTGCTCCGACAGATCGATTAAATGCGACACTGCTCGCTTTTGCTCTCACGTTTTCTCTATCCCGAAGGCGGCAGTCCATTCCAGACGGCGTCATCCCATCCAGGCCTCTGCTTGGTGACCCACAACGTTCTCACGTTGTTCGGCATATCGGTGTATCTACTTGTTGCCCTACGAAGGAACAAATGATACACCTCCGTTGAGTTCGTAGCAGTAGTGTCCCACCTAGTATCTCTCTCGCCAAATAAAATATTATTGTACTTAACAACTTTGAGTTAAAGTTTATAAATTAATCAAAATTAAATAGCGAATAACAAAATATAATGTACCGAAATGTCTCCCGATACGCTGACCTCTCGGGAGATATCATCCGGAAAGTGAATGCACCGGCTCCATATATTGAGACCTAATCTCCCGAATAGTCCTGGATACCGCATTCGATAGCATCAACCTTGCAAAAGGGAATAAACACGCAAAATTAATAGACATATAAATATGACATAGTTTATTATTTACAAGTATTTAACTTACGTGCCTCGGTAGATCCATATATCCAGGACCCTCCCCACCGGAGCTGAGCCGGAGCCGATGATGGTCCTCATAGGCCTCGGGGCCGACCTCGTCGTCCCCCATCCTCTGAATAAAGGGTACCAGATCGGTACCCTACCATCTCGACCCCCGAACCCAGACGGTCCGCTCGACCCATCTCCTCTAGACCCGAGATCATCCCCTCGATCCAGACGGTCCGCTCATCTCGTAATAATAATTAAATAAAACCTCATTATTACACGGTTCAATAATAAAAAATTTATCATATATATAACATGCAAATGAAACACACATAATTATTACATTATCCAATAGTAAATAATTATTACACTATATATTCAATATTCATCTCGAGTCTTCATCCTCCTCCTCCTCCTCGTCCTCCCCCTCCTCATCATCATCATCATCTTCTTCTTCATCTTCTTCTTCTTCTTCTTCTTCTTCTTCTTCTTCTTCTTCTTCTTCTTCTTCTTCTTCTTCTTCTTCTTCTTCTTCTTCTTCTTCTTCCTACTCTTCTCCATTATTTTCAATATCAATTAATGCACCGTTGACATCTCACAATATAATTAGATCATCATCCATTTGCACACCATTAATTTGGGACTCAAGGTCGTCTTGAAAGGGGGAAGTTCTTGTTCATTCGTTTACACGGTTTCGACTAAGGATCTCGGTTTGATTTTGCAAACGGCCAACCATTCATTTCTACGCTTTCCGGGTACTTGCAATAGTAAACTTGAGTGGCTTGACTTGCTAACACAAAAGGATCGTAGCGGCCGTATCTTCCCTTTGATTAACGTCCACAAGTTTGTAATGAGGATGTACTCTTGTTCCATTTGGCACAGATGGATCAAACCACTCACACTTGAACAGTAACAACATTTTTCTCAATACGTCCGAGTACTCCAATTGCACTACTTCCTCAAGGACCCCGTAGAAATCATTCTCATCTGCATCATAATTTTTACCCTTGATACAAACTCCACAATTTGAAGTAGATTTTGATGAGCCATAAGTTCGTGTGTGAAATTTGTAACCATTCACGTAATATCCAGGGTATGTGGTGACACAACTCGAAGGTCCGCTAGAAAGATCACGTATCCACCGATTTTGAATATTATTTATCCTTACAAGTTGTTCAAACCACGATGCAAACTCCTCTTGTAGTCTTTCATCTTGTTCAGCCCTCGAGAGTCTCGGTTGGAATTGTTGCGGTTGCTCGAAAAACATACTATAAAAGGGGATTTGATTATTTAATATACGGATTAACGTTGTAATTAACAAAAATTAAACGTTATAAACTTACTCGATATACGGTTGCAACTTGGGAAAATTCAGTAACACGTACGTATGAGCCGTGTTTTTCTCCTCATCTACAATCCATCTTTTGTTTATCTTTCCAAGATGTCGACCGGGAGGTATAAATATGGACAAAGTACCTACTTGGGGTACCTCTCCACGACCATTGTAATTACGAGGTATATTGTGCCGCCTCGTGCGAACGTGATCGCCGAAATAGAGGGAACAAAATATTGAGGTCTCTTTCGTTAAATACGCATTTGCAATCGATGCTTCAACATGTGCCTTGTTCCCAACACTTTGCTTTAAATTGTAAAGATACCTAATTAAATGAATCAAGTGTTATATATATGTATAGTATAACCATTTTAGGTAATCAAATAATTTAGAGTTATAAATTACCTCTCAAATGGATACATCCATCTATACCGCACAGACCAGCTATCCTTGCTTCGTATGCAAGGTGCACGTGCAGATGCTCCATCGAATTGAAGAAGCCGAGCGGAAAGATACGTTCCAACTTACACAATATAAGCTGGAATATCTCGCTTCCAATCGAGCCATGTTCTCAAGTGTAATGGATGCGAAGTTAACTCCCTAAAGAACAAACTAAGTTCGGTGATTGCTTTCCACACAATCATGACTCTTCATCCCAAACATCTTCAATTTGCTCCAGATCTACACATCGTGACAAAGTTAGACACATAGTCATCGAAAACTTCAACTCGCTTACCCATCTCGCACGCATCATCCTTTTGACTCTTATCAAGTGAATAACAAGCTTTGGGATACTTTCCCGTGCGTTGACATTTCTCTAGAGAGGGACGACGACAATATTCATTAAGTTCATCCGTAGACTTATTTGTGTCTTTTGTTTTCCCTTCCACATTCGTCAGTGTAGAACAAATTATGAAACACATTTTTTTCAATGTGCATCACATCCAAATTATGCCGGATCAAGAGGGTACTCCAATATGGCAAATCCCAAAAATACTTTTCTTTCTCTAGCCGCCATCTAATCTTTTGTTGTGGGCCTCAAAGACCCTCTTGATCACTTTCCGGTACCCCCAACCAATCAATTTCTTGTAGAAGCATTTGCCTGTTCGGATGGGTGGTGGGTCATATGTAACTACCGTATTCTTCATGAATGCGGTCTTGTTCTGCGATACGGATGTCCCCTCGGTAAGAACTTATGATGGTTATCAAACCACATCAAGCATTTAATCGAAGTTTTAAAGTGAAGGCATCGGAGTACTCAAAGACAATATGGACAAGCAATTCTTCCCGGTGCTCCATCCGCATAAAGATTGAGTAAGCCGGAAAGTCGCTAATGGTCCAGATTGATGCGGTTCGCATCATAAAATTCTGCTTTCTAGCAACATCATACGTTTCAACCCCATTTCCCCACAAAGATGTTCAAATCATGAATTAGTGGCTGTAAAAATACATCTAAATTATCCTTTGGATTTTTAGGACCAGGCACCATAACCGTCAAAAACATGAATTGTTCTTTCATACACAACCATGGAGGCAGATTGTACGGTGTCACTATCATCGCCATGACGAATCGTTTTCCCGATCGCCCAAACGGCTGAAAACCATCGGTGCTCAAACCCGACCTCACATTCCGTATTTCACCGCAAAATCGGGATATGTATAGTCCAGTGTTTCCAAGCCAATGAATTTGCAGGTGACGCATAACACCAGCCTCATCATTATAGCAACTAGCATGCCATATCATATCCTTAGCGGTAGTCTTGGATTGATACGAGTCTTTGCAATCGAGGAATGATAGGAAAATAGAACATCTCTTTGAAAGGACTGCTTCTTTTTCCATCGACCATCCACACCACGTCTAGCGAGGTTTGAATCGTGACCGACCACAAACCTTACACGATTCAAGTTCCTGTCTCGCACCCCAATATATCATACAATTATTTGCACAACAATCAATCCTCTCTACGGGAAGACCCATCCCACCCATCAACTGTTTAGTATCGTAAAATTTCTTGGGCACCGATTTTCTCGGAGGGCAAATCTCACTAATCAACTCAACCATTTGATTGTAACCCCTTTCTGCAGTCTATTCTCGGTTTTAATGTTTAAAAGACAGGCATTGAATGACAACTAAGAATGAGACTCGCAACCAGGATACAGATCTCCGATCCGCCGCACGAAGCATGTCAAAAAAATGTGCGGCATGTTGATTAGGAGGTTCCTCCCTAAGGGGCTCTTCTTCCACATTTTGGAAACTAATGTTAGGACCAGAAGTTAAGTCCATCATCATATTGTGGTACGAGCTAGATGTTGCGGTGTCGCCAACTCTATATGAAGTCGACGCCGGCTGATCATAGTTTCGGTGTGGCATAGAATTCCAATTTTGCTCACCGTGCAAAATCCAATTGTGATAATTAGACATAAACCCATGTCTAAACAAATGTGATTTCACGTCAATGGGTTCTCTAAAACTCTGGTTCCTACATTTGAATTTCGAGCAAGGACACCTAATCTTTCCTCCACTCATCCATTCCGGGTTACTAGTAGCGAATTCTATAAACGATTCGATTCCACTAAGAAATTCGGGAGATATCATGCCATTAATCATTCTTGGACCATACATCCAACTACGGCTTGAATAATTCATAGCAATAGATCTATTTAGATTAATGAAGATTCAAAATTTAATTAAATCATAATTAATTCTTCTAGTTAATATATTTTTTCCTAATATTAATATATATATTTTCTAAAAATGTCGGCAGAGTTTTGTCTTATTTTATCGTATTCCCAGATTAATATATCAAGTTCCTAGTGCATCCATTTCCGACTTAATTAAAATTAATCAAGTCGAAACACACATTCTACAACAAATAATACCAAACAATTCATCAATCCTCAACTCCAACATCAACTTGAATCGAACATCGATTCGATTTTCAATATTAATATTATAATTGAACTATCATACAAAAATTTGATCAAACATCGATCACCATATATATAAATTATTATTATATCATGCATGCAAAATAATTTTAAATCAAATAATTATTATAATTAAATTAAAACCGTATTTAAATAATAATTAATTACAAAAAGAATACTTACAGTGATAGTGGTGGCTATGAAACTATACTCCCGGCTTGAATCCTTTTCAATAAACGTACACACCTACAAATATATAAATTATAGCAATTAAATTAAAATTATAATAATATTAATAATCAAAATTATATAATTGCATAATTACTAATTAATTAACACTAAATAATTATATATAATTCAAATACTAATAATTTTCCTAAATAATTAAAATATACATAACAATTATATAAATTAACACTAAATAATTAATAAATCACCAACTATAACAACAAAATTATATAATTGCATAGTTACTAATAAATTAATATTTTCCTAAATAGATAAAATACACATAACAATTATACAAATTAACTCTAAATAATTAATAAATCAACAACTATAACAACAAAATTACACAAATACATGCATATTATGTATAATAACAATAAAATTAACAACAAAATTACACAAATACATGAAAAAATATAAAATTTATAAAATAACAACAAAATTAACCGATTAAGTTTTAAAATTTACCATATAAATGTTCCCGAGAAAGAGTACAATAAGGTCCGACTAAAAGTAGGGTCAATTTCCGCGGTCCGACGATCCGAAACGAGCGGCGGCGGCGGCTTCTCCAAATGAGGGCGACGAACCGTGGGGGAAAGGGGATCTGCGCTGGTATTTATTTCAGGCTTGGCGAGGGTTTAGGCGAGGGCGCCGCCCTCGGTAAATGGCGAGGGGCCCACGCCCTCGGTAAATTGGCGAGGGATCCGCCTCGGTAAAGAATTGGCGAGGGTTCTGCCGTGGGTAATTGGCGAGGGCCTGTTTTCCGTCGCTAATTCCTCGCTAAACCAGCCCTCACCACGCCGCTCGTTAATTAGCGAGGGATATTTCCTCGGTAATTTCGATACTTTTGTAGTGTCAGTTCAGTTCAAATATTAGTTGTTGATGAAAATGATCCAATTTCAGTTCAGTTTTTGTTAAACAATTTAAAACTAATAAAATATTATCGTGAGTTAATGTGGATGTTGAGATTCAGATTTGACCGTTGTATATGCATATTTTATTCAGCTTTTAAACTAATAGGGTCATTACGAACTATATATAGATGTACTCTACCATTTAAGCAAGAAGAACAATCACAACTCAAAATACTTGATACAACAATCACAAATCAAAAGTTTTGATACAAAATAAATGTACACTATTAGCAACTATAGCAGAAATGGTGATTATCCAAAGTATACAAGAAGAAATTATCGAAAATTCGAGAGGAGTACCGTTATAAGAGCCTCAGAAACTTTAAAAATTCGGCAATGTTGTATTATAATTTCAAAGAGCATGGATGGTCTGATTGGTATATGTCATTTGAATATGGCGAATTTCAACAGGAACGTGAAGAAGTGACGAGCAAAAGGTCAACAAGATGCAGTTCATATCATATTAGCCTATCTACTTTACTATTAGCAAGTACCATAACTATTCTTAAACAGATGTTGTTAGGGGGAATGATAAAAAAATTGTTTCGGTGAAAAATAGTGTAATTTTATATTTATATATGTATTTTTCAGGCATTGTATGTTTTATGGAACCTTTGTAATAATAAACGATTTCGTGATGTATGAACAAGTGCAATACATGACAATAATTGTAATTATATATATATCACACTCGTAAAACTTGAAAATTAGTTTACATGATTCAATAGACAAAAAGAGTGCTGGAAATAGTTTTTCAATTCTATAACAGTGGTATTTAACATGTTACAGGGTTGTGTTGGGCAAGCTTTCCACATCGAGAACACATTTTTCGTTTCCTCTTCCGACCTTCACCATATGAAGAATCCCTTTGCTTCTTTGGTCTTCTTGGATTACGTCTCAAAATAGGTGATAGAATCTTTGGAAAGGGAATTGAAGGCTGAAATTCATACTTTAGTTTCTGGTATAGGGTTGACGACAACACTGTATAAATCCCAATACGTTTCCATGAAGGAAAAATGACTAACTTGGTTGTAAACAGAAGGGCAAGTTTTATAAATAACAGCAGCTACATGAACGCAAGGGAACCCACAAACTTACAATTGATAGCAAGAACAAGTCTTTGTCTCTAGATTAATGGTAACAGAAAGGGCAGACTTTACTTCGAAAACGGAGGCTGAAGATTGGCGAATTGTCAATGTCAGAATTCCACAATTTCTCTTTAATAGGGCATAATGCTCTAGTGCATGATGCACTTTCTTCGCACCTCACAAAAAGTCTTCGAGATATATTAAGATTAATATAATTATCAGTTAAAGATAAGGTTTTCTGTGCATAAACAAGATTAGTAAATCTCAGAGATGTATTAAGAATAATATAATGATCCGTTCAAAATAATAGCTTTCAGTGCAAAATATAATTAATCAGATAATAAAGTATAAGATTTCGAGTGCATATGCGTTTATTGGAAAGTGCATAAACAAGATAGGTAAAAACTTTCAGTGCATAATCATGATTGCAAAGTCACAAAGACATGTTCAGATAAATATAGTAGTCAGTTGAAAATAATGGCTTTAAGTCAAAAACATAATTTTTTTTTTTATCAATAAATTTTTTTTTTTATTCTAATGAGGTACTAGGAATACCTCTCAAGAAAGCAAAGTTACAGAGAATAGAAACAGAGAAGCATGAGAAGCATCAGAAAATTACAGGTAATAAACAATTTTTTGGGTTCTCTAACCAATCATAGAATCGAATATCTCTGGATAAATTTTTCACCAAAAACCAACTCCAAAGTCTTGCTTTAAGTTCCTCTATAAGCTTATCCACCAAGAATTTCTCATTAGCGAAGATCTTACCATTTTTCCATTTCCACAAGATCCACACCACTCCAAGCCAAATACCCACATCATATTTTTATCCTTCTTCCCACTCAAAATGTTACCAAAGCTAATTAAATTCATTGACGTACTCGAGTGTAACGCATTTTGTATGTGCAGCAGAGAAACACTTCATTCACACCTTATATGCAATTGGACACTCGAAAAGAGACGTCTTTCAGTTTCCACGAAAAATGAACAAAGAGTACAACTCAAATCATCGGTAGGTTAATCAGTTGGTAAGTGCAAACATATAACTTCTCCTACAACTGCCTTGATTCCATAAATAAAAATGTTAAAGACAGAGATAAAAACATTAAATCATGTTTGTTACCTTCACGAATATATTCCAAGAAATGTAAGATGGGGAGAGAGCGGCATTTTTAATCCAAGAATTAAATTGTTCAAAGCATCATTGGATGATATTTTTCATATCTAGTAATGTCCGGAGAATATGCAAGAGTCCATTTATCGTACGGTAATCGAGACATCCATTCTACGGTAGCTTTACCACCAAAATCATTAAATTTTGCTTTATTCTCATGAAACATACGCTTTATGGGAGTATAAGCACATGCATTGAATTGATTGATCAATATTTGATGCTATAAGTGATTCCATCCACATGAAAAATGCCTATGTACGTTGGTTAAAAGATGAACAACCAAAAGAAATGAAGAGGTTTTTCAAATACCAAAGGGAAGACAGACATGAGACCAAGATTACGATCAAATACATAATGGATTTGAAGGTCATGAGGTACAAAATCATGCAGTTTTTCAAAAACCATTACCAATTTTTATTGTTCAGTAGAAACAATATCCAAGGCAACCGAAAAAATCTTGTGAAAGGAACTATCATAAGTTGTTGCAAAAACAAATAATGAATGACACATAATAATGAAAATAATCCTTTATGTAAAGTATAATGTAAAAATTATCGTTGTTCTGTCTTTTGCACTTGCTAAGAGTAAGGTACCCTTAGCACGAGCTTTCATAAAAATATCGTCTATAAAAACATTGACGACACTTTTTGTAACCATCTACACATGCCTTGAATGCAACCCTTTCAAGTACATTTCGACTCCATTTTGGTCCAATGACACAACGCTTGTAACACCCGTTTTCAGAAAAAAATTGCATTTTATATTTTAATCAATTTAATTATTTTGTAAGTGTTAAAATGGTGAATTATTTCTAGTTTTTAAAAGCTTATGATTTATAAATTGAAGAACTAATATTCTCAATAAAGTTTTAGAGAGTTTTGCAGGATAGTCTACAGGGAAGATCGAGCTCGATCGTGACTCACTCGACACAAGTAAACAAGGAAAATGGATAAGTTAATTTGAAATGAATTATGATAATATTTAATTAAAATTATAATGCTATAATAAATTTGTGTGCTTAAGTATAATTGGCTCAAGAAAAAAAAAAGAGAAGATTAATTAGTATGTATGTGAATTATTTTGTAGGCCTCTTTTAAAAATAAAATACAATTTAAAATTTTAATAAAGATAAGTCAAACTAACTTACCTTATTTTCTCAACACACTACCAATAGTCATATTTCTAGTTGGAAAGAGTATTAACATATATTTTATTTTTATTTCAATTGATGATGAATTAATAATATATATATATATATATATATATGTAATATTTGAATTTCACACACATAAAAATAAAGAATATGCGGTTTGCCTCATAAATACGAACGCATCTCTCTCTCCCCCTAAATTCTTCCCTCAAACAACCATCTCCCCAACCAAAAAAAGTTGTGAATCATCCACAAAAATAAAGGGGGAGATAAAAGAGGGAAAGCTTGCAAACGTTTTCTGTTTGTGAGAGGAAAAGAGAGAACCAATATTTTTGTCATTAAGGTAAGATTTAATTTCACTATCAATATAGAGAAATTGTGTCTTTTTGAAATTAGAGCTTGAACATTGAGTGTAATTGAGTTTCAAATTATTTTTGAATTTGCTAACTATGTGAATTTTTTTTTTTATGCTTATTGTTCGATTGCATATTGTTTTGGTCATTGCATGTGGCTTCCTACTATTCATCTCTCATTATATACTTATTTAGTGGTCATTTGGTATTTAAATTGAGTTGGGTGATTTATTGATACAAAAATTGGGGTAAATAGTGATTGTAATTTATCTATGTTACTGCATGTTAATTTAGAGAATTATTCGACCTTTATATTTCATGTAAAAACTAATTTATATTAAATATATAAAACACTAATAAATCCACAAATTTATAGATCATGTCAAAAAACTATACTTGTAAATATAATTTTGAAAAACTTCTTTGTAAGCAACATTATTTTTGTATTTACGTGGTCTCCCATCGGAACCAACGCACAAAAATTCAGCTTTTTTTTAATTTTGACTTTAGAGACTCAACATATATATAAATAGTTTAAATATACTGCATGTTTAAATAGTTTAAATTAGTTTAGAAATATAATATATTCTCTTAAGAAAGCGGCAGTTTTATTTTATTTTTTTATTATTCGCCTATACAATTTTGTTATAAAATAATTACAAATTTTCGAGATAATAAATATTATAATATCATATGTTGCATAATTTATAGAATTAAATTATCGGTTAATACTTTAATGGTAAACTTGACTATAATTAATACTCCCTACTCCTAACGAAAGTGTCTCATGATCTTTTCGCACAATATTTAAGAAATGTAGTGAAATAATAATACAATACAAGTAATGTGATGGAGAGAGATAAATAATATAACTATGAGTGATATTTTGTGTAAATATGCATATAGTAGAATATATCACTCTTAGATACAATATTCTAAGGAAAATAGCTATTAGATATTATCAAAAAAAAAAAAAGATTACTACTAGATACAATCCATTAATGTCAAATACCCTTCTTGCCCTTAAATTAGGTTAAAACCCTCCCCATCTCATTTTTGCCTCTCACTCTCTTTCACCTCCTCTCATCGCCTCAACCAAGAAAATCCAAGGAAGCTACCGCAACCCAAGATCGGCGCCCAAGCCGGCTGACAGCGAGAACCCAGGCGACGGGCCAACAAACCACGACAACGGTGTTGGTGGACCCGTCTTAAGATCGGCGTCCAACCCAAAGAACGACGAACACTAGTGACGGCGAAAGCTCCAACAAAGCTCCACCTGGTTCTCTCTCTCTCTCTAAACCGGTGAAGAAGAAGGCGACGACGACGACGAGTGTCCCAGCGTCTCTAGAGTCGGTGGCGATTGAATCCAAGATCTGTGATTTTCGTAGTTTTTTTGTTTCTTATTTGGTGAGGAAGAAGAGGTTTGTGTACCTAATACCAACTACTTTGTGTATTTTCTTTTCATGAAAGTTGTGGATTTTAGATCTGTGTATTTTCTTTTATGAAAGTTCGAATCCAAGATCTGTATCGTTGTGTATTTTTTTATTTCAACTTTTTTTTCGGTGCCTCTTTGTTGTCGCCGGTGTGGAGTCTGATTCCCGTGGTTGTGAATTTTAGATCGATGTTGGTCCCAGAGAATCAAGTTTTTAAAGAGGTAAAATCTAGAAAGGGGGTTTGAATAAATTTCACAATCTATCCAAAATTTTCTTTTCAAAGAGAAGATTTATACACAATTTTATCGACACACATCGGAAAGTATTTTATACTTGATTCTTTAGTATTTCTTATTAAAAACAATGATTAAACAGAAATTCAATGAACAATTAGAAAGATAAATGAAAATAGTAAAGAACACGCAGATTCTTGGTCCCGCTTAGTTGAGTATATAGACAACACTTATATGAGCCTTCTAGAAAAATCTAGAAGGGGGTTGAATAGATTTTTCGATTTTTACAAATCTTTCAAAATTTATTCAAGACACCGAGAATCACACAATGAAATCAAGATTAAACTCAACTCTATTAAGATCAAAAGTAAACTGATATTTTAGTTCTAACTTTAATTACGAAATTTGTTTTTGATTGATGAACTGAAATTGAAAAGCAGATAAGTAAAGTAAAGCAATAAAGAACACTGCAGTTTATAGTGGTTCGGATTATGAATAATCCTACATCCACTCTCCTTCTTCAACTTGAAGAAGGGACTCGCTTACCACTTACTTACTTTCAATCCAACTTACGACTTACAACTCGTGAAGATCTTCAAATCTTCCTCGAATTCTTCTCTAGAATCTAACTATTACGGTGAAAATCGAATTTTGAAGATTACAAGTAAAGTGTTCTATAAACACTTAGAACTTTTGAAAACTCTTTTGAAAAACTTGTGAATTGATTGTGATGAAAAAAATCTGGATAATGAATAATGTGTAAATTAAATTTGCATAAAAGTTATTTGAAAAATAAAAAACTAGACCTATTTATAAGTCCGAAAAAGGCAGTTAGTTTGTTAGTCGGTTCTAACAAGTGAAAGCTACTCAACAAACTTAATCTTGAAAAGCTGCTTTGCTCCTCGGTTGATTTATCCTACTTCTGCGGTGACTTGGTGAAGACTCGCCTTTCTTATTCTACTCGGCTTGTCTTGACCTCGTCTCGAGCTCTTCATAATCGTCTCCTGCAGATGACTAGGTTTGAGCTTGTCTCCGGATGACTTGCAACTTCTAGTCTTGGTGACTTGTTCGATCCTCGACCTAGTCTCGATCAACTTAGTACTAGGCTTTGATCTCATTTGTTCTTCATAGTCGTCGATCATTTGGGTTGCTTTTTAACTCATCAAAACTTTTCTTGATCTAACAATTTCCCCCTTTTTGATGATGTTAAAACTATAAAAACATACTCACAGGTGATGTTAGTCAAAGTTATTCAAGATACTCGAGATAGGCATATCATTACACATTTACACTTCAAATCGATTTATTCAAGTTTAAGCACTTAATTCACACTTAGAAAATTTTAAGAAAATGTTTTTAAGTCACAAAAATTTAGACTTAGTGAAAAGTTTTAAGTCTAAAAATTAAAGACTAAGAAAATTTTAGAAAAAAAAAAATTAAGTCTGAGATGGGAATTTTCTCGGATGATTAATACTTAAAAAATTTAAAACATCTTAAAACGAGAAAAATAAAGTATTAAAATTAAAACAAGTAATTCAGATAGGTTCTAATCATATCATTCGGATAAAGAGCACATTTACTGCATTTACATATGGATCGATTAAAAGTTAAAAGATAAGAAACTTCAAGGCTTATCTAATCCTTTTCTGGGAGTTGCATCGATCGAATATCCTCGTTCTCGGCTCGGCAATCTCCTTTGGATCGATCAACTTCATCCGATTTATCCCATAGTTGATAGTTGATCCGATCCACTCCTTGTCGATTGAGCCATCATCTGTCAGCTTGATTGGGATGGATGAGTAGGCTGGAGCTACTAAGTCCACATTATACCATTCGTCTCCTTCATCAAGTAATTTACGGTATAAGTCTGGATTCTCCTTCTCCATCCGGTCGTGCCAAGCTCTTGTTTCATCTGTAGATGACGCTCCGACTCCACGACAGATGTACCAAAAGAAGGTCCATTTAGCTTCATATTTCATGTACTCGGTGCCCAAGAAGGATGCGCAATTATCCTCGGAGGAGCATCAGTCCTTTCTGCGGCACGACCCATGCCTGTCTGCTTCTCCTCTGGCCGCTTTGGGACTACCCATCTTTTCGAGAGATCTGTCAAAGACCCTACCAGGCTTCCTTTGCAGATTTGATTTTTCTTTTGCTTCTCTTCGGCCATAGTAGATTTTTTTCAGCTTTTATTTGCCTATACCTCTCTGCCTCAATCCTCATCTGCTCGGTGACTTCTCAATTGGTCTTTTCCGTGACTTTAGACATTAAGATGCATGATTTGGAGATGAGATTCGCTCAAGCTCCTTCTCCTTCCCTTTCTCGGCTATAACCAGCTCTTTTCCCTTGCCACTGTTCGGCTTCAGCTTTGGCCTTGGCCTCCTCCTTTCTTTCCCGATCTTGGCCATGAACCTCTCGATTTCGGTTCAGCCTCTTTCTTTACGGCTCGCTCATACGCCCTTATTGCCTCCTCTATCTCGCTCGATTCTTATTTTTAGGGCGGTGAACTCATCTGTTTGGCTGGGCCGATAGCTTTATCTCGATGGAGCTCGGCTTTGATAATCTCCACATCTTCCCCCTTTTTAACATCATCAAGTAGCATAGCAAGCTGCTCCTTGATAACGGTAAAATAGGTGGAAGGCGAGGTTTGATTTCTCAAAATCTCATCACCGGGATTTGGTTGTCGGTTTGAACTTGGCTTTTCACTCTCTTACTTCTTTCTTAACCTCGGCCAACTCTTCTTTCACGAGAAAATTTAACAAAATCTGAAATAGAAGATAGGAGGTTTACCTCGGATGCCTTGAGCATTTCTTCCATAGTAACACCGAGTAATCCACGATATCTGCATTTTTTTGTAAGCATCCGGGTGAATTTGTCCTCAACTCTTTTCTCCGGCTAGTTGAGGATGGAGGAGAAAGTGGATCTTGGGCTGCTTTGGGAGGAACGGAAGGAGAGGTCTCGGCAGACCAAGACGACCTCGTATGAGGTTCTGTGGAGCCGCTCTTCGATAGGATAGATGAAATGGAAACAATCCTGCAGACTCCGGCATGGCTTTTTCCCATGAGATGAGATTCTCCCAACCAACCTCTTGGCCAAGCAGGCTCATCTCCTCCAGTCTCCGCTTACGAGTGATGAACCAGCCAGATCTCAATAGATTCCTTCATTACTTGAGTTGTCTTGAAGTTCAGGAATGAATTCCATCAACCTCTTCGGGCTTGAGATCAAAGAGAAACTTGAAGCTTCCCATCGATCCATCGGGTTTGGGAGTGTGTATTGGGCTGATACGGGGAGATGGAGTGGGATATTTGGTAGAAAGGAAGTCTAGAAAATCAAAAGGTTGAGAGGAGGTGGGAGGAATTTCGGGATTATTTGTTGATGAGGTGGAGACTGTTGTGGAGATGAGGTGGGAGGTGGAGTGGTAGATGGTTGAGTTGAAATGGTTTGTGTTTGGACTATTTCGGGTGTAGAGTGCATTCAAGAGGCTTAGAGGTGCCGGCACTGGGACACCTCTTCATCGCCTAGGTGAGATGGGGATTTTTCGAGAAGAGGAGATGTTTGAGGAAGTACTGCTGAGACTGCTTTTCAGCGGATATTGTACGTTCGTAGCTGGGCTCCTCCAAAGACATCTGCCTCCGCCTGCTGCTGCTGCTGCTATCTCAGCGTGGCGGCCTCCTCTGTAATAGACTTGAGGGAGCAACAAATGACTCTCCATTAATCCTCACATCTGCTGCTTTTACCGGCCTTCTTACGGGCCTCCTGCGAAGGGGAACATCAGTCTATCTTCTTCAAGCAAGATAACCTGCGAGTACGATGATGCCTTTCAGTGCTTGGCTCCTCGAGCCACGCAGTACTTGACCTCTTTCTGGTACCTCGGCTTCGGGTACATCGCCTACTTGTACCTTATTGCTGGTCTTTGGGCAAGCCGCTCTTGCTGGTTCCTCGATCCCGGGCCTCGTCGATTCATTGTCCGAATCGGCAGCCCACCTAGCTTTTCATTCTTTGTCAAAAGTCCCTTTTATTTTGAGTATTTTTCATCCTTCTCTTGTTTGCACCCTTTTATTTAGCCCTTCCATCAAGATCGTGATCTTGTTAAACGAGACTCACGATTAATCGAGCGATCCGATCACCTTCATCCCGATTATATACCAGCCTCACCTTCTCTTCCTTCAACCTTGAAACAATAAATCCACCCAATCTACCCCGACTCCATCATAAATTGCCCGCATACAACATAATCGGGACTTAGTCACACCATCGTGAGAACTCGATCTCCTAAGATTGATTTGGTCACAATCGTCATTAGCAATCTATACTTCCTCCTAAGGAGATTCTTCTTGAGATCCCTCCTTGTTCCTCTGTACGTCACCCTAGCAAAAATGTCGAATGATGTTTCCATTCGTCTTCTTTATAACTCGGGGATTCACTCCATCCGTCGTCGTATAAAAAATTCTGGCCACGGTTTCTTTAGTAAACGCTAACTATGTACCTTCTACGGTGGTATCGAATCCATTTTCGGTGAATTCGCTATTCGCGTAAATTACGCCCCAATGAAATCTATGGTTTTATTTTCTGCAGATTTCATCGAATGTAATCCACGTAGCCTTGATGCCTCTAGTAACCCTTAAATCTCGCTGGATTCTCTATCTCGTGTTGTATCAAAATCTACGTACATCTCCGCCTTGAGTTTGTTTTTCATGACCTCTGTGTTCATCTTGAATTCAGAATTGAATGCGGTTATATAAGTGGGGGATTTGGTGTTGCGGAAGAAGTGGAAGCCATTTGAGTAATTTTTAGAGAAGAAAATTTAGCAATTACGAATGGCGGCTTCGATGTACGATTTTGAGGACTCAATAGACTCGAAGAGGAGTATATTTAGCAGCCAATACGAGAAAACATTGTAGCATCTTGTTGTGTTAACTCATCAAACTTTGTAGAGTAAGAGTTATACAAATCCTCATGAACAACAACAGGCATAAAATTTGGCAAGCGTACGGATGTAAAATCGGGAAGAGGAGGAGGGATAGAAGAGACACCTTTCTGATCTTTTCAGACATTATAAAGGGAGGAACTGAACCACCCTCTGCAGGCTCTGGTTCATCCAACAATCGAGCAACTAGGCAAGCAATCTGTTGATCCGAGGTTAAGTCAAATGCTCTGGCTACTCCGGCCTTGGTGCGTAGCTCAAACTCCCACAAAGAGAACTCATTGTGACCAATCTCATTTGCTAGAAGAATGAGATCATCAATAGCTCCAAGCCTTGCATTCTTCCATACCGGGATATCTATCAACAAACTATGCTCCTACGAAAAATCATGTAGTCTAGGAAACTTGCTGTCCACCCAAGTAGAAGCCTCGGCCATCAAACATTTCTCAAACGGTCCACGTATTCTACCGACAAGGTTTACCATTTGCCTGTGACTCCATTGGATCTCGAACATCTTTCCTCGGATTCATTGGCATTGGCACATCTTCTCCGAGATCACCCTCAACAACCTGGGTGATAGGCTCGGCGGCACCCATGCCCGCAACATCATCACCAATTTCCATTGGTGCGGTGACTTTGAAGAAGAAGGGATCTCAGAAAGAGAAGGAAACGGAATTGGTACTGTTCCTTCTCACGGCGATTTCATGAGAGACCATCTCTTCATCGTCCGATATTGGAGAATCATCAACCTCCATTGCATCCTCTCTGTGAGACGAACCTTTCTTGCCGGGAGATACCTTAGGAGGCATGTGCTCCTCGGTGCGGCCTGCACACCGAATCTTTCCGAGTTACCATAGTTAACCTCTTTGCCTTCCTCTCGTGGTAGCTGTGAAATCGGAATACGATCTTCGCTTAAGACTTCGAGTCTTCTCCCGAACTAGCAGCCTTGGAGCTTGCTGGTGCACATTCACCGACACTCTTAGATGGGTTGTCCGAATCCTTCACTATCTCATCTTTCTCGATATCATCGGTCTCGTGGAGCAACTTCGTAATGGTGGTAACACATCAACGGGTTTTTCCTCAATTTCAGCCTTTTCTTCTTCATCATCGAGAATCGGGAGGACCACTAAGCTCCTCATCCTTATTCAAAGATAAACTTTGCCTTAGTATATGGTTTCGTCCACTTTGGGTCCCACGCTGTGTTAGGCATCACCTTCTCTAGCAACACCGTAATCTTATTTGACATAGAAACATCTTGTTCCACAGCCCACACTTTAACCTCTGGGTGTCCGTCAACCTCGGTCTGAAAGAACCGATTCTTTTCCTTCTGCGAGAATCTCAAAGAACTTACTTGACCCAATCACACTCCACTCCATCCACAATAGCCTTCAAAGCACAAAGACGCCTCGACTTACCGAGTCCATACTCTATCGTTCCCCAAACATAACCTTTACCATGATATCAAACAACAGTCTATATTTCCGCTTAAGATATGCTTTCTTCAAGTCCGACACATGATGACGACACGAAGTTTTCGCTAGAGAGCGAAAGGCTTCGAGATGGTTTTCCGACATATATGATTCGGGTCAATGCCTTGAAGGGACAAACCCAAATGTTGATGAACATCCTGTCGTTTGATGGTCAAACTTTGACCAAACAACATCGTTTTGATGTTGTTCCTTCCAAACTCGCCACGAACCAGAAACCGAACAACGTAGGCATCGAGAGTCCGTTATTACGAAGAATGAGCCGAGCAATCTTGAAACAAGCCTCGATCGGATAAGAGATTTAGAATCTCCACCGCTTCTCATGATCCGGTTGTTCGGAAATCCACCGATAATTTGCTCCGCACTTTCTCCGATAGGGCCAAAGGATCTAGAGTCTTGTGTTTCCTGCGACCTTTTCGAAGAAGAAGATTGTTTTGAGCCATTGATATTAAAGCAGAATTTGATCAAATTTGAAGAAGGAAAACAGAGAATGAAGATAAGGAGTAATGAAAGAGAAAGAGATGAGAAAATCAATTTATAAGAGAGAAGAAGGAAACCTCTAATTTTTAAATTACGAAATAAGATTTGAACGTTGATTTACATATTGCGATCAGATCGAGCAGTTATGAATTAAACGGTTCGAATTCGAGAAGTGCGTGTCCTCGGCTCTGGATTTGAAAAAGGTATTTTCCAAAATTAAAAGATTTTCGGGTCCGTAGAAATAGGATGTAAAATAATATTTTAAGAAAAAAAAATTACCCCATAATTTGTAGTTGAAAAGATTTGATTTGACAATTCAAAGAATTAATTCCCAATATTTAGGATAAACGAAGGAATAAAATATTCCGAAAATTATTTTAACCACATAGAATAAGGAATATTTTATACCAAAATATTTTTCAAACGAATAGACAAAAGCACATCGAGAGAGAGAGAGAGAGAGAGAGAGAGAGAGAGAGAGAGAGAGAGAGAGAGAGAGAGAGAGAGAGAGAGAGAGAGTAAGAGTAACATATCTCGGTTGATATTGTAATCAATCGATACCACTGAAATCTTAGTGACAAGGTTTTAGAACTTTCTGCGTGAGGTTTTGAAGTTCTCTTGACAAGCTTTATGCTCTCTTGACAAGTTTAATGCTCTCTTCAGCAAGTTTAATACTTAGTAACCTTCTTGATAAAGTGTTAACATGATTTTCCTGGATCCAAGTGGACCTAATTCTACAGATAGATCTCTAAACCGTGCTTCGCCAATGGTTTCGTAAGAATGTCCGCTCTCTGTCGATCTGTATGAATCTTTTCCATTCGAATGTTTTTCTTTTCAACATGATCTCTAATAAAGTGATGACGTATATCCACATGCTTGCATCTTGTGTGAAATCGGATTCGAGTAATCGCAATGACTCTGTTGCTATAAAAAAGATAGGAATTTCTTTAGTGACAATGTGATAGTCTTCCAATTATTGACTTATCCAAAGTAATTGTGAGCAACGGCTCCTGCAACCATATATTATGCTTACGTAGTTGATGTAGCCACTGAAGTTTGCTTCTTAGAAAACCAAGAAACCAGCTTACTTCCAAGAAATTGACATGTACCCGTGGTTGATTTTCTATCAATTCTACAACCACCATAATCTGAATCGAATATCCACCGAGTTCCAAGTTGTCATCAGGTACCACGAGACCTAAGTTTGTTGTACCCTTGAGATACTTTAAAATCTTCTTTGCTGCATCCAAATGACTTTTCTTTGGATTGGCTTGAAATCTAGCGTATACTCCAATCGCTGAAGGAAATGTCAGTGCTTTAACATTAGATACAACAAGAAACCTATTAATCCTCTGTACATGGTCCGATCAATACTTTCACCATCCTCATCTGGATCCATCTTGTAGTTTGTTACCATTGGAATTTTTGCATCCTTGCTTGTTAACATTCCAAACTTTTCTAGCATATTTTTGGTATACTTTGCTTGGTTTATGAATATTCCTTTAGAAGTTTGCTTGACTTGAAGACCTAAGAAATAATTCATTTCTCCCATCATAGACATTTCAAACTTACTTTGCATCAATTCACTGAATTTTTCACAAAGCTTCTTATTTGGAGATCCAAAGATTATGTCGTCCACATAGATCTAGACTAATAAAATATCTCGTTCTTCTTCAATTCGAACAAGGTTCGATCAATCTTTCCTTTCTTGAATCCATGATCAAGTAAAAGCTGCGATAGTGTGTCATACCAAGCTCGAGGAGCTTGCTTTAGTCCATATAGAGCTTTTTTCAGACGGTAAACTTGATTTCCTTGAACAAAACACGGGGTTGTTCAACGTATACTTCTTCAGCAAGAACTCCATTTAGAAACGCAGACTTTAAGTCCATTTGATATACTCGAATTTCATATATCTGCGTACGCAAGGAATAATCTTATAGCTTCTAAATCAAGCTCTGGGTGCAAACGTCTCGTCATAGTCAATTCCTTCCGATCGCGAGTAACCTTGCGCGACAAGCCTTGCTTTATTTCTAGTGACTTCATCTTTCTCATTTTTCTTGTTCTTGAAAACCCACTTCGTTCCAATCACTTTTTGGTGTTTTGGTCTATCAACGAGTACCCAAACATCTTGTCGTGTGAATTGATTCAGTTCATCTTGCATAGCTTCTATCCGGTTTGTGTCCAACAATGCTTCTTCAATATTCTTAGGTTCTTGTAAAGAAACATAGCAGCTAAATAAACCATCTAGATTTATTTTCCTTCTTGTTTTGACTCCATCTTGAGGATTACCTAAGATTAAGTCACCGGGATGATCGGTCATCCAATTCCTTCTATTAGATACGTTTAACTCTTCTCGAAGGTATTGTTGGAACATCATCTTGCGTCATTCCCCCTTGATTTGATAAATTCACATCTAGTGTTACGGGTGAGTCATCAACAACCTTAGGGGTTTCTTCAAGAGACTTTGTTTTGCTTAAGTCTGCTGACTTAGAGATTTCTTGATCATCTTCGTAACTGAGTCTAAAATGGGTAAGTGAACCTTGACATATTTTGTCTTATCCTTGATTCTAGTTTCCCAAATCCTTACGCCGGTGACTCTTCTCGTCCTTTGTCCTTAGACTCAACAATAGACTCATTAAAAACAACATGAGGTGTTTCTTCCACAACAAGGGTTTTCTGTTAAAAACCCGATAGGCCTTGCTTGTGCTAGAATATCCTAAAAATATTCCATTAGCAACCTTGGCATCAAAGGTTTTTAACTTGGATTTGCCATTGTCATGAATGAAACACCTACGGCCCAAAAGCACGAAAGAAGGAGACACGAGGAATTCTACCTTTCCATAACTCATATGGTGTCTTTCCATGTTCTTTGGTCACAAGCTTCGATTACGAGTATAGCATGCTATATTCATGACCTCTGCCCAAAACCTTTGAGGAACATTATACTCTGCTAGCATTGTTCGGCGGCTTCCTTGAGTGTCCTATTTCTCCTTTCGGCAACACCATTTCTTTGTGGAGTGCGAGCCGCAGACGTTTCATCTTGAATCCTAACCTCTTTGCAATACGTTGCTATGTGAGAGTTTAGAAATTCATTCCTTTGTCACTTCGATCCTTACAATATTTTCTCCCTTCTCATTTTGTAGTCTCTTGATAACTCTGGTAGCTTTGTGATAGTTTCGTTCTTTTTGAACATAAATATCACCCATGTGAATCTTGAATAGTCATCTACCATCACCAGAGTGTATTTTCTACCACCGAAGCTTAACGGAGATATTGGACCAAATAGATCCATATGAAGTAATTGTAATACCCTACTTGACGTTGAGTACGAAACTTCCTTGAAAGAAGCTCTAGTTTGCTTTCCTTTTTGGCATGAGTCGCAGATTCGATCTTTTGAGAAAACTTCATTTGGCAAACCTTCTACAAGAGACTTCCTGGCTATCTTGTTTAACGTTTTAAAATTTATATGACTCGAGTCTCTTGTGCCATAACCAGCTAGCTTAAGAAGTACTTTTGCTACAAGGCATGTATTGCTTGAACATTTCGGAATTACGCAACATAAACATTGCCCTTTCTTAAGCCGGTTAAGAGCACTGATCGTTTAAACCACACAAAACAACGCAAAGAGAACTAGAAAACTTAACCGAGTATCCCTTATCGCAGAATTGTGAAACCGAGAGCAAGTTATGCTTTAATCCTTCCACGTAGAAAACTTCCTCAACACGTACATCTCCAATGTATAGAGTCCCAACACCTTTGGTAATCCCAAAGTTATTGTCTCCAAATACCACCCGTGGGCCATTTTGTGATTTTATTGAGCTCAAGAGTTGCTTTTTTCCAGTCATATGCTTGAACACCCACCGTCGATGTACTGACAGTATTTCCAGCAACCTCTCTTTCATGTCCCACGGCGTCCCGCACGTTTAGTTAATTTTTAGGTACCCTTTAGATTTGGGTCCTTAAGAGTTAGCACAGACTTTAGGAATCCATAAGAATAGACTCTTCTTATCATGTTCGAAGATCTTATCCTTCTTCCATACATATCAACATAGACAATCTCATCCTTTGGTGCCTTCTTAAATGTATGTCTATGGGTGTCGTGTGTTCCTTCCGGAAGACTTCGACCCTTCCGAGGTCTTACGTATGGAGTGATCAGCCGTGCAATGGTCCGAGGGTTTTGATGATAAGGATATGTTCTACTTGAGCCATCAAAAGATTCTTATCTCACAGTACGAAGGCTTAGTAGACCGTTCAGCAAGCTTTGAAGTTTGCTTAGGTTGTGTAGTCTTCATGAGACTGTCTTCTCGAGAGATGGTTTGGTGATGTCTACTTTTCGACCTTCTTGAGGTTTCGAAGCTGGGATTCCCCTTCTTTTGATACCTCATCGGTTGTTTAGGATGTTGAGTATAACTACTCTTCTTCCCATTCATCCGATTTCTTGGGTCAGCAACCTTTTTACCCTTATCGGTAGGTTTAGGTTTGAAACCCTCTCCTACCAAATCATTACCCTTAACATGTGTACTCTTCTTAAGTACACTTGTTTGAACTTTGTGAGGATTGGGCAATGGTAAAACCAATTCCCTTCTTTACGTTAGGTGTTTGAGACGATTCAACTATTGTTTGAACCGCATGAGAAGCTTTGTTCGGTTGATCCAACCTCAAACTTAAACGTTCCTCACTTGATTTTATACGCTCATCTTGATGGAAAAGTTCATCGAACTTTGCATGTAGAATTTTCAATCGATCGGTTTTCTCAAGATTCTCGGCAAGCAACCTTTCTACCCAGACTGTTCGGTGTACTTCACTTTAAGAGTGTTTAACTCTTCTCAAGTTATCGATTAAAGTCTGTTAGTGTCTCGATGTCTTGCTAATAAATCCTTGTGTAAATAGATCAATTTTTTCTTTTAAGCTCACATTCTCCTTTTCCACACGGTTGTAAGCGTTTATAGCAGTTTGAGATCTTCCATTAACTTATCAACAAAGTTATGGTCAAACTCTTCTGCAAAAGAAACACGGGAAGCGGACGAAGAATAGGAATCGAAAATACCTCATCTCCATTTGCCATAAGACACAAATCATTGTCAAGAGAAGTTTGAAGATGATATTGAATCACTTGAAAGAGTATCCTCCTCTTGACCACTAAAGCACGCTTGTCAACAAACTTTTTGTTCCTCATTAATCTCTTTTCTTCTCTTTCTCTAGGAGTTAATTACGGACAATCATAAATTGAAATGTCCAGATTTATGACAAGTATAACAAGCATCGCTTCTTGAAGATCTTCTTGGACTAGAATCCCTTTTAGGAGAGAAATCTCTTCTTCTTGGACTATCTTCTCTTCTTCTTCTCGGAGTCTTGAACCTTCTATCCTCTTTGGAATCTTCTCGATCTCTTATACGAAGATTTGTTTCGAATCTGAAACCAGACTTTCTTTGTATTCTTCCAATGTCTTCTATATTTCCCAAATTTTGAATTCATTTTATCAAACTTTACGTCTAACAAAGCCATCTGTTCTTTCAAGCTTAAATCCTCTCCAATAGGTTCTTTAGATGACTGATTTGAAGTGACCTTGAAAGCAACTTCCTTTCCGTGGAATTTGAATTTCCTTCATCCTCGTCTTCTTCTTGTTTCAGATCATATTCATGAGCTTTCAAGTGTGAAAATAGCTCATGATGACTAATTTTGCTCGATTCTTTCGTATTTTTAATCACTGTAATCTTGACTCTCCATTTGCTAGTTAGAGATCTCAATATTTTATTGTTGATCTCCTTCTCGATGTAAGATTTTCCCAAAGAACTTGCTTTATTGATGATATTTGTCGAGTCTTAGGTCCAATTGATCTATTGTCTCATCGGGCTTCATCTTGAAGGTGTTAAACGAATATAGAATGGTGTAACTTATTCTCTTTAATTTGCTTCGATCCTTCACAAATGAGTGCTAGAGTTTCCAACATTTCTTTGGCGAGTCTTACATGTCTTGACTTTCTCTCGTAAGCTCTCTAATTAGAGTCTCTATGATCTCGGTTCGAGCAACTTGGTCAAGATTAAATAGTTTCCTTTCATCATTTGACATCTCACTCCTTTTCTTTTCAATCTTACGTCGAGTAGATGCTTCTCGCTCCACCGCTTAGAACTTACTGGTTCAAAGTAAAACTTTATCGGTCCATCTTCAAGAGTTTCGAGCATTCTATCATGAATTGCACCAAGATGATTTTCCATGCGGAATTTCCAGTAGTCATAGTCTTCAATAGAGAACTCTGGTAGCTTTCTTTTCTTGCTCTTAAGAGAACTCATTGTTAGTAATAAAAACGATATGCACGAGAATGTAATGAGTTTTATGAAAACGGTTTTTCAAAAAGATCTGTTTAGGTGACCACAACAGTCTTTCCTCAAAGACTATTGGTAATCAAAGCCGGTGGTCGGTTGAACCACCGCTCCGATACCACTTGTTGGTCCCGGATGAGATGTGCAAGGAGGTGGAAAGTCTAGAAGGGGGTTGAATAGACTTTACCACACTCAAAACTTTTCGACTTTTCGTGGTGAGTGAGGTTAGAAGGCTTTGAAGTCTTCTATTGCAAGGTACTCAGAGTGTGCTAAGTGAGATCGGCGAGACTTCGAAACTCGAAGTCTTACCGATGGTGCGGAAGCTAATCTCGTGTGTATTTGAAAAACCCTTTTGATGAAAACCTTGGTGATGAATACTTAGCAATTTTAGTGCGAGTTTATTAAAACAATTATGAATGAGCGATTATAAGTATGTATGCAGAAAACTTGTAAAGACACAAAGATTTTTATAGTGGTTCGGATATAACGATCCTACGTCCACTCTCCCCGACTCCACGGGGGCCTTACTATCCACCAAAACTAGTCTTGTCTCCTATAATCTCCTCGAGGATTCGACCACGGGAAGTTTAACAAGTTCCCGCCCTTGGTACAATCAATGTGATCTTCGAGTGTTAACTCTTAGATGCGAAACAATCAACCTTTTCCCGTACGAGAGATAATGAAAGGTGATTTACACTTCCTTGACCAAAAATAAATCTCTTTAAGAATATCAACGTATTGAATCGATTTCAGTACGAAGAATTATGCGTGTCTTGCAATGAGTGAAAATGGATTTCTCTTGATGTTTCTCGCGTGTATCTTTCAAAAATCCTTCACTTGATTTATATAATCCTGAATTTGACTAGCCGTTAGACTAATTTGTCAATCAGTCTTCAAGAAATGGTAAGTGATCGTTGGAAGATTTGTTTGACTTTGGATAATTGATTGTGCGATATCAATCAATTATATCTTGATTGATCTTGATTGAGAATCCAATCTTCTCTAGATTGATTTCGGGTATCTACGAATTATCCTTCGACTTTCGTTAACCACGATGAATCTCTCGAAGTCAACTCTAGCAACCTTACAACCTTGCTCCAGCACGGTTCCAAAACTTGTTGTAGCACGGATTCCAACCTTGCTATCTTCACTTGAACCTTTCTTGACAACACTCTTTTTGCATATACCTTATTATCTCTTCTTTATCTTCACGACACCCTTCTAGTTTACTTCGAATGAGATCTCTCTTAGATCTTTATTTCTTCTTATCGGCAGCCTTCGGTTCTCAATCAATACAGATCTTGAGATCGAGCCTAGCAAGATTAACTATACTAAGACATAAACCCTATCTAGATCATCACCGACTAATAGGTTCAGCTTGTCCTATTACACTTAGGTTTTAGGAACATCATCAAAACATACAAATTCTAATCCTAACGGTCTCCATCCGATCGGATGGATGATAACTTCTCATCCTCTTGCCTATTTGAGTAGAAGAATCTTCATCTTGAGACTCGTAGACAACTCATCCGACTCTGCACAGGCTAACGTTCCCCCTTCATCTGCCGACGCCCGCTAATCACCGATGTCAAGGGTGTCTCCTCGAGATGGATTCGATCGAAGTTGTCTTTTGACTATCGATGGGAATTCTTCTTCATCTGAATCGAATCAAGACTAGGTAGATAGATTGTTCTATGTTTAGTTTTGGTTAGTTCAATCTTATCTAGACCATTAAAAATTTGATTCACTTTATACGAGAAGGAATACAATTCATCGAAACCACATGAGGAGTTTCCTCCACACAAAGAGTTGTCTTGTTGAAAACTCTAAATGCCTTGGAAGTGTTGGAATATCCCAAGAATATTCCATCACCGCCTTAGCATCAAAAGTTCTCGATTTAGACTTCCCATTGTTATGAATGAAACATTTACAACCAAAAGCTCTAAAATATGAGATTCTTAGAATCTTACCCTTCCAAATCTCATATGGAGTCTTACCCTTGTCTTTAATAACCAAACATCTATTCAGGTATAACAAGTGTATTGATGGCTTCAGCCCGTAACCTGTGAGGGTTCCATACTCGGCTAACATGCTCTGCTTTGCCTCCTTCAAGGTTCTATTCCTTCTTTCAACCACTCCATTTTGTTGTGGAGTTCTTGCTGAAGATGTCTCATGAATAATTCCACACTCATTGAAAAAGTTAGATAAACAAGAATTTAAAAATTCGGTGCCCTTATCACTCCTTATTTTAATAATATTAACACCCTTCTCATTTTGAATTTGTCTAAACAGATCAAGGATCTTGTTTATAGTCTCATTTTTCTTGAAAATAAATATAACCCAAGTGTATCTAGAAAAATCATCAACCACAACAAGAGTATATTTCCTTCCACTGCGGTGAGAGGAGAAATAGGTCCAAGCAGATCAAGATGCGAAGTTGTAAAACTCTTTCGGATGAAGAGGTGTTAATACTCTTAAATGAGTGTCTAGGTCATTTACCTTTTTGATAAGCATCACATTTCAGATCGGAAGAATAAAGTTTCTCGGGTAATCCCTTAACAAGATTCTTTCTATCTAGCTTACTAAGGGTCTTGAAGTTCGATGACTAAGTCTTTTGTGCCATAGCGGTGAGGTCATCTTCACCCTTAGCTATCGAGACAAGTATCTTTGGGACAACTATTGAAGTTTGCCACATAGATATTACCATGTCTGGCCAGTTAGAAGTACCTTGTACGAGGAACTATCTAAGATATCACATTTATTTTTAGAAAATTTGACAAGAAAACCTTTATCACAAAGTTGAGAAACAGAGATATGATTATGTTTTAAACCCTCTACAAAATATACCTCGAGATACCTGAATATCCTTGATAATCGAGAGAACCTACTCCTTTTGTCTGTCCACAATTGTTGTCTCCAAATAAAACTCTAGGACCATCAATGTTTTGGAAATATGATAGTAGCTTCTTGTTACAAGTCATATGCTATGAACGACACTGCCTATGTACCGAGATAGAAGCTAAGATCTCCTCCTTGAGCGATGATCTCTGTGAATCTGTAAAGCAGTTAGTTATAAGGTACCCTAGTGATCTTGGGTCCTCGAAGGTCAAACATCACTTTGGGTAACCAAACAAATATCTCATTTCCTAATAATAAATCAGACTTGAGTTGTCTACCAAATCTGTCTACAATTATATCACTTGAAGATGATAATTTATTGTATTCGATTTAGTAATTTTCTTGAACTTAGGAAATGTAGGATAACATCTGCTTCTCCTATTAAAAGGACTATAATAAGAATTTCTACTTATCTTAGTTCTTGAAACTCTCTTAGTCACGATATGGAATTCTCACTGAATTTTTATTTTCAAACCGGGAGATGCAGTCCTTTTCGACTAAGTGGTTTCCAAGGACCAATTCTAATCTCTTTTGGGTTTTCGATGCCTTCACAAATTTCCTAGGTTTGTGAACATCCGATTTACTATTCCTATCATAACCAAGACCTCGTTTTTTCATGGGATTTTTGAGAAGTATTAAAGATGTGATCTATTGCTGATTGTGAATTATTAAGTTGACTTATTTTGAAGACAGCTTCTCATTGTCTTTCTTAATTAATTCATTTTCGGCACAGATCGTCTCAAATTTGCCTTTTAAAGATTTCAATTCATTTTCTAATCTTTCGAGACAAGTGGTGACGTACTAGCCTCAACCTCGGGTTAAACATTCCCCCTTGAATGTTTCCTCGGATTCTGAGTAGTTCACCACTGCTTGCCTTTGGCTAGAATACGAATTTGATCTTTTAAAGCAAATTTTCTGTTTCTAGCTGTTTATAAGCAGCCAAGGACATCTTTAAATCTTTCAATAATCCTTGAATAACAGCTTTGATCATTATCCGAAATAGATTTATAAGAGTCATTATCGAAGAAGAGTAATAATCTACCTCTTTGGCCATAAGACATATTTCATCGTCGATCCAAAATCAGATGAGGATGATGAAGATGATGATTTTCTTGATTCCTTTTCTTCAGCCGAGAAGAGCCCTTTGATCTGCAAATCTCCTGTCTCTCTTTTTCCTTTTCTCTTCCCTTTCCTTAGGAGTTAGGCGAGGACAATCATAGGTGAAGTGTCACGGCTTGTTACAAGTGTAGCAAGTGTCACTCCTATCTAATTTAGGGCTAGTAGGATTTCTTTTAGCGGGAGATCCGAACCTCCTTGTCCGGCTCCTACTCTTGTCATCATCTGTTGAGTCATCTTCCTTTCTTCTTGACTTGGATCTAGATCTGTCCTTACACCGCAAACCTCAATTTGTTACGCTTATATTTCATCCTTAATCTGTCATACCTTTTGGTGAGCAACGCCATCTGCTCCTTGAGAGATAGATCAACTCCTATAGATTCATTGTCATCTTGTCTTCTTTGTTGACAAAGGCAATGATTTGGATGAGGTGCTTGACTCCATCTCATCTTCCTTATCTTCTATCTGAATCTCATACTCTAAAGCATTAAGATGAGAAAATAAGGTATGATGAGTAATAGAAGATAAATTTTGGGTTGCTTTAAGGATATTAGACTTTTCTCTCCATCTCTTGGTTAAAGATCTCGAGTATCTTATTATTGATCTCCTTATCTCGAATAGCTCTTTCCTAGATTAGCTTGCTTTGTTGAGATGATTTGTTAATCTCATATCTAGGCGATCCTTCGTTTCATTCTCCTTCATTTTGAAGGTATCAAAGGCATGTAATACAGACCGTAGCTTATTCTCTTTCACTTGGTCGAGATCCTTCACAAACATTTGCAAGTGTTTGCGACATCTCCCCGATTTGCATCTTTTGACTTTTTCAATCCAGTCTTTACTCGAGTTTCAATGATTTCAGTCCTAGCTACCCGATCTAGGTTGTGAATTTTTCTCTCATCACTTGTCGATTCTGAGCTCTTTTTCTCTTGTCCGACTCTTGATTTAGCTGATTGATTGCCATTCTTTGGTGCCTCCATGATAAAATTTAATAGGTCCTTCTTCAAGAACCTCCTCCATTCTATCATGGATTGCCTTGAGATGATTTTCCATCCTGAATTTCAAATAGTAATATTCTTAAATTGAAAATTCAGTTAGATGATTGGAGTGAATTGATGCATGTTTTTAGGGCCTATTTTAGTGTAAAAGTGAGCCAAGGTGTTAGATTTTGTGTTTAAAAGTGTAGAGTATCAATATTTTGCCTAAAAGTATTATTTGTGAGTATTTGATGTTTTTCGTCCGTTTTATAGGTAAATCGGTGGAATTTGGCCAAACCGAGAGTACCGGGATGCTTAGGATGAAGAGACGAACGAGATGGACGAAAACGAGGGTCGGAGGCTGAGCCCCGATCGGAAAAATGCCCTGGTCTCGAGCTTTGGTCGAGAACCAAGAGCCTCGAGTCGGTTTGTCTTGAAAGGACCAAAATTAGAAAAAAAAGCACCAGCCTCGACCGGAGGGCTGACCCTCGACTTTCGAGGGATTTGAAAAATGCATCACCCTCGACTAGAGGGCTGACCCTCAACTCGAGGGATTTGATTTTTCAAAAAAATTCGTCTTTTTAAGGGCTGAAGCAGAGCATAACTAGGGGAACTAATAATAGTAGTTAAGAGCGGTTTTGGGGCGATTTCTCGGGCCCCAAGCCAATTTTCCATTCTAGGTAGAGTAGAAGTTAGAATTAGATTTAGATTTCAATTGATTGTTGGTAGATTAGCATTAGATTAACATTTGATCATTGTAATTCTTTCAATTCAAGCTTGAAATTCATTTGGAGATTGGTGTTGAAGACTCAAGCATTCCTATTGTTGTTGATTGAAGATCAATTGGTGATGTTTTACCTCTTTTGTCTCTTTAATTTCTTAATTGTTGTGATTTGCTTTGTGTTTGATCAACTCTATCTTCTTCACATGGATTTCACCTTGGGCTAACTCTCTTGTGCTTGGGTTAATTGAAATTGATGATGATTTGATTGATGATGTTATGATTGATGATGATTGGAGATCAATTGAGTAGATTGCTTACTAATTGTAATTCTCAATTGTGCTTCATGCATAATTATCTCTTTAGATTAGTATTTGATCACCTTAGCTATAGGCGAGTTGCGCTAACGTGATCCGAGATTAATCGGGTGATAATTGTGTATGAATGCGTGGAATGGGTGCTTCGAATTGAGAGATTAGTTGCACTAAGGATACTCACATTAGTTTTCTACCTAATTGTAATTCTTCATTGTGCTTCATGTGAAATTGTTTCTTTTGATTAATGGTTGATCACCCTAGCAATAGGCGAGAGTTGAGCTAACGTGATTAGGTGTTAATCGGGTTTCAATTTTGCATGATTGTATGAATTGGGGATTTCTACATTGAGAAATGGGAAAGACTAAGGATACTCACATTAGACATCATGTTATTAATGGAGTGATTAATTCATGGTGGTTTATGCTTTCTACCTTAGTTGATTTGCAATTTGATTCAATTGTAGCTTGTTGATTGATGATTCATTGATGGATGTTAATCCTAGCACTCTTATCCCACCATTTATTGTTGTTTTTGTTATCGCATTCTAGGTGTTCGCTCATTTGCTTGCTTGTTATTGTTTTGTATTTTTGCTAGTGTTTTTGTTGTTTTTGTTCCAACCCATTGTTGCAACTCTAGTCACTAAGAACTTGTATTTCTAAGGACTCATGTGCATACTTTTTCCCTTGGGTTCGATATTTTGCGATTGGTCTTAAAAGCTCTTGCCCTATACACTCCAACCAAATGGCGCCGTTGCGGAATTAGTTTTTGCGCCTTAAGTGAGACTTAGGAATTGTTTGAAGTGGCTACTTGTTGCCTTTGTATTTTTGTTTGTTTTGTTATTTTTTTAGAATTTGATAGTTTGATATCTTATCTAGATGGAAAGATACAACTCATACACGTGAAATGAAGAGTATTATCAAGATAGTAGGGTGTATTCTCCACATTTTGATGGATTTGGCTACAATGATTGGAGGAACTATGAAGATAATTCTCAATGGCAACAAGTTTCTTTCAATTATGAAGATTGGATATGTGATGAAATTTCTCCCCACCTCAAGAGATGTTCCCATACTATGAGCCTTATGCTCAAGCATTTGATCCATGTCTTGGATTTGAGTGTCAATGAGCATTGGAAGGAGGTGATTGCTATGATGATAGGAGAATCCATGAGTTCGATTTTCCAATGCCACAAGCTTCTCCTCAATTTGAAGAATGGGGACTCCATGATATGAGAGCCATATTGTTAGAGATGCTTGGATTTTTGTTGGAAAAATTTGAGGAAGATGATGTTAGATGTGATCAAATGCTTCCCTTGTATGAAGAAATGTATGAGACCTAGTCAAAGGTTAATTCATGGATAGAGGGGAACATGGAGATCGCCGAAGTTCATTTCACGTTTATTAAAAGTCAACTCAAATATTTCCTACTCCAAGTAAAGAACTTGACTATCATGGAGAATCAAGAAGAAGAAGGGGAGGAAGAAAGTGAAAGAGATGATGTAGAAAAGGGTCCAAGCAATGAGGATGAAGTACAAAATTTCCTTGTCAAAAGTGAGGAAGAAGAATGTCCATTGATGGACATGAGCTATAATGAGAAGGGAAATCTAGAAGCAACCAATGAAGCTTTGAAGATTGAAATGAACATTTCTATACCCTCTAACTCTTCAATTTGTGTTTTAATTGAAAATGATGCTTCTAATTATTTAATTTTCCCTCTTCTGAATTTTGATTATAGGGAAGAGTTGATGAAACGCTTGGACATCCTTGAAAGGAAGGAAGAATCGAGAAGGATGGCAAGAGAAAAAGAGGAACAACCATGGACACTAAGCATATCTATATGTGGTTGTCCTATCTATCATGTGAACCTCCATGATTTTGAAGCTCAAAGGTCGAGATACAATGGCAAGGAGGACCGATATCCTTGGCCATTCCGATAAAGAAAGTGGGAAGTGAAAGAATAAGTCCGGCATTGGACAATAAAAATAGCGCTTGATGGGAGGCAACCCATCCTTTTTATTTCTTTTGTGTGCTTTTTGGTAGCTTTGTATTTTAGTTTCGTTTTTGGGAGAATTGGCTTGGGAATTTATTTGCTCATGCTCTAGGAGGTTGAATTGCATATTTTGCTATGGAGCTTATTTGGATTATTGAGCTTAATGTTGATACCATTAGGAGTTGCATGTATTTTTATCACTCTCATTCCAAACTTTGAATTTCATGCTATCATTCAAGTTTGGGGGTGTTGAATGTTATTGTTTACGTGCATCTCTTAGTGGTGACGATTTAATGATTCTTGTGCTCAATTGTAGGTACACTTGCTAGATGAATTGGGAAAGAGATCGAAATTGCAAGGACATGCAAGATCAAGTGGAAAGAGCATAAAAGCATGATGAGACCTACATGTTTGAAGGAAGATGGAGTTTAAAGGCTTATTAGTACAACACTTCCTTTCAAACTTAGACTTGTCTAAGTTTGGGGGAGGTGTTTTTCTTTCTTTGCCTGTCTTTTGTGCTCTTCTATGATTTTGAGGATGGATGAGCTTATTTCTTATTGATGATGATGCTCTAATTGTGTCTTGGTTTCCTTGTATATTTTGAGCTAATTTTGATTTTGAGCTTAATTTTGGATTTAGTTGCATATCTTTTAGTATCATTCTTGATAGAGTGAGTGTGCTTGAGATTATGTACATGAGCACTTGTGTTTGATTTGCAAGACTAATTGGATTTTGATTTGATCATGAGTTGATGTGTAGCTTGAAGCTAGCATTCTTGATTAATTGTGTAAAGATGAATGTGATTGATGATGCTTAATTCATTGCTCAATTGAAGCCCGTGAGCTTTTGTGCCTTAATAATCGTGCATCTTATACGGTTGATTGATTTCTTTGTGAGTGCATCATTCATGATTTGTATGCTAGAACTTGCCACTAGACTTGTTGATATTGATCTTGGTGTGATTTCATTAATATGATAAGAGGCCATGTTTGATATGATGAGTCACTTTGCCAAATTTTTTCCCACCAAATACATTTGATTTCCTTAGTAAGACAATTTGAGCTTTATTTCCTTATTCTTTGGCAAGCCAAGTTAAATTGAAACTATTAGCCTATTTTTACGAGTCTTATTGTCCTATGTTTAGTAGAGCTTGATTGTTGGCTAAAGAGGGTGATTTGATTGCTAAGTGTGGGAAGATGATGAGCAAAGTGATGAAAGCTTAAAAAAAGAAAGAAAGGTTGAAAAAAATTGAATTGTGAAAAGAAAGTAGTGATCATGAAGAAGAAAAGAAAGATTCAATTTGTGAGCCTAAAAAGAAAGGAGCTCAAGTGAATGGTGGTGATTGATCTTTGAAGCGCAAAAGAAAGAGTGTGCTTGATGAAGATCGAAGAGATTGTGCATTTTTATTGATTAGCTTACATTCAAGTCTCTACTACTTAGTCACTCTTATCCAAAAACATTCCACCTTTCCAAAGAGCATACATTACAACCTAGAGAAAGACCTCTTTGATTCTTGACTGATCACAAGTGATTTTGATTGAGATTAAGTCTTTTGGCAAGCATATGGTGTGCAAGTTTGTGAATTTGATGATTGAGTGCTTTATACCTTTGTACACTTGAGTGAAGAGTGAAACATTCCATGGAAGGAGCAATGTGTTAAGTGTTTGATTGAGCATTTGTTTGAGCATGATTCGTCTTGATGGCTAGTGGATAGTTGCATTGATACTTATGTTCATTGATGAGTTCGACTGTCCTTATTTTTCGCCTATGGTGCCATGTGACATAATTGCAATCAATTCACTCCTTTGTGCTTATTTCCTACGTTGCTCGAGGACGAGCAACACTTCAAGTTTGGGGGTATTATGATTGGAGTGAATTTATGCATGTTTTTAGGGCCTATTTTATTGCAAAAAGTGATAAGGTGTTAGATTTTGTGTTTAAAAGTGTAGAGTATCAATATTTTGCCTAAAAAGTATTATTTGTGAGTATTTGATGTTTTTGTCCGTTTTATAGGTAAATCGATGGAATTTGGTTAAACCGAGAGTACCGGGATGCTTAGGATGAAGAGACGAACGAGATGGACGAAAATAGGGGTCGGAGGTGGAGCCCCGATCGAAAAATGCCCTGGTCTCGAGCTGCAGTCGAGAACCAAGAGCCTCGAGTCGAGGGGTCTTTGAAATGACCAAAATTAGAAAAAGGCACCAGCCTTGACCGGAGGGCTGACCCTCGACTCGAGGGATGCGTCCCTCGACTAGAGGGCTGACCCTCGACTCGAGGGATTTGAAAATTGCATCACCCTCGACTCGAGGGATTTGATTTTCAAACAAAAATTCGTCTTTTTAGGGCTGAAGCAGAGCATAACTAGGGGAACTAATAATAGCTTGATTAAGAGCGGTTTTGGGGCGATTTCTCAGGCCCCAAGCCAATTTTCCATTCTAGGTAGAGTAGAAGTTAGAATTAGATTTAGATTTCAATTGATTGTTTGTAGATTAGCATTAGATTAACATTTGATCATTGTAATTCTTTCAATTCAAGCTTGTAATTCATTTGGAGATTGGTGTTGAAGACTCAAGCATTCCTATTGTTGTTGATTGAAGATCAATTGGTGATGTTTTTCCTCTTTTGTCTCTTTAATTTCTTAATTGTTGTGATTTGCTTTGTGTTTGATCAATTCTATCTTCTTCACATGGATTTCACCATGGGCTAACTCTCTTGTGCTTGGGTTAATTGAAATTGATGATGATTTGATTGGTGATGCTATGATTGTTGATGATTGGAGATCAATTGAGTAGATTGCTTACTAATTGTAATTCTCAATTGTGCTTCATGCATAATTATCTCTTTAGATTAGTATTTGATCACCTTAGCTATAGGCGAGTTGCGCTAACGTGATCCGAGATTAATCGGGTGATAATTGTGTATGAATGCGTGGAATGGGTGCTTCGGAATTGAGAGATTAGTTGCACTAAGGATACTCACATTAGTTTTCTACCTAATTGTGATTCTTCATTGTGCTTCATGTGAAATTGTTTCTTTTGATTAATGGTTGATCACCCTAGCAATAGGCGAGAGTTGAGCTAACGTGATTAGGTGTTAATCGGGTTTCAATTTTGCATGATTGTATGAATTGGGGATTTCTACATTGAGAAATGGGAAAGACTAAGGATACTCAAATTAGACATCATGTTATTAATGGAGTGATTAATTCATGGTGGTTTATGCTTTCTACCTTAGTTGATTTGCAATTTGATTCAATTGTAGCTTGTTGATTGATGATTCATTGATGGATGTTAATCCTAGCACTCCTATCCCACCATTTATTGTTGTTTTTGTTATCGCATTCTAGGTGTTCGCTCATTTGCTTGCTTGTTATTGTTTTGTATTTTTGCTAGTATTTTTGTTGTTTTTGTTCCAACCCATTGTTGCAACTCTAGTCACTAAGAACTTGTATTTCTAAGGACTCATGTGCATACTTTTTCCCTTGGGTTCGATATTTTGTGATTGGTCTTAAAAGCTCTTGCCCTATACACTCCAACCAAATGGCGCCGTTGCCGGGAATTAGTTTTTGCGCCTTAAGTGAGACTTAGGAATTGTTTGAAGTGGCTACTTGTTGCCTTTGTATTTTTGTTTGTTTTGTTATTTTTTTTTAGAATTTGATACTTTGATATCTTATCTAGATGGAAGGATACAACTCATACATGTGAAATGAAGAGTATTATCAAGATAGTAGGGTGTATTCTCCACATTTTGATGGATTTGGCTACAATGATTGGAGGAACTATGAAGATAATTCTCAATGGCAACAAGTTTCTTCAAATTATGAAGATTGGATATGTGATGAAATTTCTCCCCCACCTCAAGAGATGTTCCCATACTATGAGCCTTATGCTCAAGCATTTGATCCATGTCTTGGATTTGAGTGTCAAGGAGCATTGGAACGAGGTGATTGCTATGATGATAGGAGAAGCCATGAGTTCGATTTTCCAATGCCACAAGCTTCTCATCAATTTGAAGAATGGGGACTCCATGATATGAGAGCCATATTGTTAGAGATGCTTGGATTTTTGTTGGAAAAATTTGAGGAAGATGATGTTAGATGTGATCAAATGCTTCCCTTGTATGAAGAAATGTATGAGACCTAGTCAAAGGTTAATTCATGGATAGAGGGGAATAAGGAGATCGCGAAGTTCATTTCACGTTTATTAAAAGTCAACTCAAATATTTCCTACTCCAAGTAAAGAACTTGACTATCATGGAGAATCAAGAAGAAGAAGGGGAGGAAGAAAGTGAAAGAGATGATGTAGAAAAGGGTCCAAGCAATGAGGATGAAGTACAAAATTTCCTTGTCAAAAGTGAGGAAGAAGAATGTCCATTGATGGACATGGGCTATAATGAGAAGGGAAATCTAGAAGCAACCAATGAAGCTTTGAAGATTGAAATGAGCATTTCTATACCCTCTAACTCTTCAATTTGTGTTTTAATTGAAAATCATGCTTCTAATTATTTAATTTTGCCTCTTGTGAATTTTGATTATGGGGAAGAGTTGATGAAACGCTTGGGCATCCTTTTTTTGAAAGGAAGGAAGAATCGAGAAGGATGGCAAGAGAAAAAGGGGAACAACCATGAACACTAAGCATATCTATATGTGGTTATCCTATCTATCATGTGAACCTCCATGATTTTGAAGCTCAAAGGTTGAGATACAATGGCAAGGAGGACCGATATCCTTGGCCATTCCGATAAAGAAAGTGGGAAGTGAAAGAATAAGTCCGACATTGGACAATAAAAATAGCGCTTGATGGGAGGCAACCCATCCTTTTTATTTCTTTTGTGTGCTTTTTGGTAGCTTTGTATTTTAGTTTCGTTTTTGGGAGAATTGGCTTGGGAATTTATTCGCTCATGCTCTAGGAGGTTGAATTGCATATTTTGCTATGGAGCTTATTTGGATTATTGAGCTTAATGTTGATACCATTAGGAGTTGCATGTATTTTTATCACTCTCATTCCAAACTTTGAATTTCATGCTATCATCCAAGTTTGGGGGTGTTGATTGTTATTGTTTACGTGCATCTCTTAGTGGTGGTGATTTGATGATTCTTGTGCTCAATTGTAGGTACACTTGCTAGATGAATTGGGAAGGAGATCGAAATTGCAAGGAAATGCAAGATCAAGTGGAAAGTGCATAAAAGCATGATGAGACCTACATGTTTGAAGGAAGATGGAGTTTAAAGGCTTATTAGTACAACACTTCCTTTCAAACTTAGACTTGTCTAAGTTTGGGGGAGGTGTTTTTCTTTCTTTGCCTATCTTTTTGTGCTCTTCTATGATTTTGAGGATGGATGAGCTTATTTCTTATTGATGATGATGCTCTAATTGTGTCTTGGTTTCCTTGTATATTTTGAGCTAATTTTGATTTTGAGCTTAATTGTGGATTTAGTTGCATATCTTTTAGTATCATTCTTGATAGAGTGAGTGTGCTTGAGTTTATGTACATGAGCACTTGTGTTTGATTTGCAAGACTAATTGGATTTTGATTTGATCATGAGTAGATGTGTAGCTTGAAGCTAGCATTCTTGATTAATTGTGTAAAGATGAATGTGATTGATGATGCTTAATTCATTGCTCAATTGAAGCCCGTGAGCTTTTGTGCCTTAATAATCGTGCATCTTATACGGTTGATTGATTTCTTTGTGAGTGCATCATTCATGATTTGTATGCTAGAACTTGCCACTAGACTTGTTGATATTGATCTTTGTGTGATTTCATTAATATGATAAGAGGCCATGTTTGATATGATGAGTCACTTTGCCAAATTTTTCCCCACCAAATACATTTGATTTCCTTAGTAAGACAATTTGAGCTTTATTTCCTTATTCTTTGGCAAGCCAAGTTAAATTGAAACCATTAGCCTATTTTTACGAGCCTTATTGTCCTATGTTTAGTAGAGCTTGATTGTTGGCTAAAGAGGGTGATTTGATTGCTAAGTGTGGGAAGATGATGAGCAAAGTGATGAAAGCTTAAAAAAGAAAGAAATGTTGAAAAAAATTGAATTGTGAAAAGAAAGTGGTGATCATGAAGAAGAAAAGAAAGATTCAATTTGTGAGCGTAAAAGAAAGGAGCTCAAGTGAATGGTGGTGATTGATCTTTGAAGCGCAAAAGAAAGAGTGTGCTTGATGAAGATCGAAGAGATTGTGCATTTCTATTGATTAGCTTACATTCAAGTCTCTACTACTTAGTCACTCTTATCCAAAAACATTCCACCTTTCCAAAGAGCATACATTACAACCTAGAGAAAGACCTCTTTGATTCTTGATTGATCACAAGTGATTTTGATTGAGATTAAGTCTTTTGGCAAGCATATGGTGTGCAAGTTTGTGAATTTGATGATTGAGTGCTTTATACCTTTGTACACTTGAGTGAAGAGTGAAACACTCCATGGAAGGAGCAATGTGTTAAGTGTTTGATTGAGCATTTGTTTGAGCATGATTCATCTTGATGGCTAGTGGATAGTTGCATTGATACTTATGTTCATTGATGAGTTCGATTGTCTTATTTTTCGTCTATGGTGCCATGTGACATAATTGCAATCAATTCACTCCTTTGTGCTTATTTCCTACGTTGCTCGAGGACGAGCAACACTTCAAGTTTGGGGTATTATGATTGGAGTGAATTGATGCATGTTTTTAGGGCCTATTTTAGTGTAAAAAGTGAGCCAAGGTGTTAGATTTTGTGTTTAAAAGTGTAGAGTATCAATATTTTGCCTAAAAGTATTATTTGTGAGTATTTGATATTTTTAAATGCATTTTTATAGGTAAATCGATGGAATTTGGTTAAACCGAGAGTACCGGGATGCTTAGGATGAAGAGACGAACGAGATGGACGAAAAACAGGGTCGGAGGTGGAGCCCCGAGGAAAAATGCCACTGGTCTCGAGCTTTGGTCGAGAACCAAGAGCCTCGAGTCGAGGGTGTCTTTGAAAGGACCAAAATTAGAAAAGGCACCAGCCTCGACCGGAGGAGCTAACCCTCGACTCGAGGGATTTGAAAAATGCATCACCCTCGACTAGAGGGCTGACCCTCGACTCGAGGGATTTGATTTTCAAACAAAAATTCGTCTTTTAAGGGCTGAAGTAGACCATAACTAGGGGAACTAATAATAGCGGTTGAGAGCGGTATTGGGGCGATTTCTCAGGTCCCAAGCTAATTTTCCATTCTAGGTAGAGTAGAAGTTAGAATTAGATTTAGATTTCAATTGATTGTTGGTAGATTAGCATTAGATTAACATTTGATCATTGTAATTCTTTTAATTCAAGCTTGTAATTCATTTGGAGATTGGTGTTGAAGACTCAAGCATTCCCATTGTTGTTGATTGAAGATCAATTGGTGATGTTTTTTCTCTTTTGTCTCTTTAATTTCTTAATTGTTGTGATTTTCTTTGTGTTTGATCTATTCTATCTTCTTCCCATGGATTTCAACATGGGCTAACTCTCTTGTGCTTGGGTTAATTGAAATTGATGATGATTTGATTGATGATGCTATGATTGTTGATGATTGGAGATCAATTGAGTAGATTGCTTACTAATTGTAATTCTCAATTGTGCTTCATGCATAATTATCTCTTTAGATTAGTGTTTGATCACCCTAGCTATAGATGAGAGTTGCGCTAACGTGATCCGAGATTAATCGGGTGATAATTGTGTATGAATGCGTGGATTGGGTGCTTCGGAATTGAGAGATTAGTTGCACTAAGGATACTCACATTAGTTTTCTACCTAATTGTGATTATTCATTGTGCTTCATGTGAAATTGTTTCTTTTGATTAATGGTTGATCACCCTAGCAATAGGCGAGAGTTGAGCTAAAGTGATTAGGTGTTAATCGGGTTTCAATTTTGCATGATTGTATGAATTGAGAATTTCTACATTGAGAAATGGGAAAGACTAAGGATACTCACATTAGACATCATGTTATTAATGGAGTGATTAATTCATGGTGGTTTATGCTTTCTACCTTAGTTGATTTGCAATTTGATTCAATTGTAGCTTGTTGATTGATGATTCATTGATGGATGTTAATACTAGCACTCCTATCCCACCATTTATTGTTGTTTTTGTTATCGCATTCTAGGTGTTCGCTCATTTGCTTGCTTGTTATTGTTTTGTATTTTTGCTAGTGTTTTTATTGTTTTTGTTCCAACCCATTGTTGCAACTCTAGTCACTAAGAACTTGTATTTCTAAGGACTCATGTGCATACTTTTTCCTTTGGGTTCGATATTTTGCGATTGGTCTTAAAAGCTCTTGCCCTATACACTCCAATCGGTAGATTCCTGGATTTCTTATTCTTGCCGAGATGACATGATGAGATAAGATAACAACAACTTACACAGCATCGATTAGTAGCGAGTTAGTGAAATAAAGAAGATGAAGATAATCATGAACAAATTTAGAATCTTGATTAAGACCTAAAATCAATATCGAACAACTTAACACCGCTTCCGATACCACTTGTTGGTCCCGCTTAGTTGAGTATATAGACAACACATATATGAGCCTTCTAGAAAAAATCTAGAAAGGGGGGTTGAATAGATTTTCGATTTTTACAAATCTTTCAAAATTTATTCAAGACACGAATCACACAAATGGAAATCAAGATTAGACTCAACTCTATTAAGATCAAAAGCAAACCGATATTTTAGTTCTAACTTTAATTCTGAAATTTGTTTTGATTGATGAACTGAAATTAAAAGAAGCAGATAAGTAAAGTAAAAGCAATAAAGAACACCGGGGTTTATAGTGGTTCGAGTATGAATAATCCTACATCCACTCTCCTTCTTCAACTTGAAGAAGGGACTCTGCTTACCACTTACTTACTTTCAATCCAACTTACGACTTACTACTCGTGAAGATCTTCAAATCTTGAATTCTTCTCTAGAATCTAACTATTACGGTGAATATCGAATTTTGAAGATTACAAGTAAAGTGTTCTATAAACACTTAGAACTTTTGAAAACTCTTTTGAAAAACTTGTGAATTGATTATGATGATAGAAATCTGGATAATGAATAATGTGTAAATCAAATTTGCATAAAAGTTATTTGAAAAATAAAAAACTAGACCTATTTATAAGTCTCGAAAAGACAGTTAGTTTGTTAGTCGGTTCTAACAAACCGAAAACCGCTCAACAAACTTAATCTTGAAAACGCTTTGCTCCTTAGTTTATTTATCCTACTCTGCTGACTTGGTGAAGACTCGCCTTTCTTATTCTACTCAACTTGTCTTGATCTCGTCGAGCTCTTCATAATCGTCTCCTGCAGATGACTAGGTTTGAGCTTGTCTCCAGATGACTTGCAACTTCTAGTTTTCACTGACTTGTTGATCCTCGACCAAGTCCGATCGGCTTAGTACCGTGCTTTGATCTCGGTTGTTCTTCATAGTCGTCTCGATCATCCGGGTTGCTTTTTAACTCATCAAAACTTTTCTTGATCTAACACAGATTTATAGTGGTTGATTTGAACAATTCTACATCCACTCTCCTTTCACAACTCGTTAAAGGGACTCCACTTACTTTCTTACTTACTTACTTACAGTCTTACAATTACAAGGAATCTTCAAGCCTTCTATGCTTTTCACTAATTCTGGAATTTGGCTTTGAAGATATGAAGAAAGTGTTTCGCAAACACTTCGAACATGATGAAATACTTCTAAGATCTATGAATACTCATTTCACTTGAATGCTCTCTTGAATGCAAAATTACAAAAGTAATTCTAATTTACAAGTTTGATCATATATATATGAGCTCTTGAAAGTTGTAATCGAATTAATGACTTTTGAAATTTGTTATTACGAACTAACTTCTTCTTAGTTTGTTGAAACTGCTATTTCTTGAGTAGTTTCAATTGTTTGTTATTAAATTATTACTGCTTCTTGAAATCTTTAACTTTTCTTTCATCATCTGCATCTTGATTCTTGAGATGACTTGTCCTTGTTTGATCTTTGTCACGCCTTTCTTATTCGACTCATCATGTATTGATCTTCTTAAGGATGTAGTCGTCCGATTCTTTTCCTCATCTTATTCTTGACTTCATCTCGCCTTGAGTCATCATCGATCTTCTATACTAAATCTAACTATTACAAGATGTTAATATTTACTACTTCAAATTGTCTATACAATATTTTTCAACTAGTCATCTTATTTTACTTACTCATCTTAACTTCATCAAAATTACATTTTTATTCCTAACATCTTAAATTAGTGAGTGACTCACCGATTTTGGTGAGTGAAAATTTTAATCTTTGTAAGCTGAGTTTGGCGAGTCTGTGACTTAGTTTGTTTTCTTGATTCTTAATTTTTATTAATTTTTTTTTATGTAAGTTGTTTGTATACGGTGTGGCAATAATGTGCAGATTTATTTATTACGCACATGTACAATGAATGAAGTTGCACATGTGTAGCAATGATTTCTTTTTAAATGTTTTCATTGCGTTTATTCAAAGCAACATGTGCATTTATGTTTGCGTATTATGTTTTTAAATTTGCACAAAAGTGATTTTATTTTGGAAAATTGAAACCAATGGAAAGAAATTAAATGGAACAACTAGCTGCATTAATTTTGAATTTTTCATAGCAAATGAGGAATGATATATTTTCTTTTTACTTCTTATTTAGAATTTTACAACTACAAATTTTGAATTGATAAATGAAAGTAAAGAGGAAATTTAAAAAAATGGTACATCTATAAACTGTAAAATAATGTGCAAAAAAATGGTAAAAAAAAAAAAAAGTTGCATCAAAATATTAGACAAAGCAATGCAAAAAAATACTAAAAGAAAATCCAATCAAGAACTTGGCATGACTCAACAAAAAGAAAGGGCAAAATTGAAAATTGAAGGCAAAAATTTGTATCTACTAGTAATTAGGAAAAAAGTTGTACCTAATAGTAATGAGATTTCTAATATTGTACCTAGTAGTAGTGGACCTTATATAGTAAAAGAATAAATATATAGTTGTGGTATTCCCAAAAAGAAAAGAGAAAAAGAAAGAGACACTTTGATTAGGATGAATGAAAATGATAAATTGAGACATATTCATTGGCATAGAGGGAGTACCAATTTGATATGTTTTGAATCGGTATGTAATTAATTCAATTTTAATTCTATTGTTGAGTTGATTTGAATTAAACATTATTTTTTCATATATATCATTACAATATTCATTCAACCTCCTCTAATATACACTCTAAAAATAGGATTTCAATTTTATATTTTTGTAAAAAAATTCGGTCAACAATATATGAAATTTTTAAGGGCCATTTATATATAGGGTCAAAAATATGGTCTAATTACAAATTGGTTCAAAAAAATAAACGAAGCTCAAAAAATATTTGAGCAGACGCACAAAAATATTTGAACATGAACCTATTTGTAAATTTGGATTTTTCTTGAATCTATTAGTAATTTTCCAATTTTTAACTATTTACACATAAAGAAGAAATAACATCAAATATTGAAAAAATATGTATAATAAAACTAAATATACACTTTCGCAGACTATCTATATAATATGTATATATCACCAATTAAATTAAATATACGCTTTACGTGAACTATCTATATAATCTATAAAGAAAATTACAAAGAGGTTCATGAAAAATTCATTACAAATAGGTTTATGTTCAAATATTTTTGTTCTTTTGTTCAAATATTTTTTGTGCTTACATTGTTCAATTTTTTTGAACCTATTTGTAATTGTGTTATTTTAATGTACCAATATGTAAATGACTCTAATCTGTATATATCACCAAATAAAGTAAATTTATATTTTACGCAAACTATCTATATAATATGTATATATCATCAAATAAATTAAATATACATTTTCTGCAAATTATCTATATAATATGTATATAACACCAAATAAATTAAATATACGCTTGATGCAAACTATCTAAATTATTTGTACATATCACCAAATAAATTAAATATATTTTTTCGAGAATATCTATATAATTTGTATATATCACCAAATAAATTAAGAGAAAATTACCAATAGGTTCAAGAAAAAAATCAAAAATTACAAATAGGTTCATATTCAAATATTTTTGTGCGTCTGTTAAAATATTTTTGTGCTTCGTTGAAATTTTTTGAACTTATTTGTAATTATGTTTTTTTGAACCTATATGTAAATGACCCATAAATTAAATGTCGATCGGTAGAAGGTTTTGATAAGTTAAAAGAAGCAATTCAGATGAGCAGATGATTATGAAGAACAAGCGAGGTCAAATTCGATACTAAGCCGATCGGACTAGGTCGAGGACTAGACAAGTCACCAAGGCTCAAAGTTACAAGTCATGCGGAGACGAACTCAAATCTAGTCATCTGTAGGAGACAAGTATAAAGAGCTCGACGAGGTCGAGATAAGCCGAGTAGAATAAGAAAGGCAAGTCTTCACCAAGTCCAGATTTGAGTAGAGAAAAATCAGCCGAGAATAAGAGCAGCTTTTCAAGATTAAGTTTGTTGAGCAGTTTTTGGTTTGTTAGAACCGACTAACAAACTAACTACCTTCCAGACTTATAAATAGATCTAGGTTTTCATTTTTCAAATACACAACACATCATTGCAACATTTTTATCAACATTTTCGATTTCTATCTTCACATCAATTCACAAGTTTTCAAAAGAGTTTTCAAAAGTTCTAAGTGTTTGTAGAACACTTTACTTCACATCTTCAAAGTTCACTACTCACTATAATAGTTAGGTTTCGGTGAAGAATTTAGGAGTTTGAAGACTTAAAGATCTTTGTAAGTTGTAAACTGTAAGTTGGATCGTAAGTAAGTAAGTGGTAAGTAGAGACCCTTCTTCAAGTTGAGGAAGGAGAGTGGATGTATGATTATTCATAATCCGAACCGGTATAAATCTTGGTGTTCTTTATTGCTTTCGTTTACTTATGTTCTTCTCGATTTCGGTTTATATTCGAAGATCAATTTCAGGATTAAAGTTACACAAATTATCGGTGTGCTTTTGATCGGAATAAAGTTGAGATTAAAAATAAATTCTCTTTGTGTAACTTTGGTGTTTTGAATAAGTTTTGAAAGATTTGTAAAATCTGAAAAATCTATTCAACCCCCTTCTAGATTTTTCCTAGAAGGTGATTCAAGTTTCCTTTAATCTACTCAACTAAGTGAGACCAACAAGTGGTATCGGAGCGGTGTTAAGTCATTACGATATTGATTTTGGGTCTTAACCAAGATTCAAATTATCTCTTGATTATCTTCATCTTCTTTATTTCACTAACTCTGCTACTAATTTGTGTGTGTGTAAGTTGTTGTTTTCTTAATCTCATTATGTCATCTTACAAGAACAAGAAGTCAAGGAGTCTACACTGAATTTTCAATTGAAGAGTATGACTATTGGAAATTCGGGATGAAAAATCATCTCAAGGCAATACATGATAGGATGGAGGAGGTTCTAAAAGAAGGACCTATTAAATTTTATGGGATTTAGATTATTTTCGTCCTCTAGCTTTTCACCTTTATTGAAATGGTCCTCTAATTATCTACCTTATCAATTTAGTCCACTCTTTTTACATATTTGGTCAATTTAGTCCTCTAACTTTTCACCTTTATTGAAATGGTCCTTTAATTATCAATTCCATCAATTTAGTCCACTATATTTACATATTTTGCCAATTTAGTCCACTATGTTTACATATTTTGCCAATTTAGTCCAAATTATTTATTTTATATTATTTTACATAGTGGGCTAATTTGGACAAAAATGGAAAAATATGTAAACATAGTGGACTAAATTGGTAAAGAATGTAAACATAGTGGACTAAATTGACAAAGTAGATAATTAGAGGACCATTTCAATAAAGGTAAAAAGTTATAGGACTAAGTTTATAAAGTAGATAATTAGAGGACCATTTCAATAAAGGTGAAAAGTTAGAGGATGAAAATAATTTAAATCCCAAATTTTATCATGGAGGCACCGATGGTAGTGGCACCGAGTCACCGAATCAAGGGTCGAGACAAGAAAAAAGAGCTCGAATCGACAAGTGATGAAAGAAAGATCCATAATCTGGACCGAGGTTGCTAGAGCAGAGATCATTGAAACATTGAGTAAAGACTGGATAGAAAAAGTGAAAAGATACAAAGCGCCAAGAAAATGTGGGAAATTCTTGCAGGGATTTGTGAGGATCGAATCAAGTCAAAGAGAACAAAGCGCAATCGATTCTGCATATCTTTGATACATTTAAAATGAAAGAAGGAGAAACCATTGATCACCTGGATGTTAGACTAACTAATCTTTTGAACAAAGCGGTGATTTGGGTAAAACCTATCTTGAAAAAGAGATCAACAACAAGGTCTTTGAGGTCTTTAAGCAAAAGGTGGAGAGAGAAGACTAATATTCTCAAAGCCACACAAAATCTATCCTCAATAACACACCATACCTTGTTCTCACATCTTAAGGCATTGGAGTATGATATCCAAATCGAACACGAGGAAGATGAAAATGAGTCAAGCACATCATCTAAGTCTGTTGCCTTTGTCAACAAAGAAGACAAGATAACGACTAAATCTGTAGGAGCTGATCTATCTCTGAAGGAACAGATGGCTTTGCTCACCAAAAGGTATGACAAATTAAGAATGAAATATAAGCGTAATAAATTGAGGTTTGCGGGGAAGGACAGATCCGAGATCCAAGTCAAGCGAAAGGAAGATGATTCTACGAGATGATGATAAGAGTAGGAGCCGAGACAAGGAGGCTCGAGATCTCTGCTAAAAGAAATCCTACAAGCCCTAAAGCGAGATAGGAGTGATACTTGTTACATACGTAACAAGCCGGGACATTTCGAGATATGATTTTCCTCGGTGACTCCTAAAGAAAGAGAAGAGAAAAGAAAGAAGAGAGACAGAAGATTTGCAGATCAAAGAGCTCTTCTAGCCGAGAAAAAGAATCAAGAAAATCATCATCTTGATCATCCTCTTGACTTTGGATCGGGCGATGAAATCTTGTCTTATGGCTAAAGAGGTAGATTATTATTCCTCTTCGATAATGATTCTTATAAATACATTTGAGATAATGATCAAAACATTATTCAAGGGTTATTGAGAGACCTAAAGATGTCCTTGGCTGCTTATAAACAGCTAGAGACGAGAGAATTTGACTTTAAAAGATCAAATTCGATTCTAGCCAAAGCGAGGCGGTGGTGAACTACTCGTAGTCCGAGGAAACATTCTGGGGGAATGTTTACCCCAGTGCCGAGGCTAGTACATCAGCCGGCTTGCGAAAGATTAGAAAATGAATTGAAATCTTTAAAAGACAAATTTGAGATGATCTGCTGAGAATGAATTAATTAAGAATGACAATGAGAAGCTTGTCTTCAAAATAAGTCAACTTAATAATTCACAATCAGCAATAGATCACATCTTTAGTACTTCTCAAAAATCCCATGATAAAACAGGTCTTGGTTATGATAGAAATAGTAAATCGGATGTTCGAAACCTAGGAAATTTGTGAAGGCATCGAAAACCCAAAAGAGATTAGAATTGTTCCTTGGAAACCACTTAGTCAGACAAGAAGCGCATCTCCCAGTCGAAAAACAAAAATTCAAATGAGAATTCCATATCAGACTAAGAGAGTTCCAAGAACTAATATAAGAAGAAATTCTTATTATAGTCCTTTTGATGGGAGAAGTAGACGCTATAAGTTCAAGAAAATCACTAAATCTGAATACAACAAATTATCATTTAAAAGTGATATGATTGTAGATAGATTTGGTAGGCGGCTCAAGTCTGATTTATTATTAGGTAATAAGATGTTTATTTGGTTACCCAAAGTGATTTTTGACCTTCAAGGACCCAAGATCACTAGGGTACCTTATAACTAATCATTTCACAGGATTCACGGGGATCATCACTCAAAGAGGAGATTTTAGCTTCAATATGGTACATAGACGGTATTTATTTCACAACATATAACTTGTAACAAGAAGTTACTATCAAATGTCCAGAATATTGATGGTCCTAGAGTACTTTTTGGAGACAAGAATTGTGGACAGACTAAAGGAGTAGGTACCTTGATTATCGAGAGATGTTCGGGTATCGAGGTATATTTTGTAGAGGGTTTAAAACATAATCCGTTATCTATTTTCCAACTTTGTGATAAAGGTTTTCTTGTAAAATTTTCTAAAGAAAAATGTGATATCTTAGATAGTTCCTCGAGACAAGGTACTTCTAGCGGCTTGAGACATGGTAATGTCTATGTGGCAAACTTTAATAGTTGTCCCAAAGATACATGTCAGTAGCTAAGGGTGGAGATGACCTCGGCTAGCTATGGCACAAGAGGCTTAGTCATCGAACTTCAAAACCCTTAGTAAGTGGCTAGAAAGAATCTTGTTAAGGGATTACCTCGAGAAACTATGTACTGCGATACGAAATGTGATGCTTGTCAAAAAGGTAAACAACCGGACACTCTTTTAAAAGTATTAACACCTCATCATACGAAAGAGTCTTACAACTTCTTCATCTTGATCTGTTTGGACTGTTTCACCTCTCGGCTTGATCGAAGGAAATATACTCTTGTTGTGGTAGATGACTTTTCTAGATACACTTGGGTTATATTTCTTTTCAAGAAAAATGAGGCTGTAAACAAGATCACCGATCTGTTTAGGCAGATTCAAAATGAGAAAGGTGTTAATATTATTAAAATAAGGAGTGATAAGGGCACCTTTGAATTTTTAAATTCTTGTTTATCTAACTTTTTAAATAAGTGTGGAATTATTCATGAGACATCATCGGTGAGAACTCCACAACAAAATGGAGTAGTTGAAAGAAGGAATAGAACCTTGAAGGAGGCGGCCGGGAGCATGTTAGCCGAGTTTGGAACCCCTCACGAGTTACGGTGAAGCCATCAACACGGCTTGTTATACCCGAGCAGGTGTTTACCAATTAAAGACAAGGGTAAGACTCCATATGAGATTTGGAAGGGTAAGATTCCAAGAATCTCATATTTTCGACTTTTGATTGTAAATGTTTCATCCATAACAATGGGAAGTCTAAGTGAGGACCTTTGATGCTAAGGCGGTGATGGAATATTCTTGGGATATTCTAACACTTCCAAGGCATTGAGAGTCTTCAACAAGACAACTCTTTGTGTGGAGGAAACTCCTCATGTGGTCTTTGATAAAATTCATTCTTTCTCGAGATAAAGTGAATCGATTACTAATGAACTAGATAAAATTGAACTAACCAAAACTAAACATAGAATTGTTTATCTGCCTAGTCTTGATTCGATTCGGATGAAGAAGATTCCCCATCCGAAAATCAGCAGACAACCCCACTCCAGACTCCATCGAGGAGACACCCTTGACATCGGTGATCGGCGGGGGTCGGCGGATGAAGGGGAACGTCGGCTCGAGATAGAGTCGAGATGAGTTGCCTACCGAGTCTCAAGATGAGGATCCTTCTACTCAAATAGGCAAGAGGATGAGAAGTTATCATCCATCGACGAGAATATTGGAGACCCATCAAATAGTGTGCGGAACCACGAATGATGTTGGACTACGAAAGTCTATTCACTGTTATGTATCACTTCTCGAACCTAAGTCTATTGAAGAAGCTTTATCAGATCCAAATGGATAACAACCATCTTTGGAAGAAGCGCATCGGTTTGAAAGACAAAATATTTGGAAAATTTGTGGAAAGACCCTTACATAGAAAGATTATAGGCACCAAATGGGTGTTTAAAAACAAAGCAGATGAGAACAACATTATTGTTCTTAATAAGGCAAGATTGGTAGCTCAATTTACTCACGATGCGAAGGGATAGACTATGGTGAAACCTATGCTCCGATTGCGATTAGAAGCAATAAATTTGTTCTTGGCATTTCTTTGCTTATAAATCTTTCAAAGTCTTTCAGATGGATGTCATGTCTGCATTCCTAAATGGTGTGTTACTTGAGGAAGTCTATGTGGAGCAGCCTCCAGGTTTAAGATCAATAACAAGGTCTATAAACTCAATAAAGCCCTATATGGACTAAAACAAGCTCTCGGGGCTTGGTATGATACCTTATACGAATTTTTGACTTCAAATGGTTTTTCAAAAGGCATGATATATAGGACTTTGTTTAGAAAGGAAATAGATGGTAACATCTTGTTGGTTCAAATTTATGTAGATGACATTATTTTTGGTTCACCTAATCGAAATTATGTGAAGAATTCGGTGTTTTCATGAAAAATAGGTTTGAAATGTCAATGATGGGTGAATTAACATATTTTCTAGGCTTGCAGATTAAGCGAGATGAGTAAGGGTATTTTCATACATCGACTAAATATGCTAAGGACCTGATTGAGAAATTTGGGATGACTACTAGTAGGGAAGTTAAAATACCTATGGCAACTAACTTCTCTATGGATTCGAGATGAGCGAGGATACCCACGAGATGCAACGGAGTATCGTGGACTGATTGGATCTCTTCTCTATCTCACCGCAAGTAGACCGAGACATAGCTTTTGCGGTTGGGGTATGTGCAAGATTCGATCTAATCCCAAGAAAACTCATCTCGGAGGCTGCTAAGAAAATCCTCAAATATGTTAAAGGGACTTTGCGAGTTGGGTTATGGTACCCGGCTCATGACGGCTTTGAGCTTGTAGGATTTGGACTCGAGACTTTGGAGGATGTAAGATTGATAGGAAATCCACTTCAGGAACTTGTCAATTCTTAGGCAACAAATTAATTTCTTGGTTATCTAAGAAACAAATATACATTGCCACCTCTACAAGAAGTGAATACATGGCGGTGGAAGTTGTTGCTCTCAACTCCTCTGGATTAGTCGTGACTTAGAGATTATAATATTCAAACATCATCTGTTCCTATTTCTTGTGATAGTAATAGTGCAATAGCCATGACATACAATCACATTACGCATTCTAGGTGTAAGCATATAGGCATTAGACATCATTTCATTAGAGCATATTGAAGATAATGATATTAGAATTGAAAAGATAGCCACCGAATCACAAAGAGCGAGATATTCTTACGAAACCTTTAGCTGAATCTAGATTTAAAGAATTGTGTTTAGAATTAGGATTACTTGATGCATCATTGGCTGATTTTTAATTATCAATGCTTGCATCGATAGTTGTTTTCCTTATTTCTTTCTTTCCTTTCTTTAAATAAATGTCTAGAAAGAATTATCGAGACTAGATATGAGTCAAAGGACAATCGGGAGCTGATATCATTGATTTCCATTTAGGAATCAAGAATCAAGGATTAGTCATATTGACCTTATACGACTTGATGATTACTTATCGACATTAGGTAAATCGAGATAAGGACACAATAGTCGGTGATTTCTATAAAATCGGATGATCGTTGCATCCTATCCGACTTACCACAGTTCTTGATGGTTTTACTAAGGCGTGTCTTTGCGGGAATAGTTCACGAGATCAGATTGTTAGATCAGATTGATTCATCTCATCTGTTATAAACCTTCTCATCGGGACTCCTCTAAATGCTCTCCATAAAATGTGTTTTCATATAAAACTCTTCTCAAATTGTTTTTAATTGGTTGGAAAAACTGATTTTAGAAAACCTAATCTGAGTATGCATATTTGAAATAAAATGTTTTCTTAAGCTGGTCTTAAAGTTTGCCAAAAGATAAAACTATCTTGTTTTAAAACCCAGGCGAGGTACTTTATCGACGACTTCATAACCTTGTCTGCATTTTAGGAAACCTTTATGCAAAGAAAGGTAACCACTAAGTGACGTCAGTGTATTTACTTCTCTGCATAAAGTAACCCTACTTCGGTCAAATCAACAGTCTACGAAGTAACTTTTACGTAATTCAAAGTTAATTAAACTACACGCTGAATCCCAATCGTTTATCTAAATTTTAACCGTTGATTGCACGGTGAATTATTTCAAATAAACGGCTTAGATTAAAACCCGTTTTTCTAAGCGATTTCTATTTCCAATTTTCCCTCCTATAAATACATCTTTTTCTTCGATCAAACTTTTTCACTTTGAGAAATCATACTTATACTCTGCAAAATTTATTCTAAAAAACCCTTAGCCAAATTTTATGAGCCAATCTCGAAACCTATCACAATGACTTCAACAATGATAGAAATCAACATGGAGACATTCAACAAGAAGATAAAATCGAAATGTATGTGGATTTTAAAACCATCCACGATGAAGAATCAAGGCGGAGTTCTTCAACTATTAGAGAGGTCGAGGGATTGAAGACCTTTTGCTCTAAGAAGTCCAACACAAATAAGACTCTGGATATGCGGGAGTCGAATTCTATGTCAATGGGACATACGAAAATGGCGAATTCGGAGAACCCGAGTTTGTGGAGAGGAGTTGGTGGTGACAACGGCGGAGATTGCTCGGATATTTGAGGTTAGCAATGAGGGCGTTAATCCCCTCACATACAAATCGGAGGATTGGGTAGAATCATTCGAGATGATTGCCCGTAAATCAATGAAGGATCGGAGGTCGGAATTGAAGAAGAATATGCTTCCACTGGAAATATGGTCTGTGATAACGATATTGTGAAGGCGGTCCTTGGGGAGCAGAACTCCCACGATGGGTTGACTCGACCTCAGTGTCTTGCTGAGAGCTATTCTTGATGGGGGTTCGGAGTCAACCGGGCCGAGATGCTACTGAATCGGTTCGAGACGAGAGAAGAATCGAGCTGCGAGATGAAGGATGGGAAGTGGACAGCCAAGTCCATTACCGGCCTCTTCAACAAGATAACGGTTATCTTGGAAACCCTGCTGACCATCCAGATCAAGCTGGAAGGATGGGGTGAGGGCCTATACTAAACAAAGGTCTTCTCACCAAAGATGAGGTGATCGGCGGGCCAACCGACTCGAGATGTGGAAGCGGTGAGGTCGGTGTTCGAGGACCGCTCGGTGTGGAGGAGGAGTAAGATGAAGAAGAAAGGGTAGAGGAGCCAACCGTGAGCTCGGTCGAGGCTTCACGGCCCAATGAAGCTGAAGGAGAAGGCCAAGAAGAGGAGGAGGTTGGTGAAAACCTCGGAGATGGGAGGTTCCTCTGCTGCCGATCAACCTAGCTGTGGCCGAGGAGGCACTTACATTGGAGATAGCGAGGAAAGGTGGTCAGGACGGAGGATGTACAAGAGATAAGCTGCGAAAGGACTCCCTCTCCCTCTCCCAAAAGGTCTGATTCTTCGGAACTTCAGGTCTGTCCCCCTCCCCTCTCTAACCCATTACGGCAATGAAGAGGTGACCCAGGCTGGCACCTCCGAGCCTCTAAAATAGCCTACTCCCACAACAGTCCAAGTGAAACCTCATCATCCACTCTCCCACAAACCCAAACCTCATCTCCCCCTCAATCTCCATCTGATTTCGTCGCCATCCTTGCCGGACCGTCTACTCCCCACCCCCATAACTACCATCTCCCCACCAGCCTTACTTCCCTCAACCCCACCTCCACCTCAAACCACAACCAAAACCACATCATCATCTCCTCAACCTACCATCCCACACCCAATCTCATCTCCACAACCCACCTTATACGATATCCCACCCTCTCCATCTTCTCCACCACCTGAAATCCCCCTCCACCACCATCAGATGCACCCACCTCTTCCCAAGCCACCGACCATCAAGCCCCGAGATATCTCCAACATCTTTGGTGATATCCGGATGCACTCCCAGTCCAACTTCACCCTCCCCCTCCTCCTCATCCGAATCATCGGAGGAGGAAATCGATCAATCTTTGCCATCTCTTCGGCCTTTGAAGACCTTCATAAACAAATCATCACCAAGGTGCGAGAAGCTGATTCGAGCGATCACCGATCTGAAGCTTCGCCAATATGCAGATTGCCGAGATGAATATATCTCGCAATTTATCAGCCAACCTCGGCACTACTATTGGTACTAAATTTGGGCAACCGGAGGAGGAGGTAAGGTTGCTCAAGCGAGAAGGTGGCCGCGGACAACGAAATCATGGTTGATGCCCTCACGGTGATAAATCAGATTTTCGGGTTTGTTGTGCTACCTTAGAAGATCAGCTCGAGAACCCTATGATTGGAGTGAATTGATACATGTTTTTAGGGCCGATTTTAGTGCAAAAGTGAGCTAAAGTGTTAGTTTTGGTGCCTAAATGTGAAAAGTATCACTCTTTTGCTTAAAAGTATTATTTGTGAGAATTTGATGTTTTTCGTCCATTTTGCAGGTAATTCGGTGGAATTTTGCCAAACCGAGAGTACCATTAGGCTTAGAATGAAGAGACGATCATACGGGGCCAGCGAGGGTCGGGGCCGAAGCCCCACGCGAGAAAAGTACCACTGGACTCGAGCTGCAGTCGAGGAGCAAGAGCCTCGAGTCGAGGGATATGCGAAAGGACCAAAATCGAAAGAAAAGTAGGAGTCTCGACTCGAGGCATTACCCCTCGAGTCGAGGGATGAGATAAAGCAAGGACCTCGAGTCGAGGCATGACCCTCGAGTCGAGGGAGGAGAATTTTGCAGGAACCTCGAGTCGAGGCCTGACCCTCGACTCGAGGGGGAGGTTTTTCCAAAAATTCGGTATTTAAGGGGAGAAGCGAGCAATTCAAGGACATCGATTTATAATAGCAGTTAGTAGTGGTTTTGGGGCGATTTCTCAGCCCCAAGCCAATTTCTTCCTTAGGTAGAGTAGATTGGTAGAATTAGATTTAGATTTCAATTGATTGTTGGTAGATTAGCAATAGATTAGCATTTGATCCTTGTAATTCTTTCAATTCAAGCTTGTAATTCATTTGGAGATTGGTGTTGAAGACTCAAGCATTCCTATTGTTGTTGATTGAAGATCATTTGGTGATGTTTTTCCTCTTTTGTCTCTTGAATTTCTTAATTGTTGTGATTTGCTTAGTGTTTGATCAATTCTATCTTCTTCCCATGGGTATTGTTTGTGGTACCATGGGCTAACTCTCTTGTGCTTGGGTTAATTGAAATTGATGATGATTTGATTGATGATGCTATGATTGTTGATGATTGGAGATCAATTGAGTAGATTGCTTACTAATTGTGATTCTCAATTGTGCTTCATGCATAATTATCTCTTTAGATTAGTGTTTGATCACCCTAGCTATAGGCGAGAGTTGCGCTAACGTGATCCGGAATTAATCGGGTGATAATTGTGTATGAATGTGTGGATTGAGTGCTTCGTAATCGAGAGATTAGTTGCACTAAGGATACTCACATTAGTTTGTTACCTAACTGTGATTCTTCATTGTGCTTCATGTAAAATTGTCTCTTTTGATTAATGGTTAATCTCCCTAGCAATAGGCGAGAGTTGAGCTAACGTGATTAGGTGTTAATCGAGTTTCAATTTTGCATGATTGTATGAATTGGGGATTTCTACATTGAGAGATGGGAAAGACTAAGGATACTCACATTAGGCATTGTGATTTTAATGGAGTGATTAATTTCATGATGGTTTATGCTTTCTATCTTAGTTGATTTGCAATTTGATTCAATTGTAGCTTGTTGATTGATGATTCATTGATGGATGTTAATCCTAGCACCTCTATTCCACCATTTAGTGTTGTTTTTGTTATCGCATTCTTAGTGTTCGATCATTTGTTCGCTTGTTGTTATTTTGTATTTTTGCAAGTGTTTTGTTGTTTTTGTTCCAAACCATTGTTGCAACTCTAGTCACTAAAAACTCGTATTTCTAGGGCCTCATGTGCATACTTTTTCCCTTGGGTTCGATATTTTGTTGATTGGTCTTAAAAGCTCTTGCCCTATACACTCCAATCACCCTAAAGAATGATGTTAAAAAGGGGAAGGAGCTGAAGGAAGGCTGGACACCCTCACTGGAGTCATGTCAATCACGAGACAAGCTCGACTCTAAGGCGCATATAGCTGAGTTGGAAGCGGCCAGTGAGATCAAAATCAAATCGATGAGCTGGTTGTGTTACAACCGAGGGTGACCCAGTTGAAGATGCCATCCGAGAGGATGAGGAAGGAAGACGAGGAAAAGGCGAGAAGGCTCTTGGCCCGAATTAAAGAAGCCGAAAAACCCGAGGCCAAGGGCAAGGGTAAAGGGAAGGCAACAAGAGCCGAAAAGGAGTCATCACCGAGCTTGATTGACCAGCCTAAGACCAGCCGAGCGCAAGAGGAAAGAGCCTCGACTACTCCAACCTTTCAGCTGAGCGAGATCAAAAGGATACATGCTGAAAAGGAGATGTACGAGAAGCGGGAGAAGAAGAGGCTGAAAAAGCTGGGCAAGGGAGCTGAGCTCAAGTGGGATCGGGAGTCAAGGAAATGGGTATCGAAGACCGCGAGATGAAGCCGACTTCCGACCTTACCACCGCACCTCGGCTCCTCCCAAAATGGTGGCTGGGAAGCACACGAGAGGAGTATAAGAGAAAAGCCTTAGATACCAAGTGGATGTACCACCGGTACATTCTAAAGAACTCTCCTACTGGCGGAGCTTATGAAGATCTCCTGGCACGCCCGGGATTGAAAAGGAGGATGCTTTGACATGTATGGGAAGCTGCTCGACGAGGCCAACGAGTATTCAAGCTGCGATCTGTTCGCACCAGCCTTGAGCACGCTAAGCCTAAGATGAGCGAAGACGGGACTCCTAACATGGCTTGGGTCGGGACTATCATTGCACAAAGCCGAAAGAGAATTCCAGCTCACAGACGAAGAAGAACTTAAACGGCTCGAGCTAGGGTTTTAAATTGGATGAACATTCCCGAAGCAAGCCGATGGGGAATCGATAGACCAGGATTTTCTTTTCTTTATCTTTTATTTCTATCGAGTTCTCTTTATCTGTAAATTGTATATATATGAATGAATTTACTCAATCTTGTCGATTTACTTGTCTTATTTCTTAAAGCTTTCTTTCTTGTTTTAAGAAAACTTAAAAATTTTCTAAGTATTAATCATCCGAGGAAATTCTCATCTCGGACTTAAACTTCTTTAAAAATTTTCTAAGTTTTAAAATTTTTCCTAAGTCTTAAAAACTTTCTAAGTCTTTAAAATTTTCTAAGTCCTAAGACTTAAATTTTTACTAAGTCTAAATATTTTGAAAAATTTTAAGACTTAAGAATTCTTACTTAAAAGCTTTCTAAGTGTGAATTAAGTGCTTTAACTTAGGTAAATCTGATTTGAAGTGTGAATGTGTTCTAATATTCCTATCTCGATAATCTTGATTAACTTTGACTAACTTCAATTTGTGAGTGTGTCTCTTCCTTGTAGGTTTTAACTTCATCAAAAAGGGGAAATTGTTAGATCGGTAGAAGGTTTTGATGAGTTAAAAGAAGCAATTCGGATGAGCAGATGACTATGAAGAGCAGTTGAGGTCAAGTTTCAATACTAAGCCGATCGGACTAGGTCGAGGACTAGACAAGTCGGTGAAGGCTAAAGTTGCAAGTCATCCGGAGACGAACTCAAATCTAGTCATCTGTAGGAGATAAGTATAAAGAGCTCAGACGAGGTCGAGATAAGCCAAGTAGAATAAGAAAGGCAAGTCTTCACCAAGTCACCGCAGACGAGTAGAGAAAAATCAGGCCGAGAATAAGAGCATTTTCAAGATTAAGTTTGTTGAGCGGTTTTTAGTTTGTTAGAACTGACTAACAAACTAACTGTCTTTCCGGACATATAAATAGATCTAGGTTTTCCTTTTTCAAATACACAACACATCAACTGCAACATTTTTATCAACTTTTTCGATTTCTATCTTCACATCAATTCACAAGTTTTCAAAGAGTTTTCAAAAGTTCTAAGTGTTTGTAGAACACTTTACTTCACATCTTCAAAGGTCACTACTCACTGTAATAGTTAGGTTTGAGAGAAGAATTTAGGAGTTTGAAGACTTGAAGATCTTTGTAAGTTGTAAAGCGTAAAGTTGGATCATAAGTAAGTAAGTGGTAGCGAGACCCTTCTTCAAGTTGAGGAAGGAGAGTGGATGTAGGATTATTCATAATCCGAGCCACTATAAATCTTGGTGTTCTTTATTGCTTTCGTTTACTTATCTGTTCTTCTCGATTTCAATTTATATTCAAAGATCAATTTCAGAATTAAAGTTAGACAAATTATTAGTGTGCTTTTGATCCGAATAAAGTTGAGATTAAAAATAAATTCTGTGTAACTTTGGTGTTTTGAATAAGTTTTGAAAGATTTGTAAAATCTGAAAAATCTATTCAACCACTCCCCCACTTCTAGATTTTTCCTAGAAGGCTGATTCAAGTTTCCTTTAATCTACTCAACTAAGTGGGACCAACATTAAATATATTTTTGTTAGGAGAAAAATATCATAGTTTTGATGAAGTTAAGATGAGTGTGTAAAATAAGATGACCAATGGTATAACCAGCTGAAGTAATGAGTAAAATCTTGTAATAGACTTGATTGTAGGATTAGGACAAGCGGTATTAAGACCAATCAAGTTTATCGAACCCAAGAGAAAAACTATGCAATGAGGCCCTAGGAACACAAGTTATCGGTGACTATTATTGCAAAGCAATTTTGGCTCTAAAATCTACAACACAAATGCAAGAATTAAAATTCAAACACTAGGCAAGCAATTAATCGAACACCTAATATGCAAAAACAAGTAACTTGGTTTCAATGGAGGATTGGAGTGCTAGGGATAATGTCTATCAAGAAACTAATGATCAACAAGCTATGATTGAATCAAATTGCAAATCAACCAAGATAGAAAGCATAAAACCGTCATGCAATTAATCACTCCATTAACCACACAATGCCTAATGTGAGTATCCTTATTGCAACTAATCTCTCAATTAAGAATCACCTAATTCATACATTCATACACAATTATAACCCGATTAATCCCTAATCACGTTAGCTCAACTCTACCTATTGCTAGGGTGATCAAACATTAATCTAAAGAGATACTATCCATGAAGCACAATGAGAATCACAATTAGGAGCAATCTAACTCAATTGATCAACAATCATCAACAATCACAAAGCATAAGACAATCACTTCATCCTCAATTTCAATTATCCCAAGCACAAGAGTATTAGCCCATGGTGCAAAGAGCAAAACCCATGGGTAGAAAATCTAATTGGGAAAGCACAAATCTAATCTCAACAATTATGGAATTTAAATGAGAAGAGTAAAAGAACATCACCAATTGAATCCAAAATAATAGGAATGCTTGAATCTTCAAAGTAGTCTTCAAATACAATCTCTTCCTCACTTGAATTACAACTTGGAAATGAAAAACTAATGGATCAAATTGCTAATCTAAGGTACAAATGATCAAATTCTATCTAAATCTATGAATTTAATCCAATTACAATGAGAATTAAGCTATGGAATGAGAAATTCACCTAGAAAGCGTAAAATAAGCCGCTCTAAACTATGCTAGGGAGAATATGTTCTGTTTTCCACTCAAAATGCTTTAAATACAAAAATTTCAATTTTGGGCATCCCTCGATTCGAGGTTGGGGCCCTCGAGTCGAGGCCTTGAAGTCGCTAATGCATTTTCAGATTTTGCCTCCGGCCTCGAGTCGAGCTCCAGCCCTCGACTCGAGGTTTCTCCTTGCCCTGATCCTCGACTCGAGGGTGAGCCTCGAGTCGAGCTTGCTCTGAATTTTTAATTTCATCTCTAGGCCACCACCCTCGGGTCGAGGCCCTGGACCTCGACCGGAGGTCGAGTCAAGGGAATTTTCTCGACCCGGACTTGATTGTTGGAATATCGGCAAGCGGTATTAAGACCAATCAAGTATATCGAACCCAAGGGAAAAAATATGCACGTGAGGCCCTAGGAATATAAGTTATCGATGACTATTGTTGCAACACGGTTTGAAACAAAAATACAACAAAATGCTAGAAATAAACTCAAACAACACAACAAGGTAAATGATCAAACACTTGGAAGGCAAGAACAAATAACAACAATAAATGGGGAATTTGGGTGCTAGGGATAACATCCATCAAGGAATCAATGATCAACAAGCTATGATTGAATCAAATTGCAAATCAACCAAGATAGAAAGCATAAAACCGTCATGCAATTAATCACTCCATTAACCACACAATGCCTAATGTGAGTATCCTTATTGCAACTAATCTCTCAATTAAGAATCACCTAATTCATACATTCATACACAATTATAACCCGATTAATCCCTAATCACGTTAGCTCAACTCTCGCCTATTGCTAGGGTGATCAAACATTAATCTAAAGAGATACTATCCATGAAGCACAATGAGAATCACAATTAGGGAGCAATCTAACTCAATTGATCAACAATCATCAACAATCACAGCATAAGACAATCACTTCATCCTCAATTTCAATTATCCCAAGCACAAGAGTATTAGCCCATGGTGCAAAGAGCAAAACCCATGGGTAGAAAATCTAATTGGGAAAGCACAAATCTAATCTCAACAATTATGGAATTTAAATGAGAAGAGTAAAAGAACATCACCAATTGAATCCAAAATAATAGGAATGCTTGAATCTTCAAAGTAGTCTTCAAATACAATCTCTTCCTCACTTGAATTACAACTTGGAAATGAAAAACTAATGGATCAAATTGCTAATCTAAGGTACAAATGATCAAATTCTATCTAAATCTATGAATTTAATCCAATTACAATGAGAATTAAGCTATGGAATGAGAAATTCACCTAGAAAACTGTAAAATAACCGCTCTAAACTATGCTAGGGAGAATATGTTACATTTTCCACTCAAAATGCTTTAAATACAAAAATTTCAATTTTGGGCATCCCTCGATTCGAGGTTGGGGCCCTCAGTCGAGGCCTTGAAGTCGCTAATGCATTTTTCAGATTTTGCCTCCAGCCTCGAGTCGAGCTCCACCCTCGACTCGAGGTTTCTCCTTTGCTCGATCCTCGACTCGAGGTGAGCCTCGAGTCGAGCTTGCTCTGAATTTTTAATTTCATCTCTAGGCCACCACCCTCGGGTCGAGGCCCTGGACCTCGACCAGAGGTCGAGTCAAGGGAATTTTCTCGACCGGACTTGATTGTTGGAATATCGGCAAGCGGTATTAAGACCAATCAAGTATATCGAACCCAAGGGAAAAATATGCACGTGAGGCCCTAGGAATATAAGTTATCGATGACTATTGTTGCAACACGGTTTGAAACAAAAATACAACAAAATGCTAGAAATAAACTCAAACAACACAACAAGGTAAATGATCAAACACTTGGAAGGCAAGAACAAATAACAACAATAAATGGGGAATTTGGGTGCTAGGGATAACATCCATCAAGGAATCAATGATCAACAAGCTATGATTGAATCAAATTGCAAATCAACTAAGATAGAAAGCATAAACCATCATACAATTAATATCTCCATTAATCACACAATGCCTAATGTGAGTTGTTGGTCCCGATTGGTTGAGTTGATTAAGAAAATTTGAGTTAACCTTCTAGGACAAAATCTAGAAGGGGGTTGAATAGATTTTGTAGATTTTTCAAATCTTTCAAAATCAATTCAAAGTACCAGATTAACACGGCGGAAATTCAATATTAATCTCAACTTTATTAAGATCAAAAGCAAACTGATATTCAAATTTTAACTTTGATTACGAAATTAATCTTTGAACAATAAATTGGAAATTGAGCAGATAAGTAAATAAAAGCGGTAAAGAACACCAAATTTTATAGTGGTTCGGATTATAACAATCCTACATCCACTCTCCTTCTCCAACTTGAAGAAGGGTCTCTACTATCTCGCTTACTTACTTTACAATCGTACAACTTACAAACTTCAATATGATCTTCAACTCCTTAAAATCCTAACCAAATCATGAAATATAACTCTAAGATAAAGAAGTGTATATGAAGATGTGCAAAGAAGTGTTCTACAAATACTTAGAAAAATCTATGAAGAAATCTTGAAAAACTATTTTGTGCTTTTTGAAAACTTGTGATTTGAGAGAATATCTTGCTTGAAATATAACTTGTGTGTTCTATGTATTCTGTGTATTCTTAATGAAGTGTCTAGACCTATTTATAAGTGCGAAAAGACAGTTAGTTTGTTAGTCGGTTCTAACAAACTGAAAGCTACTAACAAACTTAATCTTGAAAAGCTGCTCTAGACCTCGGCTGATTTTACTCTACTCATCTGCGGTGACTTGGTGAAGACTCGCCTTTCTTATTCTACTCGGCTTGTCTTGACTTCGTGAGCTCTTCATATTTGTCTCCCTCTGAGATGACTAGACTCAAGCTCGTCTCCGGACGACTTGTAATCTTCGGACCTCGGTGACTAGATTGGTTCTAGACCCCGTCGATCAACTTAGCTTAAGATCTCAATCTCAAATTTGTTCTTCAGGTCGTGATCATCCGAGCTGCTTCTTTTAACTCATCAAAACTTCTTGATCCAACAATTTCCCCCTTTTTGATGTTGTTAAAACCTGCAAAGAAGAAACACACTCACAATGAAGTTAGTACTAGAGTTAGTTAAGATAATCGGATAGGTATATCGAGCACTTTTTCACATTACAACAGATTCATTCACATTAAAGCACTTAAGAAAAATTAAGTCCTTTAGACTCTTTTAGAAATACTTAGAAAAATTTGAGTCTTAGGACTTAGATAAATTTTTAGGAAAAATTTTTTAAGTCGAGAGATAAAATTCTCGGATGATTTATACTTAGAAATTTGTTTTAAGTTTTTCTTAAAGCGAGAATTTTTAAGAAAATAAGACATGTATCTCACATAAGTCCAAGTATATTCATTCACAAAATTACAATTTACAGATAGGTGGTGATAGAAAATAAAAGATAAGGAAAAGAAAATCCTGTCTATCGATTCCCATCTGCTAGCTTCTGGAATGTTCAGCCGGTTGAAAATCCTTGCTCTATCTTGCTTGAGTTCATCCTCGTCGTGAGCTCGGATTCTCTTTCGGCTTTGACTATGGTGATCGACCCATTCCATGTCTCGGAGAGCCATCTTCTTTCGGCTTGGGGGTAACTTGCTCATAGGTGGTGCGACCGGATCGCGATTGAACACAATATGTGCCTCATCGAGCAGCTTCTCGTAAAGATCGGCGTCCTCCTTTTCCATCCATTCGTGCCATTTCATGTCTTCATCAGTTTGCTCGAGATAGAGATGCCTTCAAGATGTACCGGTAGTACATCCATCGGCATCCAGGGCTTGCTTCTTGTACTCATTGGTATACTTCCCGAAACCATCTTGGGAGGCTGATGATCGGTGGACAGGGCGGAAGTCCGCTTCATCGGTCGCCTTGGATACCCACTTCCGAGTATCCTGTCCCACTTGACTCTGCCTTCCCGGCTTCTTGACCTCTTCTTCTCCTGCTTCTCATACTTTTCTTTTTCAGCATGAATTCTTCTAATCTGCTCAGGTGAGAGGTTTGAGTAGTCGGGCTCCTTCCTTTGCGCTCGGCTGCAGGGGTGATCATTTGCTCGGTGATGAAGACTTCTCTCTTTGCGTTGCCTTTACCCTTGCCCTTGGCCTTGGGTTTTTAGACTCTTTCATTTTGGTCGGCGGCTTCTCGAGACTTCTCTTCCTCCTCCTTCCTCCTCTTCTCCTCATCCTCTCGGATGGCCTCCTCTATATGGGTCACCCTCGATTGCAAAGCGGCCAGCTCATCGATTTAATTTTGATGTCTGCTTTGCTGCCTCAACACAGGTGAGTCTGCCTTTGAGTCTACTTTGTGCATGAGTGACAAGACTCCAGTGTGAGGGTGTCCATTCTTCCTTGACTCCTTCCCCTTTTTGACTTCATCCTGAAGTGCATTTGTCTTTCCAAGGCTGAACAACGAACCTCGAAGTCGATCGATCGGATGTAAGTGCATTGACCAGGACCTCGTTATGCCACCACCTTCTGCTTGAGTACCTTGACCTCCTCCTCCGGGTTACTCGGTGAGTACCAAATGCGGTGCCGAGGTTAGCTGATAGGTTGCGTGTGATATTCACCTCGGCTATCTGCATGTTGGTGAGCATTGTGTCGGTGGCTGCTCGAATCACCTTCCTCGTCTTCCTCTCCATCGCCTTTGAACTTTGGTAATGATCTGTTTGTGTAAGTCCTCAAAGGTGAGGTGATGGCGAAGATTGGACTGGTCTCTTCCTGAGATCGGATGAGGAAGAGGGGGTGGGAAGAAGTTGGGTGGGGAGCTCATGTGGATATCCCCAAAAATGTTGGAGGTATCCACCGGCTGGGGTTGAAGGGTGGAAAGAAGTAGGGGCGTACGATGGTGGAGGGATTTACGGTGGGGGTGAAGATGGAAGGGGTGGAATTTCAGAAGTAGTGGGTGGTGGAAAAGGGGTTGGGTGAGGTATGGTGGGTTGGATTGGGCTGTGGGGAGAGTTTGAGAAGATGTGAGTAAGGTTTGGTGGGGAGATGGTAGATATGGGGGTAGGGGAGTATCTGGTCTGTGAGGAAGGACGGCATCTCGGATGGGGAGGGTGGAGGGGATGAGGTTTGGATTTGGGGAAGGGAAGATGAGGTTGTGGCTTGCTGTTTTGGGAGTAGGCTGTTTTAGAGGCTCGGAGGTGCCGGCTGGGTCACCTCTTCATCGCGAGTGGGTGGAGAGGGGGAGGGGAGAATTGTACCGCCTGTGAGTGGGGAAGGGTCCTCTCGAGCTTATGTCTTGTACCTCCTCCGATTGGACCACAGGCCGCTATCTCCGGCGTCAAGTGCCTCTTGGCTAGTAGACTTGGCTGATCGGCGAGATGTCTCCCACGGCTCACGAGGTTTTCACCAACCTCCTCCTTCTCTTGGCCTTCTCCTTCGACTTCATTGGCTGTGAAGCCTCGGTGAGCTCACATTGGCTGCTCCTCCTCTCTATCCTCTTCTTCCTCTTCTTGACCTCCTCGGTGATGGATCTCGAGCCTCGACCTCACTGCTCCCTCATCCGAGTCGGTGGAGCCCCGAGCGGCTCATCCTTGGTCGGCAGCCCTTTACTGTTTTGTATAGGCTCGACTCCATCAGCCCCGATTTATCTCGGCTGTCGGCAAATCCTCCAAAATCACCGTCACCTTGTTGAATAGGGTGGAGATTGACCTCGCCGCCATTTTCCACCAACCACCTCCAGCCTCTTCCTCTCGCCTCAAATCTCTCCAATAACATCCCGGCCAGGTTGGCTTGAACTCCATCAATTATCGTCCTTATGCGGCACAACCTGGGTGCAGTCAGCCCATCATGGGAGCTCTGCTCCCCAAGAATAACCTTCGTCAATATCGTCATTAGAAGATGATATCTTCGTCGGAGCATCTTCTTCTTTAATTCCGATCGACGGTCCTTCATCAATTCCGGGCAATCATCTCAAATGATTCTACCCGATCATCTGATTTGTATGTGAGAGGGTTAACACCCTCACCGCTGGTGTCAAAGATACGGGCCACCTCCAACGGAGTTCTGAGTCAAAACCTCGCCGTAGACTCGAGTTTTGAACACTCCATTCTCAAACGTCCCATTGACGTAGAATTCAATCCCCCTCATATCCAGAGTTTTGTTGAAGGTGGATTTCTTGGAACAAAAAGTCCTCAATCCCGACCTCTCCTATAATCCAAGTATCTCCCTTGATTCACCATCATTGTCGTTTCAAAGTCGACATACATCTCCGACTTTATCTTCTTATTGTACGTTTCATTGTGTACCTCCACCATGGTTGATGTCACTCCAACTGGTTTTTGAGAAGTGCTCATGAAAGAAAACGATTGAGAGTTTTTGAAAATTTGGCGGTGTATGTATAATTTACGAAAGTGAAAAAGTTTGATTGAGGAAGAAGACGTATTTATAGGAGGGAAAATTGGAAAGAGAAACCGCTTTTAGAAAATTTGAATTGATCTAAGCCGTTTATTTAAAAGTTTTACTGCGCATGAATCAACGGTTAAAAATCGGGATAAGCGATTGGGATTCAGCGCGTGGATGCTACTCGCCTTTGGAATGCGTAAATAGTTACTTTATAGACTGTTGATTTGACAAATGTAGGTTACTTTATGCGGGAAGTAAGTATACTGACGTCGGCCTAGGGTTACCTTACTTCGTATAAGGGTTTTCAACACAAATGAGTTTGTAAAGTCAACTGATAAAGTAACCTATTTGATTTTAAAACAGCTTGGTTTTAACTTTTTAGCAAACTTAAAAAAATATTTAAATAAACAGGCTCAGATTTAATTTTCTAGAGTTAGGTTTTCCAACCAATCTTTCCAATGAGAGTTTTACGAAAAATATGGAGTTTATTTAGGAACAAAGGTGTTTGAATAAAAGATTGAGGAAAGATGAGGTGAAAGCAGATCGATCTGTGACCTATTCCTGCAAAGACATAGACTTAAAGAAAACCATTAGTAACTTGAGGTAGATCGGATAGGGTGCGAGATAGTCATCTGTTTCTTAGGAAATCAGTGACTATTGTGCCCTTGTTCTGATTTACCAAATGTCGAATAAGTAATTATCATGTCGAGATAAGGTCAATATGACTAATCCTTGATTCTTGATTCCTAAGAAGGAAATCAATGATATCAGCTACTGATTGTCCTTTGACTCATATCTAGTCGATAATTCTTTCTAGACATTGATTTAAAGAAAAGAAATAACCAGAAATAGGGAATACATTAATTAGATGCAAACAATTTAGAAATCAGCTAAAGATGCATCAAGTAATCTTAATTCTAAGCACAATTCTTTAAATCAAGACTCTGCTAATGGTTTTGTAAGAATGCCTGCTCTTTGTGACTCGGTGGCTATCTTCTCAATTCTAATGTCATTCTTCTCCACATGATCTCTAATGAAATGATGCCTAATGTCTATATGCTTACATCTAGAATGCGAAACAGATTGTAAGTCATAGCTATTGCACTATTACTATCACAAGTAAATAGGAGCAGATGATGTTTGAATATTATAATCTCTAAGTTGACTAATCCAGAGGAGTTGAGAGCAACAACTTCCACCGCCATGTATTCGGCCTCGGTTGTGGAGGTGGCAACAGATGTCATTTCTTAGATAACCAAGAAATTAATTTGTTGCCTAAGAATTGATAAGTTCTGAAGTGGATTTCCTATCAATCTTACATCCCCCAAAGTCTGAATCAATAACCAGCCATTTCAAAGTTTCATCACCGGGTACCATAACCCTACTTGCAAGGTTCCTTTGAGGTATTTAAGAATTTTCTTAGCGAGACTCAGATGAGTTTTCTTGGGATTAGGCTGGAATCTTGCACATACCCCAACCTGCAAAGGCTATGTCCGGCCTACTTGCGGTGAGATAGAGAAGAGATCCAATCGGTCCACGATACTCCGTTGCATCCGTGGGTATCCCCTGCTCATCTGAATCCATAGAGAAGTTAGTTTCCATAGGTATTTTAACTTCTCTACTAGTAGTCATCCCAAATTTCTCAATCGGATCCTTAGCATATTTAGACTGATGTATAAAATACCCTTACTCATCTCGTTAAATCTGTAAGCCTAGAAAGTATGTTAATTCACCCATCATTGACATTTCAAACCTGTTTTTCATGAGAATACTAAACTCTTCACATAATTTGATTAGGTGAACCAAAGATTATGTCATCTGCATAAATGTTAACTAATAAGATGTTACCATCTACTTCCTTTCTAAACAATGTTCTATCAATCTTACCTTTTGAAAAACCATTTGATGTCAAGAAATCGAGATAAGGTATCATACCAAGCCACAGGAGCTTGTTTCAGTCCATATAGAGCTTTGTTGAGTTTATAGACCTTGTTATTGATCTTAAACCCGGGAGGCTGCTCCACATAGACTTCCTCAAGCAACACACCATTAAGGAAGACACACTTAACATCCATTTGAAAGACTTTGAAAGATTTATATGCAGCAAATACCAAGAACAACCTTATTGCTTCTAATCGCAAGCTGGAGCATAGGTTTCATCATAGTCTATCCCTTCGGACCGTGAGTAACCTTGAGCTACCAATCTTGTCTTATTACGAACAATAATGTTGTTCTCATCTGTTTTGTTTTTGAACACCCATTTGGTGCCTATAATCTTTCTATGTAAGGGTCTTTCCACTAATTCCCAAACATTTTGCCTTTCAAACTGATGCGGTTCATACGCATGGTCATTATCGATTTGGATCGAGATAGAGCTTCCTCAATAGACTTGGGTTCAAGAAGTGACACATAGCGGTGAGCAGACTTTCGTAGTCGGCATCATTCGTGGTAATCCGCACACTACTAGATGGGTTTCCGATAATCGATCGGATGGATGGTAGCTTCTCATCCTTTTGCCTATATGAGTAGAAAGATCCTCATCTTGAGACTTAGTAGGCAACTCCTCGACTCTACACGAGTGACGTTCTCCCTTCATCGGTGACCCCCGATAAGGCGATGTCATGGGTGTCTCCTCGGATGGAGTCGATCGAAGTTGTCTTCGATTATCGGATAGGGATTCTTCTTCATACGAGTCTGAATCAAGACTAGGTAGATAGACAGTTCTATGTTTAGTCTTGGATAGTTCAATCTTATCTAGACTTTTAGAAATTTGGTTCACTTTATGCGAGAAGGAATATAACTCATCAAAGACGACATGAGGGGTTTCCTCCACACAAAGGGTTGTCTTGTTGAAAACTCTAAATGCCTTGGAAGTGTTGGAATATCCCAAAAATATTCCATCATTTGCCTTAGCATTAAAAGTTCTTAACTTAGATTTCCCAATGTTATGGATGAAATACTTACAACCAAAAGCTACGAAATATGAGATTCTTGGAATCTTACCCTTCCAAATCTCATATGGAGTCTTACCCTTGTCTTTAACAACCAAACACCTGTGCAGGTATAACAAGATGTGTTGATGGCTTCAGCCCCAACCTGTGAGGGGTTTCATAATCAGCTAACATGCTCTGCCGCTTCCTTCAAGGTTCTATTCCTTCTTTCAACCACTCCATTTTGTTGAGGAGTTCTTGCTGAAGATGTCTCATGAATAATTCCACACTCATTGAAAAAGTTAGATAAACAAGAATTCAAAATTTTATGCCACTTATCACTTCTTATTTTAATAATATTAACACCCTTTTCATTTTGAATGCATGCGAACGGATCGGAGATCTTGTTTATAGTCTCATTTTTCTTGAAAAGAAATATAACCCAAGTGTATCTAGAAAAGTCATCTACTACAACAAGAGTATATTTCCTTCCACCGAAACCGAGAGGAGAAACGAGTCCAAACAGATCCGGATGAAGTAGTTGTAAAACTCTTTCGTAGATGAAGATGTATTAATACTCTTAAATGAGTGTCTAGGTTGTTTACCTTTTGACAAGCATCACATTTAAGATCGGTAGATAAAAGTTTCTCGAGTAATCCCTTAACAAGGTTCTTTTTAGCTACTTACTAAGGGTCTTGAAATTCGAGATGACTAAGTCTCTTGTGCCATAGCCAGTGAGATCATCTCCACCCTTAGCTATCGGACAAGTATCTTTAGGACAACTATTAAAGTTGGCCACATAGACATTACCATGTCCGAAGCCGATTAAAAGTACCTTATCTCGAGGAATTATCTAAGATATCACATTTATCCTTAGAAAACTTAACAAGAAAACCTTTATCACAAAGTTGGGAAGCAGATAGCAAATTATGTTTCAAACTTTCAACAAAATATACCTCGAGATACCTGAATATCCTTGATAATTAGAGTACCTGCTCCTTTAGTCGACCACAATTATTGTCTCCAAATAATACTCTTGGACCATCAACGCTCTGGAAATTTGATAGTAACCTCATGTTATAAGTCATGTGTTGTGAACAACCACTATCAATGTACCATATAGAAGCTAAGATCTCTTCCTTAAGTGATGAGCCTGTGAATCTGAAAAGCAGATTAGTTATAAGGTACCCTAGTGATCTTGGGTCCTTGAAGGTCAAGCATCACTTTAGGTAACCAGACAAAAATCTCATCTCCAAATAATAAATCAGACTTGGTTTTTCTACCAAATCTGTCTACAATTGTATCATTTTTAAATGATAATTTGTTGTATTCGATTTAGTAATTATCTGAACTTATGAAATGTGGGATAACATCTCGCTTCTCCTATCAAAAGGATTATAATAAGAATTTCTTCTTATTTTGGTTCTTGGATTTCTCTTAGTCGATAAGGAGTCCTCGGCTGAATTTTTGTTTTCAAGGTGGGAGATGCAGTCCTTGTTTGACTAATTGGTTTCCAAGGACCAATTCTAACCTCTTTTGAGTGATCGGATACTTTTACAAATTTCCTAGGTTTCGAACATCCGATTTACTATTTACTGTCATAACCAAGACCTATTTTGTCATGGGATTTTGAGATGTATTAAAGATGTGATCTATTACTGATTGTGAATTATTAAGTTGACTAATTTTGAAGACTAGCTTCTCATTGTCTTTCTTAATTAATTCATTTTCAGATGATTGTTTCAAATTTGTCTTTTAAAGTTTTCAATTCACTTTCTAATCTTTCGGGTAAGGTGGTGATGTACTAGCCTCGGCTGGGAAAACATTCCCTTGAATGTTTCCTCGGTTTGGATAGTTCATCACCGCTTTCCTTTAATTAGAATTTGAATTTGATCCTTTAAAGTCAAATTCTCTGTCTCTAGCTGTTTATAAGCAGCCAGAGATGTCTTTAAGTCTCTCAATAATTCATGAATAAAAGTTTGATCATTATCGAGAGGCAGTTACAGGAATCATTATCAAGATGAATAATAGACTACCTCTTTAGCCATGAGACAGACTTCATCATCCGATCCGAAATCGAGATGAGGACGATGATGATGTTGATTTTCTTGACTCCTTTTCTTCACTAGAAGAGCCTTTTGATCTCGCAAATCTCCTGTCTCTCTTTTTCCTTTTCTCTTCCCTTTCTTTAGGAGTTAGTTGAGGACAATCATAGCTGAAGTGTCTGGCTTGTTGCACGTATAGCAAGTGTCACTCCTATCCGATTTAGGGCTGGATGGATTTCTTTTGTGACAGGGGATCTGAATCTTCTCGTTTGGCTCCTATTCTTGTCATCATCTGTAGACTCATCTTCCTTTCTTCTTGATTTGGATCTCGATCTGTCCTTGCCTGCAAATCTCAATTTATTTCTTTTATACTTCATTCTTAATCTGTCATACCTTTTGGTGAGTAGAGCCATCTGCTCCCTACGAGAGATAGGTCGGCTCTCTGATTCGGTTGACATCTTATCTTCTTTGTTTGACAAAGGCAACACACTTGGATGTGGTGCTCGACTCCATCTCATCCTCGTCATTTTCTATTTGAATGTCATACTCTAAAGCTTTAAGATGAGAGAATAAGGTATGGTGAGTAATAGAAGATAAATTTTGAGTTGCTTTAAGGATATTGAATTTTTCTCTCCACCTCTTGGTTAATGATCTCAATATCTTGTTATTAATCTCCTTCTCTGTATAGTTCTTTCCCGGATCATTTGCTTTGTTGAGGAGATTCGTCAACCTTACATCTAGCTGATCCACATATTCATTTTCCTTCATCTTGAATGTATCAAAGTCGTGTAAAGCAGTGCAGCTTTATTCTCTTTTACTTGGTCTCGATCCTTCACAGACATTTGCGAGTTTGCCACATTTCTTTAGCGGTTTTGAATCTTTTGACCTTCTCAATCCAGTCCTTACTCGAGTCTCAATGATTTCAGTTCGAGCTACTTGATCTAGGTTGTGGATTTTCCTTTCATCATTTGTCGATTCAGAACTCTTTTTCTCTTGTCGACTCGAGATTGGTGATTCAAGTACCATTGCTAGTGCTTCCATGATAAAATTTTATAGGTCCTTCTTCAAGAACCTCCTCCATCCTATCATGGATAGCCTTAAGATGATTTTCCATCCTGAATTTCCAATAATCATAATCTTCAATTGAGAATTTAGGTAGATTCTGGATTTCTTGCTCTTGCACGATGAGATAGAAAAACAAAATACTTCACAAACTTGTTAGTAGCACGATTAGTAATAATAAAGAAGATGAAGAAAATCAAGAAAATTTCAGAATCTTAGTTAAGAACTAATATCAATATCGTAACAACTTAACACCGCTCGATACCACTTGTTGGTCCCGATTGGTTGAGTTGATTAAGAAAATTTGAGTTAACCTTCTAGGACAAAATCTAGAAGGGGGTTGAATAGATTTTGTAGATTTTTCAAATCTTTCAAAATCAATTCAAAGTACCAGATTAACACAATGGAAATTCAATATTAATCTCAACTTTATTAAGATAAAAACAAACCGATATTGATTTTATCTTTGATTAAATTAATCTTTGAACAATAAATTGGAAATTGAACCGATAAGTAAATAAAAGTAGTAAAGAACACGAGATTTTATTGTGGTTCGGATTATAACAATCCTACATCCACTCTCCTTCTCCAACTTGAAGTAGGGTCTCTACTATCCGCTTACTTACTTTACAATCGTACAACTTACAAACTTCAATATGATCTTCAACTCCATAAAATCCTAACCAAATCTGTGAAATCTAACTCTAAGATAAAGAAGTGTATATGAAGATGTGCAAAGAAGTGTTCTACAAACACTTAGAAAAATCTATGAAGAAATCTTGAAAAACTATTTTGTGCTTTTTGAAAACTTGTGATTTGAGAGAATATCTTGCTTGAAATATAACTCGTGTGTTCTATGTGTTCTGTGTATTCTTAATGAAGTGCCTAGACCTATTTATAAGTGCGAAAAGACAGTTAGTTTGTTAGTCGGTTCTAACAACAAAAGCGCTTTAGCAAACTTAATCTTGAAAAGCTGCTCTAGACCTCACTGGTTTTACTCTACTCATCTGCCGACTTACTTGGTGAAGGCTCGCCTTTCTTATTCTACTCGGCTTGTCTTGACCTCGTCTCGAGTTCTTCATATTTGTCTCCTGCAGATGACTAGACTCAAGCTCGTCTCCAGATGACTTGTAATATTCCAGACCTCGGTGACTAGATTGGTTCTCGACCCCCTCGATCGCCTTAGCTTAAGATCTCAATCTCAGCTTGTTCTTCGTGTCGATCGATCATCTCGAGCCGCTTCTTTTAACTCATCAAAATTTCTTGATCCAACATGAGTATCCTTAGTGCAACTAATCTCTCAATTAAGAAGCATCCAATCCATACAATCATACACAATTATAACCCGATTAATCCGGATCACGTTAGCTCAACTCGCGCTATTGCTAGGGTGATCAAACATTAATCTAAAGAGATAACTATGCATGAAGCGCAATTAGAATCACAATTAGGAAGCAATCTAACTCAATTGATCAACAATCATCAACAATCATATCATAAGACAATCAAATCTTCCTCAATTTCAATTATCCCAAGCACAAGAGTATTAGCCCATGGTGCAAAGAGCAAAATCCATGGGTAGAAAATCTAATTGCACAATTACAAATCTAATTACAAGAATTAAGGAATAGAAAAGAGAAGAGAGGAAGAACATCACCAATTGGATCAAATCAACAAAAATAGGAATGCTTCAATCTTCAAAGTAACTTCTTCTCCAAAGGAATTACATGCTTGAATTGAGAATACTAGATGAACAACAAATCAAATTCTACATAAATCTACCAATCTACTCTACCTACAAGGAGAAATTGGCTTTGGGCCTAAGAAATCACCCCAAAATTCGCTAGTAACTGCTCTATGGAAGGTTATGGAGAATATGCTCTTTTGCCTTTAAATAAACGAATTTTGAAAAATCTTCTCCCTCGATTCGAGGCTCAGCCCTCGAGTCGAGCTTGCCATCAATGCCACTGCTCCTCGACTCGAGGCTCGGCCCTCGAGTCAAGGCTCCTTAAAAATAATTTCCACCTTTGGCCGGCAACCTCGGGTCGAGGCCCCTGGCCTCGACTGCAGGTCGTGGTCCAGGAATTTTCCCAACCCGGACTCCGCCTCGACCCCGTTTTCGCCCGTCTCGAGCAACGTAGCAAATAAGCACAAAAGAATGAATTGATTGCAACTATGTCTCATGGCACCATAGAAGAAATATAAGACAATCGAACTCATCAATGAACTCAAGCTTTAATGCAAACTCTCAACTAGCAATCAAGATCAATCATGCTCCAATAAATGCAAAATCAAATACTCAAAACATTGCTCCTTCCATGAAGTGTTCCTCTCAACCCTCAAGTGTATCAAGGTTAAATGCACTCAATCATCAAATTCACAAACATGTACACCATAAGCTTGCCACAAGACTCAATCTCAACCATTATCTTTTGTGTTCAAACAATAATCAAAGAGGTCTTTCATCAAGGTTGTAATGTAGGATCTTTGGAATGGGTATGTGAATTTTGGTAAGAGTGATTCAAATAGTAGAGAACTTGAATGATAGCTAACACTTCACTACACTTCTCTTTCAAAGCTTTTTCAATCAACACTCTTTCTCATGCTTTTCAAAGTTCAATCACCACCATTCTTTTGAGCTTTCTTTCTTTTAAGCTCACAATTGAATTTTTCTTCCTTTCATTTTTTTCACAATTTTTCAACAATTCAATTTTTTCACAACCTTTCTTTCTTTTCATCTCACTCAACCTAGCACATCATCTTTTCCACCACACTTTACATGCAAATCACCATCTTCTAGCCAACAATCAAGCTCTACTAAGCATAGGACAATGAGGCTCATAAAAATAGGCAAATGGCTTCAATTTCACTTGGCTTGCCAAAGAATATGAATATAAGGCTCAACATGGCTTACTAAGGAAATCAAATGTTTTGGTGGGGAAAAATTTTGGCAAGTGACTCATCATATCAAACATGGCCTCTTATCATCTTCATGAAATCATACAAAGATCAATCTCAACAAGTCAAGGGCAAGCTCTAGCATACAAATCTATGAATGATGCACTCACAAAGAAATTAATTCAACCGTATAAGATGTACGATTATAAAGGCACAAAAGCTCACGGGCTTAATTTGAGCAATGAATCAAGCATTTTCAATCACATTCATCTTCACACAATCATTAATCGTACTAGCTTCAAGCCACAAATCAACTCATGATCAAATCAAAATTCAATAGGTCTTGCAAATCAAGCACAAGTGCGCAGTACATAATCTCAAGCACACTCACTAAGTCAATAATGATTACTCAAAGATATGCAATAAATTCACAATTAAGCTCAAGAAAAATCTATGCCCAAAAATATGCAAGGAATCCAATATATCAACATAGCATAATCATCATATCATATCAATAAAGCTCAATAACACCAAAATACCACAATCATCCGTACATATCATCCAATAGAAATTAAGTACTCAAATCCATCCAAAGTCAAATCATCAAGTACATCCAAAGCAACCACAATCATCAAATAAAACCCAAGAGGAAATACTAAGAAAGCTAAGAGACAAGAGGAGAGGGATAGGAAATAGGGAGTCGCCTAATCATTAGTCGGGCGGTGGAGGAGGGTAGTTGCCCGGCCCAAGTTCCACAAGCTCATCTCTGAGGAGTGAGTACATATCCTCGTTGATTCTTAAGATACTCTTCTGCATCCTCCTCGTCTCCTCATTAAAGCGACGAGACTCCTCCATCATGCGGAAGCACTCGTCTGTCTAGTGAGGCACTCGAGCTGCATCCTCCGACTGTCGGCCCACATCTCCTCGGTGAGGGTCCACCGCCTCTGTGAAGAACTCCGGCCTCGTACTCCCTACTCCGCATCTCATCCTGCGGTAGTAGTTAATCTCTGGTCTCAAATCCTCATCCATCTGCTGGCTCCTCGGCTGCTCTTCTTCTTGAGCCTTCCTCTTCTTCTTCATTCCCCGCATCTGCAGCCTCGGCCTCCTCCTCGTAACTGCACCCAGATCCGCCTGCCGCCCGCCTCCTCATCATCATCTTCACGGAGGACCTCTCCGTGCTCTCGTGTATAGGCATCAATCGCCTCGGTATGTCTCGTGACCACATCCGGAGGTTGATAGTCACATACCACGGAGCTCCGAACACTGTTGTCAACCTCTTGTTAGGAAGAGGGAATTGGCCGCCGAGTGCTTCTTGAATGCACCAAGTCCTACCAATGAGGTCGAGGGTCTTCATACGCCTCATGGCCTCGGTCGTTAAATCGGGGCCCTCTAGTGCTCGCAGGTTATGCGTAGGAATGCCCAAGTGCTTAGCAATGAGTATGATCAATCCTCCAAAATGAATCTTCTTAAAACGGGTTCTCGTCACCCTCTCGAACAAGTAGCACATGTGCAACAGCGTTGAACCGAACCTCGTGGAGGAAGCACCATAGCACATAAAGCTCCTCGAGATACTACCGCTCCTCCCTTAGAACAGGAAAAATTAGTGCTCGATAGAATCTTCTCCAAATACCTCATCATCGGGTTACGGATCCTCGTACTCTTTGAATTTCTCAAAATGAATCAAGCGGCCGCTTAGGTGCCCCGAATCGATTTCCTCCTCCGTAACTTCTTGGCATTATACTCAGGTCTAATGTTAAGCGAGAGCCATCGGGATCTGCCGGTGCACCTATGATCTCGTTGACCTCGTTCACGATCAATGTATACTGTGTCCGCGGCCTATTTGCTAAGAAGCCGGACATGCCAACCTGCTCAAACAACTGCAGGGATGTCCTCCTCTATACCCATAGAGACCATACTGATTATGGTCTACAAGGCGAGTCTTCACCACCTTGTTATAAATCTCGGAGTACAAGATGATATGCTTCATCCACTTGTAATCGTCCCACAAAATCCCTAATCGAGCCGACATCTTTTGTGCAAATCTAATGACTCTGTCTCCCTTCCTAAATTCCTCATGAGAAAAGTTTTGACCGTGATTGTTGGATTCCGGGAAAGCGGTATTAAGACCAATCAAGTATATCGAACCCAAGGGAATTAATATGCATGTGAGGCCCTAAGAATACAAGTTATTAGTGACTATTATTGCAAGATGGGTTTGGCACTAAACACTACAAGATAATTGCAAGAATTAAAAATCAAATACTATGCAAGCAAATGATCAAACACCTAATATGCAAAATCAATTAACTTGGTTTCAATGGGGATTGGGGTTCCCGGGATAATATCCATCAAGGAATCAATGATCAACAAGCTATGATTGTATCAAATTGCAGATCAATCAAGATAGAAATCAATAATCATCATGCAATTAATCACTCCATTAACTATACAATGCCTAATGTGAGTATCCTTAGTACTTCTAATCTCTCAATTAGAATCACCCAATTCATATATTCATGCACAATTATAACCCAATTAATCCCTAATCACGTTAGCTCAACTCTCGCCTATTGCTAGGGTGATCAAACATTAATCTAAAGAGATAATTTTGCATGAAGCACAATGAGAATCACAATTAGGAAGCAATCTACTCAATTGATCAACAATTCTCAACAATCATAGCATAAGGCAATCACATCATCCCCAATTTCAATTATCCCAAGCACAAGATGATTAGCCCATGGTGCTAAGAGCAAAAGCCATGGGTAGAAAATCTAAGAAAGCAATTAAGAAACTAATCAACACAATCAATGAATTAAAAGGAATTAAGTGGAAGAACATCACCAATTGGCTTCAATGATAAAAAATAAGAATGTTTGAATCTTCACAATATCTCCAATTACAATCTCCTCCTCTTCAATTACAACTTGGAAATAAAAATCTAATGGATCAAATCACTAATCTAATGTACAAATGCTGGAAATCAATCTAAAACTATGAATCTAATCCAAATACAAAGAGAATTAAGCTATGGAATGAGATTTTCGCCCAAAAAACTATCTAATAACCGCTCTAATCTAAGCTAGGAGGAATATGCTCTGTTTTCCGCTCAAAATGGTTTAAATCCAAAAATTCGGTTTTGGGCATCCCTCGACTCGAGGTTGGGGCCCTCGAGTTGAGGCCTCAAGTCGCTAACACGCTTTGCTAATTCGCCGCCAACCTCGAGTCGAGCTCCAGCCCTCGACTCGAGGGATCACCTTGCACTAAAATACACCTCAAAATCAAGCATTAATTCACTCCAATCATAATACCCCCAAACTTGAAGTGTTGCTCATACTCGAGCAACGTAGCAAATAAGTACAAAGGAGTGAATTGATTGCAATTATGTCACATGGTACCATAGAAGAAATAGAAGTCAATCGAACTCATCAATGAACATAAGTATCAATGCAAACTATCCACTAGCAATAAAGATGGATCATGCTCAAATAAATGCAACATCAAACACTTAACACATTGCTCCTTCCATGGAGTGTTTCACTCTTCTCTCAAGTGTATGAAGGTATCATGCACTCAATCATCAAATTCACAAATATGCACACGATAAGCTTGCCAATGGACTCAATCTCAATCAAAATCATTTGTGTTCATTCAAGAATCAAAGAGGTCTTTCATCAAGGTTGTAATGTAAGCTCTTTGGAATGGGTAGGATGTATTTAGGTAAGAGTGACTCAAATAGTAGAGACTTGAATGATAGCTAAGTACTTCAATGCACATCTCTTCAATCTTCATCAAGTAACACTCTTTCATTTGCATTTCAAAGTTCAAAAACTACCATTCACTTGAGCTTTCTTTCACTTAAGCTCTCAACTTGAATTTTTCTTCTTTCATGTTCACAATTTTTTTTTTTACAATTCAATTTTCTCACAACCTTTCTTTCTTTTCTTCTCAATCATCACTTAGCACATAACTTTTCCACCACACTTTGCATGCAAATCACCACCTATAGCCACAATCAAGCTCTACTAAACATAGGACAATAAGGCTCATAAAAATAGGAAAATGGTTTCAATTTCACTTGGCTTGCCAAAGAATATGGAAATAAGGCTCAACATGGCTCACTAAGAAAATCAAATGTTTTTGGTGAGGAAAAATTTGACAAAGTGACTTATCATTTCAAACATGGCCTCTTATCATCTTCATGAAATTACACAAAGATCAATCTCAACAAGTCTAAGGGCAAGTTCTAGCATACAAATCTATGAATGATGCAATCATAAAGAAATCATATCAACCATTAAATGTACGACTATAAAGGCACAAAAGCTCACGGGCTAAAATTGAGCAATGAATCAAGCATCTTCAATCACATTCATCTTCACACAATTATCAATCATGCTAGCTTCAAGCCACATATCAACTCATGATCAAATCAAAATTTAATATATCTTGCAATTCAAGCACAAGTGCACATGTACATAATCTCAAGCACACTCACTATGTCAAGAAAGATACTAAAAGATATGCAATAAGTCCACAATTAAGCTCAAGACAAATTAAGCCCAAAATATATAAGGAATCTAAGAGATCAATAGAGTATAATCATCAAAAGACAATAAGCTCAATAAGATCAAAACACATCATAATCATCATCCATACAATTCATCCATAAAAATCATCATCGAATCAAATCCATCCACATCAAGTCATCAAGTACAATCAAAACAGTCATATTCAATCCATACAAATCACTCAAGAGGGACTAAAAGCTAAATGAACTAATGATAGGGATGAGGAAGTAGGGAGTAGCCCTAATAATCAGATGGCGCGGTGGAGAAGGGTAGTGGCTCGGCCGAAATTCCACGAGCTCATCTGCTGGAGGAGTGCGTACATGTTATGCCGAGTCTTGAGAGACTCTTCCTGCATCCTCCTCGTCTCTTCATTGAACCTACGGGACTCCTCCATCATGTGGTAGCACTCATCCTGCCTAGTCGGGCACTCGAGCCGCATCCTCATTGTCAGCCCACATATCCTCTCGTAAGGGATCACCGCCTCTGTGATGAGCTACCGGCCTCAACCTCCCGGCTACGCATCTCGTCCTACCAGTAATAGTTGATCTCTCGGCATCAAATCCTCATCCATCTGTACCGGCACCTCAGCTGCTCCTCTTCTTCTTCTTCATCATCTCCTTCATCTGCACCCTCGGCCTCGTCCTCCGATCCGGACCACGATCCTGCCTGCTGTCCTCCCTCCTCATCATCATCCTCACGGAGGACATCTCCGTGCTCTCGGGTGTAAGCGTCAATCGCCTCAAGCAGTGTCTCTATGACCACATCCGGAGGTTGATGGTCACAAATCTTGGAGCACCAAATACATCGTCAATCTCTTGTTGGGAAGAGGGAATCGGCCACCGAGGTGCTTCTTGAAAGCACCAAGTCCTACCAATGAGGTCGAGAGTCCTCATACACCTCATGGTATCGGTAGTCAAGTCCGGACCCTCGAGTGCTCGTAAGTTATGCGTTGGAATGCCCGGATGCTCGGCAATCGGTGTAATCATCCCCCGAAGTGTATCTTCTTGAACTTCGTGATCGTCACGCGCTCAAATAGGTAACATAGGTATGCGGCAGCATTGAATTTGACCCCGTGTAGAAAACACCATAGCACGTACAACTCCTCGGATACCACAACTCCTCCCTCGATCGGGTAAATATAGTGCTTGAGAGGATCTTCTCAAGATACCTCATGATCGGGTTCGGATCCTCGTGCTCTTCGACTTTCCCGACATAACCGAGGCTGCTCCGGTGCCCCTGAATCGAGCTCCTCCTCCAAAACTTTTGGCATTATACTCTCGTCGGATATTAAGCGGTGCTCAGGTGCCCCTCAAGTTTTTATGATTTTTCTGCAGGAATCCTATATCCAACTATTATGGTCTGATTGTATGTTTATGTATGAATTAAACCCTCGGACCGGTCGAGGTTGTTTTTCTTGGGTTGGTGCTTTTGGAACCACCGGATCGCCGACTCTAATTGATTATCTAATTCGGGATCACATGCATAAAACGCAGTGAAAATAAAATCATACCTATTCACCTTAATAGGTGAAGTCGAAATAGTTCTAAGGTCAAAGCTGCGGATCAAGGATGAGCCACGAACCTCACGATCTTACGCCGTATTCCTATCCCTTTCCCTTGGACGCCGAAAGTGGTCGGCTTCCACGATCCTCCAAGAAATGAGAATCTTCCTCTCTTTGATCTTATGTTTTTACACACGTCTAGGAGGCTCGATGTAGGGTTTATTTATAGGCTACAACGGGGACACCAAGGAGGAATTAGGGTTAGGCCTCCCGAAGGGCCTAAATGTCCCGTGTTCAATCCGAACACTCAACTAAAGCCCATCAATTATAACTCGGTCCACTAAAGTGTTATAATTGAATTACAAATCCTAATCCCATATTATAATATGGGCTCCTTTATTATGTGTACATTTATTTCCCCATGTTTAAGATATCGAATGTCCATAAATTAAATAAGTTCTTGACAACTCAATTAATTTACATCTAATTCCAAGAGTAGTACCACTCATCTTTATTATCATATCGGATTAAATCCACATGCAGGGTTTACATGATAATCTTTATGAGCTCGTCAAGGGGACATCATCATCCTAAATAATTAGGACACAGATTCCTTCTATAATCAACAAAGACACCATATAAATAGTGCTATCTCCCAATTCACCAAGCCTATTGATTTAATAAATCTCAGTCATTGCCAAATTAAAGAAACATACACTCGAGTACACGTGCCCGTTATTATATAGGGATTAAGAAGACGTACATCCATAACAACAGAGGTCTTGTTCTTTTATATAGTCGGTACAAATTGAACAACCTCATATGGTCCCGCTCAATACACACAAAATGTACTAGTGTAACTTTATAGTCAAGATAGACTAATACCAAATTACACTACAACCGTTCCAATGGTTTGTCCAAATCCATCTTGGTTGTGAGCTATTCTTTATAATCTATAAGGAATCGATAGCATGATCTTTTGTGCGACACCACACACCATGTTATCTACGGTATAGATTAATGCTGGACAAGAACAATGATATATGTAACAATCATAAAAATAAGTATTTTGATCATAATGAATCTCATATAAAATAGATGTTCATACAAAAAGCTAGGCTTATAGTATACATCCTAACAATCTCCCACTTATACTAAAAGACTATGCTTCCATAATCGCTGTCATACATTTGATTCCCATCCCCTCAACATGCACATCAAAAGCTTTATTTGGAAGAGCCTTTGTGAAAGGATCTGCTAGGTTATCCGCTGATGCAATTTTGGCGACAACAACTTCTCCTCGTTTACGATATCTCGTATTAGGTGGTACTTGCGCTCAATGTGTTTTCTTGCTTTGTGGGCTCGTGGTTCCTTTGAGTTTGCCACTTTGCACCATTGTTATCACAATAAATTGTGATAGCTTTAGGAAAAATCAGAATCACTTCTAAGTCCATCAAGAAGTTTCGAGCCATACAGACTTCTTTGGCTGCCTCAAAGGCTGCCACATACTCGGCTTCCATGTTGGAGTCCGAAACGCATTTCGCTAACACTCCTCCATACTATGGCTCCACCTCCCAAGGTAAACACATAACCCGAGGTAGATTTATTGTTGTCCCTATCCAGCTGGAAATCAGAATCCGTGTAACCCTCAGAAGTAATTTATACGCTTGGTAAACCAACATATAATTTTTAGTCCTTTTCGTGTACTTTAAAATATGCTTTACAGCAGTCTAATGTCCTTGTCCCGGGTTACTTTGATATCTGCTAACCATGCCCACGGCAAAACAAATATCCGGCCTCGTACATAGTGTTGCATACATTAGGCTTCCTACGGTCGAAGCGTAAGGAACCGCCTTCATGTCCTCTATCTCCTTTGGTGTCTTAGGACACATCTCCTTAGATAAAGGTACTCCATGTCGAAAAGGTAGAAAACCTTTCTTGGAGTTTTGCATGTTAAAACGAGCTAAGATAGTATCAATGTATGAAGCTTGAGATAAGCATAACATTCTTTTCTTGTAATCCCTTATAACTTTGATCCCAAGAATATGTCCAACTTCTCCCAAGTCCTTCATATCAAACCGCTTGGACAGCCATAACTTTACTGCCCGACAACACCTTGACATTGTTGCCAATGAGCAAGATGTCATCTACGTATAGTACAAGAAACACCTCCACGTTTGTCACTCTTCTTGTGTACACAAGACTCATCCGGACATTGAATGAATCCATAAGACTGGATTACCTCATCAAAACGGATGTTCCAAGATCTCAAAGCTTGTTTCAATCCATAAATGGACCGATTAAGCTTACACACAAGATGATCTTTGCCCTTTGCAATGAATCCTTCTAGTTACTTCATATAGATGTTTTCTTCAAGTCTTACGTTAAGGAAAGGCTGTCTTGACATCCATTTGCCAAACCTCATAATTCATATGAGCATCAATAGACAAAAGAATCCGGATAGACTTAAGCATGGCTACCGCGAAAAGGTTTCCTCATAATCGATTCCTTCTTTTTAGTGTACCTTCGCTACAAGTCTTGCTTTGAAAGTTTCTACTTTCCCGTCTCGATCCTCTTTTTCTTTTGTAGACCCACTTACAACTAATGACTTTTACACCATTTGGTGGTTCAACTAGCTCCCAGACTTGATTAGAATCCATAGATTCTAATTCAGATTTCATGGTCTTTTCCCAAGATTTTGCATCTTTATCTTGGAGTGCTTCGTCATAGCTCCAAGGATCGATTCGTGTTCACTGGTACTAAGTCCGAAGACTCTCCCAATAACATGAATCTATCGGGTTGTCTAACAACCCTCCCATTCTGACGAGGCACTTGTGGTAATAATGTATCATTAGTAGCAGATGGTGCTGACCCTCGTGGTATCTCATCTTGTCTGCTGGTACTAAGGTAGAAGTTTCTCCCCTTATTTCTTCTAAAATAATTTTACTTATGGGCTTGTGGTCCATTACATAGTCCTCTTCTAAAAATCAGGCATTTGTGCTAACAATTACCCTCCGATATTTAGGACTATAAAAACCACCTTTCGTTCCTCTAGGATAGCCCACAAACAGCCGAACTTCCGTCACGAGATTCCAACTTATCAAGATCTCCTTGCGGCACATGTGCTTTGGACTACCCCAAATCCGAATGTGTTTCGAGTAGGCTTACGCCCATTACACAATTCTGTGGGAGTAGAAGATACTATCTTAGAAGGTACCAAGTTAGAATGTACGTTGTTGTTTCAGGGGCATACCCCCAAAACGAACTCGGCAATTCCGAATAGCTCATCATCGATCTAACCATTTCCAAGAGAGTCTTATTCCTTCGCTCCGCCACACCATTTTGTTGGGGTGTACCAGGTGCAGAACAATTGGGATTAAATCCCGCTTCGATAAGTAATTCCTAAACTCTCCTAAGAGGTACTTGCCACCACGATCAGACCGTAGTGTTTTGATATATTTACCATGACGCTTCTCCACATCAGCCTTGTACTCTTTGAATTTATCAAAGCACTCGGACTTGCGGCGCATCAAATAAATATATCCATATCTCGAATAATCATCTATAAAAGAGACAAAATATTCGAAACCACCTCTTGCTTGAGTAGACATAGGACCACATAAATCGAGAATGAACCAATTCCAACACTTCTTTGGCTCTATACCCCTTGGCTTTAAAAGGCCTTTTGGTCATTTTTCCTTCCAAGCGGGACTCGCAGGTCGGATAGTTTTCCACTTCCAATGAACTCAAAGGTCCATCGGCTATCAACCTTTGAATCCTACTCAAGTTAATGTGACCTAATCTTAGATGCCAAAGATATGTTTGGTTCATTTTTAAGGTTCTTTTCGCTTATTTGAGTTAGAAGATGTACTATTAATTTCCATTTGTTGCTTTGTGGGAGTTATTGGATTAAGAGTATATAAATTGCCAATCAACGTATCGGAAACCAGATAATAACACTATTTTTCTTGACAACCACTTTGCTATCAAAAGAAACAGAATATTCATCCAAAAATAACTTAGAAACTAAAATCAAGTTCTTTCTAAAACAAGGTACGTAAAGACAATTTCTCAAAACCAAAGTCTTATTCTTATCAAAAAATAAATAAACATCTCCCATCGCAACATTGCTACTTTCGTAGCGTCGCCCATGTAGATGGTAATCTCAACCTCACTAAGTGCTGGTTTCCTGGATCCCTGCAAAGAATTGCAGACATGATCGATGGCTCCCGTATCTACACACCAGTGCCGGTAGATAACACCGCTAAATATGTTTCTAGTTAGTGAATAAGATATACCTTCTTTTTCTTTTTTACGGGGACAATCTACCTTCCAATGTCCTGGTGCTTGCATAAAAGCATTTGCCCTTTGGCTTTTGAAGCCATTTTGTGGACCAATTTTCTTTGGTTCACCCGCTTTCTTTGCCAAACTAGCTTGTTTCTTTTTCTTCATCACTTTGTCTTTTGGCTTAGATGTAGATTAATTTTTAGCAGGTATAAGCTTGAGAAGTCGACAAAGTATCCCTTCGCTGCTTGGAGTTACATCGGAAGTTCCGCCAACGAATACTGACCTTTTGTTCATGTTGTAGTTCAAAGGCGGAACTGCTCAAAACTCTTAGGCGGCGATTGGAAAACGATATCGACCTTGGTTTCCCCATCGATTTCAGCTCCTAGGACTTCCATCTCATTCAAATGAGCCATCATCTTAAGGATATGATCCCTTACGGGTGTCCCCTCGGTCATGGTGGTCGTCATTAAGTTTCTCATGGCCTCTTGCTCGGCAGCCCGACTGCGGTGACCGAAGAGTTCTTTGAGATTGAGCATCATCTCATAGCAGAGGTCATGGCTTGATCTTGATGTTGCAGCACATATGACATAGAAGCCAAAATGTAACACCGCGCCGTCTCATCTGCCTTGATCCACTTCTTATAAATCTCCTTCTCCTCTTCACTAGAGTTTCCATCGGGCTTTTCAGACAGACCTCGGTGAGTACAAATTTGTACTCTTGATCAAGACAATGCCCAGGTTTCTTTTCCAATCAATATAATTTGGACCAAGTAAGTTTGTTTTCTTTAAGTATAACAGCAAAAGGATTGAAAGCCATAGATAATATCACGAGAAACACGTAAATACACAGATCAAAACATAAGAATTTAAAATAATATTTTTCCCTCAAACAATACAATTTAAATTCACCAACACCTCAAAACAACGTGATTTTTGCATGCCACGATAGTGTGGGCGTATACTAATTCAAACATTTGTAAGAGGAGGTTTTACCCATTAATTTCATTATTTTGTCAAACAAAATAAAATTAATAGTTGGTTTATCTTTAGCCATACAAATAATAGCCCTTACTCCGATGGGGAGGATACTATCACATGCACCTAAGTGTATACCATTTCCTAATACCAAGTCAATTATCTAGGTCTGTGCCTCTTCGGATGGAGAAGATAACACGCTCTTAAATAATTTTCTCATAATTATCCATAAGGAAGTTTGATCCGGTGATCCGCAAGCAAACACATCCGATATGGAAGAAGGCACTTAAAACCAACGTTTATGTTTGAATACATCACTTACAAACCAGAAATGGAGGCTATGAGATTTATTGAAATTAATCCCTCTCCCACTTAGTTATTTATCATGAGGGATTTTAGCATGCATAACACATGAGACAACATAAAAGCATGCATAACATGTGAGACACAAAAAACCATGCATAACATATGAGACACTTAAAAATATGCATAACATATGAGTCAACATGAATTCCAACTATTATGACCTCTTTGATACTCCCGTATTCTTGAATGCTCGCTGTCATACGGGATCAACTCCGTACGCCAATCGATCCATCGATTACGTATGCCAATCGATCCTTCGATTACGTACGCCATCGATCCGGAATCTGGTTCATCCATCAATCTGGTTCACTAATCGAATAACTCTAATCTAAGTCTATTACAGATTTTATCCATCGATCATTGATCCGATACATCATTTAGATCGAAAAAACAAAAAAACCTACACGACAGAGACCACCATGTTAATTACTATTACAATCATGCACCAACCCAAAAAAACCTCGGCAGTCCGAGGGTTTAATTCATACATAAACATACAATCAGACCATAATAGTTGGATATAGGGTTCTGAGAAAAATCATAAAAACTTGCAAACCCTATTATAACAGATTAAGAAACCCTATTAACCAAATCAATCGCATAAAGTCAGAAAACACGACTACGATACCAATTGTTGGAACCACCGGATCGCCGACTCTAATTGATTACCTAATTCGGGATCACATGCATAAACACAACGGAAATAAAATCATACCTATTCACCTTAATAGGTGAAGTCAAACCAGATTCTAAGGTCGAATTGCAGATCAAGGATGAGCCACGAACCTCAAGGTCTTCTGCCGTATTTCTATCCCTTTCTCTTGGACGTCGAGTGGTCGACGATCCTCCAAGGAATCAGAATCTGCCTCTCTCGATCTTACGTTTTTTCACACGTCTAGGAGGCTCGATGTAGGGTTTATTTATAGGCTACAACAGGGACCCTAAGGAGGAATTAGGGTTGGGCCTCCCGATGGGCCTAAACGTCCTGTGTTCAATCCGAACACTCAACTTTAGCCTATCAATTATAACTCGGTCGACTAAAGAGTTATAATTGAATTACCGTCCTAATCCCATATTACAATATAGGCTCCTTTATTATGTGTACATTTATTTTCCCGTGTTTAAGATATCGAATGTCCATAAATTAAATAAATTCTTGACAACTTAATTAATTTACATCTAATTCCAAGAGTAGTACCACTCATCTTTATTATCATGTCAAATTAAATCCACCTGCAGGGTTTACATGATAATCTTTATGAGCTCCTCAAGGGGACATCATCATCCTAAATAATTAGGACACGAAGTCCTTCTATAATCAACATCACACTATATAAACAGTGTTATCTCCCAATTCACCGAGCCTATTGATTTAATAAATCTCACTCATTGGCAAATTAAAGAAACATACAATGAGTACATGTGCCCATTATTATATAGGGATTAAGAAGACGTACATCCATAACAATAGATGTGTTGTTCTTTTATATAGTCGGTACAAATTGAACAACCTCATATGGTCTGCTCAATACACACAAAATATACTAGTGTAACTTTATAGTCAAGATAGACTAATACCAAATTACACTACAACCGTTCCAATGGTTTGTCCAAATCCATCTTGGTTGTGAGCTATTCTTTATAATCTATAAGGAACCCGATAGTATGATCTCTTGTGTGACACCACACACCATGTTCACTACAGTATAAAATAATGGACAAGAACAATGATACATGTAACAATCATAAAAACAAGTATTTTGATCGAGAATGAATCTCATATCAAAAAGATGTTCATACAAAAGGCTAGGCTTATAGTATACATCCTAACAGATGAGGGCACTCATCTTCATCCTTGCCTTCAAATTGTTTTTCTATAAGCATCCTTACAAGAGCGGGACTTATCTCAAAATTGTTGGGTTCGATTCTCGGCCTTGCTATCCCGTCATAGTGCTCTCTAAGTTGTGGCTCGAAAAACTCTCTCAATGGCCTCCCTTGAGGTGGTGGCTCATTCATGGATTGTGGTTGGGCATGTGGAATGTGCGGTGACTCTTGATATCTTGGCTCATGATTGTATGGCATTTGAGGGTAGTATGGTGGGAATTGTTGTGGATGAGGTGGATAGTATGGGTATTGGTGAGCTTGTGGAGGGTAGGCGTATGGATTTTGGTAGGGAAAGTGTTGTGGTGGCATCCCATGAGGGAAATGATGAACTTGAGCATTAAAATTGTTCCCATGACCTTGATTGTCTACTCTTTGATTGGAGTGAATTGATACATGTTTTTAGGGCCTATTTTAGTGCAAAAAGTGAGCTAAAGTGTGATTTTTGTGCCTAAATGTGAAAAGTAGCACTCTTTTGCCTAAAAGTATTACTTTGTGAGATTTTGAGGTTTTTCGTCCGTTTTGCAGGTAAATCGGTAGAATTTTGCCAAACCGAGAGTACCGGTATTCTTAGAATGAAAAGACGAACATACGGGACAAAAACGGGGTCGGGCGAAGCCCTTCTCGATAAAAATTCCTGGTCTCGAGCACGAGTCGAGGGAGCTCAAGCCTCGACTCGAGGTTCAGGTGGAGGGAAAGATTTTCAAAATTGCAGGAAGCTCGTGTTAGGATTTGAATTTGTATGTTTTGATGATGTTCTTAAAACCTATGTGTAATAGGACCCGGTGAACTCGTTAGTCGGTGATGATCTAGATAGGGTTTATGTCTTAGTACAGATTAAACTTGCTAGGCTTAACCTTACGTATATCAGTTGGTTGAGAACTAAAGGCTGCTGATAAGAAGACTTAAAGATCTAAGAGAGATTTCGTTCGAAGTCATTTTAGAAGGGCGTCATGAAGATCAAGAAGAGATGATAAGAGTTACGCAAAAGAAGTATTGTCAAGAAAGGTTCAAGTGAAGATAGCAAGGTTGGAATCCATGCTACAAAGAAGCTTTAGATGTCTTTGGAGCAAGGTTGAAAGTTGCTAGAGTTGACTTCAAGAAATTCATCGGGGATAACAAAAGTCGGAAAGATAACTCTAAGATACTCGAAGTCAGTCAAGTGAAGATTTGATTATCAATCAAGATCAATCACGACATAATTGATTGGTATCGAGAAAATCAATTATCCAAAGTCAAACAAATCTTCCAACGATCACTTACCATTTCTTTGAAGATCGATTGACAAATTAGCCTAACGGCTAGTCAAATTCGAAGCATAATAAGCGAAGTGAAGGATTTTCAAAAAAAGATACTCACGCGCGAGAAACATCAAGAATTACTCCTTCACTCACTGAAATACACGCTTAACTCTTCATACGAGAAATTGATCAAACACGCTGAATTTACTAAGAGATTTATTTTTGGTCAAGGAAGTGTAAATCACCTTTCATTATCTCGGTGCGAGAAAAGGTTGATTGTTTTAGATCTAAGAGTTAAACACTCAAAGATCGAATCGATTGTACCAAGGGCAGGAACTTGTTAAACTTCCTGTGGTCGAATCCTCAAGGAGATCGGAGGAGACAAGACCGAGTTTGGTGGATAGTAAGGCCCCTGTGGAATCGGGGAGAGTGGACGTAGGATCGTTATATCCGAACCACTATAAAAATCTCTGTGTCTTTAGTTGCTTTACGCATTCATACTTATAACTGCTCATTCATCATTTTAATAAACTCGCATTAATCCTGCTAAGTATTCTTCTCAAAGGTTTTCTTTAAAAGGGTTTTTCAAATACACACGAGATTAGCTTCCGCACCATCGAGAAGACTTCGAGTTTCAGAAGTCTGGCGATCTCACATAGCACACTCTGAGTACCTTGCCGCAGAAGACTTCAAAGTCTTCTAACCTCACACTCGGCTCACAAAAAGTTGAAAAAGTTTTGAGTGTGGTAAAGTCTATTCAACCCCCTTCTAGACTTTCCACCTCCTTGCACATCTCAAATGCAGGACCAACAAGTGGTATCGGAGCGGTGGTTCAACCGACCACCTGGCTTTGGTTACCAATAGTCTTTGAGGAAAGACTGTTGTGGTCATCTGAGCAGATCTTTTGAAAAATCGTTTTCATAAAACTCATTGCATTCATTGCATAATCATTTTTATTACTAATAATGAGTTCTCATAAGAGCAGTAAAAGAAAGCTACGAGTTCTCCATTGAAGACTATGACTACTGGAAATTTCGCATGGAAAATCATCTTGGTGCAATTCATGATAGGATGCTTGAAACACTTGAAGATGGACCAATAAAGTTTTACTTTGAACCAGTAAGTTACGGGAGCGGTGGAGCGAAGCATCTACTCGGAGAAGATTGAAAAGAAAAGGAGTGAAATGTCAAATGATGAAAGGAAACTATTTAATCTTGATCAAATTGCTCGGACAGAGATCATAGAGACTCTAACCGAGAGAGCTCACAGAGAAAGTCAAGACATGTAAGACCGCAAAAGAGATGTGGGAAACCCTAGCACTCATGTGTGAAGGTTCGGAGCAAATTAAAGAAAATAAGTTGCGATCTATTCTACATTCGTTTGATACATTTAAGATGAAGCTGATGAGACAATAGATCAGTTGGATCTAAGACTGACAAATATCATCAATAAAGCAAGTTCATTAGGAAAGTCTTATACCGAGAAGGAAATCAACAACAAAATATTGAGATCTCTAACTAGTAAGTGGAGAGTCAAGATCACGGTGATCAAAGATACAAAAGAACTGAGCGAGGATAAGTCATCATGAGTTATTTTCACATTTGAAAGCTCATGAATATGATTTGAAACAAGAAGAAGAGACGAGGACGAAGGAAATTCAAACTCTACTGGAAAGGAAGTTGCTTTCAAGGTCACTTGAGTCAGTCATCAAAAGAACCTATTGGAGAGGATTTAAGCTTGAAAGAACAAATGGCCTTGCTGACCGAGAAAGTTTGATAAAATGAATTCGAAATTTGGGAAATATAGAAGACATTGGAAGAATTCTAAGAAAAGCTGGTTTAGTCCAGGAAACAAATCTTCGAGATAAGAGACCAGAAGATTCCAAGGAGGATAGGAGGTTCAAGACTCCAGAAAGAAAAAGAGAAGAAAGTCCAAGAAGAAGAGACTTTTCTCCTAAAAGGGATTCTAGTCCAAGAAGATCCTCAAGAAGTGATGCTTGCTATAATTGTCATAAATCGGGACATTTCGGTTATGATTGTCGAGATCTAACTCCAAGAGAAAGAGAAGAAAAGAGATTGATGAGGAGCAGAAAGTTTGCGAGACAAACGTGCTTTGGTGGCGTAAGAGGAGGATACTCTTTCAAGTGATTCAACATCATCTTGAGACTTCTCTTGAGACAATGATTTGTGTCTTATGGCCAAAGGAGTTGAGGTACTTTCGATTCTGCTCTTCGTCCGCTTCTCGTGTGTCTTTTGCAGAAGAGTTTGACCATAACTTTGTTGATAAGTTAATGGAAGATCTCAAAACTGCTATAAATGCTTACAACTGTGTGGAAAAGGAGAATGTGAGCTTGAAAGAAGAAATTGATCGATTTACACAAGAATCTATTAGCAAGACATCTCGAGACACTAACAGATTCTAATCGGATAACTTGAAGAGTTAAATACTCTTAAAATGAAGTATCTTGAACAGGGTTTCTTGGTAGAAAGGTTGCTTCTTGAGAATCTTGAGAAAAGCTGATCGATTGAAGATTCTACAAGCGAAATTCGATGAACTTTTCCATCGGCATGAGCGTATAAAATCAAGTGAGGAACGTTTAAGTTTGAGGTTGGATCAACTGAACAAAGCTTCTCACGCAGTTCAAACAATAGTTGAATCGTCTCAAACACCTAACGTAAAGAAGGGAATTGGTTTTACCATTGCCCAGTCCTCACGAGTTCAAACAAGTGTACTTAAGAAGAGTACACATGTTAAGGGTAATGATTTGGTAGGAGAGGGTTCCAAACCTAAACCTGCTTGATAAGGGTAAAAGGTTGCTGACCCGCAAATCGGTCGAATGGGAAGAAGAGTAGTTATACTCAACAACCTAAACAACGATGAGGTATCAAAAGAAGGGTGAATCCCAACTTAAGAAACCTCGGCAAAGGTCGAGAAAAGGTAGACGTCGGCGAAACCATCTCTGTGGAGGCAGTCTCGGTGAAGACTACACAATCTAAGCAAACTTCAAAGCTTGCTGATCAATCTACTAAGTCATGTGCCTGTGAGATATGAATCTTTTGATGGCTCAAGTAGAACGTACCCTTATCATCAAAACCCTCGAACCATTGCACAACGGCTGATCACTTCATCTAGAGGACCTCGGAAGGGTCGGAAGTTTTGGAAGGAACACGGTCGACACCCATAGACAAACATTCAAGAAGGCACCAAAGGATGAGGTTGTCTATGTTGATATGTATGGAAGAAGGATAAGATCTTCTCGAATACGATAAGAAGAATCTATTCCTATGGATTCCTAAAGATTGTGCTAACTCTCAAGGACCCAAACCTAAAGGGTACCTAAAACTTAACTAAACGTGCGGGACGCCGTGGGACATGAAAGAGAGGTTGCTTTGGGAAAAGCCCATGCAGTACATCGACAGTGGGTGCTCGAAGCATATGACTGGAAACAAGCAACTCTTGAGCTCAATAAAATCACAAAATGGCCACGGGTGGTATTTGGAGACAATAACTTTGGTATTACCAAAGGTGTTGGGACTCTATACATTGGAGATGTACGTGTGGAGGAAGTTTTCTACGTGGAAGGATTAAAGCATAACTTGCTTTCAGTCTCACAATTCTGTGATAAGGGATACTCGATTAAGTTCTCTAGTTCTACTCGTGTGTTGTTTTGTGTGGCTTAAATGATCAGGTACTTTTAAGCGGCACGAGAAAGGGAAATGTTTATGTTGCGAGAATTTGAAATGTCCAAGCAATACATGCCTTGTAGCAAAAAGTACTTGAGAAACAAGCTGGTTATGGCACAAGAGATTGAGTCACATAAATTTCAAAACGCTAAACAAGATAGCGAGAAGGTCTCTTGTAGAAGGCTTGCCAAATGAAGTTTTCTCAAAAGATCAGATTTGTGACTCGTGCGAGAAAGGAAAGCAAACTAAGGCCTCATTCAAGGAAGTTTCGTACCAACGTCAAGTAGGGTACTACTGATTACTTCACATGGATTTATTTGGCCCGGTATCCCCATTGAGCTTCGGTGGTAGAAAATACACTTTGGTGGTGGTAGATGACTATTCTAGATTCACATGGGTGATATTTATGTTCAAGAAGAATGAAACCATCACAAGATTACCGGAACTCCGAAGAGATTACAAAGCGAGAAAGGAGAAAGTGTTGTAAGGATCGAAGTGACAAAGGAACAGAATTCTTAAACTCTCACATAGCGATGTATTGCAAAGAAGCTGGAATTCAACATGAAACGTCGGTGCCCGCACTCCACAACAAAATGGTGTTGCTTTGAGAGGAGAAAGCAGAACACTCAAGGAAGGCTGCCCGAACAATGCTAGCGAGAATACAATGTTCCCAGAGGTTTTGGGCGAGAGGCTGTGAATACGGCATGCTATACTCAGAATCGAAGTTTGCTGACCAAAGAATATGGAAAGACACCGTATGAGTTATGGAAAGGTAGAATTCCTCGTGTTTCTTTCTTTCGTGTTTTTGGTTGCAGTGTTTCATTCATGACAACGGCAAATCCAAGTTAAAAACTTTTGACGCCAAAGGCTGCTGATGGGATATTTTTAGGATATTCCGGCCAAGCAAGGCTTATCGAGTTTTTAATAGGAAAACTCTTGTTGTGGAAGAAACACCTCATGTGGTTTTTAATGAATCTATTGTTGAGTCTAAGGACAAAGGAAGAGAAGAGTCACTAGCAGAAGGGTTTGAGAAACTTGAACTCAAGGATAAGCCAAATTATGTCAAGGTTCATTTACCTATTCTAGATTCCGATTGAAGATGATCGGCAAATCTCAAAGTTGTCGAGAAAAAGGAAAAGGTATTCTTGAGACAAGAGAAGACTCAAGCGAGAACAAAGTCTGCTGAAGTAATCTCAAGACACTGCTGATGACTCACCCAGAACTCCAGATATAAATTTATCAAATCAAGGGGAATGACTCAAAATGATATTCCAATAATGCCTTGAGAAGAGTTGAACGCATCTAATAGAAGGAATTGGATGACAGATCATCCCAGTGATTTAATCTTAGGTAATCCTCAAGATGGAGTCAAAACAAGAAGAAGGATAGATCTAGATGGTTTGTTTAGCTGCTATGTCTCTCTTCAAGAACCAAAGAATATTGAAGAAGCACTGGTGGACACAAAGCTGGATAGAAGCTATGCAAGATGAACTAAATCAATTCACACGACAAGATGTTTGGATACTCGTTGATAGACCAAAACATCAAAAAGTGATTGGAACAAAGTGGGTTTTCAAGAACAAGAAAAATGAGAAAGATGAGGTTATTAGAAATAAAGCAAGGCTCGTTGCGCAAGGTTACTCACGATCGGAAGGAATTGACTATGATGAGGCGTTTGCCCAGTAGCAAGATTAGAAGCTATAAGATTATTCCTTGCATATGCAGCATATATGAAATTAGAGTATATCAAATGGACGTAAAATCAGCGTTTCTAAATGGAGTTCTTGCGAGAAGAAGTATATGTTGAACAACCTCCGAGGTTTCGTACAAGGAGATCAAGTATACCGCCTGAAGAAAGCTTTATATGGACTAAAACAAGCCCCTCGAGCTTGGTATGACACATTATCAAAGTTTCTACTTGATCATGGATTTAGTAAAGGGAAGATTGATCGAACCTTGTTCGAGAATTGAAGAAGATCGTGATATTCTCTTAATGCAGATTTATGTGGACGACATAATCTTTGGATCACCAAACAAGAAGCTTTGTGAAAAATTTAGTAAATTGATGCAAAGTAAGTTTGAAATGTCTATGATGGGGGAAATGAATTATTTCTTAGGACTTCAAGTCAAACAAACTTCAAAAGGAATATTCATAAATCAAGCAAAGTATACCAAAAATATGCTAGAAAAATTTAGAATGATAACAAGCAAAGATGCAAAAATTCCCATGGTGACAAATTACAAGATGGATCCAGATGAGGATGGTGAAAGTGTTGATCGGACTATGTACCGAGGGACTAATAGGTTCTTTCTTGTACCTAACAGCAAGCGAACTGACATTTCTTTCGCGGTTGGAGTATGCGCAAGATTTCAAGCCAATCCAAAGAAAAGTCATTTGGATGCAGCAAAGAAGATCTTAAAATATCTCAAGGGTACCACAAACTTGGGTCTTTGGTATCCTGGATGACAATTTGGAACTCGGTGGATATTCTCGATTCAGGACTATGGTGGTTGTAGAATCGATAGAAAGTCAACCACGAGTACTTGTCAATTTCTTGGAAGTAAGCTGGTCTCATGGTTTTCTAAGAAGCAAACTTCAGTGGCTACATCAACCACGGAAGGCAGAGTATATGGCCGCGGAAGTTGTTGCTCAGTTACTTTGGATAAGTCAACAATTACAAGATTATCACATTATCACTAAAGAAATTCCTATCTTCGTGATAGCAACAGTGCAATTGCTATTACTCGAGAATCGATACTTCACACAAGATGCAAGCATGTAGATATACGTCATCACTTCATCGAGAGATCATGTCGAAAAGAGAAACATTCGAATGGAAAAGATTCATACAGATCGACAGAGAGCAGATATTTTACAAAACCTTTGGCGAAGCACGGTTTAGAGATCTATCGGTGGAACTAGGTCTATTAGATCCGGGAAAAACAGCTTCTTGAAGAAAGGTATAAAGCTTGCTTTGAAGCGAGTATAAAGCTTCTTTGAAGAAGAGTATAAAGCTCTGCGGTGAACTTTCAAACCTCTTTGGAGAAGGGTCTAAAACCTTGCTTTCTGATTACTCGGTGGTATCGATTGATTACAATATCAACTGACAGATATGTCACTCGTACTCTCTCGATTTACTTACATTTATTCTTTTTAAAAATTATTCTTGATATAAAAATATTCCTTGTTTCTTGTAGCTAAATTAATTTTGGAATATTTTATTTCCTTACTTATCCTCGGCTACGAAAATTAACGCTGTGAATTGTCAAATCAAATCTTTTCAACCATGGGGTATGGGATAATTTTCCTTTAAAATATTATTTCCTATTCTATTTCTGCGGACCCGAAAATTTCTCAAATTTTGGAAATTTACCTTTTCAAATCCAGAGGCGAGGACACGCACTTTTCGAATTCGAACCGTTTAATTCATAACCGTTCGATCTGATCGTGCAATATGTCAATCAACGTTCAAATCTTATTTTGTAATTTTAAAATTTTAGCGGTTTCTTTCTTCTTTCTTATAAATTGGTGTTATTTTCTCTCTCTTCCTCATTACTTCATACTATTGTTCATCTCTTTCCTTCTTGATCTTTGTTCACCTTCTCTAAGTTAATATCAATGGCTCCAAAGCAATCTTCTTGAAAACAGATCGCGAGAAACACAAGACTCTCGACCCTCTGGTTCTATCGAGAGAAAGTACGGAGTGAATTATCCGTAGATTTTAGAACAACTGGACAGCGGGAAGCGGTGGAGATTCTGAATCTCCTATCTGATCGGGGTTTGTATCGATCTTGTTCGGCTCATTCTCTGAGCGACGAACTCTTGATGCTTATGTGGTACAGCTTTAAGTTCGTGGTGATTTTGGTAGAAACGAGATCAAAACGACAGTGTTTGGCCAGAGTCGACCATCGGACGAGAGGATGTTCATCAACATTTAGGGTTATCAACTGCAAGGTATTGACCCGAGAATCTTATATGTCGATAATCATCTCGAAGCCTATCGTTCTCTAGCGAAAACTTCATGTCGGCATCATGTGTCGGATTTGAAGAAAGCATATCTCAAAAGGAAGTATAGACTGTTGTTTGACATCATGGTGAAAGTGATGTTTGGTGAACGCGAGTATGGATTGAGTAAGTCGAGGCGTTTGTGTGCTTTAAAGGCGATTGTGGATGGAGTCGAGTGTGATTGGGTCGATAAATTCTTTGAGATTCTGCGAAGGAAAAGAATAGGTTCTTTCGGACAGAGGTGGTTGGTAATCCAGAAGTGAAGGTATGGGTGTGGAACGATCACGTTTCCATGTCGAACAAGATTACGGTGTTCTGGAAAGGGTGATGCCCAACACGGCGTGGGACCCAAAGTGGACGAAACCATATACAAAGGCAAAGTTTATGCTGAATAAGGATGAGGAGCTCGGTGGTCCTCCCGATTACGATGATGAAGAAGACCAGTGAGATTGAGGGGGAACCCGCAGATGTGTCACCCATCGGAGGAATTGCCCCAGTAATGGATATTGGTGGAAAAGATGAGCTGTCAAAGATTCGGATATTAGTGATCAGGCACCGGCAAGTTCAAAGGCTGCTAGTACAGGGAGAAGACTCGGAAGTCTTGGCGGCGAAGATCAAATTCCGATTTCACAGCTACCGCAGAGAAAGGCAAAGAGGTTCACCGTGGCAACCGGAAAGATTCGGTGAGCGATCGTACCGAGAGGAGCACAGATGCCTCCTAAGGTATCTCCTGGAAAGAAAGGATCGTCGGTGGTGGATGCAATGGAGGTTGATGATTCTCCGATTTCGGATCTTGAAGAGATGGTCTCTCATGAATCCGCCCGGTGAGGAGGAACAGTCCCAATTCCGTTTCCTTCTCTTCTCGAGATTCCCTCTTCTTCCAAGCTTGCTGCACCGATGGAAATTGGCGATGATGTTGCGGGCATGGGTGCCGCTTGAGCCTATCACCCGGAGTTCTTTGAGGGTGATCACGGTGGAGGTGTGGTTGGAGATATCCCAATGCGAGATGGTTAACCTTGCTTTGATAGACCACGTGGCCCATTTGAGAAGTGTTTGATTACCGAGGTTTCTACTTGGGTGGACGGCAAGTTTCCTAGATTACGGGATATGTCGGAGGAGCGAAGCCTGCGATAGACATCCTAGTATGGAGAAATGCGAGGTGGGAGCAATAGATGATCTTATTCTTAGCAAATGAGATTGGTCATAATGAGTTCTCTCTATGGGAGTTCGAACTACGAACAAGTGGAGTTGCCAAAGCTTTTGACCTAACTACGAGATCATCAGATTGCATGCCTAGTTGCTCGACCGATGGATGAACGAGAACTGCTGAAGGTAGTTCAGCCCCTCCTTTTACGATTCTGAAGAGATCAAGAAAGGTGTTTCTACTATCCCTCCTCCTCTTCTGATTTTACATCTGTTCGCTTGCCAAATTTTATACTGTTATTGTTCATGAGGATCTCGTATAATTCTTACTCCTCAAAGTTTGCTTTGAGTTAACACAACAGTATGCTTCAATGTTTTCTGTATTGGCTGCTAAATACACTCCTCTTGCTGAGTCTATTGAGTCGTCCAAGTCCTACATCGAGGCTGCCATTCGACGGCCCCCTCTTTGATCCGTCAGCTGCGCCGATATGTTTTACGAGCAACAGGAGACTATCATCGAAACACTTTTCTCGGCATAATGTTGAACAACATAAATGAGGTGAGAAAGCACGTTGAAAGTGTGAAGGCTGAAGGTGAGAAAGCCGAAGCCACTCTCGGAAGGTGTTTCTTGAAAGAGAGGCGATTGAGGCAGATTTCGGACAAAGATGGAAGATCGATTGAAGAAACTTCAGTGCCATGGAAGCACTGTTAAAGGAAGGAATTGATCAGAATGCGGCTATCCAATCATCTATGCTGGACATGGGAAAGCAAATTGCGGCATCCGGGAGGCAAATGCTAGATTGACGGAGACGGCTACGGCTCTGCGGGCGGCCTGCTGCTGCTGTTCGGCATCTGCTCAAAATCGATGAGAAGATTGCTTCTCCAATAGCAGTGAGTATCTTTGAATCGCAGAAGTTCACGGAAAAGTTTCTGCCTACGAGGCGGGATATCCTTGCCAAGATGACGGAAATGGAAGGTCGGTGGACCCCTCTTTTGAATGATGTTAAAAAGGGGAAAGCCGATTGAAGCGAGATGGTTGTGAGAGATGAGGCTAAGGATAAAGAATTGAAGGATCGAAGGATAGGTGGAGAATTGAAAGTTTTCTGTTGGAGCAAAGAAAAAGCAGAGTTGAAAAGGGCATTGCGAGAGTCTGTGGAATGGGTGAAGATGAAGGTCGAGTTCCCAACCACCGAAAAGGAGAAGGTTGGTTAAGATGTCTGAAAAGTTCAAGGAAAGTCTGCTGAAGAAGAGTTGGAGGCTTTGCATGAGGAAGCCTTTCTGGTGACTTAGAAACTAGAAGGATGGAAGAGAAGGATAGTCACAAGATGATCAAGCTACTAGGAAGCAAGGGAAAGATGTGGATGTCTTTGGAGAGCAAACAGAAAAAGCGATTCATACCGAAGAAAGCTGCTGTAAAAGCAAAACACTTTGTGTCAAGGAAGAAGCGAGGTAAGAAAGGAAAGAAGCTTCTTTGGAGCGAGAGGTGAGGAAGACTTTATCCTCCCCCACAATTCCCGATGGTTTTGTGGATGATTGTTGTCCTCCGGAGAGATTTGAGGAGTGGAAAGCGGCAAAGAGGGATTTCATCTGCTCATACTATGTCTGCAAGAGTATTGGCGTCGGGGCCACAGCGAATGAAACATTCTTTGCTTGGATGGAGGAAAAGCACAGATGATCTCAGGCAGATATTACGAGAGCTTGTGGAATTCAACTTTGAACCTTCAAGCGCGAGAATTTGAAAAGATTCCTACTCGATCACAGCAGATGGGAAGTTTGACCAGGTGAGTGTTCGCAGACGCTCAAAATCTGCTTGGCTGAGGTCAACCCACCTATTGGAACAAATAACGAGAGAACTCTATGATAGAGTGTATGAGTGGCTAAACGTTCCAACAGGGGTTTTGAAGGTATGGATGAGGAAGACATGAAGGTTCTTTGGTTGAGAAGCTAGAAGCCGAGAAGGCTGCTGATGTTAGTTTTTTTATGCATTTCCTTATTATCTCTTGTTCTTTTTGCTTTTCATACGTAATTTGTCTTGATTGATATATATATGAATAGAAGTGAATATTTTGCGCCTAGACAACTTCTCGTTGTCGGCTGGTTTTGATTGAGATCTTTTTAAGGTCTCTTTGTTTTTTCTTATACGTGAGCGAGTTCTCAAGAAGGTTTTAACATCATCAAAAAGGGGGAATTTGTTAGGATTTGAATTTGTATGTTTTGATGATGTTCTTAAAACCTATGTGTAATAGGACCAGTGAACTCGTTAGTCGGTGATGATCTAGATAGGGTTTATGTCTTAGTACGAGTTAAACTTGCTAGGCTTAACCTTACGTATCAGATTGGTTGAGAACTAAAGGCTGCGATAAGAAGACTTAAAGATCTAAGAGAGATTTCGTTCGAAGTCATTTTAGAAGGGCGTCATGAAGATCAAGAAGAGATGATAAGAGTTACGCAAAAAGAAGTATTGTCAAGAAAGGTTCAAGTGAAGATAGCAAGGTTGGAATCCATGCTACAGCAAGCTTTAGATGTCTTGGAGCAAGGTTGAAAGTTGCTAGAGTTGACTTCAAGAAATTCATCGGGGATAACAAAAGTCGGAAAGATAACTCTAAGATACTCGAAGTCGAGTCAAGTGAAGATTTGATTATCAATCAAGATCAATCACGACATAATTGATTGGTATCGAGAAAATCAATTATCCAAAGTCAAACAAATCTTCCAACGATCACTTACCATTTCTTTGAAGATCTGATTGACAAATTAGCCTAACGGCTAGTCAAATTCGAAGCATAATAACTGAAGTGAAGGATTTTCAAAAAGATACTCACGCGCGAGAAACATCAAGAATTACTCCTTCACTCAACTGAAATACACGCTTAACTCTTCATACGAGAAATTGATCAAACACGCTGAATTTACTAAGAGATTTATTTTTGGTCAAGGAAGTGTAAATCACCTTTCATTATCTCGACGAGAAAAGGTTGATTGTTTTAGATCTAAGAGTTAAACACTCAAAGATCGAATCGATTGTACCAAGGGCGGGAACTTGTTAAACTTCCTGTGGTCGAATCCTCAAGGAGATCGGAGGAGACAAGACCGAGTTTGGTGGATAGTAAGGCCCTGTGGAATCGGGGAGAGTGGACGTAGGATCGTTATATCCGAACCACTATAAAAATCTCTCGTGTCTTTAGTTGCTTTCTGCATTCATACTTATAGCTGCTCATTCATCATTTTAATAAACCTGCATTAATCTGCTAAGTATTCTTCTCAAAGGTTTTCTTTAAAAGGGTTTTTCAAATACACACGAGATTAGCTTCCGCACCATCGAGAAGACTTGAGTTTCCGAAGTCTGCTGATCTCACATAGCACACTCTGAGTACCTTGCTTTGCAGAAGACTTCAAAGTCTTCTAACCTCACACTCGGCTCACAAAAAGTTGAAAAAGTTTTGAGTGTGGTAAAGTCTATTCAACCCCCTTCTAGACTTTCCACCTCCTTGCACATCTCGTGCAGGACCAACGGCTCGACTCGAGGGAGGAGCCTCCCGGTCGAGGGATGGGAAATTAACAAGATCCTTGAGTCGAGGGCTGAACCTCGACTCGAGGCAAGCGATATTTTGAAGAAACGTGTTAGCGACTCTCGAGGCCTCGACTCGAGGGCACGAAGCTCGACTCGAGGAGTGCCTAAAACTAAAAATTCAGTTTTAAACCATTTTGAAGCCAAAACAGAGCATATCTTGATTCTAGCAGTTTAGAGCGATTTCTAGGAGGTTCCTTAGGCGAATTTTGCATTTTGTAGCTTGATTTCCATTGTAATTGCCATAGATTGTTAGAATTAGATTAGATTCTACATTTAGTCCACTAGATTAGTAGTTTGATTGATTGTAATTGAAGATTTCAGCTGTGATTTGGGAGTATTGAAGTGGAATTGAAGCATTGTAGAAGACTAATCATTCCTATTTTTGTCTATTGAAGTTAAAATGGTGATGTTCTTACCCTTTGTTCTCTTTAATTCATTGCTTGTATTGATTAGATTGTTAATTGCTTTCTTAGATTTTCCACCCATGGCTTTTGCTTGTAGCACCATGGGCTATTAGCTTTGTGCTTGGGATAATTGAAATTAGGGATGAAGTGATTGCCTCATGCTATGATTGTTGATAATTGTGATCAATTGAATTATCTTGCTTCCTAATTGTGATTCTTAATTGTGCGTCATGAAAAATTGTCTCTTTTGATTAATGGTTGATCACCCTAGCAATAGGCGAGTTGAGCTAACGTGATTAGGTGTTAATCGGGTTTCAATTTTGCATGATTGTATGAATTAGGGACTTCTACATTGAGAGATGGGAAGAACTAAGGATACTCACATTAGGCATTGTGATATTAATAGAGTGATTAATTTCATGATGGTTTATGCTTTCTAATTTGATTGATTTGCATTTGGATACAATCATAGCTTGTTAATCATGGATTCCTTGATGGAGATTATCCCTTGCACCCTAATCCCCATTGATTTTAGTATATTTGATCTTGCATTCTAGGTGTTTGATAGATTGTTTGCATAATCTTGCCATTTAATTTCTTGCATTTTGTAGAGATTTTAGTCCTAAAACTTGTTGCAACTTTAGCCATTTAGAACTCCTATCCTTGAATTTCGTTTGCATACTTTCTCCCTTGGGTTCGATATTTTGTTGATTGGTCTTAATAACTCTTACCCTATACACTCCAATCAAATGGCGCTGTTGCCGGGGAGTTAGTTTTTGCGCCTATAAGTGAGATTTGAGGATTGTTTGAAGTGACTATTTGTTGCTTTTGTTTTTGTTTTTGTTTTTGTTGATTTTGTTGGTTAGAATTTGATACTTGGATTTGTGGCATTGTAGGTGTATACTAACAAGATCGAGTGGTGTTCCACCATTGCCACTAAATCCGGAAATTGAGGCTACGTTGAGAAGAAATCGTGTAAGAAGAAGAAGAGAAGCTATGGAAGGTGAAGATCAAAGGCATGAGGAGAGACTAGTGGGTGATCCTCAAGTAGAGGAGGTTCATGGACAAGGAGAAGGAGGAGTAGAAAATGGAGGTAATGAGAACCATTTCCATGCTCAAGTTGGCCCTTTCCCTCGAGGGATGCCACCAAAGAAATTACCCTTACCAAAATCCATATCCTTATCCTCCACAAGCTCATCAATATCCCTACTATCCACCTCATCCACAACAATTTCCACCATAATATCCCCATATGCCGTATAATTAAGAGCCACAATATCATGAGCCACCTCACATACCAAATGCCCAACCACCACCCGTAAATGAGCCACCACCTCAAGGAAGGCCGTTGAGAGAATTCTTTGAACCACAACTTAGAGAGCACTATGATGGGATAGCAAGGCCGAGGATAGATGCTAATAACTTTGAGATAAGTCCCGCTTTGGTGAGAATGCTTAGGGAGAAGCAATTTGAAGGAAGAGATGAAAATGAGTGCCCACATCAACATATGGCACAATTTCTTGAGATTGCCGACACTACAAAATACCATGGGGTACCGAAGATGCGAAGAAGTTGAGGCTCTTTGCCTTTACATTGAAAGGAAGAGCAAAAGAATGGCTTAATTCATTACCGCCCGGGACCGTACGTACATGGGAAGAGTTGTCGAAGAAATTTTTGATGAAGTTTTACCCATCGTCAAAGACCATGCAAGCTAAGGAGGCTATTTCTCACTTGACAAAAGAATGGGGAGACGATACCGGAGGCGTGGGAGAGGTATGGCATGTTACTTATTAATTGTCCTCAACACGGTTTTCCGGAGGAGCAAACTATTATGTACTTTTGCAATGGTTTGACGGATGGGGATAGGTCGCTTTTGAATGCTTGTGCTAATGGATCGATTTGGTCTAAAACCGTGGGACAAATGAATGAAATAATGGAGAACATAGCTCAAGATTCATTCCAAGTGTCGGTTAATAGGGGAGCACACCATAGGGTGTCACAAGTTGATGAAATCGAGAGTATGAAGAGTATGATGATGACTATGATGGACCGATTGGGAGCTCTTACTACTTCACAAGGCCAAGCAAGTGTGAGTCCATCCGTTCCTCATGGTGATGTTTGTCCAAGTCCATTGCCGGTTGAAGAAGTGAGTTATATGGGTAGGCCTCCATATCAAGGAGGCTATCAAGGAGGAAACTTTCAAGGGAATTATCAAGGAGGAAGGCCTTACCAAATGCCTTACCAAAATAGGCCACAAGGAAGCTACCAACCTCAACCGCAAGATCAATTTAATGGGAATACATGGAGGAGACACGAAAATTTTTCATATGCCAATCCGAGAGCCACCGTTTAATTTCCTCCCGGGTTTAATCCGGGTGCAAAGGCTCCTAATAATGAAGGAAAGGCTACCACGGAGGAGATTTTGGGGTTGATTGTGAAGAAGTTGGAAGCTAATGACTCAAGGCTTGATGATATAGGGAAGCAAATGGACACTCGTTTCAAGGCGATCGAGCATCATGTAGGGTAACTTGCTACTACGGTTGGGAAGCTCTTATCTACGGTGGACCATCTCCAAAACAAAGGGAAGTATCCATCCACTACCAAGCCGAACCCTAAAGAGTTTTGTAGTGCACTCAAGCTAAGGAGTGGCATTAGCTATGAAGGTCCAAAATGTCCAAAGAAGGGGAGTTTGAAGAAGAGGTGGTGAATGAGGAAGAGAGACAAGAAAGAGTTGTTGTAGAAGAGAAGAAAAGTGAAGAAGAGGTGAAAGTGAGGGAAATGCAAAGAAGGAAGAAAAATCGAAGAATAAATGGGAGTTCCAATGAAGGCTAATCCGGTTCCATTTCCAAAGAGACTAGAGAGGAAGAAACTTGATGAAGAGTTTGGTAAGTTTTTAGAGATTTTCAAGAATTTGCATGTCGATATCCCACTTTTGGAGGCCCTTGAACAAGTTCCATACTATAAGAAGTTCTTGAGAGAAATTATGTCCAAGAAAAGGAGTTGGGATGAGAAGGGGATGCTCAAGTTAGTGGAAGAATGCAAAGAGATCTTGGAGAGACACTTGCCACAAAAGAAAAAGGATCCGGAAGCTTCATTATTCCATGTGAAATTGGAGAGAAGGTAAACATTCAAGGCTTGTGTAATCTAGGAGCAAGTATTAATGTTATGCCATTGTCCGTGTTCAAGCAATTGGATTTAGGGGAGGTGATTCCCTACGAACATCAATCTTCAATTAGCGGATCAATCATATGCTCAACTGATTGGAGTGTATAGTGTAAGAGTTATTAAGACCAATCAACAAAAATATCGAACCCAAGGGAGAAAGTATGCAAATGAAATTCAAGGATAAGAGTTCTAAATGGCTAGAGTTGCAACAAGCTCTTGAACTAAATCACTACAAATTGCAAGAATTTAAATGGCAAGATTATGCAAACAATTTATCAAACACTTAGAATGCAAGATCGAATAGTCTAAAATCAATGAGGGAATAGGGTGCAAGGGATAATCTCCATCAAGGAATCCATGATTAACAAGCTATAATTGTATCCAAATGCAAATCAATCAAATTAGAAAGCATAAACCATCATGAAATTAATCACTCCATTAATATCACAATGCCTAATGTGAGCATCCTTAGTTCTTCCCATCTCTCAATGTAGAAGTCCCCAATTCATACAATCATGCAAAATTGAAACCCGATTAACACCTAATCACGTTAGCTCAACTCTCGCCTATTGCTAGGGTGATCAACCATTAATCAAAAGAGACAATTTTTCATGAAGCACAATTAAGAATCACAATTAGGAAGCAATCTAATTCAATTGATCACAATTGTCAACAATCATAGCATGAGGCAATCACTTCATCCCTAATTTCAATTATCCCAAGCACAAGGCTATTAGCCCATGGTGCTACAAGCAAAAACCATGGCTAGAAAATCTAAGAAAGCAATTGAAAATCTAATCACTACAAGCAATGAATTAAAGAGATCAAAGGTTAAGAACATCACCAATTAAGCTTCAATAGGCAAAAATAAGAATGATTAATCTTGTACAATGCTTCAATTCAACTTCACTTCTTCTCAATTCTCAGCTGCAAACTTCAATTACAATCACCAATCTACTAATATAATGCTCTAAATGTGGAATCTATCTAAATTCTAACAATCTAGTGCAATTACAAGTAAATTCAAGCTACAAAATGTAAAATTCGCTCAAAGGAACTCCTAGAAACTGCTCTCAAGCTGCTAGAATCAACTCCCTCTCTGTTTTGGCTTTCCATGGCTTAAAAACTGAATTTTTCGGTTTTGGGCACTCCTCGAGTCGAGCTTCGAGGCCCTCGAGTCGAGGCCTAAAGTCGCTAACACGTTTCTTTAAATTTCTCTCCAGCCTCGAGTCGAGGCCTCGCCCTCGAGTCGAGCTTGATGCAATTTTCATCCCCTCGACTCGAGGCTCCTCCCTCGAGTCGAGCTTGCCAATTTTTGAAATGATTTCCCTCCGGCATGAACCTCGAGTCGAGTCTGTGCACCCTCGACTCGAACTTCGAGATCGGGGAATTTTTATCGAGAAGGGCTCGGGCCGACCCGTTCGTCCCGTATGTTCGTCTTTTCATTCTAAGAATCCGGTACTCTCGGTTTGGCAAAATTCCACCGATTTACCTGCAAAGCGGGCGAAATACATCAAAACCTCACAAATAATACTTTTTAGGCAAAAGAGTGATACTTTTCACATTTAGGCACAAAAACTAACACTTTAGCTCACTTTTTGCACTAAAAATAGCCCTAAAAACATGTATCAATTCACTCCAATCATCAACCATTTGGGATTATTGAAGATGTGTTAGTAGGGGTTGGTAAACTCATATTCGGTGGATTTCATTGTATTAGACATGAAGGAGGAACTTGAGGCACCGATCATCCTTGAGTCGACCTTTCCTTGCAACGGGCAAGTCTATATTAATGTGGAAAAAGGGGAGCTTAAGTTGAGTTCAAATGGTGATGAAGTTACATTTACAAGAGTTCATGAGGAAGAGGTTGCTCAAAGCAAGGTAGAGAAGAAAACATGTGGATACATAGAGATTGTTGATGAATGCCCTTCCATTTAAAGGGAAGTTTCTACACCTATTACTTCTACTCATCCTTTAGTTAATGAGCATTTCCTTCCCTCTTGTAAGATCATTTCTAACAAGTCTAGTGTTTCCCTTGATGATTGTAGGAAGGAGAAAGCGATAAAGGACCCTTTGCTTGACCAGGTGAACAAGAAAAGGAAGAAGGTGAGAAAGAGTTGACCAAACTTGAGCATAGCTCAAGTTTGGGGGTTTTGATTGAGAAAAAGGCACCACTTGAGGTAAGGAAGGAAAGCTTCAAAGTAGGAGATCAAGTGGTGTGGTGTGAATCAAATTGGAGTCGGCTACTTGGAGTCGAAAGACCAAAAGAGGTGCTTACGGTGAAAGAAATCAAAGAAGGAGGAAAGCTACTCCTAGAGGATAAATGGGGGTGTTGCCTTTTTGCAAAGGAACATCTAGTGGAGCACAAGGCCGATCTCTACATTGATAAAGAAAGGGAAGTGTGAACTCTTTGAGTTCCGTCCGGCAAAGGGACGTTAAACCTAGCACTAAATGGGAGGCAACCCATCATTTTATTGCTTTGGTGTGTTTGTTTTGTGTTTGTGTTTTGTCCTTTTTGTGGAATTTTTGCCTTGGATTCTTGGGAATTGCTCATGCTTAGGAGAAGATGTTAGTTGATGGATAAAGTATTTGGATTATTGAGCTTAATTGTTTATATCATTTAAGGGTTGCATAATTGTATCATTCCCATACTTAATTTTGAATGCATGTCTTCATTCAAGTTTGGGGGTGTGTGTCATTTAGGGTAGAAATGCATCCCTTAGTGATGATTATTTGATGACTATTTGTGCCCGTTTGTAGGTATACTCACTACGGAGATTGACAAGCGAGGGAATTGAAAAAGGAATCAAGGAATTAAGAAGGAAAGGAGAGCTTAAAAGTTGGTGAAAATGAGCATAAAGGAAGAGAACCCGGTCTCCTCGATCGAATGAGCGACCGGGCTTAAATCGAGGGACCAACACGGTAATTTCTTGCATATTTGGGTTTGTTAGGGGCGTAGAGGTCATTTTTAGGAGCTTCGGGGTTGGGTCGGGCCGGGAATTGTAAAAATTCCACTGGTCTCGACCCTAGGTCGAAGCGGCATAGTCCTCGAGTCGAGGCATTGACACTTAGAAAAATTTTGAAATCGGCACATCCTCGACTCGAGGGAGGAACCTCGAGTCGAGGCTTTTGAAAAATCGGGATTCCTCGAGTCGAGGCCTGACCCTCGACTCGAGGCTGGTGTCTGATATAAAAATCGCGTTTCGGTCATAGCGAGGCACGACTCGAGGGTTTACCCCAATGGCGATTCCCTTCGCCGTCTCTACCCTATTTCCGTCAAATTCCAACCATTTTCACCGGTTAATCATCACAATTTCATCACATTATCATATTATTGCATTAAAGATTGGATTTTGAGGGTTTGTGAATCAATTTTGGGGTTGTTGGTGAGTAGTGCGTGGGTGTCCAATTTTTCTCATTCCAAGCCGAATTTCCTCAAAAGGTATGTAATTTCTTATCATTTTGCTTTTAATTTCATGCTTGGTGTATGATTGATGCTTGGGTGTTGATAAAATTGTATGAATTTAATTGAATTAGAATTTCATTTGGGCATTTTGTCAAACACTTGGTATGCATGATTGATGTTGATAAATTGAAGCCTTTGTTGAGAATTTTGAGTTAATTGAGGATTGTAGGAGCATGTTTAGGATTGTATATGTTGTGATGCTCGTTTATTTGTGAATTTGGCTTGAATTGTGATCTTTGAGTATGATAGGATTTCCTAGTGCATTTGTTGGTACACTTGGTCAATTTGAGGTTTTGATGATGATAGAAGTTGATTGTGGTTAATGCTTAGTTGTCTAAATGCTTGCTAGTTGGTTCATGTTTTGTAGATATGATTTTTTAGAAGCTTAATTGCATGAATTTTGATGAGCTTAATTTTTTTGGTGCTTATTGTGAAGCCATCTAGTTTAGTATGTATACTTTGAGGATTAGTTGAGCACTTCTATTGACTATATGTGCTTTGATTGACTCATTGACCATTTGTTGAGGATTTATTGCCTAGTCACTAGGAATTTTGTTGAGTTTGGATATAGTATTGTTGACTTGTCCATGGTAGAGTGATATTTTGAGCTCGCATTTTAATTGTGGGACTAATTTGTTCTATTGGGATTATTTGTGCAGGAACCATGTTTAGGGGTGTGGATGGCCACAATTATTCGGATGCTTGAGATCGAGAGAGAGAAGAGGCAATACGTTTTGCACACGGGGATGCCCGCTGAATTGGGAATTCAGTGGGATGATTATAAATGGAGAGAGCATATCATCTTGTATGCCGAGTTGTACAAGAAAGTGGTCAAAACTTCGTCTAGTTGATCATAATTGCATGCTATCTATAGGGATTGAGGATGATATCCCTCGATTGTTCGAGCAAGTAGGCATGGGAGGCTTTCTAGCGAAGAGGCCTCGGACCCATCTTGGACTCACTCTCGAGTTCCTATGCACGATTAAAGTCCACAAAGCACGGAGGAACAAGTTTGCAAGAAAAATCACTTTTGAGCTAATGGGGAATGAATATGAATTGACTTTGGGCCGAGATAAATGAGATCCTTGGAGCGCCCTCTGACCACGATTGATCATTGCTCAACATTAGGGAGGTGTACAACGCCAAAAAGTTAAGGCGTATTTGATTCGGGGCTCCGAGTCAACACGAGTTTGTGCACGGGAAGTCTAAGAGCACGCACATTCGAACCCGGTGGTCCGATACTTAGAGAAGATCCTCGCGAGTACCATATTCGCGAGATCGGAAGGAGGAGCCGTGGTTTACGAAGAGTTGTATGTCTTGTGGTGCTTTTTACATGGAGTGATATTTAATGTATCTGCATAACTCTTCTATTTGTTTGAGAGAGCGGCGAGCACAAAATTTAAGAAGATCAACTTTGGCGAGAATGATTACCTTGATAGTTTGAGCATCTTGGGATCCCGACTCATAACCTCGCCGCATTAGATTGTCCAGATCTTACTATAGATACGATGAGACGCATGAGGACACGGATCACATCGGGAGGGCGTGATGTTTTCAGCGGCACCACGGTGGCGATTCCCTCTTCCTAATAAGATGTTGATGACGGTTTTTGGATCCACTTTGCTTTTGTGACCATTAACTTGCGCATGTGGTCGCGGCGTCACACCGATGCCATAGATGCTTACGAGGGAGCATGGGGATGTGCTTAGAGATGAGGGGATGATGATGATAATGCATGCCAGCAATCGAGTCGATTCGATTCTTGATGATGAGGGGGATGCGGTGAGAGCAGAGGTTGAGGAGGAGGTTGAGTCCGAGGGCGAGGATGATGAGGAGCCGGAGCAAGAAGAGCCGTCTGTCCAGATGGAGGAGGATTATCAGCCGAGAGATCAACATGTGCCGGCGAGGATGAGATGAGGAGTAGAGAGTATGAGGCGGGGAGATCATCTCGAGACCGTGGGTTTTGACAGCGAGATGTGGGCGAGATAGTCGAGAGGATGCACATTGAGAGTCGACCGTCGAGATGAGATGTACCGGATGATGGAGGAGTCTCGTAGATTCAATGAAGAGACTAGGATGATGCGGGAGGAATCAATGAAGACTCAAAGCGACATGTATGTCCTCCTACAACGAGATGAGCTCGTGGAACTTCGGGCCGAACTACCCTCCTCCACCACCGCCGTCCGACTACTAGGGCTACCCCCTATCCCTTATTCCCTTTCCTTAGTTTTTAGATGCTTATCTCTTGGTGGATTGTACTCTTTATTTTGGTGATTGTACTTTTGATTGAGTTGTTGATGTGATGTGATGATTTTGATGTTTTGGATTGTTGATGATTTTATGGATGCTATGATTCCCTTGATCTTTTTGAGCTTATTGTCTATTGATGATGGTGACTTGATGATTTTTTGGATTCCTTATTCCTATGATTCTATATTCTTTGATTTGAGCTTAATTGTGGATTCATTGATATATTTTTGAGTATCATTCATGTGGTAGTGAGTATGCTTGGACTTATGTACATGAGCACTTGAGTTTGATTTGCAAGATAATTGGATTTTGATTTGATCATGAGTAGATTTGTAGCTTGAAGCTAGCTTTCTTGATTAATTGTGTAAGGATGAATGTGAATGATGATGCTTGATTCATTGCTCAATTTAAGCCCGTGAGCTTTTGTGCTTTAATGATCGTACATCTATACGGTTGATTAATTTCTTTGTGAGTGCATCATTCATGATTTGTATGCTAGAACTTGTCATTAGACTTGTTGATATTGATCTTTGTTTGATGTCTTGAAAATGATAAGAGGCCATGTTTGGAATGATGAGTCACTTTGCCAAATTTTTCCCACCAAATACATTTGATTTCCTTAGTGAGTCATGTTGAGCCTTACAATCCTTATTCTTTGTCAAGCCAAGTGAGATTGAACCATTTTAGCCTATTTTGATGAGCCTTTCTTGTCCTATATTTAGTTGAGCTTGAATGTTGGCTAATGATAGTGATTTGATTGCTAAGTGTGGGAAGATGATGAGCTAAGTGATGAATGAGCATAAAAGAAAAAAAAAGGTTGTGAAAGAAGAAAAATTGAATTGTGAATAAATGCATGGAGTGAAAAGAAAAATTCAATTTGTGAGCTTAAAAGAGAAAGCTCAAGTGAATGGTGGATTGATCATTGAAGTTCGAAAGGAAGAGTGTGCTTGATGAAAAGGGAAGAGATGTGCTTTGTATTGATTAGCTTACATTCAAGTCTCTACTATATAGTCACTCTTATCCATATAGATCCCACCTTTCCGAAGAGCCTACATTACAACCTAAGAGAAAGACCTCTTTGATTCTTGATTGATCACAAGTGATTTTGATTGAGATTAAGTCTTGTGGCAAGCATATGGTGTACTTATTCATGAATTTGATGATTGAGTGCTTTATACCTTGATACACTTGAGTGAAGAGTGAAACACTCCATGGAAGGAGCAATGTGTTGAGTATTTGATTGAGCATTTGTTTGAGCATGATTCATCTTTATTGCTAGTGGATAGTTGCATTGATATAAGTGTTCATTGATGAGTCGATTGTCTTTTATTTCGTCTATGGTGCCATGTGACATAATTGCAATCAATTCACTCATTTGTTCTTAGTTTCTACGTTGCTCGAGGACGAGCAACAATTCAAGTTTGGGGGTATGATTGGAGTGAATTGATACATGTTTTAGGGCCTATTTTAGTGCAAAAAGTGAGCTAAAGTGTGATTTTTGTGCCTAAATGTGAAAAGTAGCACTCTTTTGCCTAAAAGTATTACTTTGTGAGATTTTGAGGTTTTTCGTCCGTTTTGCAGGTAAATCGGTGGAATTTTGCCAAACCGAGAGTACCGGTATTCTTAGAATGAAAAAGATGAACATACGGGGCCAGCGGGGGTCGGGCCCGAAGCCCTTCTCGATAAAAATTCCTGGTCTCGAGCACGAGGTTGAGGGAGCTCAAGCCTCGACTCGAGGTTCAGCCGGAGGAGGAAAGATTTTGAAAAGTTCAGGAAGCTCGACTCGAGGGAGGAGCCTCGAGTCGAGGGATGGGAAAATGACAAGATCCTCGAGTCGAGCTGAGCCTCGACTCGAGGCGGCGATATTTTGAAGAAGCGTGTTAGCGACTCTCGAGGCCTCGACTCGAGGGCCTGAAGCTCGACTCGAGGAGTGCCCAAAATCGAAAAATTCAGTTTTAAAGCCATTTGAAGCCAAACAGAGCATATCTTGATTCTAGCGATTTAGAGCAGTTTCTAGGAGGTTCCTTAGGCGAATTTTGCATTTTGTAGCTTGATTTCCATTGTAATTGCCATAGATTGTTAGAATTAGATTAGATTCTACATTTAGTCCACTAGATTAGTAGTTTGATTGATTGTAATTGAAGATTTCAGTTGTGATTTGGGAGTATTGAAGTGGAATTGAAGTATTGTAGAAGACTAATCATTCCTATTTTTGTCTATTGAGGTTAAATTGGTGATGTTCTTACCCTTTGTTCTCTTTAATTCATTGCTTGTATTGATTAGATTGTTAATTGCTTTCTTAAATTTTCCACCCATGGCTTTTGCTTGTAGCACCATGGGCTAATAGCTTTATGCTTGGGATAATTGAAATTAGGGATGAAGTGATTGCCTCATGCTATGATTGTTGATAATTGTGATCAATTGAATTAGCTTGCTTCTAATTGTGATTCTTAATTGTGCGTCATGAAAAATTGTCTCTTTTGATTAATGGTTGATCACCCTAGCAATAGGCGAGAGTTGAGCTAACGTGATTAGGTGTTAATCGGGTTTTAATTTTGCATGATTGTATGCATTGTGGACTTCTACATTGAGAGATGGGAAGAACTAAGGATACTCACATTAGGCATTGTGATATTAATGGAGTGATTAATTTCATGATGGTTTATGCTTTCTAATTTGATTGATTTGCATTTGGATACAATCATAGCTTGTTAATCATGGATTCCTTGATGGAGATTATCCCTTGCACCCAAATCCCCCATTGATTTTAGGATATTTGATCTTGCATTCTAGGTGTTTGATAGATTGTTTGCATAATCTTGCCATTTAATTTCTTGCATTTTGTAGAGATTTTAGTCCTAAAACTTGTTGCAACTTTAGCCATTTAGAACTCCTATCCTTGAATTTCATTTGCATACTTTCTCCCTTGTGTTCGATATTTTGTTGATTGGTCTTAATAACTCTTACCCTATACACTCCAATCACTCTTCCTTCTCCATTTCCATTCAACTCCTCTACTTGAGGTTCACCAACAACTCTCTCGTCATTCCTTAGCTCTTCACCTTCCATGCCTTCCTTTCTTCTTCTACCACGATTTCTTCTTAGTGTAGCTTCGATCTCGGATTGAGTGGCAAGGGTGGAATACCACTTGACCCTGTTATCATACACCTACAATACCACCAATCCAAGTTTCAATTCCAACAAAAACAAACAAAAAAAAAAACACAAAAACAAAAACAACAAGTAGCCACGTCAAACAATTCCTAAGTCTCACTATAGGCGCAAAAACTTAATTCCCGGCAACGGCGTCATTTTGATTATTGGATTCCGGGTAAGCGGTATTAAGACATATCAAGTATATCGAACCCAAGGGAATCGGTATGCACGTGAGGCCCTAAGAATACAAGTTATTAGTGACTATTGTTGCAAGATGGGTTTGACACTAAACACTACAAAATAATTACATGAATTAAAAATCAAATACTATGCAAGCAAATGATCAAACACATAATATGCAAAATCAATTAACCGTTTCAATGGGGGATTGGGGTGCTCGGGATAATATCCATCAAGGAATCAATGATCAACAAGCTATGATTGTATCAAATTGCAAATCAATTAAGATAGAAAGCAATAACCATCATGCAATTAATCACTCCATTAACTACACGATGCCAAATGTGAGTATCCTTAGTACTTCTAATCTCTCAATTAAGAAGCACCCAATTCATACATTCATGCACAATTATAACCCGATTAATCCTAACCACTTTAGCTCAACTCTCGCCTATTGCTAGGGTGATCAAACATTAATCTAAAGAGATAATTTTGCATGAATGACTAGGTGAATTATTGCATGAGTTTTGAGGGATTTAAATGCATAAAATGATGAAAAGTATTCTTGTTTAAGCTTAAAAGTATAGAGTATCACTCTTTATGCTTTAAAGTATTACCAATGCATTCCGTTCGGTTTTTGTCTCGTTTTCAGAGTTTCCAGTGGAATTTAACGAAACAAAAAGTATCGGGATTCATATGGCGGCGAGACGAACGCGTAGAGGCGAAAATAGGGGTCGGAGGTGCACAACGGTCCGAGAAAAATCCTGGGCTCGACCTAGGGTCGAGCTTGGGAAGCCTCGAGTCGAGGCTGAAGGCCGAGTTAAAAACCGGGTTTTGAAGCAGCCTCGAGTCGAGGCCTGGCCCTCGAGTCGAGGAGAAGCCAAGCCTCGAGTCGAGGCCTAGCCCTCGAGTCGAGGGACGCATTTTCGAAACTCAATTATTTTTTCAACCAATCCGAGCGTGACACGTGGCGGGCGGTTATATACATATATACATGACATTACACAATTTTCGGAGGAGTTTTGGAGGGTTTTTGATCAAAAGGAGAGAAGAAGATCAAGAACACACACTTTCACACACACATAGCTAGGGTTTCGATTTATTTTTAATTTAGACGATCAACAGTTGTTTTCTTTATGCTTGACGCCAATTAAGTGATATTCTTCCTTTAATTTCAGTTTTCTTGATTCAATTTCTTGTTATGACATTCGATTATTTAATTAATTTCATGGATTCAATTTCTTTAATTATGATCAACTAAATTCCTAGTGCTAGGGTGTTTTGATGCATATGGGTGATTGATCTTGTGAGGAATTCTTATGGGTGATTTTGATTGTTGATTAATTGATTGGATTGATGAGGTTTGATTGATTAATTTATTTAATTAATTTCTAATTTCATGCATAGTTTTTAATTATCGCAAGGAGACTTGGGTATTTAGATAACTCATTTGGGTGAGGGAATTAATTGGGTAATTAAAGTTAATATTGGGTTAACGCAAGGAGACGGGTTAATTTTATTAGAAATACATCAACTCCACATTAATTGCTTAGATTAGTAGTCGGGTGATTAGTGAAGAGACCATAGGTAAGGTGCCTTAGTATCAAAGGGGAGACACGCTAGGGAACCTATTGACTCGTGCTTTAGCCCGGGAGGAAAGGGTGAATTAGTCCTCTCAAACTTTCGAGCTTAAATTGTAGCGTAATTCCTAGGCTTACCAAGTACGAAATTATTGTTTGATTAAAAGTTAGATTTTATTAATTGATTAACATGATAAATGCTCATTTGAATTCGTCGCATGATTGATTGCCATTTGTTGATAAGCACCCGAGCACGTCTTTATTATTGATTGAATTTCTTTGTTAGTATAATTTAGGTATTTGATTAGTTAATTATTTGCATAAAACCAATTGATCCTATTATAAGACTTGTGCTACAATTGCGAATAAATTAGTAAATTTAGGGCTATCTCACACTTGATTTCCATGGATCGATAATTTAACCGGGTAACTTACTAGCTACACGATCCCTTTACACTTGAAGGGTGAGTGTTGACTTTTAAGCCTATCATATTTTTGGCGTTGTTGCCGGGAATCGGTGTTTGAGATAACTTAGATTGAATGTTGAAAGTAGTTGATAGTGCCTTTTATTTTTGTTTTATCTTGTTCTTGCTTGCCTTGTGAGAATTTGATACTTGGTTGTTTTCTCGGTGTGTATGAACATAAGATCAAGGGGTATTTAACCAATTTCCTTGAACTTGGAGATCGAAGGCACCGCAAGGAGAAACCAAAATCGTCAAAGGGCTCAAGCTCGAGCAAGAGAAAGAGAACGTGAAATGGAGAACAACGACTAAGATGCAGTCGAAAGGAGAGAGAATGGAAGAGCAAATCAAAGAGAGCCTCCAAGAGAGAATCTGAGGAAAGACCAATCCGGGAGTATTTCGAGCCTCCGAGTCCAAATCTACTATGATGGGATAGCTCGTCCACCAGCGACGGCTAATAATTTCGAAATCAAGCCAGCTTTGCTACACATTCTCTAAAGCAAGCAATTCGGTGGAGATCTCGAAGGAGGACCCGAATCGTCATATTACTCAATTTTTTTAGTATGCCGATACGGTGAAGATGAATGGAGTGGCTGAGGATGCATGGAGAGCTCGCCTCTTCACATTTACTTTGAGAGATCGAGCTAAGGATTGGATTGATTCTTTACTACGAGATAGCTTGGGTTCTTGGGAAGAGTTGAGTAAGAAATTTCTCTTGAAATTTTCCCACCTTCCATGACTCTCCAATGCAAGGCGTTAATTGCTCAATTCCATCAATTGGAGGAGAATATGCATGAAGCTTGGGAAAGATTTAATAGCTTACTTCGGAAGTGCCCTCAACATGGATTCGTTGATGAGAAAATAGTGAGCTTCTTCTATTATGGACTTGATCCTCCATCTCGGAGAACTCTTGACTCAAGTGCAGGTGGATCACTCTTTGATAAGTCCAGAAGAGAAGCTAAGGAGTTGATTGAGAACATAGCTTGCAACACCGCAAGTTGGCCAACCGAGAGAAGGGTCACTTTTAGATTGCTCAAGTAGAAGAGAATGAGACGTTGAAGGTGCTAGCAGATGCGGTTCAAAAGTTGGCCACAAAAGTGGATGGGATAGTAGAAGGTGGCATGAGAAGTGGAATGGGGGTGGAAAGCAGAAGCTTATCAAATGGTTGATCAAGTGGAAGAAGCGAACTATATGGGAAGACCACCTTCCCAACAAAATTACCAAGGAAACCATTCATTCCCAAATCAATCTCACCACCAAAATAACCCAAACCGTTATCCACATAATGCTCCATCTAATTTCCAAAATCAAGCCTCTCACCCACCTCCTTACCAAGCAAATAATCCTCCTTACGACCCAAATTTCCGCAAGCATGATAATTTCTCCTATGCTAATCAAAAGGCGGCCATTACTCTACCTCCGGGAATTAATCCGGGTTCTCGTGCACCTAACAATGAGGGAAAGCCAAGCCTTGAGGATTTACTCATAATTTTTATGGGTGCTCAAAATCAAAAGATGGAAAAGATGGAAAATATTGTGCGTTCTTTGTCCAACTAAGTCAAGAATCTTGAGTTTCAAATTGGACAAGTAGCATCCTCAAGTGGAGGAAATCAAAGAGGAAAGTTCCCATCAACAACGGAGGTGAACCCGAAATAGCATTGCAAGGCGATCAAATTGAGGAGTGGAACATAATTTTAGGGGGCCACCAATGCCGAATGAGGAAGAGGAGAAAGGGAATGTGGGTGAAGAAGTGAAAGAAGGAGGAGAATTTGAGATGGTGGATGCTCAAGAAACTCTGGAAGAGCAAGATGAGGGTAAGAAAGAGAAAGAAGAGGAACCAAAGCATGAGGAAAGAGTACCAAAGTGGAAAAAGGCAAAGGAGCTAAGGAAAAAGAAAGAGAAGAAGGAGCTTGAGGGGGCTAATGTGGAGTGTGATGGATGGGGTATTCCCAAAACTTATGTCCCTCCACCATATCCACAAAGGTTCATGAAACAAAAGCTTTATAAAAGTTCTCAAAATTCTTGGAAATTTTCAAGAATGTGACCATCAATGTCCCATTAATGGAGGCCCTTGAGGAGATGCCAACATATGCCAAGTTTTTGAAATACTTGATTACAAGAAGAAGGAAGGTTGATGAGAGGGAAACCGTTAGCTTGACTATGGAATGTAGTGCACTACTCCAAAGAAGTTTACCTCAAAAGAAGAAAGATCCGGGTAGCTTCACTCTCACATGTGAGCTTAGCAACAAGGAGAAGAGGAGAGCTTTATGTGATTTAGGGGCAAGCATCAATCTCATGCCTCTATCCATCTTTAATAGGTTAGATCTTGGTGATATGAAGCCCACATCCATGACTCTTCAACTTGCGGACAAGTCATTTACATATCCAAGTGGTATTGTGGAGGATGTATTGGTGAAAATCGACAAGTTCATCTTTCCGGCCGATTTTGTGGTGCTAGACATGGAAGAGGATGATAAAGTGCCATTGATCCTAGGAAGACCCTTCCTAGCAACCGCAAGGGCGGTGATGGATAAGTTTTCGAGGAAGATCACATTGAAGATGGACAAAGAAGAGCTCACATTTGATATTTATGAAGCTATGAAGCATCCTAAGGAGGAAGGAGAGTGCAAGAGCATCGATATAGTGGTTGGATGTGTCATGGAGAAACTTGAAGCATCTCTTGATCCTTATTACTCTCATGCTTTGGATTTATTGGGAGTATTGATCTTAGTGTTGATACCATGTGGAGTTGAATATGTATTTGTATCACCCTCATGCTAAACTTTGAATTCATGTTATCATTCAAGTTTGAGGGTGTTGTTCGTTTATGTGCTTAATTGCTATCCTATTATGCCCGTATTGTTGCTATTGGAGCTAATTGTTGCCTTGAGAAATTTTGCAGGAAAGATGTTTCGTGGTGCCGACGGTCTGATTGGAGTGCATTGATGCATGCTTTTAGGGTGTATTTTAGTTCCAAAAATGATCAAAAGTGTTAGATTTTGTGCATAAATGGGTAGAGTATCACTATTCTCGCCTAAAAAGTATTACTTGTGAGATATTTGATATTTTCGTCCGTTTTACAGGTAAATCGGTGGAATTTGGCCAAACCGAGAGTACCGGCATTCATAGGATGAAGAGACAATCGAGACGGACGAAAATGAGGGTCGAGACGGAGCCCGGGACGAGAATATTTCCTGGACTCGACCTGCAGTCGAGGTCCACAGCCTCGACCCGAGGGTGAAGGCAATAGGCTGAGATTTGAAATTTTGAAGAAGCCTCGACTCGAGGGATAGGGAAAAGGTGATCCCTCGAGTCGAGGGCAGGAGCTCGACTCGAGGCTAGCGGCAAATTAGCAAAAGCGTGTTAGCGACTTAAAGGCCTCGACTCGAGGGCCCCAATCTCGAGTCGAGGGATGTCCAAATCAAATTTTTGGATTTAAACCATTTTGGGCGGAAAACAGAGCATATTCCTCCTAGCTTAGATTAGAGCGGTTGTTAGACAGTTTTTTGGGCGAAAATCTCATTCCATAGCTTAATTCTCTTTGTATTTGGATCAGATTCATAGTTTTAGATTGATTTCAAGCATTTGTACATTAGATTTGTGATTTGATCCATTATATTTTCATTTCCAAGTTGTAATTGAAGAGGACGAGATTGTAATTGGAGATATTGTGAAGACTCAAGCATTCTTATTTTTTATCATTGAAGCCAATTAGTGATGTTCGTCCACTTAATTCCTTTTAATTCATTGATTGTGTTGATTAGTTTCTTAATTGCTTTCTTAGATTTTCTACCCATGGCTTTTGCTCTTAGCACCATGGGCTAATCATCTTGTGTTTGGGATAATTGAAATTGGGGATAGGCGTGATTGCCTTATGCTATGATTGTTGAGAATCGTTGATCAATTGAGTAGATTGCTTCCTAATTGTGATTCTCATTGTGCTTCATTGATAGGCTTAAAAACCAACACTCACCCTTCAAGTGTAAAGGGATCGTGTAGCTAGTAAGTTATCCGGTTAAATTATCGATCCACGGAATCAAGTGAGAGATAGCCCTAAATTTACTAATTTATCCGCAATTGTAGCACAAGTCTTATAATAGGATCAATTGGTTTTATGCAAATAATTAACTAATCAAATACCGAAATTCTACTAACAACGAAATTCAATCAATAATAAAGACGTGCTCGGTGCTTATCAACAAATGGAAATCAATCATGCGGCGAATTCAAATGAGCATTTATCATGTTAATCAATTAATAAGAGCAAACTTTTAATCAAACAATAATTTCGTACTTGGTAAGCCTAGGAATTACGCTACGATTTAAGCTCAAAAGTTTGAGAAGAGTAAGTCACCCTTTCCTCCCGGGGCTAGAGCACGAGTCAATAGGTTCCCCTAGCGTGTCTCCCCTTCGATACTAAGGCACCTTACCTATGGTCTCTTCACTAATCACCCGACTACTAATCTAAGCAATTAATATGGAGTTGATGTATTTCTAATGAAATTAATCAAGTCTCCTTGCGTTAACCCAATATTAATTTTAATTACCCAATTAATTCCCTCACCCAAATGAGTTATCTAAATACCCAAGTCTCCTTGCGATAATTAAACAACTATGCATGGAAATAAAAACTAATTAAATAAATAAATCAATCAAACCTCATCAATCCAATCAATTAATCAACAATAAAAATCACCCATAAGAATTTCTCACAAGACCAATCACCCATATGCATCAAAACACCCTAGCACTAGGAATTTAGTTGATCATAATTAAAGAAATTAAATCCATGAAATTAATTGAATAATCGAATGTCATAACAAGAAATTGAATCAAGAAAACTGAAATTAAAGGGAGAATATCACCTAATTGGCGTCCAAGCATAAAGAAAACAACCATTGATCGTCTAAATTGAAAAATAAATTGAAACCCTAGCTATGTGTGTGTGAAAGTGTGTGTTCTTGATCTTCTTCTCTCCCTCTTGATAAAAATCCTCCTAAACTCCTCTAAAAATCATGTAAAGTCATGTATATATATGTATATAACCGCCCGCCACGTGTCACGCTCGGATTGGTCGAAAAATAACAGAGTTTCAAAAATGCGTCCTTTGACTCAAGGGCTAGGCCTCGACTCGAGGCTTGGCTCCTTCCTCGACTCGAGGGCCAGGCCTTGACTCGAGGCTGCTTCAAAACCCGGTTTTTAACTCGGCCTTCAGCCTCGACTTGAGGCTTCCCAAGCTCGACCCTAGGTCGAGCCCAGGATTTTTCTCGGCCCGTTGTGCACCTCCGACCCCGTTTATACCCTACGTGTTCGTCTCTGTCGCCATATAAATCCAGGTACTTTCCATTTCATCAAATTCAACCGAAAACTCAAAACGAGACAAAAACCGAGCGGAATGCATTAGTAATACTTTTAAGCATAAAGAGTGATACTCTATGCTTTTAAGCTTAAACGATAATACTTTTCATCATTTTATGCATTTAAATCCCTCAACACTCATGCAATAATTCACCCTAATCAACTCCCCCAACTTAAAGCGTTGCTCGTCCCGAGCAACAGAACAAATAAACACAAAGGGTGAATTGATTGCAACTATGTCTCATGGCACAAAGAATGAAATTTGGACAATCAAACTCATTAGTGAATATAAGTTTTCAATGTCACTTTCAACGAACACTCAAAAATGTCATGCTTTGATGAGATGCAAATTTAAATACTTTCTCAATGCTCCTTCCAAGGAGTGTATCTCTCATCACTCAAGTGTATAAGGACAATAAAGCACTCATTTATCAAATCATAACCATACACACCATAGGCTTGCCACAAGACTCAATCTCAATCGTCATTTTGTGTATCAACTATGAATCAAAGAGGTCTTTTCAAGAGGTTGTAATGAAGGCTCTTTGGATGAGGTAGGTGAATTTTGGAAATTAGTGACTCAATGTTAGTAGAGCAATGAATGTTGATCAAATAATGCAATGCAATTTACACACCACCTCAACAAACACATCTCCTTCTTTCATTTTCATCTTTTTCACATAACATTCACCACTAAACTCCTTTTGAGACTTTCGTTAGCATTCAAGCTCAAATGGAATTTTTTCTTCTCATGATTTTTCATTTTTTTCATATTCAATTTTTTTCTTCAACCTCTTTTCTATTCATCTCAACATACTTATCCAATCATACCACCACACTTTTCAACTTCACTTCACCATTCATTCGCCAACAATCATGCTCTACTCAACATATGGGAACAAAGGCTCATAAGGAAAGACAAAATGGCTTAATTTCACAAGCTTACCAAAGAATAAGGCTTTAAGGCACAAATTGACTTACTAGGGAAATCAATGGCATTGGTGCGGTAAAATTTGGCTAAGTGGCTTAACAAATCAAACATGATCCACACAAAACTCGACTTCAACAAGTCTATAGGTAAGTTCTAGCATGAAAAATTGCAATTGATGCACTCAACAAAGAATCAAACCATTTTTCATGCACGATTTAAAAGGCTCAAAAGCTCACGGGCTTAAAATTAGCAAAGAGAAAGCATTCTTCATCACACTCATCATCACAAGACAACTTCTCATGCTAGAATCAAGCAACAAATCAACTCATCAACACATCACAAGTTTATCATGTCCATCAATCAAGGCAAATATGTCACGTACATAACTCCAAGCACAACACCTCATCAAATTTACATAAAATAGACTCAAAGATAAGAATGAAATCCACATTTAAACTTAACATTCACGAATATTTTCACACAATTTTCTCATTACGAATGAGAGGCAAATTGGTGCAACAAGCATTGCTAACTAACACACACCCCCAAACTTTTCATTGCAAAGCAATAAAAAGTTTGGCAAAGGTAGTTAGCTAGGTGAAGTTGCACACAAATACCCACTATGTAATCCAAATGAGCACATAATGAAAAGAAAGGAAGAAATGAGGCACACCTCCCCATGTTGGAACCACCGATCGCCGACTCTATGAAATTATCAGATTCGGAATTATAGTCACAAAAATGCAGCGGATAGGATTGTACCTTTATAAACCGTAAAAGGTGAAGACGAACCAGTTATAAGGTCGAATCTGCGATCGAAGGATGAGCCTCGTACCTCACGGTCTTCTCCGTATTTCTATCCATTTCCCTTGGACATCGAGTGGTCGACGATCCTCCAAGGAATCAGAATCTGCCTCTCTCGATGTCACGTATTTTTCACTCGTCTGGAGGCTCGATGTTAGGGTTTATTTATAGGCTACAACAGGGGACCCTAAGGAGGAATTAGGGTTGGGCCTCTGATGGGCCTAAATATCATGTGTTCAGTCCGAATACTTTACTTAAGCCCATCAATTATAACTCAGTCCACTAAAGAATTATAATTGAATTACCGCCCTAATCCCATATTATAATATGTGCTCCTTTATTATGTGTACGTTTATTTTCCCGTGTTTAAGATATCGAATGTCCATAAATTAATTAAATTACCGACAACTTAATTAATTTATATCTAATTCCAAGAGTAGTACCACTCATCTTTATTATTATGTCGGATTAAATCCACTGCAGTGGTTTACATAATAATCTTTATGAGCTCCTTAAGGGGACATCATCATCCTAAATAATTAGGACACGAGAATCCTTCTATAATCAAAAGACACCATATAAACAGTGTTATCTCCCAATTCACCGAGCCTATTGATTTAATAAATCTCACTCATTGGCAAATCAAAGAAACATACACTGCATTACACGTGCCCATTGTTATATAGGGATTAAGAAGACGTACATCCATAACAACAGAGGTCTAGTTCTTTTATATAGTCGGTACAAATTGAACAACCTCATATAATCCTGCTCAATACATACAAAATGTACTAGTGTAACTTTATAGTCAAGATAGACTAATACCAAATTATACTACAACCGTTCCAATGGTTTATCCAAATCCATCTTGGTTGTGAGCTATTATTTATAACCTATAAGGAACTGATAGCATGATCTTCTATGTGACACCACACACCATGTTTTCTACGGTATAGATTAATCTGGACAAAATAATGATATATATAACAATCATAAACAATAAGTATTTTGATCATAATGAATCTCATATTAAAAGGATGTTCATACACAAAAAGATGTCCATACAAAAGCTAGGCTTATAGTATGCATCCTAACACCCCAAACTTAGACAAGTCTAAGTATAGAGAAGGTGTGGTACCGTAAAGGCTTTAAAATCTTTTTCATCGTCAAACTTGTCGCACACCAAGCCTCACTTGCACACCTCGATCTCCTACAAGAAACACAAAAATAAATCACACATACTTATTGGAAGCAAATAAATAAATAAATAATAAAAAAATGAAAACAAGAAAACCGATGGGTTGCCTCCCATCTAGCGCTAGTGTTAACGTCCTATGCCGGACGGAGCTTGAGACGCTCAACTTTCCTCAAGAAATAGCATCTCCACCACCTCAACTTGAGATGGTACAAAGTAGGGCTTCACTCTATGGCCATTCACTATAAATCTTTCATCCTTCTCATTTACCAACTCAAGGTATCCACTAGGAAAATGTCTTAGCAACTCGAAATGGGCCACTCCATCTTGACTTCAACTTACCGGAAAGAGTTTCAATCTAGAATTAAAAAGTAGAACTTGATCACCTTCTTGAAACTCCTTCTTCTTGAGCTTTTGGTCATGCCATTTCTTTGTTTTCTCCTTAAAAATCCAAGAACTCTCATAGGCATTTGAACGAAATTCATCCAACTCATGGGGTTGGATAATTCTCTTCTCCCCCATAGCTTCTTCATCAAGATTTAGCTTCCGAATAGCCCAATAAGCACGATGCTCTAACTCAATCGGCAAGTGACATGACTTTCCATAGACAAGTTGGTAAGGAGACATTTTCAAAGGGGTCTTATAAGCCGTCCTATGAGCCCATAAAGCATCATCTAAACATATAGCCCAATCCTTCCTATTCACCTTAACCGTCTTCTCAAGAATTTGCTTTATTTGCCTATTAGAGACTTCCGCCAATCCATTGGTTTGAGGGTGATAGGCTGTGGAAATCTTGTGCTTTACTCCATACTTCTCGAGCAACCTCTCCATGAGTTTGTTCACAAAATGTGAACCTCCATCACTAATCAATGCTCTTAGCACACCAAATCGTGAGAAGATGTTCTTCTTCAAGAATTGAAGCACGGCTTGGGCATCATTCTTCTTGGTTGGGATAGCTTCAATCCACTTGGATACATAGTCAACTTCCACTAATATATAGAGATAACCAAATGATTGTGGAAACGGTCCCATAAAATCGATGCACCATACATCAAATATCTCCACTTCCATGAAAATTGTCATGGGCATTTCATCCTCTTAGTAATCGAACCCATTCATTGACAACGATCACATCTCTCAACAAATGTGTTACTATCCTTGAAGATTGTTGGTCAATAAAACCCGGATTGAACAACCTTCATCCCCGCTTTGGCTCCCCCAAAGTGACCACCACTAGGCATAGAATGGCAATGCTCCAAGACTCTTTCAATGACTTCTTCGGGAACACATCTTCGAATTATAGAATCTAACCCTCTCTTGAAGAGTAGAGGATCTTCCCATATGAAGCTCTTTACATCCCTCAAAAACTTTTTCTTGACATACCGTTGGTCCCGATTAGTTGAGCATATTGGATAAAACTTGTATCAGCCTTCTAGGAAAAATCTAGAGGGGGTTGAATAGATTTTTCAAATTTTCCAAATCTTTCAAAATTTAATCAAAGCACCAAAGTGACACAGCGAAAATTCAATGTTAATCTCAACTTTATTAAGATCAAAAGCAAACCGATATTTTGGTTTTAACTTTAATTGAAATTAATCTTCAACTAATAAGCTCGGAAATTGAAATAATCAAGTAAGTAAAAGAAAGCAATAAACAACAATGATTTATAGTGGTTCGGATTATAACAATCCTACATCCACTCTCCTTCTCCAACTTGAAGAAGGGACCACTTACTACTTTCTTACTTACAAAGATACAACTTACAACTTTCTTCAATTCTTCAAAATACTCCTAACTCCTTCCCGTGAATCTAACAATTACAGTGAATATTGGATTTTGAAGATTACAAATAAAGTGTTCTATAAACACTTAGAACTTTTTGAAAACTCTCTTGCAATATTTGTGAATTGATTTTGATCGAAATCGAATAGTGAATATTGTGTAAATCAAATTTGCATAAGTGTTTAACAAAATAAAAACTAGACCTATTTATAAGTCCGAAAAAATAGTTAGTTTGTTAGTCGAGTTCTAACAAGCTGGAAACCGCTTTTACAAACTTAATCTTGAAAACTGCTCTTGACCTCGGCTGATTTTACTCTACTCAAATGCTGCGGTGACTTGGTGAAGACTCGCTTTTCTTATTCTACTCAGCTTGTCTTGACCTCGTCGAGCTCTTCATTATTGTCTCCTTGACCTAGTCTCGATCAGCTTAGTATGAGCACTGATCTCACTGCTTCTTCATAGTTGTCTGCTCATCTGGATTGATCTTTTAACTCATCAAAACTTTACTTGATCTAACAATTTCCCCCTTTTTGATGAAGTTAAAACCTACAAGAAAGAGACACACTCACAGTGAAGTTTGTTTAGAGTTAATCAAGATTTATCATATAGGTATATCGTAACACATTTTCACTTTAATCGATTCATTCAACATAAAGCACTTTAAAAAAATTTAAGTCTTTTAGATGATAAATTTCTCGATGATTTATACTTAGAACATTTTTTTAAGTTTTCTTAAAGCAAAAAAAAAAAAAAAAACTTTAAGAAAATAAGACAAGTAAAACTCATCACCAAACATATGTTTATTCACATCAAATTTACATGATACAAAAAGATCGTAAAAGTAAGAATATAAAGAAAAGAAAATGATCCCGTGATCGGACTCCCCATTGATAAGCTTCGGGAATGGCCAACCGGTGAAGACCCTTTTCCTTAGCTTCTTCAGCTCTTCTTCATCCTTCGGTCCTAACTCTACTTGCTTTGGTAATGATGCCTTTAATCCAGTTCATGTCAAAAGAGCCATCGAGGATTGGTTTTGGGTCTCATTGTCTCATAGGAGTGAGGCACACAGAGATCGGTATTGAAGAACTTGTGCCTTCAAAGAATCAGCCTATGATAAAGATCTGCATCCTCTTTCTCTATTCACTCATGCCACCCGAGGTCTTCATCTCGAGCCGCAGAATCGAGACCCCTTCAAGATGTACCAATGATACATCCATCCGGCGTCTAGATTCTTTTTCTTGTATTCTTTAAAAAGTTTTCCAGACGACCTTAGGAGGATTGAGTGTCCAATGATAAGGTCCGAAGTCGGCTTCGTCTGCCCCTTTCATTTCCCATTTTCTCGACCTCCTTGCTCCTCCTCATCTCTAATCCTTTATTCTTCTTTTTCAGCGCTTCCTCTCCCTTTCTCCATACCATGCTGCTCTCTCATTATCCTCGTTAACTGCTCTTCAGGAAGATTTGAATAGTCAGGCTCCCTTTTTTCTTTTCTCGGTCGAGTGAGCTTGGGACTTAGCACTTTGGCGGAGTGGCTCTTCAACAAGCTTTCCCTTGCCCTTTCCTTTCACCTCACTGCTGATTTTTCGAGACTCTTTTATTTTTGCAAGCAGTTTGGGTAGACCTATCCTCCTCTTCCTTCTTTCTTCTCGCCTCGTCTTCCCTTAGAGCTTCCTCCGGTTGGCTGACCCTCGGTGTAGTGCAGCCGGCTTATCGATTTGATGCGAGCTTCTTCCCTGGCTGCCTCCGGCTCAACAGGCCGGGCCTTAGTGCCAACTTCTTTTCTTGTCTCATTCACAACATTTGTGAGGGTCGCTCTCTTTCTTTTACCTCATGTTCCCCCTTTTTCACTTCATCGGCTAGGATAGTCACTTCGTCTCAAGATCTTTGCATTTGACTCGAAGTCCGATTTATCCAGAGCCAATGAGTCCACTATAATTGTGATTGGAGTGTATAGGGTAAGAGTTATTAAGACCAATAAACAAAAATATCGAACCCAAGGGAGAAAGTATGCAAACGAAATTCAAGGATAAGAGTTCTAAATGGCTAAAGTTGCAACAAGTTTTTGGACTAAATCTCTACAAAATGAAAGAAATTAAATGGCAAGATTATGCAAACAATCTATCAAACACCTAGAATGCAAGATCAAATATACTAAAATCAATGGGGGAATTGGGTGCAAGGGATAATCTCCATCAAGGAATCCATGATTAACAAGCTATGATTGTATCCAAATGCAAATCAATCAAATTAGAGAGCATAAACCATCATGAAATTAATCACTCCATTAATATCACAATGCCAAATGTGAGTATCCTTAGTTCTTCCCATCTCTCAATGTAGAAGTCCCCAATTCATACAATCATGCAAAATTGAAACCCGATTAACACCTAATCACGTTAGCTCAACTCTCGCCTATTGCTAGGGTGATCAACCATTAATCAAAAGAGACAATTTTTCATGAAGCACAATTAAGAATCACAATTAGGAAGCAAGCTAATTCGATTGATCACAATTATCAACAATCATAGCATGAGGCAATCACTTCATCCCTAATTTCAATTATCCCAAGCACAAAGCTATTAGCCCATGGTGCTACAAGCAAAAGCCATGGGTAGAAAATCTAAGAAAGCAATTAACAATCTAATCACTACAAGCAATGAATTAAAGAGAACAAAGGGTAAGAACATCACAAATTAAACTTCAATAAGCAAAAATAAGAATGATTAATCTTCTACAATGCTTCAATCCAACTTCAATTCTCCCAAATCACAGCTGCAAACTTCAATTACAATCAATCAAACTACTAATCTAGTGGACTAAATGTAGAATTTATTCTAATTCTAACAATCTATGGCAATTACAAATGAATTCAAGCTACAAAATGCAAAATTCGCCCAAAGAAACTCCTAGAAACTACTCTAAACCGCTAGAATGAATATATGCTCTGTTTTGGCTTCCAATGGCTTTAAAACTGAATTTTTGGTTTTGGGCACTCCTCGAGTCGAGCTTCAGGCCCTTGAGTCGAGGCTTAAGAGTCGCTAACACGTTTCTTCAAAATATCTCCCGCTTCGAGTCGAAGCTCAGCCCTCGAGTCGAGGATCTTGCAATTTTCTCATCCTCGACTCGAGGCTCCTCCCTCGAGTCGAGCTCGTTGTCTTTGAAAATCTTTCCCTCCAAAGATGAACCTCGAGTCGAGGTCTCCAGTGCACCCTCGATTTAAGCCCGAGACCAGGGAATTTTTATCGAGAAGGGCTTTGGGCCCGACCCCGTTTTCATCCCGTATGTTTGTCTTTTCATTCTAAGAATCTTTGGTACTCTCGGTTTGGCAAAATTCCACCGATTTACCTGCAAAATGGGCGAAAAACATCAAAATCTCACAAAGTAATACTTTTAGGCAAAAGAGTGATACTTTTCACATTTAGGCACAAAAACTCACACTTTAGCTCACTTTTTGCACTAAAATAGGCCCTAAAAACATGTATCAATTCACTCCAATCAAATTGCGTTGTAGTCGTGGACTGATTTTTCAGCCCTTGTACTTCCTCCTCCAAGGCTTTCACCTTCTCAAAGAAGAACAGAGTTAGTAATAGAAGTAATCTTATGAATAAGATTTACCTCTACGTCCCTCATGTTGGAAATCATCGTTTAAGTGATCCGCCTTCACCATCATCCTCGCTTTCTTCTTCATCTTTTTCGCAAATGTTTGCTTTATCTTCTTCTCCATTTGAGCTACGATGGAAGTGATGGCTGAAGTGGGGCTAAGATCACTGTCCTCATCCTCGTAAGAGGATTCGGATGAGGAGGAAGTGGGAGTATGGGGTTCGAAATTTGAGGGAGAGGGATCGGCGAGCTCATCTCGGATATCTTCCAGAAAGAATAGTAAGGAATTTCGATTTACGGTGGAGGTGTGTTTTGTGTTTGTGGAGAGATGGAAGGTTGAGTTTCGTATATTGGTATGGCAGATGAGGTTGGTTGTTCGGTTTGTGGGATGATGGTGGGAGTGGGAATGATTTCGATTGGGTGGAAGGAGGGATGGTTTCTGAGATGGAGTTGTGATAGATTCAGTTTGTGTTTGACCGTGGGAGTTGGACTGATGATTTGGGGCAACCGTGGCTGTTGTAGAGGCTCGAGGTGCCAGTGGGCACACCTTTTCATTGCTAGGTGGAGATTGAGACAAAGAGAGAGAAGAATTGGTACCTTCCTCCCGAATAGGAGAGAGTGCAGCTTCCTTAGCCGGTGATGCAGAACCTCCAACCGAGCAACCTCGTGTTGAATCAAGAAGTTTTGATGAGTTAAAAAGAAGCAGCTAAGTTGATCGCATTTATCCGAAGATCACCGAGGTTAAGCTAAACAGATCGACGAGGTCTAGAACCAATTCATCAGTGAGACCTAGTCATATTCGGAGACGATCATGAAGAATCACCGAGGTCAAGAGCAGTTTTCAAGAATAAGTTTGTTGAGTAGTTTCCGGTTTGTTAGAACCGACTAACAAACTAACCTGTCTTCTCGAGACTTATAAATAGGACTAGATTTTATTTTTCAACACACTTATGCAAACTTGATTTTTCACACTATTCACTACTCGATTTCAATCACGATTGATTCACAAGTATTTCAAGAGAGTTTTCAAAAAGTTCTAAGTGTTTATAGAACACTTTTCTTGTAATCTTCAAAATCCATTATTCACCGTAATAGTTAGATCTTAGAGAAGGATTTAGGAGATTGAAGACTTGAAGATCTTTACAAGTTGTAAGTGTAAGTTGAAAGTAAGAAAGTAAGTAGTAAGCAGAGTCCCTTCTTCAAGTTGGAGAAGGAGAGTGGATGTAGGATTATTAAAATCCGAACCACTATAAATCCCAGGTGTTATTCCTTGCTTTCTTTAATTTCTGTTCAAATTACAATATTGTTAATTCAAGATTAAAGTTCGAATCTTAACTAAAATTTGAATATCACCTTGCTTTTGATCCTATTAAAAGTTGAGTTCTCAATTATATTCCATTGGGTTTAATCTGATATTTTGAATTGATTTTAAGGGAAAAATCTACAAAATCTATTCAAACCCCCTTTCTAGATTTTGTTCTAGAAGGTTGTCTCAAGGTTTTAAATCAACTCAACATTCCGGGACCAACAAGTGGTATCGGAAGCGTTGTTAAACCTGTTACGATATTGATTTTAGGTCTTGAACAAGTTTCGAAATTATCTTGATTTTCTTCATTGTCTTCACTTTACTAACAAAGTGCTACTAATTAGTTTGTGGAGTATTTTGTTCTTTGTTTCATCATGTCATCGGGAAAAACAAAAGTCTAGGAATCTTCTGAATTCTCTATTGAAGATTATGATTCTCGGAAATTGAGAATGGAGAATCATGTAAAGGCCATTCATGATAGGATGGAAAAGGTTCTTGAAGAAGGACCTATAAAATTTTATCATGGAGGCCCCAAAGACTCGAGCCGAGTCACCAATCTGCAACTGCATAAGAAAAGAAGAGTTCGAATTGACAAATGATGAAAGAAAGGTCCACAATCTTGACCAAGTAGCTCGAACTGAAATCATTGAGACTCTAAGTAAGGATTGAATAGAAAAGGTTAAGAGATGCAAAATCGCCAAAGAGATGTGGCAAACTATAGCCAATGTTGAACAAGTCAAAGAAAACAAGTCATCGAGTCTTGCATACATTCGAGACATTCAAAATGAAAGAAAATGAGTCGTGGATCAGTTAGATGTAAGGTTGACCAATCTTCTCAACAAAGCGGTGACCTTGGAAAGAATTATTCAGAGAAAGAGATTAATAACAAGATTACGAGATCATTAACCATGAGATGGAGGGAAAAATCCAATATCCTTAAGGCTACTCAAGACTTATCTTCTATTACTCACCATACTTTGTTTTCACATCTTAAGGCTCTAGAATATGATATTCAAATAGAAGACGAGGAGGATGAGATGGAGTCAAGTACCTCATCCAAGTCCGTTGCCTTTGTCAAGAAAAAGACAAGGTGTCAACAGAGTCTCAGGAGCCGATCTATCTCTCGAAGGAGCAGATGGCTTTACTCACAAAGAGGTATGATAAATTGAGAATGAAGTATAAAAGAAATAAATTGAGATTTGCAGGAAAGGATAAATCAAGATCCGAGATCGAGGTAGAAAGGAAGATGAATCAACAGATGATGATAAAAGCGTAAATCGACAAGAAGATACGATAACCCGTCGAAGAAATCCTTCTAGCCCTAGATCGTGACAGGAGTGATATTTGTTACACATGCAACAAGCCAGGACATTTCGCTTATGATTGTCCTCAATCGACTCCTAAGGAAAGGGAAGAAAAGAGGAAGAAGAGAGACAGGAGGTTTGCAGATCAAAGAGCTCAAGCACGAAGAAAAAGAGCCAAAGAAATCATCATCATCCTCATCCGATTTCGGATCGAGAGAATGAAATCTGTCTCATGGCTAATGAGGTAATCTACTCTTCATCTTCAGATAATGATTCTTGTCGCCGCATCTCGATCATGACCAAGCTGTTATCCATGAGTTATTGAGAGATTTAAAGACATCTCTCGCTGCTTATAAACAACTAGAGACAGAGAATTTGGTTTTAAAGGATCGATTCAAATTTTAATTAAAGGCAAGGTGTGATGAATCGCCAGAGACCGAGGAAACATTCAAGGGGGAATGTTTTCTTGATCGGGGCTAGTACATCACCATCTTACCCGAAAGGTTAGAAAATGAATTGAAAACTTTAAAAGACAAATTTGAGGTAGTCTGTGCTGAAAATGAATCAATTAAGAAGGACAATGAGAAGCTTGTCTTCAAAATTAGTCAACTTAATAATTCACAATCAGCAATAGATCATATTTTTAATACTTCTCAAAAATCTCATGACAAGACAGTCTTGGTTATGATAGGAACAATAAATCGATATCCAAAACCTAGAAAATTTGTGAAAGCATCTGCTCAATCAAAGGATGTTAAAATTGGTCCATGGAAACCAACTAGTCGATAAGGACTACACCTCCCAAAGATGAAACCAAGAATTCAGTGAAAACTCCCTATCGAGACTAGGAGAAATCCAAGAACCAAAATAAGAAGACATTCTTATTATAATCCTTTTGATGGAAGGAGCAAATGTTATCCTACATTTCCTAAGTTTAGGAAAATTACTCAATCTGAATACAACAAATTATCATTCAAAAATGATATAATTGTAGACATGATTTGGTAGAAAACTCGAGTCGATTTATTGTTTGGAGATGAGATGTTTATTTGGTTACCTAAAGTGATATTTGACCTTAAAGGACCCAAGATCACTAGGGTACCTTATAACTGATTTGTTTTTCAGATACACAGGGATCATCACTCAAGGAAGAGATCTTAGCCTCAATATGGTACATTGATAGTGGCTGTTCACAACACATGACCCATAACAAGAGGCTGTTATCAAATTTCCAAAGCATTGATGGTCCAAGAGTATTATTTGGTGACAATAATTGTGGTCGACTAAAGGTGTAGGTATTACTCGATTATCAAGGATATTCAGATATCTCGAGGTATATTTTGTTGTGGGTTTGAAACATAATTTGTTATCTGCTTTCTCGCCTTTGTGATAAAGGTTTTCTTGTTAAATTTTCAAGGGATAAATGTGATATTTTAGATAATTCCTTAGATAAGGTATCGTTAATCGACTTGAGACATGGTAATGTCTATGTGGCCAACTTTAATAGTTGTCCCAAAGATACTTGTTTGATAGCTAAGGGTGGAGAAGATCTCGGTGGCTATGGCACAAGAGGCTTAGTCATCCGAATTTCAAGACCCTTAGTAAGCTAGCTAAGAAGAACCTTGTCAAAGGATTACACGAAAAACTTTTATCCACTAATCTTAAATGTGATGCATGTCGTAAAGGTAAACAGCCTAGACACTCATTTAAGAGTATTAACTCCTCTTCATGTGAAAGAGTATTGCAACTACTTCATCTCGGATCTGCTTTAGACGTGTTTTTCCTCTCGCCAAAGTGGAAGGAAATATACTCTTGTTGTAGTAGATGACTTTTCTAGATACACTTGGGTTATATTTCTTTTCAAGAAAAATGAGACTATGAACAAGATTCCCGATCTGTTCGCATGCATTCAAAATGAAAAGAGTGTTAATATTATTAAAATAAGGAGTGATAAGGGCACATAATTTTTGAATTCTTGTTTATCTAACTTTTTCAATGAGTGTGGAATTATTCATGAGACATCTTCAGAAAGAACTCCTCAACAAAATAGAGTGGTTGAAAGAAGGAATAGAACTTTGAAGGAAGCAAACAGAACATGATAGCCGAGTATGACATCCCACATAGGTTCTGGTGAAGCCATTAACACACTTGCTATACCTGCAACAGGTGCTTAGTTGTCAAAGACAAGGGTAAGACTCCTTATGAGATTTGGAAGGGTAAGATTCCAAAATCTCATATTTCAAAGCTTTTGGTTGTAAGTGTTTCATCCATAACAATGGAAAATCTAAGTTAAGAACTTTTGATGCTAAGGCAATGATGGAATATTCTTGGGATATTCTAACACTTCCAAGGCATTTAGAGTTTTTAACAAGACAACCCTTTGTGTGGAGGAAACCCTCATGTTGTTTTTGATGAGTTGTATTCCTTCTTAGATAAAGTGAATCAAATTTCGAAAGTCTAGATAAAATTGAACTGGCCCAAGACTAAACATAGAACGTCTATCTACCTAGTCTTGATTCGTAATCGATGAAGAAGAATCCCCATCCGATAATCGAAGACAACTTCGATCGACTCCATCGATCAGACACCCTTGACATCACCGATCAAGAGGGCCGCTTGATGAAGGGGAACGTCGGCTAAGGTTGAGTCGGAGGAGTTGCCTACCGAGACTCAAGATGAGGATCCTTCTCCTCACATAGGCAAAAGGATGAGAAGCTACCATCCATGATCGATTATAGGAGACCCATCTAGTAGTGTGCGGACACGAATGATGCTGGACTCACGAAAGTCTTTTCATTGCTATGTGTTGCTTCTTGAACCTAAGTCTATTGAGGAAGCTCTATCGCACTCCAAACTAGATAGCTGCCATGCAGAGAAACTACATCGCTTTGAAAGGCAAAGTGTATGGGAATTAGTAGAAAGACCTTTACACAGAAAGATTATAGGCACCAAATGGGTGTTTAAAAACAAAGCAGATGAGAACAACATTATTGTTCGAAATAAGACAAGATTGGTTGCACAAGGTTACTCACGATGAGGGGATAGACTATGATGAAACCTATGCTCGATTGCCAGATTAGAGGCAATAAGGTTGTTCTTGGCATTTGCTGCATATAAATCTTTCAAAGTCTTTCAAATGGATGTTAAGTCTGCTTTCCTTAATGGTGTGTTGCTTGAGGAAGTCTATGTGGAGCAGCCTCCTGGGTTTAAGATCAATAACAAAGTTTATAAACTCAATAAAGCTCTATATGGATCTGAAACAAGCTCCCAGAGCTTGGTATGATACCTTATCGATTTCTTGACATCAAATGATTTTACAAAAGGTAAGATTGATAGAACTTTGTTTAGAAAGGAAGTAGATGGTAACATCTTATTAGTTCAAATTTGTGTAGATGACATAATCTTTGGTTCACCTAATCGAAATTATGTGAAGAATTTAGCATTCTCATGAAAAACAGTTTGAAATGTAAATGATGGGCGAATTAACATACTTTTTAGGCCTACAGATTAAACAGATGAGTAAGGGTATATTTATACATCGGTCTAAATATGCTAAGGATCTGATTGAGAAATTTGAAATGACTACTAGCAGAGATGTTAAAATACCTATGGCAACTAACTTCTCTATGGATTCGAGATGAGCGGGGATACCCTCTCGATGCAACCGAGTATCGTGGACCGATTGGATCTCTTCTCTATCTCACCGCAAGTAGACCAGACATAGCCTTTGCGGTTGGGGTATGTGCAAGATTCCAGCCTAATCCCAAGAAAACTCATCTCGAGTCGGCTAAGAAAATTCTTAAATATCTCAAAGGAACCTTGCAAGTAGGGTTATGGTACCCGGTGATGACAACCTTTGAGCCGACAGTTATTCATTCAGACTTTGGAGGATGTAAAATTGATAGGAAGTCCACTTCAGAACTTGTCAATTTTTAGGCAACAAACTAATTTCTTGGTTATCTAAGAAACAAACATACATTGCCACCTCTACAATCAAGTGAATACATGGCACTGGAAGTTGTTGCTCTCAACTCCTCTTGATTAGTCAACACTTAGAGATTATAATATTCAAACATCACTGCTCCTATTTCTTGTGATAGTAATAGTGCAATAGCAATGACTTACAATCTCGTTCTCGCATTCTAGATGTAAGCATATAGATATTAGGCATCATTTCATTAGAGATCATGTTGAGAAAAATCACATTAGGATTGAAAAGATAGCCACCGAGTCACAAAGAGCAGACATTCTTACAAAACCATTAGTGAGTCTAGGTTTAAAGAAGCGTGCTTAGAATTAGGATTACTTGATGCATCTTTAGCTGGTTTCTAATTTGTGTGCATCTCGTTGATTTTTTTTTCTTATTTCTCGGTCTTTTCTTTTCTTTAAATTAATGTCTAGAAAGAATTATCGGACTAGATATGTGTCAAAGGACAATCGTAGCTGATATCATTGATCTCCTTTTAGGAATCAAGAATCAAGGATTAGTCATATTGACCTTATCCGACTTGATAATTACTTGTCCGACATTAAGTAAATCGAACAAGGACACAATAGTCACCGATCTCCTGAAGAAAACAGATGACTATTTGCACCCTATCCGATTTACCTCAAGCTCTTGATGGTTTCTTTTGAGTTTATGTCTTTGCAGGAATAGATCACGAGATCATCTTGTTTCACCTCATCTGGTCATATTTTTTTAAAAAAAAAAATTTTTGGAATGATTGATTGAAAATCCCATTTTTTAGAAAATTAAGTAGAGTCTGTTTATTTAAAAAAAATTCTTTAAGATTGCTAAAAATTTTGAACTTAAGTCGTTTTTAAAAATCTGACAGTTACTGTATCAGACGATGACTTTTTCAACTCATCTGCTTTTCAAACTCATCTGATTTGCAAACCCTTAGTCGAAGTAAGGTAACCCTAGGTCGACGTCGGGTATACTTACTTCTCTCGCATAAAGTAACCTACATCTCACAAATCAACAGTCTATAAAGTAACTATTTACGCATTCCAAAGGCGATTAACATCCACGCGCTGAATCCTAATCGCTTATCTTAATTTTTAACCGTTGATTTATGCGCAGTAAAAACTTTTTGAATAAATGGCTCGATTAATTCAAATTTTCCAAAATGGCGGTTTCTCTTTCCAATCTTCCCCCTATAAATACATCTTCTTCCTTAAATAAACTTTTTCACTCTCGAAATACTTATAAACTCTCTACAAAATTTTCAAAACTCGTATTTGATCATTTCATGAGCACTTCTCAAAAACAAATAGGAATTACTTCAACCATGGTGGATGTTCATAATGAGACGTTTAATAAGAAGATCAAATAGGAGATGTATGTGGATTTCGACACAACCTCCGATGGCGAATCAAGGGAGGTTTTGGAATTATTGGAGAGGGCTGGATTGAGGTCGTTTTGTTCCAAGAAATCCCCCTCAATAAAACACCGGATATGCGGAGAATCGAGTTCTACGTCAACGGGACGTTCGAAAATGGAGTTTTCAAAACCAGAGTTTATGGAGAAGTTTTAACCTTTACTCCGGCGGAGGTGGCCAGGATTTTTGATACAAGTAGTGAAGGAGTGAACCCCTCACCTACAAGTCTCGATGAATGGGTAGAATCATTCGAGATGATTGCCCGAATTCCATGAAGGATCGGCGATCGGAGTTGAAGAAGAAGATGCTCCGACGACGGTATCGACTTCTAATGACCATCGTCACAAAGGTCATCTTGGGAGAACAAAGTTCTCATGACGGGCTGACCAGACCCAAACTATGTGTCATGAGGACAATAATTGATGGGGTCCAAGCTAATCGGGTTGGGATGCTTCGGAAAAGCTAGAGACGGAAAGAAAAAGGTTGGAGGTTGTTGGAGGAAAGTGGCGAGGCGGGTCGATCACCACCTATTCAATAAGGTGACGGTGATCATGGAGGACCTCTTGTCACCGAGATCAATTGGTTAGACGGAGTCACACCCTACACAAAACAAAAGGGGATTACTCGACAAAGGATGAACCTCTTCGGGCTCCAGTGATTCGAGACGAAGGTGGAGCCGAGGTAGGAGCTCGGGCACCAGTGCTTTGAAGAAGGCGAGGAGGAGGAAGAAGAGGAGAGAGAGGAAGAGGCTGCCGACAGTGAGCTCAGTGAGGCCGCCCAGCCAATGAAGTCAAGGAGAAGGCACCAAGGAGGAGGAGGTTGATTAAGACCTGCTCGAGCCGGGTGGAACGTCCGCTAACCAGCCAAGTCTTTTACCCGAAGAGGTAACCACTCGCAAATCGCAGCACGAGGTGGTTCATTCAGAGGAGGTCCAGGAGATAAGCTCGGAGAGGACCCTCCCCCACCCACAGACAGTACAATTTTCCCCCTCCCCTCACCGAGGCCACTGGCGATGAAGAGGTGTCCTGTGCCGGCACCTCGAGCCTCTAAAACAGCCTACTTCCGAAATAGTCCAAATCCCAACCTCATCTACCCTCCCCCAAACTCAAACTTCATCCCCTCCACCATCTCCATCTCGGATGTTGTCCTTTCTTACAGGACCAGATTCGCCCCAACTCCCATATCCATCTCCCCACCAGCCTTACCCATATTCTCCCAAACTCAACCCATATTACCCCAAACAACCTCATCTCCTCCACCCACTACTTCACATATTCCACCCCCACCATCATCCCCTCCACCGTATATCCCCTCCCCCATCGAGACGCCCCACTACATCTCTCCCTTCCGAACCCCACCCAGTGGATACTTCCAATATCTTTGGGGATATCCACATGAGCTCCCCAGTCCAACCTCTCCCACCACCTCTTCCTCATCCGAATCGAGGAGGAGGCGATCAATTTTTGCCATCTCATCGCCTTTTGAAGATATGCATAAGAAGATAATATCTCATGTTCAAAAGATGATGGAGAAGAAGACAAGGAAGGTGATACGAGCAACATCGATACGATGCTCGCCAACATGCATTGCCGAGGTCAACATGTCAAGGAACCTATCAGCCAATCTCAAGCCTTCTTGTTGGATCTCGGCTAAGTGACTGGAGGAGGAGGTTAAGGCACTCAAGCAAAAGATGGCGGTGACAACGAGATCTCGGTCAACACTCTCACGTCGATCGAGCGACTTCAGGTCCGTTGTTCGGCTCTGGAAAAGACAGCTCCAGACCCTCAGTAATGAAGTTAAAAGGGGAAGGAGCAGAAGGAAGGATGGACACCCTCACGGTGGAGTCTTGTCACTCACGAGACAAGGTGGACTTTAAGGCGGACACGGTGAAGTTGGAGGCAGCCAAGGCTGAATTGAAAGTTAAATCGGATGAGTGGCACCTTGCAACCGAGGGTGACCCAAATAGAGGAGGCCATCCGAGAGGATGAGGAGAGGAGGAAGAAGGAGGAGGAGGAGAAGTCGAAGCTCTGCTGGCCAAGATGAAAGAAGCAGAAAAACCCGAGGCCAAGGGCAAGGGTAAAGGCAAAGCAGCAGAGAAGTCTTCATCAATTTGAGCGGTGATCGGCCCAGTCGAGTGAAAAGAAAGGAGCCCGACTTCTCAAACCTATCAGGTGAGCAGATCGACGAATCCATGGTGAGAAGGAAAAGTATGAGAAGCAAGAGAAGAAGAGGCTGAAGAAGCTGGGAAAGCTGAGTGAAGTGGGACAGGATTCCCGGAAATGGGTATCCAAAGCACCGAGATGAAGCGGACTTCCGCCTGTCCACCGCACTTCAGCCCCTCCAAAGATGGTTTCGTGGAAATACACAAGCGAATACAAGAAGCTAGCCTCGGATGCCAGATGGATGTATTGGTACATCTTGAAGGCATCGCCATCCTGGAGCACCGGCGAAGATAAGAGGCTGCACGAGTGGATGAAAAAGGAGGATGCCGATCTCGTATGGGAAGCTGCTTGATGAGGCACACAATGTGTTCAAGCTGCGACTTAGTTGCACCAGCCTATGAGCAAGTTACTCCCAAGCTGAAAGAAGACGGCTCTCGATCCGGAATGGGTCAAGACGGTTATAGCCAAAGCGTAACGTGAAACTGGGCTAATGAGATGAAGAAGAGCTTAAACAACTTAGATCAAGGATTTTCAACTGAACATTCCAGAGGCCGGCCGATGGGGAATACGATAGAACATGATTTTTCTTTCCTTATCTTTTATTTTCTATCAGTTCTTCTATTTGTAAATTTGTAAATTTGTGAATGAATATATTCGGACTTATGTGAATTATGTGTATCAAGTGTTTTTTAAAGTTTTTTTAAAAAAAAAAATTTTTAAATTTTTCTAAGTATAAATCATTAAAGAATTTTATATCTCGAGTTAAAAATTTTTCCTAAATTTTTTTTTTTTTCATAAAACTCAATTTTCTAAATACTTCTAAAAGAGTCTAAAACACTTAATTTTTTTTTAATGCTTTGAATGTGAATGAATCATTTGTATTGTGAAAATGTGCTCGATATACCTATCCGATTGTTTTAACTAATTCTAGTACTATCTTCACTATGAGTGTGTTTCTTCCTTATAGGTTTTAACTTCATCAAAAAGGGGAAAATTGTTGAATCAAGAAGTTTTGATGAGTTAAAAAGAAGAAGCTAAGTTGATCGGGACGATCCGAAGATCAGTGAGGTAAAGCTAAACAGATCGACGAGGTCTAGTACCAATTCGATCAGTGAGACCTAGTCATCTGCAGGAGACGATCATGAAGAGCTCAAACGAGGTCAAGACAAGCTGAGTAGAATAAGAAAGGCAAGTCTTCACCAAGTCACCGCAGACGAGTGGGAAGAATCGGTGAGGTCAAGAGCGATTTTCAAGAATAAGTTTGTTGAGTAGCTTTGCTTTGTTAGAACCGACTAACAAACTAAGCTGTCTTCTCACACTTATAAATAGGACTAGATTTTATTTTTCAACACACTTATGCAAACTTGATTTTTCACACTATTCACTACTTCAGATTTCAATCACGATTGATTCACAAGTATTTCAAGAGAGTTTTCAAAAAGTTCTAAGTGTTTATAGAACACTTTTCTTGTAATCTTCAAAATCCATTATTCACTATAATAGTTCGATCTTAGAGAAGGATTTAGGAGATTGAAGACTTGAAGATCTTTACAAGTTGTAAGCTGTAAGTTGAAAGTAAGAAAGTAAGTAGTAAGCAGAGTCCCTTCTTCAAGTTGGAGAAGGAGAGTGGATGTAGGATTATTAAAATCCGAACCACTATAAATCCCGGTGTTATTCCTTGCTTTCTTTAATTTCTGTTCAAATTACAATATTGTTAATTCAAGATTAAAGTTAGAATCTTAACTAAAATTTGAATATCAGCCTTGCTTTTGATCCTATTAAAAGTTGAGTTCTCAATTATATTCCGTTGAGTTTAATTCGATATTTTGAATTGATTTTGAGGGAAAAATCTACAAAATCTATTCAAACCCCCTTTCTAGATTTTGTTCTAGAAGGTTGTCTCAAGGTTTTAAATCAACTCAACATTAGGGACCAACACTCGGCTGCAATCTCTAGAACTGGAACTTCTTCGAGAGTAGGGTAGAGGCGTTCATCGGACGGCTCGAGCCGCTGAAGATTCAGATGTTTGAGATGTCCTGGAGGGCCTCCTACGAAGAATAAACTGATTATCTTCATCTGAATCTTCATCGATTGTTGGCTGGTAGCAGCTTGAGATGGCTCTGCGAATGGCTTCTTTTCGAGAGGCTTTGACAAGCCTTCTCCTCGACCTCCTCCTTGGAGACCTTACTGCCGATTCTGCCTCCTCGATTGTCACTTCGACCACAGCTGGATCCTTACTAGTAGAGCTTACGCCGCAGCTCTGCGCCTCAGCTCTTGGAACCTCGCCTGCTTGTCTTTGAGCCATCGCACTGGCTGCATTCTCTCTGCCTCCTCACATCATCGACTCATCATCCGAGTCCGGCAATCCACCAATCCTTTCATTTTTGGTTAACAAACCCTTCATTTAGAATACTTTTTCAGCCCTTCCCTCGTCTCAAACCTCTTATTCAAACCCTCCATCAATACCGTGATCTTATTAAAAAGGCTCACGATTAAAGACGCATTCCAGTCTCCTCCATCGAGGATTATATAGTAACCTCGGCTTCTCCTCCTTGGCCTTGAAACTTGACAAATCAACCCAATCCACCCTAATACCATCGAATATGGCCCTCATACAGACAAACGCGACTTAGTCACTCCATCATGGGAGCTTTGATCTCCTAGGAATGACTTGGTCACGATTGTCATAAGCAATCTGAACTTCCTCCTCGAAGGTGTTTCTTCAAATCTCTCCTTGTCCCTCTCGTAAGTTATTCTCGCAAAAATGTCGGATGACTCCTCCCATTCATCTTCCTTGTATGTCGAGGATTTACCCCTTCCATTGATGTATCAAGGATTCTTGCCACATTCTCCTTCGTATACTCCGGTTGAGTACCTTCTACGGTGGTTGTGAAGCTATTCTCTATGAATACGGCTGTTGGCCAGAACTCGGCTCCAATGAAATCTACAGTGAACAAAATTGATTGTCTGGATTCTCGAAGCTTCCAATAACCCTAAGATTTCTCTGGATTCTCTGTCATTGGTTGTGTCAAAATTGATGAACATCTCGGCTTTGAGTTTATTCTTCACAGTTCGAATTCATTTTGAAATCAGATTTTGCGAGAGGTTATATAAGTAGGGGTTTTGGTGTTTGGGAAGAAGAAGATGCCATTGAAAAATTTTTGAGAGTACGGAAATTGCAGTAATTTTCTCGAACAGGGAATGTGAAAGTGAAATTTTAAAACGATGAAGGTAAGTTTTTAAACGAAAGGGAGAGAGAGGGAAAGTTGGGAAGATGATACGTGGCACGATCTCAAAAAAATGAATTTTAACCGTTGATTTAAAAGCGCGTGTCAAACATCAATGGTTAAGCGAGAAAACCGCTTCAACTTTAGGCGCGTGGCCTCTGCGTCTTGATTTGTGTAAAAAGTAACCGTTTATCCTATGGATTAGACGGTTAATAGGTCTACTTTATACGTAAGTAATTAGTATACCCGACGTCATCCTAGGGTTACCTTACTTTGTATAAAGGTTTTCTAAAATAAGTCGAGTTTATATCGACTTGGTCAAAAATAACCTTGTCTTGTATTTTTGAAAAATTTCTCCTAGTCCGATTTTGAAAAACATAAAATTTTTAAAGCACCACTTAACACAAAGATTTCCAATTTAGTCACTTGTACAAATTATTTTGAAATAAGCAGACTTAAGAAATTTATTTGAAAATAAAAGTCTTGAGGAAAACAAAGGTGAGGGTTTTACGATTGAAGAGATTTAGAGATAGAGCTGCTACACTTGTTCCTGCAAGCAAACTCATCAAAACTATTAGTAGCCGAGGTAGATCGGATAGGATGCAGATAGTCATCTGTTTTCTAGAAATCGGTGACTATTGTGCCATAGTCCGATTTACCGAATGTTAGATAAGAAATCATCAAGTCGGATAAGGTCAATATGACTAATCCTAAATTCTTGATTCCTAAGAAGGAAATCAATGATATCAGCTACTGATTGTCCTTTGACTCATACCTAGTCGACAATTCTTTCTAGACATTGATTTAAAGAAAAGAAAGAAACAAATAAGGAATACTTTTAACAGATGCAAGCAATTTGAATCAAAATCAGTCAATGATGCATCAAGTAATCCTAATTCTAAGCATAATTCTTTAAATCTAGACTCGGCTAATGGTTTTGTAAGAATATCTCGCTCTTTGTGATTCGGTGGCTATCTTCTCAATCCTAATGTCATTTTTCTCCACATGATCTCTAATGAAATGATGTCTAATGTCTATATGCTTACATCTAGAATGCGAAACGGTTGTAAGTCATAGCTATTGCACTATTACTATCACGGTAAATAGGAGCAGATGATGTTTGAATGTTATAATCTCTAAGGCTGTTGACTAATCCAGAGGAGTTGAGAGCAACAACTTCCAGTGCCATGTATTGACTTCGATTGTGGACGTGGCAATGAGATATCTGTTTCTTAGATAACCAAGAAATTAATTTGTTGCCTAAGAATTGACAAGTTCCTGAAGTGGATTTCCAATCAATCTTACATCACCCAAAATCGTATGCGAATAACTGCGCCACCAAAGTTGTCATCAACTTGGTACCATAACCCTACTTGCAAGGTCCCTTTGAGATATTTAAGGATTTTCTTAGCAGATTCCGGATGTGTTTTCTTGGGATTAGATTGGAATCTTGCACATACCCCAACCTGCAAAGGCTATGTCCTGGCCTACTTGCGGTAAGATAGATAAGAGATCCAATCGGTCCACGATACTCCGTTGCATCCGTGGGTATACCTTGCTCATCTGAATCCATAGAGAAGTTAGTTGCCATAGGTATTTTAACTTCTCTACTAGTAGTCATCCCAAATTTCTCAATTAGGTCCTTCGCATATTTAGATGTATAAAAATATCCTTACTCATCTGTTTAATCTGTAAGCCTAGAAAGTATGTTAATTCACCCATCATTGACATTTCAAACCTGTTTTTAATGAGAATACTAAACTCTTTACATAATTTCGATTAGGTGAACCAAAGATTATGTCATGTACATAAATTTGAACTAATAAGATGTTACCATCTACTTCCTTTCTAAACAGAGTCCAATCAATCTTACCTTTTAAAAATCCATTTGATATCAAGAAATCAGATAAGGTATCATACCAAGCCCTGGGAGCTTGTTTCAGTCCATATAGGGCCTTATTGAGTTTATAGACCTTGTTATTGATCTTAAACCCGTGAGGCTGCTCCACATAGACTTCCTCAAGTAACACACCATTAAGGAAGACAGACTTAACATCCATTTGAAAGACTTTGAAAGATTTATAAGTAGCAAATGCCAAAAACAGTCTTATTGCTTCTAATCGCAGCTGGATCATAGGTTTCATCATAGTCTATCCCCTCGGTGTGAGTAACCTTGAGCTACCAATCTTGCCTTATTACGAACAATAATGTTGTTCTCATCTGCTTTGTTTTTAAACACCCATTTGGTGCTTATAATCTTTCTATGTAAGGGTCTTTCCACTAATTCCCAAACATTTTGCCTTTCAAAGCGATGCAGTTCCTCTGCATGGCTGTTATCCGATTTGGATCGAGATAGAGCTTCCTCAATAGACTTGGGTTCAAGAAGCGACACATAACAGTGAGCAGACTTTCGAGTCCCGGCATCATTCGTGTCTGCACACTACTAGATGGGTCTCCGATAATTTGATCAGATGGATGGTAGTTTCTCATCTTTTTGTCTATATTAGTAGAAGGATCCTCATCTTGAGACTCGGTAGGCAACTCCTCCGACTCTACCCGAGCCGACGTTCCCCTTCATCACCGACCCCGCCGATCACCGATGTAAGGGTGTCTGTTCGATGGAGTCCGATCAAGTTGTCTTCGATTATCGAGATGGAGATTCTTCTTCATCTCGAGTCCGAATCAAGACTAGGTAGATAGACAGTTCTATGTTTAGTCTTGGTTAGTTCAATTTTATCTAGACTTTTAGAAATTTGATTCACTTTATCTCGAGAAGGAATACAACTCATCAAAAACAACATGAGGAGTTTCCTCCACACAAAGGGTTGTCTTGTTGAAAACTCTAAATGCTTTGGAAGTGTTGGAATATCCCAAGAATATTCCATCACCGCCTCGGCATCAAAAGTTCTTAACTTAGATTTTCCATTGTTACGGATGAAACACTTACAACCAAAAGCTACGAAATATGAGATTCTTGGAATCTTACCCTTCCAAATCTCATATGGAGTCTTACCCTTGTCTTTAACAAACAAGCACACATTGGGTATAACAAGGCGTGTTGATGGCTTCACCCGAGAACTGTGAGGGGTTTCATACTCGGCTAACATGCTCCCGTTGCCTCTTTCAATGTTCTATTCCTTCTTTCAACCACTCCATTTTGTTGATGAGTTCTTGCTGATGATGTCTCATGAATAATTCCGCACTCATTGAAAAAGTTAGATAAACAAGAATTCAAAAATTATGTGTCCTTATCACTTCTTATTTTAATAATATTAATACCCTTTTCATTTTGAATCTTTACGAATATATCGGGGATCTTGTTTATTGTCTCATTTTTCTTGAAAAGAAATATAACCCAAGTGTATCTAGAAAAATCATCTACTACAACAAAAGTATATTTCCTTCCACTGAAACCGAGAGGAGAAACAGTCCAAACAAATCAAGATGAAGTAGTTGTAAAACTCTTTCAAATGAAGAGGTGTTAATACTCTTAAATGAGTGTCTAGGCTGTTTACCTTTTTGACAAGCATCACATTTAAGATCGAGTTGATAAAAGTTTCTCGGGTAATCCCTTAACAAGATTCTTTTTAGCCACTTACTAAGGGTCTTGAAATTGAGATGACTAAGCCTCTTGTGTCATAGCCAGTGAGGTCATCTCCACCCTTAGCTATCAGACAAGTATCTTTAGGACAACTATTAAAGTTGGCCACATAGACATTACCGTGTGCAAGCCGCTTAAAAGTATCTTATCTAAGGAACTATCTAAGATATCACATTTATCCTTAGAAAATTTGACACGAAAACCTTTATCATAAAGTTGGGAAATAGATAGCAGACTATGTTTCAAACCTTCAACAAAATATACCTCGAGATACCCGAATATCCTTGATAATCAGTACCTACTCCTTTAGTCCGTCCACAATTATTGTCTCCGAATAATACTCTTGGACCATCAATGTTCTGGAAATTTGATAGTAGCCTCTTGTTATAAGTCATGTGTTGTGAACAACCACTATCAATGTTTCATATAGAAGCTAAGATCTCTTCCTTGAGTGATGATCCCCGTGAATCCCGAAAAATAGATTAGTTATAAGGTACCCTAGTGATCTTGGGTCCTTGAAGGTCAAGCATCACTTTAGGTAACCAGACAAAAATCTCATTTCCAAATAATAAATCAGACTTGGTCTCTCTACCAAATCTGTCTACAATTGTATCACTTTTAAATGACAACTTGTTGTATTTAGATTTAGTAATTTTCTGAACTTAGGAAATGTGGGATAACATCTGCTTCTCCCATCAAAAGGATTGTAATAAGAATTTCTTCTTATTTTGGTTCTTGAAGTTCTCTTAGTCGATAAGGAGTCCACAAAATTTTTTTTTCAAGGTGGGAGATGCGATCCTTATTTGACTAATTGGTTTCCAAGGACCAATTCTAATCTCTTTTGATTGATCGATGCTTTTACAAATTTCCTAGGTTTCGAACATCCGATTTACTATTTCTGTCATAACCAAGACTGTTTTGTAATGGAGTTTTTTAGATGTATTAAAGATGTGATCTATTATCGATTGTGAATTATTAAGTTGACTAATTTTGAAGACTAGCTTCTCATTGTCTTTCTTAATTAATTCATTTTCAAGACAGATTATTTCAATTTTTCTTTTAAAGATTTCAATTCACTTTCTAATCTTTTCGGGTAAGGTGGTGATGTACTAGCCTCACTGGGAAAACATTCCCCTTTAATTAGAATTTGAATTTGATTCTTTAAAGTCAAATTCTCTGTCTCTAGCTATTTATAAGCAGCCAGAGATGTCTTTAAGTCTCTCAATAATTCATGAATAACGGTTTGATCATTATCGAGATAAATTTACAGGAATCATTATCGAAGATGAATAATAGACTACCTCTTTAGCCATGAGACAAAATTCATCATCTCGATCCGAAATCGGATGAGGATGATGATGATGATGATGATTTTCTTGATTCCTTTTCTTCGGCTAGAAGAGCCCTTTGATCTCGCAAATCTCTTGTCTCTCTTTTTCCTTTTCTCTTCCCTTTCCTTAGGAGTCGGTGAGGACAATCATAGCTGAAGTGTCTGGCTTGTTGCACGTGTAGCAAGTGTCACTCCTATCTCGATTTAGGGCTGGAAGGATTTCTTTTAACAGGGATTTGAATCTTCTCGCTCGGCTCCTATTCTTGTCATCATCATGTAGACTCATCTTCCTTTCTTCTTGATTTGGATCTAGATCTATCCTTACTCGCAAACCTCAATTTATTACGTTTATACTTCATTCTTAATCATACCTTTTTGGTGAGCGAGCCATCTCGCTCCTTCGAGATAGGTCGGCTCCTACAGATTCGGTTGACATCTTGTCTTCTTTGCCGACAAAAGCAACAGACTTGGTTGATGTGCTCGACTCCATCTCATCTTCCTCATCTTCTATTTGAATGTAATACTCTAAAGCTTTAAGATGAGAGAATAAGGTATGATGAGTAATACAAGATAAATTTTGAGTTGCTTTAAGGATATTGGACTTTTCTCTCCATATCTTGGTTAAAGATCTCAATATCTTATTATTAATCTCCTTCTCTGTATAGTTCTTTCCCGCATCACCGCTTTGTTGAGGAGATTCATCAATCTTACATCTAGCCGATCTACGCTTTCATTTTCCTTCATCTTGAAGGTATCAAAGGCGTGTAATACAGACTGCAACTTATTCTCTTTGCTTGGTCCGATCCTTCACAAACATTTGCAGTCCGACACATTTCTTTGGCTGATTTGCATCTTTTGACCTTCTCAATCCAGTCTTTATTCGAGTTTCAATGATTTCGATCCGAGCTACTTGATCTAGGTTGTGGATTTTCCTTTCATCATTTGTCGATTCGTAACTCCTTTTCTCTTGTCGACTCTCAATTCACTGATTCAAGTACCATTGCTAGTGCCCCCATGATAAAATTTTATAGGTCCTTCTTCAAGAACCTCCTCCATCCTATCATGGATAGCCTTGAGATGATTTTCCATCCTGAATTTCCAATAAACATACTCTTCAATTGAAAATTCAGGTAAATTGATTGGAGTGAATTGATGCATGTTTTTAGGGCCTATTTTAGTGCAAAAAGTGAGCTAAAGTGTTAGTTTTTGTGCCTAAATGTGAAAAGTATCACTCTTTTGCCTAAAAAGTATTATTTGTGAGGTTTTGATGTTTTTCGTCCATTTTGCAGGTAAATCGGTGGATTTTTGCCAAACCAAGAGTACCATTAGGCTTAGAATGAAGAGACGGACATCCGGGACGACAGGTCGGGGCCAAAGCCCCGTGCGAGAAAATGCCCTAGACTCGAGCTGCGGTCGAGGAGCAAGAGCCTCGAGTCGAGGGCTGTGTAGAGAAAGGCAATAATTGGAAAAGGCAGCGGCCTCGACTCGAGGCATGACCCTCGAGTCGAGGGATGGGAATTTTGTAGGGACCTCGAGTCGAGGCCTGACCCTCGACTCGAGGGGGAGAATTTTCCAAATTTCGTTATTTAAAGAGCCGAGCAGGCAATTCAGAAAGAACGGAAAATAATCTTTCATAGTAGCTTGATTAGTAAGCGGTTTTGGGGCGATTTCTCAAGCCCCAAGCCAATTTCCATTCTAGGTAGAGTAGAAGTTAGAATTAGATGTAGAATTCAATTGATTGTTGGTATATTAGTATATTAGCATTAGATTAGCATTTGATCCTTGAAATCCTTTCAATTCAAGCTTGTAATTCATTCGGAGATTGTTGTTGAAGACTCAAGCATTCCTATTTCGGTTAATTGAAGATCATTTGGTGATGTTTTTCCTCTTTTGTCTCTTTAATTTCTTAATTGTTGTGATTTGCTTTGTGTTTGATCAATTCTATCTTCTCCCCATGGGTATTGTTTGTGGTACCATGGGCTAACTCTCTTGTGCTTGGGTTAATTGAAATTGATGATGAATTGATTGATGATGCTATAATTGTTGATGATTGGAGATCAATTGAGTAGATTGCTTACTAATTGTGATTCTCATTTGTGCTTCATGCATAATTATCTCTTTAGATTAGTGTTTGATCACCCTAGCTATAGACGAGAGTTGCGCTAACGTGATCCGGTATTAATCGGGTGATAATTGTGTATGAATGTGTGGATTGGGTGCTTCGGAATCGAGAGATTAGTTGCACTAAGGATACTCACATTAGTTTTCTACCTAATTGTGATTCTTAATTGTGCTTTGTGTGAAATTGTCTCTTTTGATTAATGGTTGATCACCCTAGCAATAGGCGAGAGTTGAGCTAACGTGATTAGGTGTTGATCGAGTTTTAATTTTGCATGATTGTATGAATTGGGGATTTCTACATTGAGAGATGGGAAAGACTAAGGATACTCACATTAGGCATTGTGATTTTAATGGAGTGATTAATTTCATGATGGTTTATGCTTTCTATCTTAGTTGATTTGCAATTTGATTCAATTATAGCTTGTTGATTGATGATTCATTGATGGATGTTAATCCTATCACCTCTCTCCCACCATTTAGTGTTGTTTTTGTTATCGCATTCTAAGTGTTCGATATTTTGTTGATTGGTCTTAATAACTCTTACCCTATACACTCCAATCATAAATTCCTGGATTTTTGCTCTTGCACAAGTCATGATGAGATAGGAAAACAAAACACTCCACAATCTTGTTAGTAGCAGAGTTAGTAACAATAAAGAATATGAAGAAAGTCAAGAAAATTTCAGAATCTTAGTTAAGACCTAAAATCAATATCGTAATGACTTAACACCGCTCCGATACCACTTGTTGGTCCCGATTAGTTGAGCAGATTGGATAAAACTTGTATCAGCCTTTCTAGGAAAAATCTAGAAGGGGGTTGAATAGATTTTTCAGATTTTCCAAATCTTTCAAAATTTACTCAAAGCACCAAAGTGACACAAATGGAAATTCAATGTTAATCTCAACTTTATTAAGATAAAAAACAAACTGATATTTTGGTTTTAACTTTAATTCTGAAATTAATCTTCAACTAATAAGCTGGAAATTGAAATAATCAAGTAAGTAAAAGAAAGAAATAAACAACAATGATTTATAGTGGTTCGGATTATAACAATCCTTCATCCACTCTCCTTCTCCAACTTGAAGAAGGGACCAACTTACTACTTTCTTACTTACACTTACAACTTACAACTTTCTTCAATTCTTCAAAATACTCCTAACTCCTTCTCGTGAATCTAACAATTACGGTGAATATTGGATTTTGAAGATTACAAATAAAGTGTTCTATAAACACTTATAACTTTTTGAAAACTCTCTTGAAATATTTGTGAATTGATTTTGATCGAAATCGAATAGTGAATAGTGTGTAAATCAAATTTGCATAAGTGTTTAACAAAATAAAAACTAGACCTATTTATAAGTACGAAAAGACGGTTAGTTTGTTAGTCTGTTCTAACAAACTGAAAGCTACTTTACAAACTTAATCTTGAAAACTGCTCTTGACCTCGGCTGATTTTACTCTACTCATCTGCGGTGACTTGGTGAAGACTCGCTTTTCTTATTCTACTCAGCTTGTCTTGACCTCGTCTCGAGCTCTTCATTATTGTCTCCTTGACATAGTCCGATCGGCTTAGTATGAGCACTGATCTCGTGATTCTTCATAGTTGTCTCCTCATCTGGATTGATCTTTTAACTCATCAAAACTTTACTTGATCTAACACTTTTTCGACCAATTGGAGCACGACACGTGGCAAGACGGTTGTATACATATACATACACGAAAATACACGATTTTCAAGAGGAGAGAAGAAGATCAAGAACACACACTTTTCATACACACATAGCTAGGGTTTCGATTTCTTTATCATTTAGACGATCAACGGTTGTTTTCTTTATGTTTGGACGCCAATTAGGTGATATTCTTCCTTTAATTTCAGTTTTCTTGATTCAATTTCTTGTTATGACATTCGGTTATTCAATTAACTTTATGGATTCAATTTTTTTAATTATGATCAACTAAATTCCTAGTGCTAGGGTGTTTTGATGCATATGGGTGATTGATTTTGTGAGGAATTCTTATGGGTGATTTTGATTGTTGATTAATTGATTGGATTGATGGGGTTTGATTGATCTATTTGTTTAATTAATTTCAAATTCCATGCATAGTTATTTAATTATCGCAAGGAGACTTGGGTATTTAGATAACTCAATTAGATGAGGGAATTAATTGATGAATTAGAGTTAATATTGGGTTAACGCATAGAGACTTGGTTAATTCCACTAGAAATACATCAACTCCACATTAATTGCTTAGATTAGTAGTCGGGTGATTAGTGAAGAGACCATAGGTAAGGTGCCTTAGTATCGAAGGGGAGACATGCTATGGGAACCTATTGACTCATGCTCTATCCCGGGAGGAAAGGGTGACTTAGTCCTCTCAAACTTTCAAGCTTAAATCGTAGCGTAATTCCTAGGCTTACCAAGTACGGAATTATTGTTTAATTAAAAGTTTGCTCTTATCAATTGATTGACATGACAAATACTCATTTGAATTCGTTGCATTATTGATACCCATTTATTGTAAAGCACCCGAGCACGTCTTTATTATTGATTGAATTTCGTTGTTAGTAGTTCAATTATTTGATTTTATTAATCGTAGCTTAAACCTTATCCATCCTATTATATGATTTGTGCTTCAATTGCGATTAAATTAGTAAATTTAGGGCTATCTCACATTTTATTTACGTGGATCGATAATTTAACCGGGTAACTTACTAGCTACACGATCCCTTTACACTTAAAGGGTGAGTGTTGGCTTTAAGCCTATCAAGTTTTTAGCGCCGTTGTCGGGAATCGGTGTTTGAGATAACTTAGATTGAAAGTTGAAAGTAGTTGATAGTGCCTTTTATTTTTATTTTATCTTGTTCTTGCTTGCGTTGTATGAATTTGATATTTGGTTGTTTTCTAGGTGTGCATGAACATAAGATCACGTGGAATAGAACCAATTCCCTTGAACTTGGAGATCGAAGGCACCACAAGGAGAAACCGAAATCGTCAAAGGGCTCAAGCTCGAGCAAAAGAGAGAGAACGTGAAATGGAGAACAACGGCTAAGGTGTGGTCGAAAGGAGAGAAAATTAAAGAGAGCCTCCAAGAGAGAATCCGAGGGAAAGACCAATCCGGGAGTATTTCGAGCCTCCGGTCCAAATCCACTATGATGGGATAGCTCGTCCACCATTGACGGCTAACAATTTGAAAATCAAGCTGGCTTTGCTGCACATTCTCCAAAGCAAGCAATTCGGTGGAGATCCTAAAGAGGACCCGAATCGTCATATTGCTCAATTCCTTGAGTATGCCGATATAGTGAAGATGAATGGAGTGACTGAGGATGCATGGAGAGCTCGTCTCTTCACCTTTACTTTGAGAGACCGGGCCAAGGATTGGATTGTCTCTCTACCACGAGATAGCTTGGGTTCTTGGGAAGAATTGAGTAAGAAATTTCTCTTGAAATTTTTCCCACCTTCAATGACCCTCCAATGCAAGACGTTGATTGCCTCGGCCATCAAATGGAGAGGGAGAATATGCATGAAGCTTGGGAAAGATTCAATAGCTTACTTCGGAAGTGCCCTCAACATGGTTTTGTAGATGAGCAAATTGTAAGCTTCTTCTATTATGGACTTGATCCTCCATCTCGGAGAATTCTTAACTCAAGTGCGGGTGGATCACTCTTTGACAAGTCCGGAAGAGAAGCTAAGGAGTTGATTGAGAACATAGCTTGCAACACCGTAAGCTGGCCAACCGAGAGAAGGGGTCATTTCAAGATTGCTCAAGTAGAAGAGAATGAGACATTGAAGGTGCTAGCTGATGCGGTTCAAAAGTTGGCTACAAAGGTGGATGGTATCGTAGAAAGTGGCATGAGAAGTAGAATGGGGGTGGTAATGAAGTTCCACCAATGGCTAATCATGTAGAAGAGGTAAGCTATATGGGAAGACCATCATATCCCCAAGGAAATTTTCAAGGTAATCAATTTCCAAACCAAGCACCTCCACAAAATTACCAAAGCCGATATCCCAACAATCCTCCACCAAATTTCCAAAATCAAGCCTCTCAACCACATCCATATCCCTCAAACAACCCTTCATATAATCCCAACTTTCGAAGGCATGAGAACTTATCATACTTAAACCCAAAAGCCGCCCTTACGTTGCCTCCGGAGTTGATCCGGGTGCTCGTGCACCTAACAATGAGGGAAAGCCAAGTCTTGAGGATTTACTCACAAGTTTCATGGGTGCTCAAAATCAAAAGATGGAGAAGATGGAGAGTATTGTGAGTTCTTTGGCCAATCAAGTCAAGAACCTAGAGTTCCAAATTGGTCAAGTTGCTTCTTCAAGTGGAGGAAATCAAAAGAAAAACTTCCCTCTACTACGGAAGTGAACCCAAAAGAGCATTGTATGGCAATTAAACTCCGAAGTGGTACTCACTATGAAGGATCAAACATGTCGGTTGAGGAAGATGGGGAGAAAGTTGAGAAAGAAGTTGGTATTGAAGTTGAGAAAGAAGTTGGTGGTGAAGAGAAGGAAGAATTGAAAGAAGAGAAGAAAGAAGAAAGAATTTCCAAGTGGAAGAAAGCAAAAGAGTTGAGGAAAGAGAAAGAGAGAAAAGAGCTCGAAAGTGCTAACATTGAATGTGATGCATGGGGGTACCAAAGACGTATGTTCCTCCACCATATCCACAAAGGTTCATGAAGCAAAAGCTCGATGAGAAATTCTCAAAGTTCTTGGAAATCTTCAAGAACGTGAATGTCAATGTACCTTTGATGGATGCTCTTGAGGAAATGCCTACTTATGCTAAATTCTTCAAAGAGTTGATCACCAAGAAGAGAAAGATTGATGAAGTGGAGATGGTGAGTCTATCTATGGAATGTAGTGCTCTTATTCAAATGAGTCTACCTCAAAAATTGAAGGATCCGGGAAGCTTCACGTTGACTTGTGAGTTGGGTAATGGTGAGAAGAAGAAGGCCCTTTGTGACCTTGGAGCTAGCATTAATTTGATGCCATTATCTATCTATGACCGTTTGAAGCTCGGTGATCTCAAACCAACCCACATGGCTTTACAACTAGCCGATAGATCATCCGTTCATCCAAAAGGAGTTGTAGAAGATGTGGTGGTGAAGGTGGACAAATTTAGCTTCCATGCGGACTTTGTGGTGATGGAGAAGGAGGAGGATCCCAATATTCCATTGATCCTTGGAAGACCATTCTTGGCTACTAGTGGAGCTACTATTGATGTTAAGGAGGGGAAGATCAAGCTCAAAGTGGATGATGAAGAAATTTTATTTTCCATGAAAATGAAAGATCCTCCAAAAACTAGCTCCATACATTCTATACTCTTTATTTCTCATTTTTTTTTGATGATTTCCATGATTTAAGCAAGTTTAATGTTGCTAATGATAATTCTCTTTGTGTGCTAGGAAAGAAAGTGAAGAAGGAGAAGGATTGGTTTAAGAAGAAGAAGAGAAGAAACAAAGAGGGAAACATCATCATGCTTCATCCTCCATGGAAGTGGGTGGAGTGAATATGAAATGGATTAAGGAAAGTTGAGCGTCTCAAGCTCCGTCCGGCATAGGACGTTAACACTAGCGCTAAATGGGAGGCAACCCATCGCTTTTTCTTGCTGTTGTTCTTTTTATTTTTTTATTTGCTTTCAATAATGTGTGTGATTTATTTTTGTGTTTCTTGTAGGAGATCGAGGTGTGCAAGTGAGGCTTGGTGTGCTAACAAGTTTGACGATGAAAGAAATTTTAAAGCATTTACGGTACCACACCTTCTCTAAACATAGACTTGTCTAAGTTTGGGGGAGGTGTGCCTCGCTTTCTTCCTTTCTTTTGATTATGTGCTCATTTGGGATTTCATAGTGGGTAGTTGTGTGTAACTTCACCTAGCTAACTACCTTTGCCAAACATTTAATTGCTTTGCAATGAAAAGTTTGGGGTGTGTGTGTTAGTTAGCAATGCTTGTTGTACCAATTTGCCTCTCATTCGTAATGGAAAAATTGTGTGAAAATTTTCGTGAATATTGAGCTTATATGTGGATTTCATTCTTATCTTTGAGTCTATTTTATGTGAATTTGATGAGGTTTTATGCTTGGAAGTATGTACGTGATATATTTGTTTTGATTGATGGATATGATAAACTTGTGATGTGTTGATGAGTTGATTTGTTGCTTGATACTAGCATGAGAAGTTGTTTTGTGATGATGAGTGTGATGAAGAATGCTTTCTCTTTGCTAATTTTAAGTCCGTGAGCTTTTGAGCCTTTTAAATTGTGCATGACAAACGGTTGGATTCCTTGTTGAGTGCATCAATTGCAATCTTGCATGCTAGAACTTGCCTATAGACTTGTTGAAGTCAAGTTTTTGTGGATCTATGAAGATGATTTGAGGCCATGTTTGATTTAATAAGCCACTTAGCCAAATTTTACCCCACCAATGTCATTGATTTCCCTAGTAACCCAATTTGTGCCTTAAAGCTTTATTCTTTGGTAAGCTTGTGGAATTAAGCAATTTTACCTTTCCTTATGAGCCTTTATTCCCATATGTTGAGTAGAGCATGATTGTTGGCAAATGAATGGTGAAGTGAAGTTGAAAAATTGTGGTGGTATGATTGGATAAGTATATTGAGATGAATAAAAAGAGGAAAAGGAAAAATTGAAGTGTGAAAAAATGAAAAAATCATGAGAAGAAAAATTCAATTTCAGCTTGAGTGCAAAAGAAAGTCTCGAAAGGAGTTTGGTGGTGAATGTTATGTGAAAAGGAAGAAAATGAAAGAAGGAGATGTGTTTGTTGAGATGATGTGTAAATTGCATTGCATTATTTGATCAACATTCATTGCTCTACTAACATTGAGTCACTATTTCCAAATTCACCTACCTCATCCAAAGAGCCTTCATTACAACCTCTTGAAAAGACCTTTTTGATTCATAGTTGATACACGAAATGTTGATTAAGATTGAGTCTTGTGGCAAGCCTATGGTGTGTATGGTTGTGATTTGATAAATGAGTGCTTTATTGTCCTTATACACTTGATGATGAGAGATACACTTCTTGGAAGGAGCATTGAGAAAGTATTGGATTTGCATCTTATCAAAGCATGACAATTTTTGAGTGTTCGTAGAAAGTGACATTGAAAACTTGTATGCACTAATGAGTTTGATTGTCCAAATTTCATTCTTTGTGCCATGAGACATAGTTGCAATCAATTCACCCTTTGTGCTTATTTGTTCCGTTGCTCGGGACGAGCAACACTTTAAGTTTGGGGGAGTTGATTAGGGTGAATTATTGCATAAGTTTTGAGGGATTTAAATGCATAATTTGATGAAATGTATTATTGTTTATGCTTAAAAGTATTACTAATGCATTTCGTGTGGTTTTGTCTCGTTTTGAGTTTTCGGTGGATTTTGATGAAACGAAAAATATCGGGATTCATATGGCGATGAGACGAATGTGTAGGCCGAAAACGGGGTCGGAGATGCGTATCGGGCCTAGAAAATTCCCGGGCTCGACCTTGGGTCGAGCTTGGGAAGCCTCGAGTCGAGGGATTGGACAGATTTAAAAACCTAATTTTGAACCAGCCTCGAGTCGAGGCCCGACCTCGAGTCGAGGAGAAGCCAAGCCTCGAGTCGAGGTTCAATCCTCGAGTCGAGGGACGTGTTTTTGGGAATTTGTTGTTTTTCGACCAATTGGAGCACAACACGTGGCAAGACAGCTTATATACATATATATACACGAAAATACATGATTTTCGACGGTTTTTCGATCAAGAGGGAGAAAAGAAGATCAAGAACACACACTCTTCATACACACATAGGTAGGGTTTCGATTTCTTTTTCAATTTAGACGATCAACGGTTGTTTTATTTATGTTTGGACGCCAATTAGGTGATATTCTTCCTTTAATTTCAGTTTTCTTGATTTAATTTCTTGTTATGACATTCGGTTATTCAATTAATTTCATGGATTCAATTTTTTTAATTATGATCAACTATATTCCTAGTGCTAGGGTGTTTTGACGCATATGGGTGATTGATTTTGTGAGGAATTCTTATGGGTGATTTTGATTGTTGATTAATTGATTGGATTGATGAGGTTTGATTGATCTATTTGTTTAATTAATTTCTAATTCCATGCATAGTTGTTTAATTATCGCAAGGAGACTTGGGTATTTAGATAACTCATTTGGGTGAGGGAATTGATTGAGTAATTAGAGTTAATATTGGGTTAACGCAAGGAGACTTGGTTAATTCCACTAGAAATACATCAACTCCACATTAATTGCTTAGATTAGTAGTCGGGTGATTAGTGAAGAGACCATAGGTAAGGTGCCTTAGTATCGAAGGGGAGACACGCTAGGGGAACCTATTGATTCGTGCTCTAGCCCCGGAGGAAAGGGTGACTTAGTCCTCTCAAACTTTCGAGCTTAAATCGTAGTGTAATTCCTATGCTTACCAAGTACGGAATTATTGATTAAAAGATTGCTCTTATCAATTGATTGACATGACAAATACTCATTTGAATTCGTTGCATTATTGATACCCATTTGTTGAAAAGCACCCGAGCACGTCTTTATTATTGATTGAATTTCGTTGTTAGTAGTTCAGTTATTTGATTTTATTAATCGTAGCTTAAACCTTATCCATCCTATTATATGATTTGTGCTACAATTACGATTAAATTAGTAAATTTAGGGCTATCTCACATTTGATTTCCATGGATCGATAATTTAACCGGGTAACTTACTAGCTACACGATCCCTTTACACTTGAGGGGTGAGTGTTGGCTTTTAAGCCTATCACTAGACACTTCAAGATCGAGCAATGTGAAGACATGAAGATGATCAAATGAGGTGGAAAGTGTCTCAAGACAAGAATAGCAGATGACTAGAAGTGTTAGAGAAATAAGAAAGTTATAACTAACATCAAGATCAATTATAACTAATCAAGAGGCGATTACAAGATTCAGTTAGTTGGTTTCAACAAACTAATGATGAGTCAACAAGAAAATTACAACTATCGCATCAGTCTCTTATAAATAGATCTTTAGTTTAGAATAGAATAACTTTTGTAACTTTGCAATTCACAATCTTCACACCGTAAATCAGTACACATTCAAAGCACTTTTTCATACACAAGAACGTTTAAAATATTTATAATTTTTCAGTGTTTATAGAACACTATCATACACATCTTCAAGCCATTGAATTCCAGAAATTAAGAAGAATTGTTTGTAAGGTGAAGATTATCCTTGTAAAACCGTAAGGAAGAAAGGAAGTATGTAAGTAGTGAAGGCTCTTTCAAAAGATTGTGAAAGGAGAGTGGATGTAGGATTTTTATAATTCGAACCACTATAAATATGTGTGTTCTTTACCTTTTGTATATCTTCAATTTACTTACCTGTTTATATTCAACTTTGAATAATCAAACACTTGTTCTTAAGAATTATCAATCGGATCAAGTATAAAAATCACTTCCGTTGTATAAATCGATAATTGGATAATCTAAAAACAGTTTGGGTTATCTCTGAATAATTTGAAAGGAAAAAGTTGTGTAGGTTGGAAATCTATTCAATCCCCCCCTCTAGATTTTTCCTTGTGCATAAACTTGATCGATTGGGACCAATAGTATTTTATGCGGACTGTCTATACAAATTAAATATGTATATATCATCAAATTAATTTCTTTTTTCTAATCAAATACGACTCATCCATTCCAATCATTTTATCAATCAAATTTATATTTAAATTTTTTATATATTATTTTATTATATCTCTTTTATTTAACAAAAATAAAGTCAAATAAAAACATACAAATTATTTAAGACTTTTTTATTTTATTTGTTTGACACGACCACATTTTCACAACTAGACATAATATGAAGTTAAACATAAAACAATCAAGAAAACCTCGCTCCATTTTTTCTTTTTCAAACGGTATAACATTATCACGTACTCAAAACATAACCTGTTCACATTCATACAAGTTCTTAACAAACCCACAATCCACGAAACACACCAAGACATGCTTGTTTATACTGTACATATTCAAAATAGACATAAAATACAATAGCGAAGCAAAATAAGTCACGGTCCCGCCCAATGTGTCGTCATCTATGTACACCGCTACTCAAAACCTCGCAAGAGCGCCACGGCTTGTCCAAAGAACCTCATCGCAATCATCGAATTACCTACTGTTAGATCAAGTAAAGTTTTGATGAGTTAAAAATATCAATCCGTATGAGCAGACAACTATGAAGAACAATCGAGATCGGTGCTTATACTAAGCCGATCGACTAGGTCAGTGGACCGATTAAGTCACCGAGATTAGGGATTGCAAGTCGTCCGGAGATAAGCTCAAGTCTAGTCATCCAGAGGAGACAATTATGAAGAGCTCGCACGAGGTCAAGACAAGCCGAGTAGAATAAGAAAAGCAAGTCTTCACCAAGTCACCGCAGACGAGTTGGGTAAAATCACCGAGGAGCAAGTAGTTTTCAAGATTAAGTTTGTTAGCGGTTTCAGTTTGTTAGAACTACCTAACAAACTAACTAACCTGTCTTTACAGACTTATTAATAGGTCTAGTTTTAATTTTCAATACACTTATGCAAATTTGATTTACACACTATTCACTACTCAGATTTCAATCACAATCAATTCACAAATGTTTCAAGAGAGTTTTCAAAAAGTTCTAAGTGTTTATAGAACACTTTACTTGTAATCTTCAAAGTCCATTATTCACCGTAATAGTTAGAGTTTAGAGAAGGATTTAGGATATTGAAGATTTGAAGATCTTTACAAATTGTAAGTTTGTAAGTTGAAAGTAAGAAAGTAAGTAGTAAGCGAGTCCCTTCTTCAAGTTGAAGAAGGAGAGTGGATGTAGGATTTTATAATCCGAACCACTATAAATCCGTGTTCTTTATTGCTTTCGTTTACTTGCTTATTTCTCTTAATTTCAGTTTATCAATTGAAGTTTGATTTCGTAATCAAAGTTAAAACCAGAATATCGGTTTGCTTTTGATCTTAATAAAGTTGAGATTAAAAATTGAATTTCCATTGTGTTACTTTGGTGCTTTGAATAAATTTTGAAAGATTTGTAAAAATCTGAAAAATCTATTCAACCCCCTTCTAGATTTTTCTTAGAAGGCAGTGTACAAGTTTTATCCAATCTGCTCAACTTATCGGGACCAACAATGGTATCTGGAGCGGTGTTAAGTCGTTACGATATTGATTTTAGGTCTTAACTAAAATTACGAAATATTCTTGATTTTCTTCATCTTCTTTATTATTACTAATTGTGCTACTAACAAGATTGTGGATTGTTTTGTTTCTCTATCTCATCATGTCTTGAGCAAGAACAAGAAATCCAGAGTCTACGAATTTTCAATTGAGGAATATGACTATTGAAAATTCAGGATGAAAAATCATCTCAAGGCTATCCATGATAGGATGGAGGAGGTTCTTGAAGAAGGACCTATTAAATTTTATCATGGAGGCACTAGCAATGGCAATCGAATCGGTTGAATCCAGTCGACAAGAGAAAAAGAGCTCAAAACTTACAAGTGATGAGAGGAAAATCCACAACCTAGATCGGGTAGTCGAGTGAAATCATTGAAACTATGAGTAAAGACCGGATTGAGAAGGTCAAAAGATGCAAATCAACTAAAGAGATGTGGCGACACTTGCAAATGTTTGTGAAGGATCGACCAAGTAAAAGAGAATAAGCCACAGTCTGTATTACATGCCTTTGATACCTTCAAGATGAAGGAAAATGAAAGCAGTGGATCAACTAGATGTGAGATTGACAAATCTTCTCAACAAAGTAGCCGATCCGGGAAAGACCTATACGTAAAAGGAGGTCAATAATAAGATATTGAGATCTTTAACCAAGAGATGGAGAGAAAAGTCCAATATCCTTAAAGCAACTCAAAATTTACCTTCTATTACTCATCATACCTTATTTTCTCATCTTAAAGCTTTAGAGTATGACATTCGGATAGAAGATGAGGAAGATGAGATGGAGTCAAGCACCTCATCCAAGTCTGTTGCTTTTGTCGGCAAAGAAGACAAGATGTCAACCGAATCTGTAGGAGCTGATTTATCTTGAAGGAGCAGATGGCTCTGCTCAACAAAAGGTATGACATGATTAAGAATGAAGTATAAACGTAATAAATTGAGGTTTGCAGGTAAGGATAGGTCTAGATCCAAGTCAAGAAGAAAAGAAGATGACTCAACAGATGATGACAAGAATAGGAGCTGCACAAGGAGATTCAGATCCCTGTTAAAAGAAATCCTTCCAGCCCTAAATCGATAGGAGTGACATTTGCTATACTTGCAACAAGCCAGGACACTTTAGCTATGATTGTCCTCACTGATTCCTAAAGAAAGGGAAGAGAAAAGAAAAAAGTGAGACAGGAGATTTGTAGATCAAAGGGCTCTTCCGTCAAGAAAAGGAATCAAGAAAATCATCATCATCATCCTCATCCGATTTCGGATCAGACGATGAAGTTTGTCTCATGGCTAAAGAGGTAGTCTATTATTCATCTTCCGACAATGATTCTCGTAAATCTGCCTCGATAATGATCAAACCGTTATTCATAAATTATTGAGCGACTTAAAAACATCTATGGCTGCTTATAAACAGCTAGAGACAGAGAATTTGACTTTAAAGGATCAAATTCAAATTCTAATTAAAGGAAAGCAGGTGATGAACTACACAGAAACCGAGGAAACATTCAAGGGAGAATGTTTTCCCAGCCGAGGCTAGTACATCACCTACCTTACCGTAAAGATTAGAAAGTGAATTGAAATCTTTAAAAGACAAATTAAAACAATCTATGCTGAAAATGAATTAATTAAGAAAGACAATGAGAAGCTAGTCTTCAAAATTAGTCAACTTAAAATTCACAATCAGCAATAGATCACATCTTTAATACATCTCAAAAATCCCATGACAAAACAGGTCTTGGTTATGACGAAATAGTAAATCGACGCGTAAACCTAGGAAATTTGTAAAAGCATCCGATCACTCAAAAGAGGTTAGAATTGGTCCTTGGAAACAATTAGTCAAATAAGGATTGCATCTCCCAGCTTGAAAACAAAAATTCAAATTGAGGATTCCTTATAAAACTAAAAGAACTCCAAGAATCAAAATAAGAAGAAATTCTTATTACAGTCCTTTTGATGGGAGAAGCGATGTTATCCCACTTTTCCTAAGTCCAGGAAAATTACTAAATCTGAATACAACAAGTTATCACTTAAAAATGATATAATTGTAGATGATTTGGTAGAGAGACCAAGTCTGATTTATTATTTGGAAATGAGATTTTTGTCGATTACCTAAAGTGATGCGACCTTCAAGGACCCAAGATCACTAGGGTACCTTATAACTAATATGTTTTTCAGGATTCATAGGGATTATCACTCGAGGAAGAGATCTTAGCTTCTATATGGTACATTGACAGTGGTTGATCACAACACATGACTTATAACAAGAGGCTACTTTCAAATTTCGAACATTGATGGTCCAAGAGTATTATTTGGAGACAACAATTGTGATGACTAAAGGAGTAGGTACTATTATCAAGGATATTCAGGTATCTCGAGGTATATTTGTTGAAGGTTTGAAACATAATCTGCTATCTGTTTCCCAACTTTGTGATAAGAGTTTTCTTGTCAAATTTTCTAAGGATAAATGTGATATCTTAGATAGTTCCTCGGATAAGGTACTTTTAAGCGGCTTTACACGGGAATGTCTATGTGGCCAACTTTAATAGTTGCCTAAAGATACTTGTCGATAGCTAAGGGTGGAGATGATCTCGGTGGCTATGGCACAAGAGGCTTAGTCATCCGAATTTCAAGACCCTTAGTATCTTTGGCTAAAAAGAACCTTGATAAGAGATTACCCGAGAAACTTTTATCTACCGATCTTAAATGTGATGCTTGTCAAAAAGGTAAAGCCTAGACACTCATGTAAGAGTATTAACACCTCTTCATCCGAAAGAGTTTTACAACTACTTCATCTTGATACGCTTGGACTGTTTCTCCTCTCGCTTTTAGTGGAAGGAAATATACTCTTGTTGTAGTAGATGATTTTTCTAGATACACTTGGGTTATATTTCTTTTCAAGAAAAATGAGACTATAAACAAGATCCCCGATCTGCTCGCATGATTCAAAATGAAAAGGGTGTTAATATTATTAAAATAAGAAGTGATAAGGGCAATGCACTTTTGAATTCTTGTTTATCTAACTTTTTCAATGACTGTGGAATTATTCATGAGACTTCATCAAAGCAAAAACTCCTCAACAAAATGGAGTGGTTGAAAGAAGGAATAGTACCTTGAAAGAGGAAGCTAGGAGCATGTTAGTGAGTATGAAACCCCTCACAGTGTTTCGGGTCAAGCCATCAACACAGCTTGTTATACCCAGGAATAGGTGCTAGGTTTTTAAAGACAAGGGTAAGACTCCATATGAGATTTGGAAGGGTAAGATTCCAAGAATCTCATACTTCAAAGCTTTTGGTTGTAGGTGTTTTATCCATAACAATGGAAAATTTAAGTTAAGAACTTTTGATGCTAAGGCGGTGATGGAATATTCTTGGGATATTCTAATACTTCCAAGGCATTTAGAGTTTTTAACAAGACAACCCTTTGTGTGGAGGAAACCCCTCATGTTGTTTTTGATGAGTTGTATTCCTTCTCGCATAAAGTGAATCAAATTTACGAAAGTCTAGATAAAATTGAAGGCCCAAGACTAAACATAGAACCTGTCTATCTACCTAGTCTTGATTGAGAATCGATGAAGAAGAATCTCCATCCGATAATCGAAGACAACTTCGAGACTCCATCGAGATCGAGACACCCTTGACATCACCGATCAGAGGGGGTCACCGATGAAGGGGGAACGTCACCGAGGTTGAGTCGAGGAGTTGCCTCACCGAGACTCAAGATGAGGATCCTTCTCCTCACATAGGCAAAAGGATGAAAAGCTACCATCCATCCGATCGATTATAGGAGACCCATCTAGTAGTGTGCAGACACGAATGATGCCGGACTGCGAAAGTCTCTTCACTGTTATGTGTCGCTTCTTGAACCCAAGTCTACCGAGGAAGCTCTATCGATTCAAATGGATAAGCCATGCAGGAAGAAGCTGCATCGATTTGAAAGACAAAATGTATGGGACCTAGTGGAAAGACCTTTACACAAAAAGATTATAGGCACCAAATGGGTATTTAAAAATAAAAGAGATGAGAACAACATTATTGATCGAAATAAGGCAAGATTGGTTGCACAAGGTTACTCATGATCAAGGAATAGACTATGATGAAACCTATGCTCCGTTGCGATTAGAGGCAATAAGGTTGTTCTTGGCATTTGCTGCATATAAATCTTTCAAAGTCTATCAAATGGATGTTAAGTCTGCCTTCCTTAATGGTGTGTTACTTGAGGAGGTCTATGTGGAGCAGCCTCCCGGGTTTAAGATCAATAACAAGGTCTATAAACTCAACAAAGCTCTATATGGACTAAAACAAGCTCCCGAGCCTCGGTATGATACATTATCTCGATTTCTTGACATCAAATGGTTTTTCAAAAGGCAAGATTGATAGAACTTTGTTTAGAAAGGAAGTAGATGACAACATCTTACTAGTTGATTTATGTAGATGACATAATCTTTGGTTCACCTAATCGAAATTATGTGAAGTGTTTAGCATTCTCATGAAAAACGGTTTGAAATGTCAATGATGGGTGAGTTAACATACTTTCTAGGCTTACAGATTAAACAGATGAGTAAGGGTATATTTATACATCAGTCTAAATATGCTAAGGATCTGATTGAGAAATTTGGAATGACAACTAGCAGAGAAGTTAAAATACCTATGGCAACTAACTTCTCTATGGATTCAGATGAGCGGGGATATCCACCGATGCAACGGAGTATCGTGGGTGATTGGATCTCTTCTCTATCTCACCGCAAGTAGGCCGGACATAGCTTTTGCGGTTGGGGTATGTGCAAGATTCCAATCTAATCCCAAGAAGACTCATCCGGAGACGGCTAAGAAAATTCTTAAATATCTCAAAGGAACCTTGCATGTAGGGTTATGGTACCCGGTGATGACAACTTTGGTGACGGGTTATTCGGACTCGAGACTTTGGAGGATGTAAGATTGATAGAAAATCCACTTACGGAGCTTGTCAATTCCTAGGCAACAAATTAATTTCTTGGTTATCTAAGAAGCAGGACATCTGTTGCCACCTCTACAGAAAGTGAATACATGGCGGTGGAAGTTGTTGTTCTCAACTCCTCTGGATTAGTCAACTGACTTAGAGATTATAATATTCAAACATCGGTTGTTCCTATTTCTTGTGATAGTAATAGTGCAATAGCAATGACTTACAATCTGTTCTACATTCTAGATGTAAGAATATAGATATTAGGCATCATTTCATTAGAGATCATATTGAGAAGAATGACATTAGGATTGAGAAAATTGCCATTGAATCACAAAAAGTGACATTCTTACAAAACCATTAATGAGTCTAAGTTTAAAGAATTATGCTTAGAATTAGGATTACTTGATGCATCCTTAGCTGGTTTCTAAAATTACTTGCATCCGATAATTGTATTCCTTACTTCTTCTTGTATCTTTTCTTTAAATTAATGTCTAGAAAGAATTATCGAGACTTGATTTGAGTCAAAGGACAATCAGTGGTGATATCATTGATCTCCAGTTTAGGAATCAAGAATCAAGGATTAGTCATATTGACCTTATCGACATGATAATTACTTATCGACATAGGGTAAATCGAGACTTGGGAACAATAGTGGTGATTATGCGAAAAAGCAGATGACTATGCACCTTATCCGATTTACCTCTGCTACTAATGAGTTTTTGATGAGTTGTTTTGCGAGGAGCAGTATATCGATTAGATTCATAAATCTTTTCTTTTGAAAACCTTCGTCTTTGTTCTTCTCAAAATTGTTGTATCCAAATAAATTTCTTAAGTGTGTATTTCAAGTAATCGAACTTTGTAATCAAGCTGAAATTTTTTAAAAAAACTTCCAAAAATCGGACTAGGAAAGAGTTTTGAAAAATATCAGATAAGATCTTTTTGACCTAGTCGACTTTTACCAAGTACGAAATAGAATACACGAGTGTTAAGTAAGGCACCTCATTGCTTACGTCGGGTATACTAATTACTTCGATAAAATAAGTCTATTAGCCGTCTAATCCGTAGGATAAGCGGTTACTTTTACACAGATTCAAGACACGTGAAGGTCACGCGCCTGAATTTCAAGCGTTTTTCTCGCTAAACCGTCGATGTTTTACACGCGCCTTCTAAAATCAACGGTTTAAAATAAAAACTATGAGATCATGCCACGTTTTGCATTCCCAAACTTTCCCTCTCTCTCCTCTAAGTTTAAAAACTTACCTTCTTCTTAAAAATTTTCACTTTCACATTTCACTTATCAAAATCCCTGTAAAAATCCTCTCTTACAAAAACTTATTCAAAATGGCTTCTTCTTCATCCCCACCCCCAAAACCTCACACTTATATAACCGCATCATATCAAATTTCAAAATGAATCGAAAATTTGTTAAAAATAAACTCAAAGCCGAGATGTACGTCGACTTTTAAACAACTCGGGACGGAGAATCCGGCGAAGTTCTAAGGTACATTGGAAGCATCAAGACTTCGAGGGTTTTGTTCATTCAAATCATGAGAAAACAAAACAATGGACTCCATAGGCGCGAATTCTGGTAAATTGTGAGTTTTACGATGAGGTTTAGTACCCGCTGTTGAAGGGACTAGATTAGAGTATACAAAGAAAATGTGGCTAGGACTTTGGATACATCGGGTGAGGGTGTGAATCCATTAGTATATAAGGAAGAGGAATGGGAACAATCGTTTGATTTGTTCGCGGGGTGACGTATAGGGGAACAAGAAGGGATTTGAAAAAGCACATGCTAAGAAGAAGATATAGGCTGTTGATGACGATAGTAACTAAGTCAATACTTGGTGATTAGAGTTCACATGATGGGGTTACTAAGTCTAGGTGTCTTTGTATGAGAGCTATATTGGATGGTGTGGGGGTTGATTGGGTAGAATTGTTTTTAGGAGGTTAAAGGAAGAGCAGACGAGGTTGTTGTTTAACCCTACGAGTGGAGATTGGGTTCCTCGCCTACCGTGAGTTTATTTAATAAGGTCACGATCTTGATGGATGGACTGAATAAGAGGGTCCGACGAGGGAAGGAAAGAAGAAATTTTCTAAGCAAAAGGGTTTGCTTACGAAAAATGAAAGATTGGGTGGATTGCCGGATTCGGACGATGAATCGGATGAGGCACGAGCCCAGAGATCGGAATTGGCAGCGGCAGGGTGCAGAGGCAGCCACCGAGGTACCGGCCGAGGTCCCAGCATGAGGAAGAAGCACCAGTGCTCTGCCAAGTGAAGAAGCAAATGGGGTGGAAGTTGATGTGGTTCAACCACTCGGGAGAAGGACCAGGAGGAGGCTGGTCAAGGCCGCTGATATTATTGGGGAGTCTTCCTCAACTCCCGCTAGTACATTGCAGAGGAAGTCTGTAACACTTCGAGATAGCTTCGGTGCAAGCCGAGATGGAGGTGCTTTGGAAGATCCCAGCTCCGAGCGAACCGCATCTGCCGAAAGGCTAGCCTCTCAGGTACATCCTCCAACATCTCATCCTCTCGATAAATCCCCCACCCACCTAGGCGATGAAGAAGTATCCAAGGCTGGTACTTCGAGCCTCTCAAACAGCCTACTCCCGAAATTATCCAAATACAAACACCTCCCACCTCATCTCCCATACCGAAATACCTCCCACCGCATCTCCCACACCCGATATTCCTCCCACTTCTACTCAACCTTTTGATTTTCTTGTTTTTCTCTCCACCAAATATCCCACTCCATCACCCCATATCAGTCAATACACACTCCACGCCCGGATGGATGCAGTAGGAAGCTTTGAGTGTCCCTACGATCGAGATGCCAAACGGAGGTTAGTTGAGTTAATTCTGAACTTCAGTTTAACCTGAAGTAATGAAGGAGTCCATTGAGATTTGGCTAGTTCATCATCTCGAGAACCGGAGATTTGGAGGAGATGAGCCTCTTCACCGATGAAGTAGGCTTGGACAACTTCATCTCGTGGGAAAAGATTGTTTTGGAGTCTGCTGGGTCGAATCCGTATCTGTCATCTTATCGAGACATAGCTCTGAATTTCATTCGAAGCCGCCTAGGCTTATCTCGAAACACTATCAGCCGTCCCTCCCAAAGCAGCCTCAGATCTACCTTTTCTTCAATTCTAAACCACCGGAGAAGAGGGTAGAGGACAAGTTTACTCGGATGCTTACAATGAAGGCTGAGACATCGTGGATTACTCGGTGTAACTATGGAGGACATGCTAAAAGAATCGAGGTAAATCTTCTATCTTCTATTTCAAATTCTGTAAATCTGTCACAAAGAAGAAGCTGGAAGGAGTGAAGAAAGAGGTTGGCGAGCTAAGAATCCAGACCAGGTGATAATCAATCACTGATCGATGAGATCCTCCTTAATCAATCCTCGGCTTCCACCTATTTTCTTGTTATCAAGGAGCAGCTTGCTATGCTACTTGATGATGTTAAAAAGGGGAAGATGTGGAGATTGTAAAAGCCGAGCTGAACCAGATCAAACTTTCAGCGGCTAGCCAAGCAGATGAGCTCACCGCCTTAAAAATCAGAATAGATCAGATTGAGGAAGCAATCGGGGCGGATGAGTAGGCTAGAAAGAAAGAAGTGAGCTGAAGTCCGAAAGATATATGGCTAAGATCGAGAGAGGAAGGAGGAGGCTAGAGCCAAAGCAAGCCGAGAAGGGAAAGGGGAAGGAGCTGGTGGTGGTTGAGAAAGAGAAGGTCGTGTCGCCTATCGGGCAGAGCCCGATGTCCAAAGTCGCTGGAAAAAGGCCATTGGAAAAATCAGTGGCGGCTTAGGATAGAGGCGAAAGGGACCGACGAATCAAGGCTGAAAAAAGTTTACTATGGCGAAGGGAAGCAAGGAGAAAGATAAAGTCGGCTAAGGAGGCTGGTCGCATTTTGACAAATTCCGGAAGAAGTGGGTAATCCCATCATTGGAGGAGCAGAGGCGACTTGGATCGGACTGAGGAAAGGATCGATGCCCCCAAAAATGATTGCACATCCTTCATGGGCTGAGTACATGAAGTCACGAAGCCAAGTGGACCTTCTTACCGTATATTTGCAAAGGAGTTGGAGCATCATCGGTGATGAGACGATCGCTTGGCATGATTGGATGGAGAAGGAAAATCCGAGTTTATACCGAGAAACTTCTCGATGAAGGAGATGAATGGTATAACGTGGAATTGGTTGCTCGACTATTCATCCATTCCTATAAAGCCGAAAGATAATGGCTCGATAGACAAGGAATGGATCAGTCAACTATCAACTATGGCATAAATCGGATGAAGTTGGTGATCCAAAGGAAATTCTTGAGCTAAGAACAAGAATATTTGATTGGATGCGGCTTCGAAGCAGAGATGGGCCAGATTAGATAAGCTTAAATTTTCTTCCTTTATCTTCTTATCTCTGCTCCACATGTAAATTTGTAAATCAATTTGAATATGAATGAGATGACTGGTTCTTATCTATTTTACTTGTGTATTTTTTCTGTTTTAAGAACCTTTAAATTTTTTTAATATGAAACATACGAGAAAATTTGTTATCTCGAGACCAGGTATTTGCAAAATTTTTAAATTCTAAAAATTTTTCTAAGTCCTAAGACAAAGTTTTTAATTTTTAAAGTCTTAAGACTTAAAGTTTTTTTAATTTTCTAAGTATGAGTTAAAAATGCTTTAGTGTGAATTGATAGTGTGAATGAATTCTAACTTGCTTATACGATTGATTTGAATAACTTTGACTAACATCACCGTGAGTATGTTTCTTTATAGTTTTAACATCATCAAAAAGGGAAATTGTTAGATCAAGAAGAGTTTTGATGAGTTAAAAGGAACAATCCAGATGAGCAGACAACGTTGATAAACGGCTCGGATCGAAGTCGATGCTAAGTCGATCGGACTAGGTCGAGAGCCGATTAAGTTAGGCGGAGATCGAATTTCTGTGTCATCTCAGACAAGCTCAAATCTTACCATCTGCAGGAGACAATTATGAAGAGCTCGACGAGGTCAAGACAAGCCGAGTAGAATAAGAAAGGCGAGTCTTCACCAAGTCACCGCAGACGAGTAGGAAAAATCAGCTGAGGTCAAGAGTAGTTTTCAAGAATAGGTTTGTTAAAGCTTTCTAGTTTGTTAGAACTATCTAACAAACTAACCTGTCTTTTCAGACTTATAAATAGGATTAGATTTTATTTTTCTAGACACTTATGCAAATTTGATTTTCACACTATTCACTATTGATTTCACGAGTATTTGTCAAAGAGAGATTTCAAGTATTTTCTAAGTGTTTATAGAACACTTCACTTCATATCTTCAAAAACACATCTTATTCTTAGAGTTAGATTTCAGAGAGTTGATTAGATTATTGAAGAGCTGAAGTTCAAGTTGTAATTTGTAAAGATTGTACGGTAAGTAAGTAAGCGGCTAGTGAAGACCTTTCTTCAAAGTTTGAAGAAGGAGAGTGGATGTAGGATTATTCATAATCCGAACCACCGTAAATCACAGTGTTATTTCTTGCTTTCTTTAATTTGTTCAAATTACAATAGTGTTAATCCAAGATTAAAGTTCGGAATCTTAACTAAAATGCGAATATCGGCCTTTGCTTTTGATCTTGTTAAAAGTTGAGTTCTCAATTATATTCTGCGTGATCATCGATACTTTGAATTGATTTTGAAAAGATTTGAAAAATCTACAAAATCTATTCAAACCCCCTTTCTAGATTTTGTTCTAGGAAGCTAACTCAAAGTTTTAATCAACTCAACTTTAGGGACCAACACCCTACTTATATAACCTCTGCAAAATCTGATTTCAAAATGAATTCAGAGATCGTGAAGAATAAACTCAAAACCGAAATGTTCGTTGATTTTGATACAACCAAAGGACAGAGAATCCAGAGAGATCTTAGGGTTATTAGAAGCTTCAAGACTAAGAGGATTTTGTTCATTTAAATCTCCGTAAAATAAAACGGCAGATTTCATTGGAGCCGAGTTCCCGGCCAACGGCGTATTCACAGAGAACGGCTTCAAAACCACCGTAGAAGGTACTCGGCTAGAGTATACAAAGGAGAATGTGGCGAGAATCCTTGATACCTCGATGGAAGGGGTAAATCCTCACGGTATATAAGGAAGATGAATGGGAGGAATCATTCAACATTTTTGCGAGGGTTACCTACGGAGGAACGAGGAGAGATTTGAAGAAACATCTTCGAGGAGAAAATACAGATTGCTTATGACAATCGTGACAAAGTCAATCCTGGGAGATCAAAGCTCTCATGATGGACGTTTGTCTTTGTATGAGGGCGATATTCGATGGAATTAGAGTGGATTGAATTGATTTCATGTTTGAAGGCCGAAAGAGGAGAAGCCGAGGTTACTATATAATCTCGATGGAGGAGATCGTAATGCTTCTTCAACCTGTGAGCCTATTTAATAAGATCACGATCGATGGAGGGATTGAATAAGAGATTTGAGACGAGGGAAGGGCTGAAAAAATATTCTAAGCGAAGGGTTTGCTGACCAAAAATGAAAGGATAGGTGGATTGCAGGACTCGGATGATGAGTCGAGATGATGCGAGGAATCGGAGAGAGCGGCGGCAGGCTGCAGAGCTCGAAGGCAAGCGGTGATGTTCAAAGAAAAGAGATACCAGCGGTTGAGGCTGGCAGAGCTGTGACAGGAGTTTTACCAGCCGAGGATCCACTGTGGTGGAAGTGACAGTGAGGAGGCAACAAGCTGCAGTAAGGTCTCCAAGGAGAAGGTCGAGGAGAAAGCTTGTCAAAGCCTGCGAAAAGAAGCCATCGGCAGAGTCATCTCGAAGTCGTTACCAGCCAACCATCGAGATGAAGATTCGGATGAGGATAATCAGTTTATCCTTGAGAGGAGGCCCCACAGGACATCACAAACATCCGAATCTTCGGGAAGCTCAGGCCGTCGAGATGGAAGCCTCAACCCTACTTTCGGAAGAAGTTCCAGTCCGGAGATTGCGGTGAAGTTGCTCAATTGGAGGTTCCTTCTTCACCAGCCCAAGGAAGCTGCACTATCTCCTATTCGGGAGGAAGGTACCAACTCATCTCTCTCTTTATATCAATCTCCACAGCAATGAAGAGGTGTGCACGGCTGGCACCTCGAGCCTCTACAATGACCACGGTTGCCCCAAATCACCATCCAACTCCCACACCCAAATACAAATTGAATCCACCACAACTCCATCTAAAACCATCCCTTCTTCCACCCAACAGAAACCATCCCCACTCCCACCATCATCCCACAAACCGAAACTCAACCTTCCACCTCTCCACAAACACAAACCACACCTCCACAGAAATTGAGATACCTTCCTACTCTTTCTGGAAGACATCCAGATGAGCTCACCAGTCCCTCTTCCCCAAATATCGAACCCCATACTCCCACTTCCTCCTCATCCGAATCCTCTTACGAGGATGAGGACAGTGACCTTAGCCCCACTTCAGCCATCTCTTCCATCGTAGCTCAAATGGAGAAGAAGATAAAACAAACATTTGCGAAAAAGATGAAGAAGAAGACAAGGAAGATGGTGAAGGCGATCGAAACGATGATTTCCAACATGAGGGAAGTAGAGGTAAATCTAATTCAAAAGATTACTTCTATTACTAACTCTGTTCTTCTTTGAGAAGGTGAAAGCCTTGGTGGAGGAGGTGTAAGGGTTGAAGAATCAAGTCACGCACTACAATGCAATTGTAGTAGACTCATTGGCTATGGATAAATCGACTTGAGTCAAATGCAAATATCTTGAGACAAAGCCGACTACCCTAGCTGATGAAGTCAAAAGGGAGAACAGGAGGTGAAAGAAAGAGAAGCAGACCCTCACAATTTGTTGTGAACGAAACCGGGAAAGAAGTTGGCACTAAGGCCGTCTGGTGGTGGAGGCAGCCGGGAAAGAAGCTCGAATTAAATCGATGAGTCAAGCTGCACTACAGTGAGGGTCAGCCAATTGGAGGAAGCTGCGAGGGAAGACGAGGCGAGAAGGAAGAAAGAAGAGGAGGATAGGTCTGCCACTGCTTGCAAAAATAAAAGAGTCGAAAAAACAATAAATGAGGTAAAAGGAAAAGGCAAAGGGAAGCTTATTGAAGAGCCGGCTCGATTAAGGTACCGAGTCCCAAGCCCACTGACTGAAAAAGGAAAAGGGAGCCCGACTATTCAAATCTTCTGAAGAAGCAGATTAGCAGGATAAGGAAAGAGCAGGCGTGGTATGGAGAAAGGGAGAGAAAGCGTCTCAAGAAGAAGAATAAGGGGCTAAAGATGAGGTGGAGCAAAGAAGTTAGAAAATGGGAAATGAAAGGGGCATATGAAGCCGAATTCTAACCATATTATCGGACACTCAATCCTCACGAAGGTCGTCATTTGGAAAATTGTTTAAAGAGTATAAAGAAAAGAATCAAGACGCGAGATGGATGTATAATTGGTACATCTTGAAGGGGTCTGATTCTGCAGCCTCAGACGAGGACCTTAGGTGGCATGAGTGGATTGAGAAAGAAGATGCAGATCTATACCATCGGCTGATTGTCGAAAGGCACAAGTTCTTCAATACTGATACGTGTGCCTCACCCTATGAAACAGGTAGACCCAAAACTAACCTGATGGCTCTATAGACATGAAGCTGGATCAAAGGCATCATTGCCAAGGCGAGTAAGTAGAGTCTGAAGGGTGAAGAAGAAGCTGAAGAAGCTAAGGAAAAGGGTCTTCACTTGGTTTGCCATTCGAAGCTTATCAATGGGAGTCCGATCAAAGGATCATTTCTTTTCTTTATCTTCTTACTTTTCTAATCTTTTTGTATCATGTAAATTTGATGTGAATAAACATATGTTTGGTGATGAGTTTTACTTGTCTTATTTCTTAAAGTTTTTTTTTTTTTTTTTAAATCTTATTTTTTTAATCATCTCGAGAAATTTATCATCTCGGACTTAAAATTTTCAAAATTTTTCTAAGTCTAAAATTTTCTAAGTCCTAAGACTTAAAAGTTTTTATTTTGAAAAAGTTTAAAAGACTTAAAAAATTTATCTTAACTAAGTGTTTTATGTTGGATGAATCTGTTTAAAGTGAAAATGTGTTACGATATACCTATCGATAAATCTTGATTAACTCTAAACTAACTTCACTGTGAGTGTGTCTCTTTCTTGTAGGTTTTAACTTCATCAAAGGGGAAATTGTTAGATCAAGTAAAGTTTTGATGAGTTAAAAGATCAATCCAGATGAGTAGACAACTATGAAGAACAGTGAGATCGTGTGCTTATACTAAGGTGATCGAGACTAGGTCGGGGACTCGATTAAGTCAGTTTGGAGATTAGGGATTGCAAGTCGTGCGGAGATAAGCTCAAGTCTAGTCATCTGCAGAGACAATTATGAAGAGCTCGACGAGGTCAAGATAAGCTGAGTAGAATAAGAAAAACAAGTCTTCACCAAGTCACTGAGACGAGTTGGGTAAAATCAGCAGAGGAGCAATTAGTTTTCAAGATTAAGTTTGTTAAAGCGGTTTCAGTTTGTTAGAACTACCTAACAAACTAACTAAGCTGTCTTCTGAGACTTATTAATAGGTCTAGTTTTAATTTTCAATACACTTATGCAAATTTGATTTACACACTATTCACTACTCGATTTCAATCACAATCAATTCACAAATGTTTCAAGAGAGTTTTCAAAAAGTTCTAAGTGTTTATAGAACACTTTACTTGTAATCTTCAAAGTCCATTATTCACCTGTAATAGTTAGAGTTTAGAGAAGGATTTAGGAGATTGAAGATTTGAAGATCTTTACAAATTGTAAGTCGTAAGTTGAAAGTAAGAAAGTAAGTAGTAAGCGAGTCCCTTCTTCAAGTTGAAGAAGGAGAGTGGATGTAGGATTTTTATAATCCGAACCACTATAAACCGTGTTCTTTATTGCTTTTGTTTACTTGCTTATTTCTCTTAATTTCCAGTTTATCAATTGAAGATTGATTTGAGAATCAAAGTTAAAACCAAAATATCAGTTTGCTTTTGATCTTAATAAAGTTGAGATTAAAATTGAATTTCATTGTGTTACTTTGGTGCTTTGAATAAATTTTGAAAGATTTGTAAAAATCGAAAAATCTATTCAACCCCCTTCTAGATATTTCTTAGAAGGTGGTACAAGTTTTATCCAATCTGCTCAACTTATCGGGACCAACACCTACAATGCATAAACCGGGTGAGATATAAATCTCGAAGCGAAATTATGCATGATGTGGTGTTTAGTTCGAAAACCTCCCAATGCACAATGCGCTCTCTTTGAAATCATCAATTTATTTATGAAACACTCGTTAGGGCCCCGACTCACTACTATGCACCGGCACACGAGCACTAAGCTCAAATCAATTATATTTAAGTGGCCACTATATGTATGACCTCGACGTAAGGCCCATCCTCTTGTAGCCACCAAGGGTCCCCCCATCGCGCCCCTCATGACCACCAAGAAGTTATCCCCTCCACGACGACCCACACCGGTGAGGATCATACCCTCTAACGGCCTAGCGATGTCCATCACCAAACCTGACCCCCTGGGGCCTACTCTAGGTAGCATACGCCAGATCTGCCTCGGTCGCCTTAACTCCTAGGTCGCCCCGCCGTCCTCGGTGCATAATGTAGTCAAACACACCATTTGATAAAACATTTTCATGTTAATGCATGATATGCATGATGCAATGTAGCATATACACACAATAAAACCACATGCTCAAAACACCCTTTCATTTCTGCAATAATCATGGAATTCACCAATTCATTTTACGATAACCTTTGAACTCACGAGTTCATTCTACAACATTTGAACTTACGAGGTTCAATTCGGAAAAACACCGAACTCACGAGTTCATTCCACTTCAAATATGGAGCTCACAGACTCCTTTCACAACGATAATTAAATATCAATCAAATATCACAATTAACATAATATTCACATATCACCAATTAAGCATAAATACTTCATAAAACACTATATTTATGCATTGTAGGTGCAAATGAATCTGTACTTACCTCAAGTCCGAAAAACGTTGATAAATCAAACCCTTAAACACTTCTATCACCTTTCACTATCAAATAAGAACAATTATTAATAATTTGAGGATAGTGTTTCTTTCTACTTATCACGAGCTTGAGAATGGTATAAAATTTATCAATTAACGGAAGTCGAATACTTACCAAAACGCCTCGATCGACTCTCGTTCTCTCTTCTCTCTTCTCTCTCTCTGTACATACTCTCTCTCTCTCTCTCGCATATAAAATTGCTTCAGGATGTAATAAAATTAGATGGATATCTAATATACCCCTCCACCGCCTAAGTTACCTTACTAGGTAAGTTTCCTTTATCTTTTTTTTTTTTTTAATTATTATTACTTAATCAAGTAATATACTACACACACGCATATGTATACACACACTACAATCTTATTATATATATATATATAATTAATAAAAACAATTACTATTAATTCAATTAATACCACTAATAATTATATAACTTGTACTACTACTCAAACACCATGAAAATCTCAATCACTTATAAATTGAATTTCTCACCACTAAACATATAAAGACAAATTTAATTAATTCACTATTTAAAGGCACATTAAAATAGTGCAAGATAAAATAATTAAAAATTTCAAGTAGCACATAATAAATTAAAATACACTCAATGCATGAAATATATTGACCAATGAGTAGTGAGAGTCTCGGGTATCACATCCTCCCTCCTTATAAAAATTTCGTCCCCGAAATTTAACTTACTGAAGAGTTTTGGGTATTTGGATTTCATTTCATCTTCTCTTTCCCAAGTAGCTTCTTCTCTTGATGATTTCTCCATAACACTTTAACTAATTAATTTTCTTTATTTCTAAAATTTGTTTTACTTCTCGTAGTAAAATCTCCACCGGTACTTCTTCATAGCTCAAATCTGTTTTTAACTCTGCGGGTTTCTGTGTAAAACATGTGATGGATTCGCAATATACTTTCTCAATGTAGACACATGAAACACATTATGTATCCGAGACATTGGCGTAGGCAAGTTAAGTCTATAAGCGACCTCGCCAATTCTTTCGATAATAGAAAACGGACCCACATATCTTGGACTCGGCTTCCCTTTCTTCCCAAATCGCATTATTCCTTTCATTGGAGAAACTTTCAGAAATACTTGGTCACCTACTTCAAATTCTAACTTTCTTCTTCTTTTATCTGCATAGCTCTTTTGTCGGCTTTGGGCGTTTTCATCCTTTCTCGAATTTGTTCCACTGCTTCACTCATTTCTCGAATCATATCTGGATCCAAAAGCTTTCTTTCTCCGACTTCATCCCAATGTACGGAGATCGACATTTTCTACCATAAAGTGCTTCATATGGAGCCATCCCGATAGTGGATCGATAACTATTATTATAAGAGAACTCTATCAAAGGCAAAAATTTACTCCAGCGGCCTTGAAAATCTAACACACAAGCTACGAGCATATCTTCCAGAATTTGTATCGTTCATTCTAATTGTCCATCTCTGTCTGTGGATGATACGCGATCTTGAAAGATAATTGAGTCCCCAAAGCTTTACGTAGGCTCTTCCAAAAATTAGATAAAAATCGAGTCCCTGTCGAAACAATGGTGAGTGGTACACCATGAAGTCTCGACAATCTCTTATATATATATCTCGAGCGTAACGATCCATAGAATATGTGGTGCAAATTGGTAGAAAATGAGCTGATTTTGTCAATCGACCCACAATAACCAGTTGCATTGTAACTTTTGATCGTCTTGGGAAATCCTATAACAAAATCCATTGTTATATTCTCCCATTTCCATTAGGAATAAACAACGGTTGCAAAGTTCCCGCGGGCCTTTGATATTCTCGCTTTGATTTGTTGACAAGTCAAACACTGTTCCACGTATTGAGCAATATCCTTCTTCATACCGGGCCACCGGTAATGTAATTTCAAGTCTCTATACATTTTAGTAGCTCCTGGATGTCTTGAATAGGGTGTCGAATGTGCTTCTTTCATCACATCCTCACGAGTCTTGTCAATATTAGGTACATACGATCGGTTTTACGTATGAGTACACCATTTTCTCGATAACCGAAAGTCGGATGTTTCGCCGAAGTGAGGTCTTTCTTTACCTTGGCAAAATATTCATCGGTTTGCTGTCCTTGATGAATTCTGTCAATCAAAGTGGATTTAAGTGTTAGCGCTGCAAGCTTTTCTATCACGGTTCCATGTTCAACAAGTTCTATGTTCATCTTTTTGTAGGTCAAGAAGTTCGTGTTTTGAATCAAGTCAAAGCCGCTATCTTTTCTGCTGATTTTCGACTCAATGCATCCGCCACCACATTAGCTTTACCAGGATGATAGTTGATGACACAATCATAATATTTCACAAGTTCTAACCATCTTCGTTGTCTCATGTTCAGTTCTTTACGAGTGAAAAAGTATTTCAAACTCTTATGGTCGGTGTAAATCTCGCAATGCTCCCCGTATAGGTAATGTCTCTAAATTTTAAGTGCAAATACCACTGCCGCAAGCTCTAAGTCATGTGTAGGATAGTCCTTTTCATAATCTTTCAACTGCCGAGATGCATATGCAATCACATTACCATTACGCATCGGTACACAAGCGAGACCATTCTTTGAAGCATCAGTAAACTTTAAAACCTCCGGTTCAGTTGGAATCGCCAAAATTGAGCTGATGTCGATCGCTTCTTCAATTCTTGAAAACTTTGTTCACACGCATCTGTCAAATTATAATTCGTGTTCTTTACGGTCAATTGTGTCAATGGAGAAGCAATTTTGGAAAATCCTTCAACAAATCTGCGATAATACCCGCTAAACCAAGAAAGCTGCGCACCTCGACGGATTTGTAGGTTGTGGCCAGTTATTAATTGCATCAACTTTACTTGGGTCAATCAAATCCTGCTCCCGATATCACATGTCCCAAGAAAACAACTCTATCTAACCCGAATTCACATTTCTTGAATTTTGCATATAGTTGTTTTTCCTTCAAAACGTCTAATACTTTCCTCAAATGCACTACATGATCTTCTTTGGTCTTGGAGTAAATCAAGATATCATCGATGAATACTATAACAAATCTGTCCGAGAAAGTCTTTAAATACCCGATTCATCAAATCCATACATGTTGCTGGAGCATTTGTCAATCTAAATGGCATTACTAAAAACTCATAGTGCCCATATGTCGTACTAAATGCGGTTTTAAGAATGTCTTCTTCTTTTATTTTCAAGCGATGAAACCACGATCGGATCAATCTTCGAAAAGATAGATGCACCTTGAAGTTGATCAAACAAATCATCAATGCGAGGTAAAGGATATTTATTCTTGATCGTGATTTTGTTCAGCTCGTAGTCTATACACATTCTCAATGTGCCGTCTTTCTTTCGAACAAACAAAATGGCGCTCCCGGGGCAAAAACTAGGGCGAATGAAACCCTTTTCAAGTAGCTCTTGCAATTGTACTTTCAACTCTTTTAATTCAAATTTGGCGCCATTCTATATGGTGATTTAGATATAGGAGAGACTCCTGGTTGTAGTTCAATCACAAATTCTATTTCACGATCTGGTGGTAATCACGGAAGATCATCTGGAAATAATTCAGGATATTCTTGTACAACTGGTACGTCATTAATGGATGGACACCGCTGCCCCTCGATACTCATCACACTCACTAAATAACCCTCACAACCACTTTCCAATAATCTTTGTGCTCGATTGCTAATATCATCGGGAATCTAAAGCTTTTCTTTATTCCGATAAAGGAAAAAGGTTTCTCTCTCACCGATTTGAAAAGTAATACTCTTTTCTGCAATCAATTGTAGCACCATATTTTGATAACCAATCCATACCCAAAATCATATCGTAGTCATTCATGTCCAATACAATCAAATTCGCACACATCTCTCTACCTTCTATAGGTATAACACATTCTCGTAAAATCTGATTGATTTGTTTGAATCACCGAAGGGATCATCACATCAAATTTGGCTTCGTTAGGTTAGGTAGTTTACCCACCTTCTCACATACTCGGTAGATGCAAATGAATGTGTAGCTCCGTAATCAAATAACACAAAAGTTGAAATACCAAAAATAGAAAGTTTACCGGTAACCACCGGGTTATCTTCTGCGTCTTCTTTTGTCGGGGTAAACACTCGCAATGGAACTCTTCCTTGCTCTCTTTGTTTACCACTAGTCGGACACATAGTAGCTATATGTCTTTTTGTCCACAAGAATAGCAAACTCTAGGGGAAGCAAATAGGCTCCACGGTGCGGTTTACCACAATTCAAACAAACGGGATGTGGTGGTGGTATTGCGATCGATTTGTCTTTAAACGCGTTTTCCGAACCCTCTTGTTACGGTCTCTGTCCTTGTCGGAATTGGAAATTAGGTCTTGGTTTTGGAATGACAATGGCCTTTTCTTAATATCCCCGCTCCACGATGGTACTTGTCTTTGTTGAAGCTGTCTTATTCTCATCTCATCTTGTTGAGCAATTTGGGCTCTCTCTACAACTTGTGCATAGGTTACTCCCGAATGCCCGCCATGCTCACGTCCCTATACACTCGTGTCTTAGACCCTCCAAAAACCGCTCCACTTTCAATGTTTCGGTACCCACCATATGCTCCGCGAACCTCGGATAAGCTGTTCAAATTTGCGAAGGTAGTCAGAATGATCATGGTACCTGCTTCACTGTATAAATTCATTCATTTTCATTATTCGATAGGGCGGTAAAATACTTGATACGAAAATCTCTTTAAATCTTTCCCATGTCATAGCAAGTAATGTCTTCAATACTTTTCACAGTGTCCCACCAGTCCCAAGACTACCGCGTAGGCATGAAGGATGCGCACGTAACCTTTTCCACCTCGGGGATTCTACTATATTGAAACATATTATCCAAGGTTCTCAACTAATCCTCTGCTGACCAATGGATCAAGTAGCATCCTCAAAGATAGGAGGATTTAGTTTTTGAAATCGCTCACAAACTAAGTCAACATGTTACGCTCGTGGTGTGGTCGATCCACATCTTCATGTTGCCTATTCGTATCCCTTTGTTGGATGAGTTGTTGGATTTGTTGGGCCTCGACGCTCAACTAAATCGCCAAACGAGCAATAACATTATCTCGATCAACACCAATAGTCGGTGTTGTCGGCTCAGGAGTTCTTTCCCTACCGCTACTCTCACCCTCATTACCCGCCATATCTATTCACTCACACAACCAGTCCTACACCACATGGCCAATATAGTTCATGATAAGAAATAACACAAATAAAATTTAAATAAACACTTACTGGAATAGCCGGGCTCTCCAAATTCGAGCGCGTGTACATAGATCTACGGGAGGCAAACCGTGCTCCGATACTACTGCGACACGACCACATTTTCACAACTAGACATAATATGAACTTAAACATAAAACAATCAAGAAAACCTGCTCCATTTTTTTTTCTTTTCAAACGGCATAACAATATCACATACTCAAAACATAACCTGTTCACATTCATATAAGTTCTTAACAAACCCACAATCCACGAAACACACCGGTACATGCTTGTTTATCTTGTACATATCCAAAACAGACATAAAATACCATAGCAGAAGCAAAATAAGTCACGGTCTGCCCAACAGTGCGTCATCTATGTACTGCGCTACTCAAAACCCTACAAGAGCGCCACGACTTGTCCGGTAACCTCATCGGTAATCATCGGGATTACCTACAATGCATAAAGCTGGATGAGATATAAATCTCAGAAGCAGAAATTATGCATGATGTGGTGTTTAGTTCGAAAACCTCCCAATATACAATGCGCTCTCTTTGGAATCATCAATTTATTTATAAAACACTCGTTAGGGCCCCGACTCACTACTATGCACCAGCACACGAGCACTAAGCTCAAATCAATTATATTTAAGTGGCCACTATATGTATGACCTCGACGTGAGGTCCATCCTCTTGTAGCCACCAAGGGTCCCCCCATCGCGCCCCTCATGACCACTAACAAGTTATCCCTCCACGTCGACCCACACCGGTGAGGATCATACCCTCTAACGGCCTAGCGAGGTCCATCACCAAACTCGACCCCGTCCGTTCAGAAGTCCCCTCGAAAAATATGCACAACACCATAGCATATGAGACGGTGGCCTACTCTAGGTAGCATACGCCAGATCTCGCACAGTCGCCTTAACTCCTAGGTCGCCCGCCGTCCTCGGTGCATAATGTGGTCAAACACACCATTTGATAAAACATTTTCATGTTAATGCATGATGCAATGTAGCATATACACACAATAAAACCACATGCTCGAAACATCCTTTTCATTTCTCGCAATAATCATGGAATTCACCAATTCACCATTTAATATAAGTGTTATTTATTAGTCTTGAAAAGTGTAAGGTAAAGAGTAAATGAGTTTTTGAGTGAGTAATTGAGTGAGAAAAATTTTATTATAGTGGAGAATTGAGTGACACGAGTGTAAATAAGAAATATTTGTAAGTGTTTAGTTTGAAAGAATAGAATTATTATTATTTTTTTTTGCTATTTTGGGTATGCAAAAACAAAAATATAATATCAATTTTGGGATTTTGAGCAATATAAAACGTAAAGAAGGGAGTATAATTTTAAATATTATAATTTCGTTATATTGTTTAACTTTAAGGAAATAAATAGTCGAATTAGTAAATGATAATTTCCATATGACATACAAAACTAACTTTAACTCAATAAAATTGTATTCTAAATTAAAATTGTATGCAATTAAAAAATATACCAATCATAATCTTCAAAGTAATTGTTCGTCCATCATATGTTCATAGATATATATCGATTATTGACTTTAAAATATGAATTTTCAAAAAATATCACAATCTTCAAAATATGAGTTTGAAAAAAAACAATAAAAAAACTAAGAAAAACATTAATTAAAATCAACTCATCATATGAATTGCATCTAGTCTAGTAAAAATGAAATACCCATCAAAATCTTCAAAATATAAATCTGCAAAAACGATGTTAATCTGAAAAAATAAATAAAGAAAGAAAGTGGTTAAAGCATATGAATCAACAAAAATAAGAATCTTTAAAAAAATAAAACATAAAGCAACGAAAATACCGATCATAATTTTCAAAATAAAACCAATCAAAAAAATTGGTCCTCCATCATATCTTCATAAATATATCTTGATCAATAACTTTAAAATATGAATATTCAAAATACTAATTTGCAAAAAAAAAAAATAATCAAAAACAAAGAAGGACACTAAAATCAACTCTCATATGAAATATGCATCTAGTTTAGTTAAAAAATAAAATACCATCAAAATTTTAAATATGCAAAAAAATCTTAATCTTCAAAATATGAATCGCCAAAAGAAAAGAAAAGAAAAGAAAAGAAAAGACATTAAAGCATATGAGTATGTAAAAACAATAATCTTCAAAAAAAAAGAAAAAACGAAACATAAAACAATTAAAATATCAATCATAATTTTCGAAATATTAATCTGCAAAAACAATCAGAAAAAGGAAAAAATAAATTAAATTAGAACATTAGAACATATGCAATAGATTAAATCATAAATAAATAAAATAAAAAGAGATTAGAACGGTATGATATATGAATTAATACACATCTGCAAAATAATATGTAAAAGAGTTTAGAAAGATGAATGAGAAAATCGGCGGAAGAACGAAAGAAGAAAGAAATCGTAGTTTGTAATGACAAATTAGAGGTATCAAGTATTTATAAACTAATATGTAAATAGATAGAGGACTGAGATTAAACTTATAAAATTGATGGTTGAAATCAATATTTAAAACATAAATTCCTATATTACTAATAGGGAGTTTATTTTTGCTTAGGTGTCAACTTGTGGTGAATTCTACTTAGGTGTCAATTTTTAAAGAGTTTGTTTTTGTGTAATGATTATGTGTCAATATATAATTAGTCACCTATAATTATTAACATATTGAGTAAAATGATTAAAAAGGATTGACTCAATTAATTTACTTTATTTCACCCAAATGAATATATATATATATATATATATATATATATATATATATATATATATATATATATATATATAAATATAAGTATTATTAAAAAAATTAATATAATCATATATGATATTTATTGCAAATATACAATATATATACTATTCAAGTAATATTTATGCATCAATTATATAAAAAAATATATTAATTGTCTCTTTTTTTATTAATTGTAAAATAAATACGAAACAAATCGTATAGTAAATTTTCACATAATTATAATAATTCTAATACCTAGCATGATTGTCATACAATTAATATTACCATGATATAAATTTAATATTATAATTTCACTAAATTTTATACATATACATTATTTTAATATATATATATATATATATACATTATTATTTAAAAATATTATATGTATAATATATTATATTATAAAATTTATTAACGAACATACCCGTAATACGGGAACTCATCTAATATATGATAGAAGAAAGATTTTGAAATACAATATGAAAGCCACATAAATTTTTTTAAGTTTAACTTTATAAAATCCCTATCCCTATATTACTAATAGGGAGTTATCCCTATATTACTAATAGGGAGTTGGTTTTTGCTTAGGTGTCGTCATGAGGTTAATTTGAATGAGGTGTCACATTCTTATTACAAGCATATATATGTTAATAATCTATGTGTCATTTTTCTATTGATTTATAATTAATATATTAATTAATATATGACATCTATGTGGCATTTTAATATAGAAATTAATTAAAAATATATATATTTCTAAGGATGTTTGAACCTTAGACCTCTTGCACAATATGTATATTTTTTAATAAATAAGTTAATATATAAATCTTTAAATATTTTAAATATTTATTTTATATCTAAAAAGTGTAATGATATGACAATTGTAAACTAAAATTATATTTAACTTAAGCGTATAAATGTATGTATGAAAAATTAATTGTGGTTGTATCAACTTTTATAAAAATAAAAAACCTTAATATAGTCATATATGATGTTTATTGTAAATATACGATATATATATATATATATTATTTGAAGTAATATTTATGCATCAATTATATAAAAAATTCTATTAATCGTCTCTTTTTTTTTTATTAATTGTAAAATAAACTTGAAACAAATCTTATAGTAAATTCTTTCACATAATAATAATAATTCTAATCCTCAAAGATGAATTGTCATACGCTTAAAATTACCATTATTTAAATTTAATATTATAATTACAATTTTTTTATACATATACATTATTTAAATATATATATTATTATTTAAAAATATTATATATAATATATTATATTGTAAAGTTTATTTAACAAAAATCTTGCATAATACACTAGAGCTCATTTAGTTATATATATTATCGTCACTCCATAATTACATATTGATTCCTACCGTACACACATTTTACACATGTGAATTCCTAAAATATACACATTTTACACACACATATAATAACAAGGTCGTTTTAAATTTGGTAGAATCAAGTTGTTGACGGAATTTGGGCAATTAGACTACAAATTAATTTAACTAGATTTTGCCCGTGCAATGCACGGGCCTGTTATAATATTTTTTTAATTTATAAGAGAATAATTACATTCACGCACACATATTAAAATATAGACAAAGAGAAATTTTAAGATCACCTTATGTATGATAAATTTGTGTAAAAATAAATCATGTAACTTCTTACAATAAAATAATTAAGCAGTGAATTTAGCCTATGATAATAGCGCATAATTAAAATTTTATGTCATCGATAAAAACTCGATCAATGAATATATTAGGTTCTTCAATTTACATGAACCATTAATACACATATGCGTTGAGACATAAAGGTTTGGAAGTGTTTATTAACACAACCAAGTGATGATTGTGCATTGATAATCGGGTTTTGATTTAGAGATCCCAAACCTTAAAGATTATTTTATCCTTAAGCTCCTCTTCTATTGACTCCAACTTCATATATCGTCTACATCTCCTTCATCGGTGTTTGATTTACCCATTCGAAAAAATTGATTAAATGTCAATCAATAGATCTAATGCAATAGTACCTAATCTTGTAAAGAAAATACGCAAATCCAAAAATTTCAAGCAATGAACCAGTCATCTTTAAAAAGGATAATTAGCTAAGATCCACGTTACGAGTATACATTTTCTACGAGAATAGTCGAGATTTTGTTGTGGTTATTGAAATATTAAAATAATTGATCTTTTATCTACAATAAAATTATAATATTTCCTCCCATTTTGTAACATATTAGGAGTATAAAATACAATAAAATTAAAATATCACCTCACATTCCATAACATATTAGACATAAATATAATAAATTTTATTGTCTATTCATATACCATAACATATAAGGTATAAATTTATATTATATTTCTTATCATTGTACACAATGTGAGAGTGACTATTCTCCTATATATATATATATATATATATATATATATATATATATATATATATATATATATATATAAATAAGCAATAAATTGACTTCAAAGGGCACGCCCTTCACTCTTGAATTTCATTAAAATATTACATCATTCATCGTTGTTCTCTCTCTAGAGTTTTTCTCTAGAGTGGAGTCTAGGCTTTCTAGAAATCTCCGTCTTGAGGAGTAGCGTCTAGTTTTTCTAGAAACATCTCTCTTTTCCGGAGTGGTCCGTCCGGCGTCGCTCCGGCTTCCTTAGAGAAAATCTTGAGGATCGGTGGCGTGTACCACGTAAAGTAATCATTGCGTAACGTAGTAACAATTCAGGAAAATCAAAGTGTATCTCTTATTTGCTTATAAGAGGTCTTTTCGTATTTCTAGACAAAGAGTACGAGTAAGCTAACCCGCTTATAAATTTGGGGATTAGGGCAAGAGATGAACTCACCCCTAATTTCTCTTCTCCACATCTCCGACCCTCCTCTTCATCTCAATCTATCGGTGAGATGGAATTCACCAAAATGCAAGAAAGCCTCAATGAGGTGCAGGGGATTGGAAAAAATCAATCTCGGAAGAAGGAACATCGATCATTGATAGAAACCTTGTCCCCCCAATCAACAATGCGCTCATATTCCGCTTTCTCGCGGAAAATCAATCGGCACCAAGGATTGATTGGAGTGTATAGGGTAAGAGTTATTAAGACCAATCAACAAAATATCGAACCCAAGGGAAAAAGTATGCACATGAGGCCCTAGAAATACGAGTTTTTAGTGACTAGGGTTGCAACAATGGTTTGGAATAAAAACAACAAAACACATGCAAGAAAACAAAGTAACAACAAGCGAACAAATGATCGAACACCTAGAATGCAATAACAAAAACAACACTAAATGGTGGGATAGAGGTGCTAGGATTAACATCCATCAATGAATCATCAATCAACAAGCTACAATTGAATCAAATTGCAAATCAACTAAGATAGAAAGCATTAAACCATCATGAAATTAATCACTCCATTAAAATCACAATGCCTAATGTGAGTATCCTTAGTCTTTCCCATCTCTCAATGTAGAAATCCCCAATTCATACAATCATGCAAAATTGAAACTCGATTAACACCTAATCATGTTAGCTCAACTCTGCCTATTGCTAGGGTGATTAACCATTAATCTAAAGAGACAATTTTACACAAAGCACAATTAAGAATCACGATTAGGAAACAAACTAATGTGAGTATCCTTAGTGCAACTAATCTCTCGATTACGAAGCACTCAATCCACACATTCATACACAATTATCACCCGATTAATCCCGGATCACGTTAGCGCAACTCTCGTCTATAGCTAGGGTGATCAAACACTAATCTAAAGAGATAATTATGCATGAAGCACAAATGAGAATCACAATTAGTAAGTAATCTACTTAATTGATCTCCAATCATCAACAATTATAGCATCATCAATCAAATCATCATAAATTTCAATTAACCCAAGCACAAAGAGTTAGCCCATGGTACCACAAACAATACCCATGGGAAGAAGATAAAATTGATCAAACACAAAGTAAATCAAAACAATTAAGGAATTAAAGAGACAAAAGAGGAAAAACATCACCAAATGGTCTTCAATCAACTAAAATAGGAATGCTTGAGTCTTCAACAACAATCTCCAAATGAAATACAAGCTTGAATTGTAAGAATTACAAGGATCAAATGTTAATCTAATGCTAATCTACCAACAATCAATTGAAATGTACATCTAAATCTAACTTCTAATCTAATCTAAGATGGAAATTGGCTTGGGGCCTGAGAAATCGCCCCAAAACCGCTACTAACTGCTATTATGAAAGATGTATCTGCTCTCTCCGAATCGCCCTGCTTTAAATACGAATTTTTGGAAAAACCTCCCGATGCGTAAAGCGACTGGGCTCGTTTCCCCACTCAGGTTCACGGGGTAAAGCCTTTACGCACTTAAGATCCTTAGCTTCCCTCGAACAAACATACCCGCAAAACACGCCGGAGGGTTCTCCGGCGTAGGCACTTCGACGCTCAAGTCGGTCACCGAAAACACTCAAGAAAGTACGTATAAGGTAGCTAAGTGAGAGTGATAGTGATTCGATACCGTTACCTCCTGCGGGGTGTGTCCTTTATACGTAAGTTAAGAGTAAAACCGTCATTACGGTTTCAAGGCATTATCCCACACGTTACGCCATGATGTCGTGTGTAAATAACTTATTCCTCAAGAAATCTGTATTAGATCTACGAATTCCCCTGACGGAGGTCGAGACCCAGTCAATGAAGGAATATAGGAGATATTCCTTGACTTGGGCCTCAATTATCTCAACTACTCGTTCCTTCCAGCGTTTCTTGATCTTATCGGATAAATAACCGCCATGGGATTAGTAAAAACCCTCACGTACTCTTCAAATCTACTTTGGGCCTCTCGGCCCACACAGCCAGGTTTGGACCTCGCGGCCCACTCGGTCGGGTTTTGGGCCTCGCGGCCTGCATTCGGTTGTAAGCCTCGTGGCCTATCTCGTAGTTGGGCTTGGGCCTCATGGCCCCTCTCCATCTGAGGCACGGGCCTCGTGGCCCCCTGTAGGTAGGTTTAGGGCTTCGTAGCTGGTTTCGGCCGATCTGGGCTCAGGCCCATCTCGGGTTTTCCTCCCTTTATCTAGGATATCTAATAACGTCATTGGGCCCTATTGGGCTGGTCGTATTGGGCCCTACGTGCGGTTGGGCCCGACATTTTTATCCGTATCAACCACTCCCCCTACTCGTGAGCGATCTTGGAGCTCACTGGAGTAAGGAAGATTTGCACATTCCTCCTGCGGCTTTAGCTTTGGGAGGTCCTCCCTCTGACTTTAGCTTTGGGGGTCCTCCCTGCAGCTTCGGCTTCTGGATACATCCTCTCGCTAGTCCTTTGGATTTTAGCGACCCCTCGGCTCCCTAGGTCGCGGTATCGAGCATGCATCTGCTCTTCAGCCTTCACACACTGATGCACGTCCCATCGGTTCCCCTCTTTATTTCAAATCAGTTACTCTTCGCCTTCTCTCCCTCTAAATTCTCGCTTTCTCCGGTCTCATACTGCGAAGTCCTCCGCGATCATCCTCTCTCGCCTCTTACTTGAATTTCTTTCCACCGTCTGTAATTTTTCTCTCCTTTTTCTCATTTGTTCATACAAACATTTTCATCCATGTCTCGGTCTGGTTCCCCAGAACCATTTCCCACGCTGAAAACTCATCCCGGTGTTCTCACCACTCCTTCATCCCCAACCCTCTAGGGATTCTCCTCTTGTTTCCCCTCCTCTCCCGTGAGGTAGATAGGGTTCGGTTTTGGGACTCTTTCGCGGGTCCCTCAAAAATTTAGGAAAAAGCCCTAAAGGACCTCCTCTCCGGTGACTACATTGCATCGGGGTATAGCTTATCTCTTCCGGATCGGGAGTGCGACCTAACTTGGCGACTCCCGGTTTTAGCTTTCTCGGCAAGCCCGGTTCGAGGTGAGGCTGCGCCTTCCTCCTCCCAAATTCCTGCCAAATATCGGACCTCTATGATGTCCCTCTCAACCAATTTGCTCCAAATGCTATTCGCATGATGATCTCCTTTTACATTCTTCTCAAGGGAATGGGGGACACCATCTGCGGAACTTTTCTTCTCTCATTATAAGCGTAAAACCGTCGGCCCTTTTTACTATGTAAGCAGTAGGGTAAAAGGGAAATGCTCTTTCTTGGGTAAAGTCCCAAATGTCAATAAGGAGTGGGGTAACCACTATGTTTTCATAACCCCAGATAAATCCACGGCCCTTCAAGCACCAACACCGGGTGTATAAGAACCCTTCTCCTCCAGCTCCTCCTAACCATATCTCTTCTCCCACTAACCGCCGGGTAATTCGAGATCTTGAATTCCCACGTTAAATACCACGGGCCTTTCTATTTGCACGGGCTTTGTTCCAACCCTCGCCTCCTTTCTCATTTCAAGTTTTGCTCCGTGAAAGTCCCTCTTGAACCGGGAGACGGTAAATGTTTTCTCTTTTCTCATAAACACACCTTTTATGAGCTTTCTCTAAATATTCTTGTACTTTGTTTTCCATTTTCCGGATATCTTTGTGGTTGTCGAAGGTCTTGGAGGACCCGAGAAGGCTCTTCGGGTGCACCTCCCCCTCCATCCGTCTCGCAAACTGATGTTCCAGATGCTACTTCTTCCTCTCCTGCCCCCGAGATCAAGCGGAGCCGAAGAAGTTGAACTCGAGGCTCCCCCTTGAAGAAGTCTAAGACCCATAAGGGTAAAGCTCCTACCGGTCGGGGCTCACTCCCTTCGAAGGATACCTTTAGGCGCAAGTACCCAACACGGCGCAGCCGGGGCCTCTCTTACTGCCCCCATCGATGTTGACTCATACTCCTCGGGTGCTTCCGCCACAAGTTTTTAGTGAACGGATTTCCGCCGAAGATTATGAGAAGCTTACCGGCCTCCCTCCGGACCAGCAGCAGCGTCGGGCCGCAGGACATTTTGCTCGGGTACTCCCTAATCCCTCTTGATCAGGTATATTTGACTCTTAATGCCCCTTTTGACACAATTCTGCGCACACATTTCGCAGTGGGCATCCTGTTATCCAGCTTGTGGAGCCCTTCTAACCTTCTCCCTTCACCCCAACTCAAAGAATTGGAGGACGACCTCCTTGCGAGAGAAGAAGAAGGTCTCCTTGCCTCCCTTCGCCTCAAGAAGGTTGAGGCCGAGCCGGCAAGCCGAGGCGGCACGAGAGGCTGCGGAAAAGAAACTAACGACCTGGCGGTCCACCATGCTTTGCAAGAGTCCAGTGCATCGAAGGCCACTGGTAGAGGGGGCCAAGTTATGTCTGGAAACTCTTTTCCACTCCGAGCCCGGCCAGCAATTTCTCCACTCTCTATGGCCAAACCTAAGGAAGGATTATCTCAATCATCCTGTTTTCTTGGGGATATGAGTCCTTATATTAGGTTTTTTATGAATATGGCTTTAACGCAGCGGTGTAGCAGCAAGCGGATCTTGGCTTCTCGGGAGTTCGACAAGAATGGCCCTCTCATGGCCATGCCTACCCCCTCCTTTCAAAGGTGACTCATCCCGGTCGATAGAGGAGAGCGGTGGTCCCCATCCTGGAAAAGCTGGTTGTCAAGCTGGTGCAGATCGAGGTAATTTCGGTTAGTCTGCCTTCCATGAATCCACCCCTATGCCCCTCACCGCTCCTCTCTCCGGAGAAGAGGCATGCTTAGCTCAGCGCTAGAGAAAGACGCGGAGATGAGCTGCTGCTTTGCGCCGATACGGAAGAACCACCCCAATCCTCGGTTAATCCTTGCAACAATTTAAATATTTACGTGTAATGAATTCTCTTCTCTCTCTCTCTCTTTCTTATGCCGGTTTGGCACCCGAATTCTGCTCTCCCCTTCGTTGGGAGTTTACTTTATGTTTTTGCACTCTGTTGCCCCCTCGTCGGGGCCTTTTTATTTTTGAATGAATGGGATCCTCCCTTGCCGGGAGTTAAATTTTCGTTTATCTGCGTATCTTCTGGCCGGGAGGCGCTTTTCGTATCTGGTGTTTATACTCCCTCGTTGGGAGCTTATTCTGCATGTATATTGGTGTTCTCCCTTGCGGGGAGTTGCACCTTTCAAAGCTGTTTTAGCTTCTAAGGCTGTTAGTTTGCATGCCTCGGTTTAGTCACTAGGAGCATAGCGCTGGCTTGCCCCGTAAATGTATCCTTTCTCTTACATGTGGAACTTCTATCTGTTTGAAAACCCCCTTTCTCCTCTAGGGTTTTATAGATATAGATTTAGTTAGACTCCGTACGCCTAACTTTCCTAATCCTCCACAGGTATAGGTTCGGCCAAACTTTGCATGCTTGACTTTAATACTTCCGAAAATTTTCACGGCTTCGATCCTCTATCACCCTTCTTAGGTGCTTTATCTATCTAAGCCCTTCCTGTAGGCTTTGTCGTTTATGTCTCAGATTTCTCACTTAACCAACTAGGCACTTGCTAAAGAGTCGAGTTGGCTCTAGGAGACTTCCTTTCGAGTTCTGTTTTGTCAAACATTTTGGGGTTCAGCTGATTGAATCCCTCTGCATGTTCCGCTTAGGCGGCATGCAGCCAATGGTCCATTTCCGCTTTCTGTCACTCCTTCGAGGAGCAAGTAAGCTCTACGTGCTCCACTGGACTTAGCATTCCTTAACCCTTTGGGGTTTTGAAGGCTAGTCAAACCCTTTCTAGGGTCTTAGCTTTTCTCTTCTATAAAAACCCTTCCTTGGGTTTATATTGATGTTTCGAAACTATTTCTTAGTTTCTTATCTTAGGCTTCACCGAGGCTTAGTCGGGTTAAACCCCTAACCAAATATGCCTTAGTTTCTGCCTCGTAATCCCCTTCTTGGGACTAACCTCGTCAGACACTCATAAGTCCAACTTGCTAGCTTTAAGTCTTTCATAGATTTAAGTTTAATAGTCCTCTCTGGACACGAGGTTTAGCTAAACTTTATAAGTTTAACTTAACGAGTTCGCCGTTTCGGCAGTTTTCCACACCCCAAGACATTTCTTAGGTGCGAGTTTAGCCGAGCCCCTTCTCGTGGGCCTCGGTCAAGGCCTCGAAAGCCCCATCTCTGTCTTACACTTAGTCGATTAAATCCTTATCGTAGGTTTAACCGGGCTCTTTAAAGCCATCTTTCGGTTTTAACTATTACACCCTTTCTCGGGTCTAGATAGGTTAACCCCTCTCTGCAGGTTTAACTTTAGCATTTCAAAGCTATCTTTTAGCTTCATTCGATAACCCCTCTGGGTTTAGGTAGGTTAAACCCTCTCTGCAGGTTTAACTTTAGTGTCTCGAAGCTATCTCTTAGCTTCATTCTCATAACCCGTCTCTGGGTTTAGGTAGGTTAAACCCTCTCTGCAGGTTTACCTTTAGTGTTTGAAGCTATCTCTTAGCTTCATTCTCATAACCCCTCTCTGGGTTTAGGTAGGTTAAACCCTCTCTCGCAAGTTTTACTTTAGTGTTTCAAGCTATCTCTTAGCTTCATTCTCATAACCCTCTCTGGGTTTAGGTAGGTTATACCCTCTCTGCATGTTTAACTTTAATGTTTTGAAGCTATCTCTTAGCTTCATTCTCATAACCCCTCTCTGGGTTTAGGTAGGTTAAACCCTCTCTGCAGGTTTAACTTTAGTGTTTGAAGCTATCTCTTAGCTTCTTTCTCGTAACCCCTCTCTGGGTTTAGGTGGGTTAAACCCTCTCTATAGGTTTAACTTTAGTGTTTCAAGCTATCTCTTAGCTTCTTTCTCGTAACCCCTCTCTTGGTTTAGGTGGGTTAAACCCTCTCTGTAGGTTTAACTTTAGTGTTTTTGAAGCTATCTCTTAGCTTCGTTTCTCATAATGCGAATTCATTTCGTGAATGCTCACCGTATTTCTCATTGAATGCTTGTCGTGCATTTTATTTGTTGTTTAACTTTCTCGCAAGTTATTAATTCTCACGTAATCAATCGTGGTGTTGTGATGCAATTGTATCGAATAACATGTAATTATATTATTTCAATCGTACTCAACGAAAGAATGAACTCATAAACTCATAGATAATGAAAAATCGCTTTCATTAATTGATAAACAAATTTGCCCCATTGACCATAATCGATCAACGCAAGTTAAGAATTAACTTGGCCGGCCTCTTTAAAAAAACCTCCCTACGGTAAAACCCGGTGGGAAACCGCAGGGAGGAAAAAAGAGTACCGGTGGAGCAAAATTACAATTTATTCAGTAACATAAATAAAACAACTTTAACATAAAAAGAACCACCTACTTGCAGCGAGGCGGGTACTTTCTTCGGTATAAAACCTCTTCAAATGGCGGACATTCCGAGGTCTAGCCGGTTGATTTCCTTCCATGTCTTGTAGCTCGTAAGCTCCTCCTCGGAGGACCACTGGTCACCTTGTACGGCCCCTCCCACTTGGGATCGAGCTTTCCAATATTTTTCAATGCGTCGGCTTGCCTCAAGACTAGATCTCTTTCTTCAAATCTCCGACTTACGACTTTACGGTCATAAGCGGTCTTTATGCGGCTTTTATACTTCTCATTTTTAGGTGAGCGATCTCACGCTCCTCCTCTAGCATGTCTAGGTTCTCTCTCATTAGTTCTTCATTTCTACCTTCCTGGAAGTGGGCTAAACGATGTGTCTCCATCCCCACCTCTGCGGTATAAGCGCGGCTGCCCCGTACACTAGGTGGAAGGGGGACTCCTCCGTTGGCTCCACAGGGGTGGTCCGATAAGCCCACAAATCGACTCCAGCTCATCGACCCACCTCCCTCCAGCTTTGTCGATCGGGCACGTATCCCGTTCACAATAGTTCTGTTGGTGATCTCCACTTGACCGTTGGCTTGAGGGTGCGCCACCGATGTGAACCTGCGGACAATCTTGAGGTTATCACACCATTCCCGTACCATGTTTCCCATAAACTGGGTTCCATTATCCGATACCGGGATTCTAGGTATACCAAACTGCAGCAAATATATCTCCATAAAAACTTAATTATGTTACCTTCTTTTATCCTCGCTAGAGGTACAGCTTCAACACACTTGTCAAGTAGTCTACACCCAATAGAAACTTCCACGGCCCACCGCAATTGGGAATCGGCCCACTAGGTCTATCCCCCACTTCGCAAAGGGACATGGAGAGTGCATGGTACCCATCTCCTCTGCGGGGAGGTGGATGAGGCGGCCATGCTTACGGCATTTCTCGCACTTCTTCATCCGGCTCTTGGCGTCTGGGTCATGGTAGGCCGAAGTATCCGGCCCTCAAGGTTTTCCGGACTATTGCCGAGCTCCTGCATGGTCGGCACAACAACCCTCGTGTATATCCTTAATTACGTACCTCCCTTCTTGAGGGGATAAACATCTCAAGTAAGATTGTGTGTAGGACACGGTACATCTTGTCTCCGATCATCGTGTATCGGATTCTCCAGTCCCGAGCTTTCCTTTTATCCGGGTAGCTCTCCGGGTTCTGCAACACTCGATATATGCTGGTTCTCCAATCATCTTGACTCCGATGACCCCTACCGAGGGATTTGTTGATTCGGCCTGCGATCACCAAGGTGATCTTCCCCCTCCCGGTAGTGTTCTGAACTCGCTTGACTTTGAAAGGCTATCCGCTCCGGAGTTTTCCTCTCAAGGTATCTGCCGGACCTCAAAGGAACTGAACCTTCCTGTAGCTCGGCTACTCGCTGAAGGTAGGCTACCATCTTCTCATCTTTGGCTTCGTACCCCGTAACTTTCTTTGGGTTACAAGTTGGGAATCTGAAAACATGACCACCCGACCTGCTCCCAGTGTCTGCGGCCATCTCCATTCCTCGAATCGGGGCCTCATACTCAGCTCCATTGTTGGAGGTGATGAATTCAAACCTCACCGCCACCTGCGTTTCTGGCCCTCTGGATCAATGATCACGATCCCGGCTCCACAACCACGCATAGACACGAGCCGTCAACATATACCTTCCATTCTCCTTCCTCCAGCGCACGTGTACCCTCTGGATGAAGTCGAGAGGGCTTGTGCTTTTATGGTCCTCCATGGCTCGAAATCCACATCATATTCTCCCGGTTCGGCGGCCCACTTGACCATCCTCCCCGAAAGATCAGCTCTCCCTATCACCTTGTTTCAAAAGGTAGTTAGTCCAAACAATGACCTTATGTGACAAAAATAAGGCCGTAACCTCCGTGCGGTGACCATTATAGTCGGGGCTGCTTTCTCTATCTCCGAGTATCTCACTTGACTCCACTGTATGAGCTTGCTAATGTAGTAAACGAGTTTCGGTTGACCCCTCCTCCCTCACCAGCACGGAGTGAGTGAGACCCTACCTACAGAGAGGTAGAGGTAAAGTGTCTCCTTGGTATAGGCTTCGTTAATGTAGGTAAGCTGGGCCGTGTCTTGTTTAAGCTCTTGAACGCCTCTTGGCATTGCTCATTCAACTCGAACTTAGATCCCTTCCTCAAGATTTTAAAGAAGGGATGGCTCCTCTCTGAGATCTGGCTATGAATGCCGCTTAATGTCAGAACTCTCCCATTCGGTCTGCTGACTCCTTGATATTTGTAGGTGGCTGCATATCAAGCCCAGCTTTCACCTTAGTAGGGTTAACCTCGATTCCCATTTGGGTCACCATATATCCGAGGAACTTCCCGGATCTTACTCCAAAAAGAACACTTTCTGGATTCGACTTCATGCCATTCCTCCCGAGCACCGAGAAAGCTTCCTCCGTGCCGCCACATGTTTTCCGGCTTCTACGCTTTTCACAAGCATATCATCAACGTAGACCTCCATGTTCCTCCCTAGCTGGTCTCGGAACATTTTATCCACCATTCTCGATAGGTAGCTCCTGCTTCTTCAACCCAAAGGGCATTCTAATATAACGAGAAAGTTCCACTAGCAATAATGAAACTAACCTTTGGGATATACGGAGGGAAAATTTGTATCGATGGTAGCCTTGATAGGCATCCATCATACTTAGGACAAGCCTTGTTCAGGTCTCGGAAATCTATGCACATTCTCCATTTTCCCCTGGTTTCGCCACCAACACGGACATTGGATAGCCGGTGGGGAATTGTATTCGCTTGACATGTCCTGCCTCCAGCTGACTTTTCTACTTCCACCTTCGTAATGGCATCTTTTTGGTCCAAAGACCCTTAATTTCTATTTTATTGGTTTAACTTTAGGATCCACGTTCGGGTGATGCATCGCCACCTCCTCGGGGATACTGTCATGTCGAGAGGAAGAAAAAGCAAAAACGTCCGCATTTCTTCGTAGAGCTGCTACCGAGTCCTTCTCCAACTCGGCTCAGGTGAGCTCCAATCTTCGTTGTGTATCCTTTCTTTTCGGGATACAACTCCACCATCATCGGCTCTTCGTCGGCTTCCATCTTTGGAGGATCGATTTCTTCGGAAATCTTGCACCTCTTGGATTCTCGGCCCACCTCTTTGTCTCTTTTCAGGCTGCGATGTAGCTCTTTATCGGCTATCTTTCTTGCCTCCACGTAGCATTTTACGGATTGCGGTGATCTCCAGCTACTTCACCCACCTCATCATTCACTGAAACTTGAGTTTCATGTGATAAGTTGATATAACCACCTGAAATAGGTTCAACAATGGTCTACCAAAAATCATGTTATAGGATGAGGGTACATCCACAATCAAAAAATTTGCCATAACTAGCCCCACTTGGAGGGTTACTGGCCCCGAGAGGGTGTCTTGCTCCTCCCGTGAATCCGCACAACGCCGTATCCACTTTGGTTGCATTTCTATATTCAAATTCATCTTCTTGAAACATTCCAGGAAGATGATGTCTGTGAGCTCCCTATATCTACGAAGATCCGTGCTACCGTATATCCCGCCACATCTTTTGTGATGACGATTGCATCACCGTGGTCCTCCTTCCTTAAGCTTCCATCCTCTGGGCCAAAATGAATCCGAGGTGTATGGACAGCTTCTTTGTGATCCACCTCTCTGGACATTTCTCCTACCTCTCTCCCGAGGGTCCTCTCTCCGGCTTTTCTAGCGCGGAAGGAGTCTCCCTCTCGCTGGACCTCCGACTATCATCTGGATAAGTCCTCTCTTACGGGAGGGTCTCTCCTCCTGCCTCCCTTCGACCATCCTTCCTTTTTCCTCAACTTTATCATCGGCTTCTTTTCTTTTTTGACCTCTGGAGCTAACTCGATCTCCATAAACAAACTCTTTAAGATGTCCAGCTTGGATCATCCTCTCAATCTCATCACATAAGTGAAAACAATTGTTAGTGTCATGTCCATATTCATTGTGGAAACGACAAAACTTATCGACTTAGGTTTTTGAGGCCCCTGGACCGTGTCCATGGAAACTTTATTTCCGGATGGTCGAGATGCCACTTCCCGGTAGCTCTGGCTCAAGCGTCGAGGAGGTATACTTGTCGAACCTGGAGGCGAGGTCCAGTTTTGCGGCTTTCTCGGGTTCTCGCTGTTGAGCTTTTCTTCGATGATTCCTTCTTCTTTTCGAGTCCACTTGGTTTGACCTCGGCTCTCTTTGCCTTTCTTACCTCCTCCAATGTGACGTACATCTCCGCCTCCTTAGCAGTTCATCGAACGTACGATCGCTTCTTAGCCGGGGAGGAAAACAAGTCTCCATCTCGGAGGTTACTAGTAAAAGCATTAACTTTTACCTCCGGGGTGGCGATTAGAACCTCTAGTCTTTGTCTGATTGAATCTCTTCATGAAGGCCCGTAGGCTTTCATTCTCCCCTTGCTTCATGTTAAACAATGTTAGCGTAGCTCTGGGTTGCCTCCTTGCACTAGAAAATTGATGCAAGAAGAGCTCCCCAAACTGTTCAAAGGAGTTGATGGAATTGGGTTCTAGCTGGCTAAACCCTTCTTTGGTGCCTTAGATAGAGTAGTAAGAAAGACCTGCACTTCACACCCTCCCCATATCGATGGAGGAGGGCCGAATTTCAAATCTCACCAAATGATCATAGGGGTCAGTCGTACCATCATATTCATAATTAAGAGGTTTAAAATTGCTAGGCAATTCATCTTGTAAGATATTTTCGGTAAATTGGCAACTGTAACGGGTCGAGGCATACTAACCCGATTTTCCATCGATGTTTCATGTTGTCCATTTGTTTCCTCAAGGATCTGATCTGGTCTTTCATGGCCTCGACTGGGTGTCCCCTGTTCCCTCTTCTTGGTCCTCGATCTTACTTCCTCATTGCGGCGAGGCTGTCTCCTTCCTCGTGCGGCTTCCTCGGGACCAGCCTCCCTCGGCCGAGGGGACCGGCGACCTTCTCTCTTGGGCTCCTTCAGCTCCCGGGGCCTTCTCCTGGTTCTGGACTCCACCTCTCTCCTTCTCTCCTCTTGATACTCGTCTGCCTGCTCCCCCTAGTTGGGATCGAGCAAGCGAGATTCCCGGTCTGGTTCTCCAGTCCTCCCTACAGTGGAGGTCCTCCTCCTCCAGCCATTTCCCTAGCCACAGCTCAAGCTATCATGTCATCCACTTGCTCCCGGGTTAGAGCGACAGAGGAAGCTGGTTCTAGGATTCTCGAGGTATCCCCAGGCTGGAGCATTGGCCGCACCAGGATCCCTACCATAGGTATTCCTTACGGTATTGCGGAAGAAGAGGAAGGCATGTTCCCCCTTCCTCTCTAACAGCTCCTACTCTGGATGGTGTTGGCCAGAGTCGAGCTCTCACCTTGTGCCATTGTAACCGGTGGCGGTCCCCGATGTTGGGCATAGCCACCGGAGGCACGGGGTGGGGCACGGCTTCACCTGCGTCGGGTTTGCGGGGTTATCCTTCCCCAGTGGTACTAGTGCAATCGGTCTCATGGGTGTACGTTCACCCGTCATGATGTCCTTCTTTCGAGATAATTAGAAAAGAAAAGAAGTTGAAACTCACGTCTCAGCTCTTCTTTTCCCACAAACGGCGCCAATTGATGCGTAAAAGCCCGACTGGGCCTGTTTCCCCACCTCGGGTTCACGGGGTAAAGCCTTTACGCACTTAAGATCCTTAGCTTCCCTCAAACAAACGTACGCAAAACACGCCGGAGGGTTCTCCGGCGTAGGCACTCCGACGCTCAAGTCGGGTCACCGGAAAACACTCAAGAAAGTACGTATAAGGTAGCTAAGTGAGAGTGATAGTGATTCGATACCGTTACCTCCTGCGGGGTGTGTCCTTTATACGTAAGTTAAGAGTAATAACCGTCATTACGGTTTCAAGGCATTATCCCACACGTTACGCCATGATGTTGTTAACTTTCTTGAGTATGAACATCTTTTTCATATGAGATTCATTATGATCAAAATATTTATTGTTTATGATTGTTATATATATCATTATTATGTTGATTAATCTATGTAGATAACATGGTGTGTGGTGTCACACGAGAAGATCATTTTATCGGTGCCTTATAGATTGTAAATAATAGCTCACAACCAAAATGGATTTGGACAAATCATTGGAACGGTTGTAGTGTAATTTGGTATTAGTCTATCTTGACTATAAAGTTACACTAGTACATTTTGTATGTATTGAGCGGGACCATATGAGGTTGTTCAATTTGTACCGACTATATAAAAGAACAAGACCTCTGTTGTTATGGATGTACGTCTTCTTAATCCCTATATAATAATGGGCACGTGTACTCAATGTATGTTTCTTTGATTTACCAATGGGTGAGATTTATTAAATCAATAGGCTCGGTGAATTGGGAGATAGCATTGTTTATATGGTGTCTTTTGATTATAGAAGGAATCCGTGTCCTAATTATTTAGGATGATGATGTCCCCTTGAGGAGCTCATAAAGATTATTATGTAAACCTATGGGTGGATTTAATCCGACATAATAATAAAGATGAGTGGTACTACTCTTGGAATTAGATATAAATTAATTAAGTTATCGGTAATTTAATTAATTTATGGACATTCGATATCTTAAACACGGGAAATAAACGTACACATAATAAAGGAGCCCATATAATAATATGGGATTAGGAGTAATTCAATTATAACTCTTTAGTGGACTGAGTTATAATTGATGGGCTTAAGTAAAGTGTTCGGACTGAACACGAGGATATTTAGGCCCATCGGGAGGCCCAACCCTAATTCCTCCTTAGGGTCCTGTTGTAGCCTATAAATAAACCCTAACATCGAGTCTCGAGGTGTGAAAAAACGTGAGATCGAGAGGAGGCGGATTCGATTCCTTGGAGGATCGTCGACCACTCGACGTCCAAGGGAAAGGGATAGGAATACGGCGAGAAGACCGTGAGGTTCGAGGCTCATCCTTCGATCGCAGATTCGACCTTAGAAGCTGGTTTGTCTTCACCTATTACGGTGAATAAAGGTACAATTCTTTCCGCTGCGTTTGTGTGATTATGATCCAGTCGATAGTTTCGTAGAGTCGGCGATCGGTGGTTCCAACAGATGTCGTGTGTAAATAACTTATTCCTCAAGAAATCTGTATTAGATCTACGAATTCCCCCACAGACGGAGGTCGGACCCGGTCAGCGAAGGAATATAGGAGATATTCCTTGACTTGGGCCTCAATTATCTCAACTACTCGTTCCTTCCAGCGTTTCTTGATCTTATCGGATAAATAACCGCCATGGGCTTAGTCAACAACCCTCACGTACTCTTCAAGTCTACTTTGGGCCTCGCGGCCCACACTGTAGTCGAGTTTTGGGCCTCGCGGCCTGCATTCGATTATAAGCCTCGTGGCCTATCTGTAGTTGGGCTTGGGCCTCATGGCCCTGTCCATACGGGCACGGGCCTCGTGGCCCCCTGTAGGTAGGTTTAGGGCTTCGTAGCTTTGGTTTCGGCCGATCTGGGCTCGGGCCCATCTCGGGTTTTCCTCCCTTTATCTAGGGTATCTAATAACGTCATTGGGCCCTATTGGGCTGGTCGTATTTGGGCCCTACGTGCAGTTGGGCCCGACATTTTTATTCGTATCACTCCCCTCGAGTCGAGGGTCAGGCCTCGACTCGAGGTCCCTGCCTTTTTCACCTCCCTCGACTCGAGGGTCATGCCTCGAGTCGAGGCCGCTGCCATTTTCTGAATTTGATCCTTTTCGCATAGCCTCGACTCGAGGCTCTTGCTCCTCGACTAGAGCTCGAGTCCAGGGCACTTTTCTCACACGGGGCTTCGGCCCGACCCCCGTTTTGTCCCGTATGTTCGTCTTTTCATTCTAAGAATACCGGTACTCTCGGTTTGGCAAAATTCCACCGATTTACCTGTAAAGCGGGCGAAAAATATCAAAAACTCACAAAGTAATACTTTTAGGCAAAAGAATGATACTTTTCACATTTAGGCACAAAAACTAACACTTTAGCTCACTTTTTGCACTAAAATAGGCCCTAAAAATATGTATCAATTCACTCCAATCAAGGATCCGGGCATAGCTCTCAATACCATATGGAGACCAAGTGCACTACCAATGTTTACGCCATCGGAGAGGGCATCTACCTAGTGGGCTTCAAAACTTCGACCGACTGTAATAGGGTGCTAGCGAGACAACCACAGGCAACTCGGTAATAGTCGATGGTGTTCAAAAAAGCCATGGGAAATGAGAAAATTGCTGAGCTCACTCTAAACGAGGTACCTTTTTGGGTACAAATCCACGGTCTCGAAATACGACTTCTAACTGTATGTAGGGGAACTCTGGGCAACAAAGTTGGTAGAGTTATTGAAGTAGATTGCTCAACAAACTCTATTGCATGGGGTAGATGTCTCCGGGTTAGGATTCTCATCAATGTTACAAAGCCACCGGTTAGGGGTACTAAGGTCGAATTTAATGGGAATACCTCGGTTGTAATTTTGGATATGAAAAATCGAGTGATTTTTATTTTATCTGTGGAAAACTTGACCATGTTGAAAAAGATTGTATTAATCTGTTTGTTAATGATCGTGAGAATGCTCGTGAGTTAAGGCAATTTGATCCATGACTTAGAGCGTAAGGCCTAAAGGGGGTGTCTGTTGAAGAACTGGAAAAGGGAATGAAGAATCGAGGTAAGGCATTTAACGATGAACAAGAGGACATTATGGGAGACAAAATAGAGGCTGCGGTTGGGGAAGAGTTTGCTATTCAAGTGATGCAATTTGAAGGGGATCCTTGCTGGAATATGGAACTCGGGAGAGGCATGGCGGGGCCAATAGATGTTACAATGGCGACATTCCCGAACCAGGGCATGGAATGCGGTGGATGCGTATCAAACTAATCTGGCAAATACTACCGAAATTAGCATGGGTCCTTTTATTGGTGGAAATGCAGTAACCTTTGTACCATATTAATACTGCTCCAGATGGCTCTAACCTCAATGCCGGGTACTCCAGTTTTCACTTTGATACAGGAAATAATTGCATGTATGGTGGATTTCAGCAAGGGGAAATACAAATGCTAGTACCTGTGACGGACAATCGGGAATGATGATTCAAGCACCTATCCAACTTTTCAGCAAAAGGGAAAGAACTAGTGAAGGAGGGAAGCACAATAAAGGGGAGAAAATTGATGTGGCTGAGAAAGGGAAAGCGAAGGTTATTGCAACGGGCCATAAAACTCTCCGAAAGGAATATGGGTCAAAAGAACAAGTACGAACGAGAAGGGAGAGCATAAAAGTGCAAAGAAACTGAGAATCAAGTTCACGGAGATGGATGACAAGAATGAAGAGGCAAGAAAAAGAAAGAGCAATGCATGGAGAAGATTGAAGGCTGCTTTGATGCCGATTAACAAGATTCAGAAGACATAAATGAAACTCGACAATGCGGAGTGGCGGAGACCAGCTCCGCCGGGAGAAATGAGTACTACAATTTGGAATGCACGTGGGCTCGGAGGAGGCGTGCATTCCTTAAACTTCAGCAGCTAGTGTCGGACCTCGAGACCCCTCATTTTGTTTGTTTACGAATCTAAAGTTACTTGTAAGCGTGCTTCTTGTTGGCTTCATGTACTTAACTTTCATGGTGTTGTGGGTGTCGATCCCATAGGTTCTAGGGGTGGTTTCTTGTTGTTTTGAAATAAAAATGTTGAAGTATCCCTTTGTTCTTACTCTTCTAGTCATGTTGACGTTTCTATTTTTGGAATTCTTTGCATTGGAGATTTACCGGTTGCTATGCTCCCCCAATCCTATGGATAGATTAGCATTTTGTGAGCTACTTCGTAAATTAAGTAAACTAAAAAACGCATGTAATGAACCTTGTCTTATTGGAGGTGATTTCAATGACACTTTATATCAATCGGAAAAGCTTGGGTGGGAAAAGGAAGAAAGGCAGCAAAGCATTTCTTTTTGACAATTGCATGGATAACATTGTCTGAATAATTTAAGTAATATTGGCCCTTCTGGACTTGGAGCAACGAAGAAAAGGGTTGGCAAACATCAAGCAAAAAGCCTGACAGATTTTTGGTTAACAAAGAATGGATGAACATGTTCCCTCGGGCTTTGTCAAATAATAGTGGATTTTATGGCTCGGACCATAGAGCCATTAAATTAAGCCTCAATCATAGAATCTGGGTAGCCAAAGATAAAGTTCTTAAAAATATTTTATTTTTGAAAACAAATGGTCTTTGGAGGAGGACTTTCACAACCCTCCCCAAAAATTAGCGGCTGTGGAAAACTCTTATCAAAGTGGCGAAAGTCGGGGTTGGAAATACCAAAGGAAAAATTGATAAGCCGAGCAAAGAAATTGAGCGAATCCAAAATGAAGATAGAGAGGATGACGAAGGCAAAGCACTACAAAGAAGACTGGAAAAGTTGCTGCTCCGGGAAGAGATGCACCGGCAACAACGAGCGAAGAAGCATTGGTTAAAAGGGGGTGATAAAAACACGGCATTCTTCCATCAATGTACAAAAATTAGGAGGATTAGAAATCATATAGAAAGGGTCTTTGATGATCAAGGCCACCGCTGGACATCTACCGAAGACATAGGGAATTGTGTTGCCCGCTATTTCTCGGAGCTTTTCAGTCGCACACTCCAAGCTGGGAAATTATTGAACAAGCCTTAAGATTTCTCGAGCCTAAAGTGGACAAACATATGACTAACATCTTGGAGGCAAATTTCAGCGAGGAAGAAATCAAGAAAGTGGCCTTTGATATTAATCCTAATAAGGCACTTTGGGACCGGATGGCTTTACAAATGAATTCTTGAGAAAATCATGGAAAACGGTCGAGAAAGAGATGGTCACAGGGCGTTGGAGGTTTTAATTGGAAATGCTTCTTTGTGTTTGGGCAAGCTGTCATCTCGTTGATTCCAAAAACAAAAAAGCGGAAAGAGTGAGAGACTTGGGCCCATCAGGTTTATGCAACATCGGGTACAAAATTGTGGCCAAGGTAATCGCAAATCGATGGAGAAAAGTCTTGGATAAAGTTATTGATGAGAATCGGAGCGCGTTCATCCAAGGTAGACTAATCACGGATAATATACTTATAGGCTTCGAGTGCATGCATTGGGTGAGAAAATCAAAAAGCGAGGAGGGATACGCAGCACTCAAGTTGGACATGAGCAAGGCGTACGGCAGTCGAATGGAGATTCTTTGAAGCAACTATGCTTAAACCGGGTTTCCCACGGAAATGGACCAGCCTCATCCTCCATTGCATGACATCGGTCTCTAATAGAGTCGAGGTTAATGGAGTCGTTGGTCGAGAAAATCATCCCATCAAGAGGCATCGAGACAGGGGGATCCTTTATCTCCGTATATTTTCGTGGTATGCACGCAAGGCCTCTCGACCTTATTCAATGGACTCGGTGGCCAGGGTTTGATCAAAGGGATTAGAATGGCGAGTAGAGGGCCGACCATCACACACCTTTTCTTTGCACATCATGTTGTCTACCCCGATGCAGATCTCGCCTCCTCTTGTGACACATCATGTTGTCTCGTGCTCATTGTAAACCTTCTTTTGTATTTTATTTAGGGTTTAGGGTTTAGAAACTTTTGTACTTCGCCATCGGCTGCACCTTTGAATATTAATGAAGTTTTTCTTTTCGCAATCCTTCTTGCAATTTACATTCCTCGTAATTTCGTATCTTTGCGCTTTAAAATACTCGCACACTAATAATCTCGTATTCGATACACAAAATGACTTTAAAATGTGACAAGTGCATCTCTTCGCTCACCACGGGCTTAGGCCTCGTCGGGAGACTTTTGGTACTCGTGTGGGATTTAACCTCATCACGAGACTTACGGAGCTCACGTCGAGTAATGTTCTCGCGTGAGTCTTTGTGTTACTATGGGAGTAAGCCCTTGTAGACATTTATGCTCACCGCGGGCAACGGCCTCAACGGGAGACTTTACGTGCTCGCGTGGGATTTGACCTCATCACGAGACTTCTAGTGCTCATGTCGAGTAATGTTCTCGCGCAAGTCTTCATGCTACTATGGGAGCAAGCCCTTGTAGACTTTTATGCTTAAAGGCTGGCTTAGGCATCGTCGGGAGACTTTCTACCGCTCACGTGGGCTTTGGCCGCATCTTAAGGCTCTTAGTGCTCGCTGGCCGAGGAAGTGTCCTCGCGCAAGTCTTTTTGAGTGCTCGGCGAGTGTGAGTCATCGCGAGTCTTTAGTCATCGCAAGTTTGCGAGAATTGAACAATTTTATTGAATCGGGAAATCCTATTACATTCTATTACATGCAAAAGATTTAGCTGAAGCTTACATGCAGGTGTACTCACGATAGTATTTCTTGAGGTGGCGAGCATTCTAGGGGTATTGGTCGGATTGCCGTCGAGGTGCTCTAACTCGTATGCCCCGCTGGATAGCCACTCGGATACCCTAAATAGGCCCTCCCGGTTTGGGCCAAATACGCCGGTGCTTGGGCCATGGGTCTTTTTAGGACCAGCTCGCCCTTTACGAATTGCTTTACTTTAACTGCTGGAGTTGTAGTACTTTTCGAGCCTCGCTTGTAAGCCTCATTTTTGGACCGATGTTAAGCAATGCTCCTTCGGTGTCGAGGTCAAGCCTTCAGCCACCTCGTTCTCCTCACCGAGTACTTGCGAGGTTTTGTATGTTGGGATTGGGACTTCGGATGGGATGACCACCTCCGTTCCATAAGTGAGGGCGAAGGAGGTCTCCCTAGTAGAGTTTCTCATTGTCGCTGTATGCCCAGAGGACGTTGGGGAGTTCTTGAGCCCATTTTCCTTTTCTCGTCCTCAAGCTTGGTCTTCAAGGTGTGCTTGAGGATTTTGTTGACCGCTTCAACCTGACTCATTAGTGCGGGGTGGTAAGGCGTTGCGAACGGACCATTTGATTTTCCGTCTCGCTGAATTCCGCAATCTCAAGGCCGTCGAATTGTTTCCCATTATTTGAGACGATTGTGCTGTGGGAGCCCGAATCTACATGTGATGTTCTTCCAAATGAACCTGATGATGGCCGCTTGGTCGATCTTGTTGAGGGCTCCGCTTCCGCCCACTTGATGAAATAGTCGACGGCGATGATTGCAAATTCTGACCGCACGGGGCCGTTAGCAGAGGACCAATTAAATCGATCCCCATCGTGCGAACGCCACAGGCTGAATATGGATTTCAGATTTTCGTGGGAAAGCTTGATGTTTGATGCCATTATTTGGCATTGGTGGCATTTTTCTCGGCGAAGGCTATTAAGTGCTTTTTCCCCCGAGTGGGCCAAAAGCATCCTTGGTGCATCGTCTTGTATACGAGGGATTGGCCGCCCGCGTGGGTACCGCATACCCTTACGTGAATTTTCGTGAGGACGAGTTGTCCATCCTCTAGGGTGATTGTTGGAACCACAGATCGCTGACTCTATAAAATTATCGATTCGGGATCCTCCAAGGAATCGAATCCGCCTCTCTCGATCTCACGTTTTTTTCACACGTTTTGAGGCTCTAATGTTAGGAGTTTATTTATAGGCTACAACAGGGGACCCTAAGGAGGAATTAGGGTTGGGCCTCTGATGGGCCTAAATATCCTCGTGTTGATCCGTACACTTTACTTAAGCCCATCAATTATAACTCGAGTCCACTAAAGAGTTATAATTGAATTACTCCTAATCCCATATTATAATATGGGCTCCTTTATTATGTGTACGTTTATTTTCCCGTGTTTAAGATATCGAATGTCCATAAATTAATTAAATTCTTGACAACTTAATTAATTTATATCTAATTCCAAGAGTAGTACCACTCATCTTTATTATTATGTCGGATTAAATCCACTGCAGGGATTTACATAATAATCTTTATGAGCTCCTCAAGGGGACATCATCATCCTAAATAATTAGGACACGGATTCCTTCTATAATCAACAAAGACACCATATAAACAATGCTATCTCCCAATTCACCGAGCCTATTGATTTAATAAATCTCACCCATTGGCAAATCAAAGAAACATACACCGAGTACATGTGCCCGTTATTATATAGGGATTAAGAAGACGTACATCCATAACAACAGAGGTCTTGTTCTTTTATATATAGTCAAGACAAATTGAACAACCTCATATGGTCCTCGCTCAATACATACAAAATGTACTAGTGTAACTTTATAGTCAAGATAGACTAATACCAAATTACACTACAATTGTTCCAATGGTTTGTCCAAATTCATCTTGGTTGTGAGCTATTATTTATAATCTATAAGGAAATGATAGCATGATCTTATGTGTGACACCACACACCATGTTTTCTACGGTATAGATTAATCTAGACAAAATAATAATATATATAACAATCATAAACAATAAGTATTTTGATCATAATGAATCTCATATTAAAAGGATGTTCATACTCAAAAAGATGTTCATACAAAAGCTAGGCTTATAGTATACATCCTAACAGTTGATGCACTTCAAGAGGGGTGATCTTCTAGGATTAAGAACCTCGCTCGGAGTTGAAGGCGGCGAGACTCAGCCCTATCCTCCGGCGGCTTCCCTAGTTGAGATATCCGAGGATGGGGTCATCCAGCTTTTCTTGTTCCCGTTGATGGTCGCCACGAGTTGCTCGTTGATTGAGGGGTGGGCAAGTTTAGTTAAGACTACGTTGGACATATCTGCGGTGCCCTCGGATGTTTCTAGCTTGGACAAGGCATCCGCTGCGAGTTATGCTCTGGGGGATCTCGCTCGATGAGTACTTGGTGCAATTGCTCGTAGAGGTTGACAACAAGCTCGTGGTACTTTATCATTTACTCGCCTCGGCCTCGTATTCGCCCTTCATTTGGTTTACGACCAGGAGGGAGTCCATAAAGATATGGAGGTGATGGACCCCACGGCTCATGCGAGTTCAAGGCCGCAGACGAGGGCTTCGTACTCAAGTTTATTTTTGTATCTAGGAAATCAAAACTTACCGCATTCATGAAATATTGGCCCTCCGGTCCGACGAGGACCACCCCGATTGCGGTATAATCGGGTAAGTGATATTAAGACAACCAAGTTATCGAACCTAAGGGAAAAGTATTGCAATGAGTCCCTAGAAATGTGAGTCTTCAACGACTATTGTTGCAACATGGTTGATTGGAGTAATATTTCCGGGTAAGCGGTATTAAGACCAATCGCAAATATCGAACCCAAAGGAGTAAGTATGCAAGCGAGGCCCTAAGGATACAAGTTCTAAGTGACTATTGTTGCAAGCATGGGTTTAGGACTAAATTCCACAAAATTATGCAAGAATAAAAATCTAAAACTAATGCAAGCAATTAATCAAGCACTTAAAAGGCAATATCAAATAAGCTAGAACAAATGGGGAATGGGTGCAAGGGATAATCTCCATCAAGGAATCCATGATTAACAAGCTATAATTGTATCCAATTGCAAATCAATCAAATTAGAAAGCATAAACCATCATGAAATTAATCACTCCATTAAAATCACAATGCCTAATGTGAGTATTCTTAGTCCTTCCCATCTCTCAATTCATACAATCATGCAAAATTGTAACCCGATTAACACCTAATCACGTTAGCTCAACTCTCGCCTATTGCTAGGGTGGTCAACCATTAATCTAAAGAGAGACAATTTTACATGAAACACAATTAAGAATCACAATTAGGAAGCAATCTAATTCAATTGATCACAATTATCAACAATTATAGCATGAGGCAATCACATCATCCCCAATTTCAATTATCCCAAGCACACTCCATGGTGCTAAGTGCAAAAGCCATGGGTGAAAAATCTAGGAAAGCAATTAAATCACTAATCACTACAAACAAGGAATTAAAGAGAGAAAAGTAGAAGAACATCACCAATTTATCTTCAATTAACCAAAATAAGAATGCTTCAATCTTCCACAATGCTAGGAAATCAATTCTCTACTCTTCAATTACAACTTGAAACTCAAAATCTAATGGATCAAATGCTAATCTAATGATTACAAGCTTCAATCTAATCAAAATATATCAATCTAATACAATTACAAGTAGAATTAAGCTAGGAAATGTGAAATTCGCTCAGAAAACTACCTAGAAACTGCTCTAAACCGATATGGGAAGAATATCCTCTGTTTTTGGATCCAAGTGGCTTAAAACCGGAATTTTCGGTTTTGGGCCTCCTCGACTTCGAGCTTGGGGCCCTCGAGTCGAGGCCCAAGAGTTGCTAATGCGACTTTTCTAAAAATCCTCTGCCTCGAGTCGAGGCTCAGCCCTCGACTCGAGGATGCTCAATTTCTCGATCCCTCGACTTGAGGCTCCTCCCTCGAGTCGAGGCAGCTGCAAAATTTGAAATTCTTTCCCTCCATCCTATCCCTCGACTCGAGGCCTTAGGCCCTCGACCAGAGGTTGAGCCTGTGGCATTTTTCGGGCCGAACTCGCTCCGGCCCTGTTTTTGTCCGTCTTGTCCGTCTCTTCATTCTAAGCATGCCGGTACTCTCGGTTTGGCAAAATTCTACCATTTTACCTAAAAACGGACGAAAAACATCAAATACTCATCAAGTAATACTTTTTAGGCAAATAACTGATACTCTACACATTTATGGACAAAAACTAACATTTTTTATCACTTTTTACACTCAAATAAACCCTAAAAACATGCATCAATTCACTCCAATCATAATACCCCCAAACTTGAAGTGTTGCTCATCCTCGAGCAATGTAGAAACTAAGCACAAAGGAGTGAATTGATTGCAATTATGTCACATGGCACCAAAGAAGATAATTAAGATAATCGAACTCATCAATGATCATTAGTATCAATGCAACTATCCACTAGCAACCAAGATGAATCATGCTCAAACAAATGCTCAATCAAACACTTAACACATTGCTCCTTCCATGGAGTGTTTCACTCTTCACTCAAGTGTATAAAGGTTAAATGCACTCAATCATCAAATTCACAAACATGCACACCATATGCTTGCCAATAGACTTAATCTCAATCAAAATCATTTGTGTTCAATCAAGAATCAAAGAGGTCTTTCTTCTAGGTTGTAATGTAGGCTCTTTGGAAAGGTGGGATGTTTTTGGATAAGAGTGACTAAGTAGTAGAGACTTGAATGAAAGCTAATCAATACCCAACTCATCTCTTCAAACTTTTCTTCAACTCTCCTTCAAGCAATTAGAATTCAATCACCACAATTCACTTGAGCTTTCTTTTACTTAGGCTAAAAATTGAAACTTTCTTCTTTTGATGTTCACAACTTTCTTTTACAATTCAATTTTCACAACCTTTCTTCTCTTCATCACTTAGCACTTAATTCTCCACCACACTTAGCAATCAATTCACCATCATTACCCAACTATCAAGCTCTACTAAACATGGGACAAGAAGGCTCATCAAAATAGGCAAAATAGTTTCAATTTCACTTGGCTTGCCAAAGAATAAGGATCATAAGGCTCAACATGGCTCACTAAGGAAATCAAATGTATATGGTGGGGAAAATTTTGGCAAAGTGACTTATCAATCAAACATGGTCTCTTATCACTTTAATGACATCACACAAAGATCAATCTCAACAAGTCTAGTGGCAAGTTCTAGCATACAAATCTATGAATGATGCACTCTCAAAGAAATTCATATCAACCGTATAATAAGTACGATTATAAAGGCACAAAAGCTCACGGGCTTAAATTGAGTAATGAATCAAGCATCATCAATCACATTCATCTTTACACAATTAATCAAGAATTCTAGTATCAAGATACAAGTCCACTCATGATCATATCAAAATTCAATAAGTCTTGCAAATCAAGCACAAGTGCTCATGTACATAAGTCCAAGCATACTCACTATATCAAGAATGATACTAAAAGAATAAACAATAAACCCACAATTAAGCTCATGATAAGACTAGTCCAAAAATATAGGAATCCAAGAGATCAATAGAATGTAATCATCATAAGACAATGCTCAATAAAATCAAAGCATTATAACCATCATCCATAAAATCATCACAAATCCAAAACATCATCATCACATCAAATCCAACTCATAGAGTACAATCACCAATCAAATCAAAAGTACAAATCACTAAGGAGATAAGACTAAGAACTAGAGGAGAGGGATGAGAAAGTAGGGAGTAGCCCTAATAGTCGGACGGCGGCGGAGGAGGATAGGGGCCTGCCCCGAAGTTCCAGGAGGCTGAAGCTGCTGGAGGAGCGCATACATATCTGGCTGCGTCTTACGAATCTCCTCCAGCATCCTATAACACTCATCACGGCGAGTCGGGCACTCTATCTGCATACGGCCGACTGTCGGCCCACATCTCCTCTGTTAGAGTCCACGGCCTCTATGATGAGCTCCCGGCCTCGTACTCTCGACTCCTCATCTCATCTCGCCGGTACATATTAATCTCGGGCCTATAATCCTCGTCCATCTCTCTTGGCTCATCCTCCCGATCCTGCTCCTCCTCGTCATCCTCCTCATCATCGCCATCTCGCATCAGCCTCCTTCAGCCCCTCACCTCGGCCTCATCCTCATCGACCCAGCCGTTGTCCCTCCTCATCATCATCATCGTCCTGGAGAACCTCTCCATGCTCGAGGGTATAGGCATCGATCGCCTGCGTGTGACGTTGTGACCACATGCGGAGGTTAATCGTCACAAAGGCCTCGAGCACCGAACACCATCGTCAACCTCTTATTCGGAAGAGGGAATCGCCACCGTGGTGCCAGCTGGAAGCACCATGTCCTACCGATGCGGTCGAGTGTCCTCATACGCCGCATGGTGTCTGTAGTGAGATCGGGGCCCTCCACTACTCCGAGGTTGTGAGTGGGAATGCCAAGGTGCTCGGCAATCAAAGTAATCATGCCCCGAAGTGAATCTTCTTAAACTTTATGCTCGTGACCCGCTCAAACAAATAACAGAGGTATGTAGTGGCATTGAACCGAGCCCGTGCAAGAAGCACCAAATGACATACAACTCCTTTGAAACCACGGCTCCACCCTCTCGATCTCGCGAATATAGTGCTCACGAGGATCTTCTCCAAGTATCGAACCACCGGGTTCGGATGTGGGTGCTCTTCGATTTACCCTAATAAACCGAGGCCGATTCGGTGCCCCGAGTCTCGAGATTCTTCTCCGTAACTTCTTTGCATTGTACTCCTTTCGATGTTGAGGAGTGATCGATCGGGGTCAGTGGGTGCTCCAATAATCTCGTTGACTTCGTCTACGGTCAACGTGTACTCGTTACCCATAAGCTCGAAAGTGATGGCCCGAGGGAATTTGGCATTCTTGGCCCTATCAAATCTCACGTGCAGAGGAACTCTAAGGTGAGTCCAGGATACGTCCTCGGCCTCTTCATCAAGAAGCCTCCCATGCCAATCTGCTCGAATAAACGAGGAATGTCCTCCTCTATCCCCATGGATGTCATGCGGTCATGATCAACAAGGCGGGTCTTGACCACCTTGTTGTATAGCTCAACATACAAAATAATGTGCTTTCTCCACTTCAAGTCATCCCATGGAATTCCGAAGTCCGCGAGGCATCTTGTGAGCAAACCGAATATCCCTCTCTCGTCTTTGGATCTCCTCATCTGAATAATTACGGCCATTAACTCCCCTAAACATTTCTGCAAAAATTGCCAAAGGTAACCATTTATCATCACAAATAAAAAAACGAGCAAAGAAAATGACATCAAGAATACCATGAATGAGCCATGAATGAGTCAATCATCATCAACATATCCAATCAATACACTCCTAGTGACTAAGCAAAATCCCCAACACATGGTCAAATAGTCAAATAGCCAACTTAAGCAAATACGATTAATATAAGTGTTCAACTAAATCCCTAAAAATGCATAAATACTAGAATGGCCTCAAACTTAATTCACAAACAGGCTCACCAAATATAATGCACTTAAGCTCAATAATATTTCCAAAAATCATAAGCCATCTAGCAAGTACTTGTACAAATAAGCATCAACAATAATTCACTTCTATCAATAACCAATGCAACTTGACCAAATGAACAAAACAATATCACTAAAAATATCCACAAATGCACAAATTCAATCTTCAAGCCAAAATCCACAAATAAATGGGCAACACATCACATTCATTTCCTATGCATGCTTCTAATCTCGTCAATCAACCCAAATAATCTAAAAAGGCTCTAAATTCGTCACAATAATCATACATATAAGGTGTTCGAATAAATGCCCAATTGAGAATTCAAATTCAACTAAAATCTAGCATAATCCTAAACACCCATGCAATAATCAACCAAGATAACAAAATTGAAGACCAAATGAGTAGGAATTACATACCTTGTTCGATTAAATTGGCCTAGAAATGAATTGGAAGGAACCCAAGCAATTCCACTCAAAAACCCCCAAATTGACTCAACAAACCCTCAAAATCCAAACTTGATGCAATGTGTATTGGGTATATATAAAAAGATGGTGAAATGATCGGAAGAATTGAGCAAAGGGCCGAAAAAGGGTTTGGGGAAGAAAAGGAATCGATCTGCAATAAACCCTCGAGTCGTGCGATTGAAAACTGGTTCTGCAATTTTTAAATAAAAACACCAGCCTCGAGTCGAGGCTTAGCCCTTGACTCGAGGGATCTTGAATTTTCAAAGGTCTCGACTCGAGGTCTCTCCCTCGACTTGAGGGATGTTCTATTTTGCGAAATTTGGCTAAGTGTTGGACCTCAACCCGAGGAATGGCAACCTCGACCACGGGTCGAGGCCAGGAAATTTTAAGGATTCTGGGCCCGACCCGACCCCCAAAACTTTTAAAAATGACCTCAACGCCCTAATGAACCCAAATATGCAAGAAATTACCGTTTTGGTCCTCGATTTAAGCCCGGTCGCTCATTCGATCGAGGATACCGGGTTCTCTTCCTTTTTGCTCATTTTCACCAACTTTTAAGCTCTTTATCCTTCTCGATTCTTGAATTCCCTTGCAATTTCGATCTCTTTTCCAATTACGGCGGTGAGTATACCTACAAATGAGCACAACAATCATCAAATAATCATCACTAAGAGATACATTTCAACCATAAATGATAAACACCCCCAAACTTGAATGAGGATATGAATTCAAAGTTTGGAATGAGAGTGATACAAATATACAACTCCAAATGATATCACAAATAAGCTCAACAAAATCAACTATTCTCCAAAGCAAAGAGCATAATTTCCTAAGCATGAGCAAAACCAATCCATAGCAAAATCCCAAGAAATGACCAAATCAAGAACATAAAAACAAACACACCCAAGCAATAAAAGGATGGGTTGCCTCCCATCTAGCGCTAGGTTTAATGTCCTTTGCGGATGGAACTCAAAGAGTTCATACTTCCCTTTCATCGACAAAATGGAGATCATCCTTGTGCCTCACTAAGTGATCTTTGCAAAGAGGCAACATCCCCACTTGTCTTCTAGAAGTAGCTTTCCTCCTTCCTTGATTTCCTTCACGGTTAGCACTTCTTTGAGTCTTTCAACACCAAGGAGACGGCTCCAATCGGACTCGCTCCACACCACTTGATCTCCTACTTCAAAGCTTGCTTCCTTCCTCTCAAGTGGTATCCTCTTCTCCACTAACACCCCTAAACTTGAGCCATGCTCAAGTTTGGTCACATTCTTCTCAACTTCTTCCTTCTCTTTATCACCGGGGTCAAGCAAAGGCTCCAAAATTGCTTTCTCCTTCCTAGAAGCATCCAAAGAAACACAAGACTTATTAGCAATGATTTTACAAGAGGGAAGGAAATGCTCATCAAGTAAAGGAATAGAAGAAATAGTAAGTGTGGAAACTTCCCTTTCAAAGGAAGGGCATAAGTCAATAATCTCTATGTATCCACACGTCTTCTTCTCCACTTTGCTTTGAGCAACCTCTTCCTCATGAACTCTCGTAAATGTCACCTCCTCTCCATTTGAGCTCAACTTAAGCTCCCCTTTCTCAACATTAATCATCGCTTTGCCCGTCGCAAGGAAAGGACAACCAAGTATGATTGGTGCCTCAAGCTCCTCCTTCATGTCAAGAACAATGAAATCAATCGGGAATATAAGCTTGCCAACCCCTACCAATACATCTTCAATGATCTCATATGGATGAGCATATGATTGATCCGCCAATTAAAGATTGATGTTTGTAGGAATCACCTCTCCTAGCTCCAATTTCTCAAACACGGACAAAGGCATGACATTTATACTTGCTCCTAAGTCACACAAACCTTGAATGTTCACATTCTCTCCTATCTCACATGGGATAATGAAGCTCCCGGATCCTTTCTCTTTTGTGGTAAGTGTCTCTCCAAGATCTAGTTGCACTCCTCTACTAGCTTAAGCATACCCTTTTCATCCCACGCCTCTTCTTAGACATTATCTCTCTCAAGAACTTCTTGTAGTGGGGAATTTGTTCAAGGGCATCTAATAGTGGGATATCAAAATGCAAGCTCTTGAAAACTTCTAAAACCTTACCAAATTCTTCATCAAGCTTTTTCCTCCCAAGTCTTTGAGGAACTGGAACCAGACTAGCCTTCATAGGAACTCCCCATGCATCTTTCTTGGATTCTTCCTTTGCTTTCACCTCTTCACTTGCCTTCTTTTCCACAACCACACTTTCTTCACTCGCTTCTTCATCTTTCACCACCTCTTTCTCATTATCCACTTCCTTAGGCATTTTTGTGCCATCATAGCTTGTACCACTTGAAGTTGGATAGCACTACAAAACTCTTTAGGATTAGGCTCGGTAGTGGATGGATACTTCCCCTTATTTTGCATGTGGTCCACCGTAGAAGAAAGTTTACCAACCGTAGTAGCTAATTGCCCCACTTGATGCTCTATAGTCTTGAAACGGATATCTATTTACTTTCTTATATCATCAATCCTTGAATCACTAGCCTCCAACCTCTTCACTATCATCCCCAAGAGCTCCTCCGTAGTAGCCTTTCCTTTATTGTTAGGCGCTTTAGCACCCGGATCAAATCCGGGAGGGAATTGGACGGCGGCTCTAGGGTTGGCATATGAAAAGTTCTCATGTCTCCTCCATGTGTTGCTATTGAATTGAGCTTGAGGTTGAGGTTGATAGCTCCCTTGTGGCCTATTTTGGTAAGGCATTTGGTAAGGTCTTCCTCCTTGATAATTCCCTTGGTAAGTTCCTCCTTGATAGCCTCCTTGGAATGGAGGCCTACCCATGTAGCTAACTTCTTCCACCGGCATAGGACTTGCACACATATCAACATGAGGAACGGATGGACTCACACTTGCTTGGCTTTGTGAAGTAGTAAGAGCTCCCAATCGGTCCATCATAGTCATCATCATGCTCTTCATAGACTCTATCTCCTCAACATGTGACACCCTATGGTGTGCTCCCGATTAACCGACACTTGAAATGAATCTTGGGCTATGTTCTCCATTATCTCGTTCATTTGCCCAACAGTTTTTGACCAAATAGAACCATTAGCACAAGCATTCAAAAGCGACCTATCCCCATCCGTCAAACCATTGCAAAAGTACATAATGGTTTGTTCCTCCGAAAATCGTGTTGAGGACAATTCACAAGTTACATGCCATACCTCTCCCAAGCCTCCGATATTGTTTCTCCATTCTTTTGGCGGAAGTGGGAGATAGCCTCCTTAGCTTGCACGGTTTTGGATGGTGGGTAGAACTTAATTAGGAATCTCTTGGATAAATCCTCCCATGCACGTACGGTCCCGGGAGGTAATGAATTAAGCCATGCTTTAGCTCTCTCTTTGAGTGTAAAGGCAAAAAGCCTTAAAATCTTTGCATCTTCGGGTACCCGTTGTACTTGGTTGTGTCGGAAATCTCAAGAAATTGTGCCATATGTTGATGTGGGCACTCATCTTCATCCTTGCCTTCGAATTGCTTCTCCCTAAGCATCCTCACTAGAGCGGGACTTATCTCAAAATTATTGGCTTCTATCCTCGGTCTTGCTATCCCATCATAGTGCTCTCTAAGTTGTGGCTCAAAACTCTCTCAATGGCCTCCCTTGTGGTGGTGGCTCATTCATAGGTTGTGGTTGAGGATTTGGAATGTGTGGTGGCTCATTATTGAAAGGCATTTGAGGGTAGTATGGTGGGTATTGTTGTGGATGAGGTGGATAGTATGGGAATTGGTGAGCTTGTGGAGGGTAAGGGTATGGATTTTGGTAGGGAAAGTGTTGTGGTGGCATCCCTTGAGGGAAAGGGCCAACTTGAGCATTGAAATTATTCTCTTGACCTCCATTTTCTACTCTTCCCTCTCCATGTCCATGCAACTCCTCAACTTGTGGTTCACCAACCACTCTCTTGATTGGAGTGAATTGATGCATGTTTATAGGACTTATTTGAGTGCAAAAAGTGATCAAAGTGTTGATTTTTGTGCATTAATGCGTAGAGTGTCACTTATTTGCCTAAAAAGTATTACTTGATGAGTATTTGATGTTTTTCGTCCATTTTGCAGGTAATTCGGTGGAATTTTGCCAATCCGAGAGTACAGTGTGCTTAGAATGAAGAGACAAACATATCGGACAAAAACGGGGGTTGGGGCCGAAGCCCCGCTCGAAAAAAGTGTCTGGTCTCGAGCTGCTGGTCGAGGACCAAGAGCCTCGAGTCGAGGGTGGTACTGGAGGGAAAATATTTGAAAAGGCGGTGCCTCGACTCGAGGGAGGAGCCTTGAGTCGAGGATGAGCGAAAGCGGGATCCTCGAGTCGAGGTGAGCCTCGACTCGGCGAAGTAAAACTTGCAAAAACGTGGATGCGACTCTTGGACCTCGACTCGAGGGCCTTAAGCTCGAGTCGAGGGACCCCAAAAATCGAAAATTTCAGATTTAAGTCCATTGGAAGCCAAAACAGAGCATACATTCATCCTAGCGGTTTAGAGCGGTTTCTAGGTGGTTCCTTAGGCGAATTTCTCATTCTTTAGCTTAATTTCCATTGTAATTGCCATAGATTGTTAGATTTAGAATAGATTCTAGTTTGTAAGCATTAAATTAGTGTTTTGATCATAGAGAATTGAAGATTCAAGTTGTAATTGAAGAAGTGGAGAAGTTGAATTCAAGTATTGTAGAGGAATCAAGTATTCCTATTTTTGTATATTGAAGATCAATTGGTGATGTTCTTACCCTTTTCTCTCTTTAATTCATTGTTTGTGTTGATTAGATTGTTAATTATTTTCTTAGATTTTCTACCCATGGCTTTTGGTTGTAGCACCATGGGCTAATAGTTTTGTGCTTGGGATAATTGAAATTAGGGATGAAGTGATTGCCTCATGCTATGATTGTTGATAATTGTGATCAATTGAATTAGATTGCTTCCTAATTTTGGTTCAACTTGTGCTTCATGTAAAATTGTCTCTTTTGATTAATGGTTGATCACCATAGCAATAGGCGAGTTGAGCTAACGCGATTAGGTGTTAATCGGGTTTCAATTTTGCATGATTGTATGAATTGGTGACTTCTACATTGAGAGATAGGAAGGACTAAGAATACTCACATTAGGCATTGTGATTTTAATGGAGTGATTAATTTCATGATGGTTTATGCTTTCTAATTCGATTGATTTGCATTTGGATACAATCATAGTTTGTTAATCATGGATTCCTTGATGGAGATTATCCCTTGCACCCCATTCCCCATTGTTTTTAGCCTATTTGTTTTTACATTCTAAGTGTTCGATTTATTGGTTGCATAGTTTAACCATTTAAATTCTTGCCATTTTTGTGTAGATTTTAGGTTAAAACCTTGTTGCAACTCTAGTCACCTAAAACTCATATCCTTAGGGCCTCGTTTGCATACTTTTTCCCTTGGGTTCGATATTTGCGATTGGTCTTAATACCACTTACCCGGTCGCTACTCCAATCAAATGGCGCCGTTAACGGGAGTTAGTTTTTGCGCCTATAAGTGAGACTTAAGGATTGTTTGAAGTGGCTACTTGTTGTTTTTAGTTTTTGTTTTTGTTGTTTTAGTTTGAATTTGATACTTTGATTGGTGGCATTGTAGGTGTATGATAACAAGGTCAAGTGGTATTCCACCCTTGCCACTCAATCCGGAGATAGAGGCTACTTTGAGAAGAAATCGTGGTAGAAGAAGAAGGGAAGCTATGGAAGCAGAAGAGCAAAGGAATGAGGAGAGAGTAGTTGGTGAACCTCAAGTTGAGGAGGTACATGGACAAGGAGAAGGAGGAGTAGAACATGGAGGTAATGGGAACCATTTCCATGCTCAAGTTGGCCCTTTCCCTCAAGGGATGCCACCACAACATTTTCCCTACCAAAATCCATACCCTTACCCTCCACAAGCTCACCAATATCCCTACTATCCACCTCATCCACAACAAATCCCACCATACTATCCCCATATGCCGTATAATCCAGAGCCACAATATCATGAGCCACCTCACGTTCCTAATGCCCAACCACAACCCATGAATGAGCCACCACCTCAAGGGAGGCCATTGAGAGAATTTTTGAGCCACAACTTAGAGAGCACTATGACGGGATAGCAAGGCCAAGAATAGAAGCCAACAATTTTGAGATAAGTCCCGCTCTAGTGAGGATGCTTAGGGAGAAGCAATTTGAAGGCAAGGATAAAAATGAGTGCCCACATCAACATATGACACAATTTCTAGAGATTTCCGACACTACCAAGTATAGCAGGGTACCCGAAGATGCGAAGAAGTTGAGGCTATTTGCCTTTACACTAAAAGGGAGAGCTAAAGCATGGCTTAATTCATTACCTCCCAGGACCGTCCGTACATGGGAGGATTTGTCCAAGAAATTTTTGATGAAGTTCTATCTACCGTCCAAGACCGTACAAGCTAAGGAGGCTATCTCCATTTTCTGCCAAAAGAATGGGAGACCATACCGGAGGCGTGGGAGAGGTATGGCATGTTACTTATTAATTGTCCTCAACACGGTTTCGGAGGAACAAACCATTACGTACTTTTGCAATGGTTTAACGGATGGGGATAGGTCATTCTTGAATGCTTGTGCCAATGGATCGATTTGGTCTAAAACCGTGGGGCAAATGAACGAGATAATGGAGAACATAGCCCAAGATTCATTTCAAGTGTCGGTAAATCGGGAGCACACCATAGGGTGTCACATGTTGAGGAGATGGAGTCCATGAAGAGCATGATGATGACAATGATGGACCGATTGGGAGCTCTTACTACTTCACAAAGCCAAGCAAGTGTTAGTCCATCCGTTTCTCATGTTGATATGAGTGCAAGTCCTATGCTTAGGTTGAAGAAGTTAGCTACATGGGTAGGCCTCCATTCCAAGGAGGCTATCAAGGAGGAAATTTTCAAGGAAATTATCAAGGAGGAAGGCCTTACCAAATGTCTTACCAAAATAGGCCACAAGGAAGCTACCAATCTCAACCTCAAGCTCAATTGAATGGCAATACATGGAGGAGACACGAAAATTTTTCTTATGCCAATCCTAGAGCCGCCGTTTAATTTCCTCCGGATTTGATCCGGGTGCCAAACTCCTAACAATGAAGGAAAGGCTACCACGGAGGAGATGTTGGAGTTGATAGTGAAGAAGTTGGAAGGTAATGACTCAAGGCTTGATGATATAGGCAAGCAAATGGACACTCGCTTCAAGGCGATCGAGCATCAAGTAGGGCAACTTGCTACTACGGTGGGAAAGCTCTCGTCCACGGTGGACCATCTACAAAATAAAGGAAAATACCCATCCACTACCAAGCCGAATCCTAAAGAATTTTGAATTGCAATCAAGCTAAGGAGTGGCACTAGCTATGAAGGCCCAAAAATGCCCAAAGAAGGGGAGCTTGAAGAAGAGGTGGTGAAAGAGGAAGAAGTGAGTCATGAAAGAGTGGGTGTGCAAAAGAAGAAGTATTATGAGGGTTGTGTAGAAGAAAAGAAAGAGGTAAGGGAGGATGAAGAGAAGAAGAAGCCCAAGTGGTTGATGGCAAAGGAAGAGAGGGAGAAGCCTAAAGTTGTTGGGAAAGATGCTAAAGGGGTTCCAAAGACGGTTGTTCCCGTGCCTTATCCTCAAAGGTAAATGAAGAGAGCATTAGATGAGAAGTTTGCTCGTTTTCTTGAGGTTTTCAAAACCTTGTACATCAACATCCCATTTTCGGAGGCCCTTGAGCAAATGCCCAACTATGCTAAGTTTCTCAAAGATTTGCTAGCAAAAGGAGGAGGATTGAAGAGCCGGAGTTAGTGAAATTGACCAAAGAATGTAGTGCCGTGCTTCAACAAGAGCTTCCATCAAAGTTGAAGGATCCGGGTAGCTTTACTCTTTTGTGTGATCTTGGTAATCACAATTATCAACAATTATAGCATGAGGCAATCACATCATCCCCAATTTCAATTATCACAAGCACAAAGCTATTAGCCCATGGTGCTAAGTGCAAAAGCCATGGGTGAAAAATCTAGGAAAGCAATTAAATCACTAATCACTACAAACAAGGAATTAAAGAGAGAAAAGTAGAAGAACATCACCAATTTGTCTTCAATTAACCAAAATAAGAATGCTTCAATCCTCCGCAACGCTAGGAAATCAATTCTCTACTCTTCAATTACAACTTGAAACTCAAAACCTAATGGATCAAATGCTAATCTAATGATTACAAGCTTCAATCTAATCAAAATCTATCAATCTAATGTAATTACAAGTAGAATTAAGCTAGAAAATGTGAAATTCACTCAAAAAAACTACCTAGAAAGCTGCTCTAAGCGATATGGGAAGAATATCCTCTATTTTTTGATCCAAGTGGCTTAAAACTAGAATTTTTCGGTTTTGGGCCTCCCTCGACTCAAGCTTGGGGCCCTCGAGTCGAGGCCCAAGAGTTGCTAATGCGACTTCTCTAAAAATCCTCTTGCCTCGAGTCGAGGCTCAGCCCTCGACTTGAGGGATGCTCGATTTCTCGATCCTCGACTCGAGGCTCCTCCCTCGAGTCGTGTCAGCTGCAAAATTTGAAATCATTTCCCTCCATCCTATCCCTCGACTCAAGGCCTTGGGCCCTCGACCAGAGGTCGAGCCGGGGCATTTTTTCGAGGCGGAACTCCGGCTCAGACCCTCGTTTTCGTCCGTCTTGTCCATCTCTTCATTCTAAGCATGCCGGTACTCTCGGTTTGGTAAAATTCCACCGTTTTACCTAAAAAATGGACGAAAAACATCAAATACTCATCAAGTAATACTTTTAGGCAATTAAGTGATACTCTACACATTTATGCACAAAAACTAACCCTTTTGATCACTTTTTGCACTCAAAAGCCCTAAAAACATGCATCAATTCACTCCAATCAACGGTTTTGAGCCAAAAACACAAATCAATGCTAGAATTAAAATCAAACTACAAAAATGCAATGAAGTAAACAAAAGTCAAGCTAAAACAATTACCAAGCTAGGAATTCTTCAAAAATCAAGTGGGATAGGGGTGCTAGGGACAATATCCATCAAGGAATCAATGATCACATACTATGATTACATCAAGTTGCTATTCAACTAAGATAGAAAGCATTAACATCATGCAATTAAGTCTCCAATAATCACACAATGCCTAAAGTGAGTATTCTTAGTGCAATTAATTTCTCAATTATGAAGCACCTAATTCATACTATCATACACAATTATAACTCAATTAATCTCTAATCACGTTAGCTCAACTTTCGTTTGTTGCTAGGGTGATCAAAAACTAATCAAAAGAGATAAAAATGTATGAAGTACAATTAGAATCACAATTAGGGCACTAACTATCTCAATTGAAAAACAATCATAGCACAAGCAATCAAATCATCCTCAATTTCAATTATCCCAAGCACTAGTGAATTAGCCCATGGAGCAAAGTGTCAAATCCATGGGTGAAAAATCTTATTGCTTGATCAAAATGCTAATCACAACAATTGTTGGTCCGTTTAGTTGAGTGGATTAAAAGAAATTTGAGTCGACCTTCTAGGAAAAATCTAGAAGGGTGGGTTGAATAGATTTTTCAGATTTTTCAAATCTTTCAAAATATATTCAAAATACCAAAGTAACACAATGAAATTCAACTCAAAACTCAACTTTAATAAGATCAAAAGCACGCTGATATTTAGTCTAACTTTAATTCTCAAATTAATCTTTAATTGATAAACTGGAAATTAAGAAAAATAGGAAAGTAAACAAAAGCAATAAAGAACACGGATTTAAAGTGGTTAGGATTATGAACAATCCTACATCCACTCTCCTTCTTCAACTTGAAGAAGGGACTCTGCTACCACTTACTTTCTTACTTTCAACTTAGAGCTTACAATTTGTAAAGATCTTTAAATCTTCACTCTCCTAAATCCTTCTACGAAATCTAACTATTACGGTGAATATTGGACTTTGAGGATTACAAGTAAAGTGTTCTATAAACACTTAGACCTTTTTGAAAACTCTTTTGAAAAACTTGTGAATTGATTGTGATAGAAATCTGAGTAGTGAAGAATGTGTAAATCAAATTTTCATAAGTGTGTAACAAAATAAGAACTAAACCTATTTATAAGTCTGAAAAGACAGTTAGTTTGTTAGTCGAGTTCTAACAAACCGAAAAGCTGCTTTAACAAACTTAATCTTGATAACCGCTTGCTCCTCGGTGATTTTACCCAACTCGTCTGCGGTGACTTGGTGAAGACTTCGCTTTTCTTATTCTACTCGGCTTGTCTTGACCTTGTGCGATCTCTTCATAATCGTCTCCTGCAGATGACTAGACTTGAGCTTATCTCCAGATGACTTGTAACTTCCGGTCTCGGTGACTTGATCGAGTCCTCGACCTAGTCTCGATCGGCTTAGTACCAGACTTTGATCTTAGTTGTTCTTCATAGTCGTCTACTCATACAGGTTGATCTTTTAACTCATCAAAACCTTCCTTGATCTAACAATTTCCTCCTTTTTGATGATGTTAAAACTATAAAAAAACATGCTCACGGTGATGTTAGTCAAAGTTATTCAAGCTAATCGGATAGGCATATCATTACACATCTACACTTTAAATCAGATTTATTCATGTTTAAGCACTTAATTCACACTTAGAAAACTTTAAGAAAATATTTTTAAGTCTTAAGAATTTAGACTTAGTGAAAGTTTTTGAATTCAGAAAGTTTTTAAGACTTAGAAAAATTTTAAGAAAATTAGGTCCGAGATGAGAAATTTCTTAGATGACTAATATTTAGAAAAATTTATGTTTTTCTCAAAATAGGTAAATAAAGTATCAAAATTAAAACAAGTAACAGATAAGTTCCAAACATCTCATTCACATAAGGAGCACATTTACAAATTTACAAATGGATTAGATTAAAAGATAAAAGATAAGAAAATTTAGGCTTATCTAATGCATCGATCTATCTTTCTCTGGAGCCGCATCGATCAAATATTCGTTCTCATTTCGGCCAATCTCCTTTGGGTCGAGTTAACTTCATCGATTTATCCCATAATTGATAGTTGATCGATCCATTCCTTGTCGATTGAGCCATCATCATTCAGCTTGATTGGAATAGATGAGTAGTGCGGAGCAACCAAATCCACGTTGTACCATTCATCTCCTTCATCAAGTAGTTTCGTACAAGCTTGGATTCTCCTTCTCCATCCAGTCATGCCATGCTATCGTTTCATTTTCGAGATGATGCTCCGACTCCTTTGCGGATGTACGAGAAGAAGGTCCATTTAGCCTCATACTTCATGTACTCGGCTGCCCAAGCCGGATGCGCAATCATCTTTGGAGGGGCATCGGTTCTTTCCCGAGGCACGACCCATGCCGTGTCTGCTCCTCCTCCGACTATTGGGACCACCCACTTCTTTTGGGATCTGCCAAAAATCCTGCCGGCTTCCTTGGTGACTTGATCTTTCTCTGGCTTCCCTTCGGCCATAGTAGACCTTTTACGCCTTAATCCGCTGTCCCTTTCGCCTCGATCCTAAGGCTGCTCGGCTGATTTTCAAGAGGTCTTTTCCCAGCAGCTTTGGACATCGAGGCTCTGTTTGACGGGCGACAAGACTCTCTCCGGCTCCTTCTCCTTCTCCTTCTCGGCTATCATCGGCTCTTTGCCCTTACCACTGTTCAGCCTCAACTTTGACTTTGGCCTCCTCCTTTCTCTCCCTGATCTTGGCCCTAAACCTTTCGAGACTTGGCTCGGGCTCTTTCTTCTGGCTGCTCATCCGCCCTTATCGCCTCATCTGCTTTCGATTCTTATCTTTAAGGCGGTGAGCTCGTCGATTAATTTATTCTTGAAAGCTTGATGCGATTGAGCTCGGCTTTAATAATCTCCACATCTTCCCCCTTTTTAACATCATCAAGTAGCATAGCAAGCTGCTCCTTGATAACGGTAAAATAGGTGGAAGGCGAGGTTTGATTCCGCATGATCTCATCGGCGGGATTTGATTATCGGCTTGAGTTTGGCTCTTGATTCTCCAACCTCCTTCTTCACCTCAGCCATCTCTTCTTTTACGAGACAATTTCTTGAATCGAAATAGAGATAAGAGATTTACCTCGATTCTTTAAGCATTTCTTCCATTGTGACGTGATGTAATCCACAATGTCATAGCTTTTTATGTAAGCATACGAGTAAATCTATCCTCTACTCTCTTCTCCACTGGTTGAGGATAGATGCGAAGGTGGATCCTGGACTCTTGGGAAGGGTGGCGGGGAGAGGTCTCTAGCGAGCCCCGGACGACCTCGCGAGATGGTTAAGGAGGCTGTTCTTCGATAGGATGGTTGAAATGGGCCCGATTCCAGCAGACTCCGGCACGGTTTTCTCCCGGGAGATGAGGTTTTCCAGCCAACCTCTTGATGGCAGACTCATCTCCTCTAGGTCTCCGAGTCCTCGGTGATGGACCAACCAAACTTCGGTGGATTCCCTCATTACTTCGAGGTTGAACTGAAGTTCGGGAATAAGCTCTGCCAACCTCCTTCGAGCATCGATCGAAGGGACGGCTCAAAGCTTCCCATAGATCCATCGGGTTTGGGGGTGTGTATTGGGCTTATTTGGGGGAGGGAGTGGGATATTTAGTGGAGAGGAAGTCGAGGAAATCAAATGGTTGAGTGGAGGTGGGAGGAATTTTCGGGATTGGGGATGAGGTAGGAGGTAGAGTGGTTTGTGTTTGGACTATGTCGGGAGTAGGTTGTTCAATAGGCTTGGAAGTACCGGCTGGGATACTTCTTCATCGCCTAGGTGGGGTGGGGATTTATCGGATGAGGAGATGTTAGAGGATGTACTGCTGAGACTTGCTTTTCGGAGATGCGGTGCGTTACGAGCCGGGTTCCTCCGGCACTTCCACCTCTGCCTCTCTAGCTGCTGCTATTTCGGCATAGCAGCCTCTTACGGAAGCAAGCTTGAGGGAGGCTGCAGAAGACTCTCCTCCGATCGATACATCGGCGGTTTTGACCGATCTCCTTCTAGGCCTTCTTTGGAGTGGAACATTAGGTCTGGCTTCTTCAAGTAGGATTACGTCTCGTTCCACTCCAAAGCTTTCTCGGCTGGTTGCCCCTCAGTACACCAACCTCGGCTGCTGGTGCCTCGGCCTCGGGTACCTCACTGCTTATCTTGGGATCACCGCATGTTCTTTGCCTCATTCCTTTGTGCTCTTGCCTCATCGATTCATCATCCGAATCAGCAACCCACCCAGTCTTTCATTCTTTGTCGGTAGCCCCTTACACTTAGAATATTTTTCTTGCCCTCTCTTGTCTGCACTCTTTTGTTTAGCCCTTCCATCATTACTTGTGATCTTATTGAGCAGACTCACGATTGGTGAGCAACCCAATCTCGATCATCGAGGATTATACACCAATCTCGCCTTTTCCTCCTTCAACCTCCTAAACAACAACTCTACCCAGTCTACCTGACTCCATCATAAATGGCTCGCATGCAACACACACTGGATTTTGTCACACCGTCATGCGAACTACGATCTCCCGGGATGGACTTGGTCACCATCGTCATCAACAACCTATACTTCCTCCTCGAAGATGCTTTTTAAGATCTCTCCTCGTTCCTCTGTAGGTAACCCTTGCAAAAATATCAAAAGATTGTTCCCATTCCTCTTCCTTGTAAATCAATGGATTTACCCCATCCGCCGTGGTGTCGAGAATTCGGGCCACATTTTCCTTTGTGAATTCTAACAGTACCTTTAAATGTTGTCTTGAATCCATTCTCGGTAAATGCACTTTCCACGAAATTCTGCCCCAATGAAATCCATGGTTACATTTTACTGCAGATTTCATCGAACGAGAATCCACGCAGCCTTGATGCCTCTAGTAATCCTAGAATCTCGTTGGATTCTCTATCTCGTGTCGTTTCAAAATCAACGTACATCTCTCGCTTTGAGTTTGTGTTTGGTGCCTCGGTGTTCATTTTGAATTGAATTGGATGCGATTATATAAGTGGGGGCTCTTGGAGTTTGAGAAGAAGTAGAAGCCATTTGAGTAATTTTTGTGAGAATGAAAAATTTCTGATAAATTTTGATAAGGGAAATGTGAAAGTGAAATTTTTAAATGATGAAGGTAAGTTTTAAACCACGAAGAGAGAGAGGGAAAGTTGGGAAGATGATACGTGGCACGTTCTCAGAAATTGAATTTTAACCGTTGATTAATGAAAGCGCGTGTAAAACATCAACGGTTTAGCGAGAAACCGCTTCGAATTCAGGCGCGTGGCATAAGCGCGTCTTGAATTGTGTAAAAGTAACCGTTTATCCTATGGATTAGACGGCTAATAGGTTTTCTTTATACGAGAGGTAATTAGTATACAGACGTAAGCTAAAAGATGCCTTTCTTTGCAAATAGGTTTCCTATTTTGGGGTCTATATCGGACTTGGTCAAAAGTTACCTTGTCTTATATTTTGAAAAATTCCTTGAGTCGATTTTGAAAAACATAAAATTTTTAATGCAAAGCTTAACAGAGTATTTTCAATTTAGTCAATTGTATGCAGTTATTTGAAAATAAGCAGACTTAAGAAAGTTATTTGGGAACAACGGTTTTGAGAAAGGTGCAGATAAAAAGAGATTGAGGTGTTTTTTTCTCGATTGAAGAATTCTAGACTTAAAATTGGTACACATGTTCCTGCAAATAAACTCATCAAAACTATTAGTAGGTGAGGTAGATCGGATAGGGTGCGAGATAGTCATCTGTTTTCTAGAAATCGGTGACTATTGTGCCCTAATCCGATTTACCGAATGTCGAATAAGGTCAATATGACTAATCCTTGATTCTTGATTCCTAAGAAGGAAATCAATGATATCGGCTACTGATTGTCCTTTGACTCATATCTAGTCGACAATTCTTTCTAGACATTGATTTAAAGAAAAGAAATAAAAGAAATAAGGAAAACATTTAACAGATGCAAATTATTTGAATTAAAAATCAGACAATGATGCATCAAGTAATCCTAATTCTAAGAACAATTCTTTAAATCTAGATTCGGCTAATGGTTTTGTAAGAATATCTGCTCTTTGTGATTCGGTGGCTATCTTCTCAATCCTAATGTCATTTTTCTCCACATGATCTCTAATGAAATGATGTCTAATATCTATATGCTTACATCTAGAATGCGTAACCGGATTATAAGTCATAGCTATTGCACAATTACTATCACGGTAAATAGGAGCAGATGATGTTTGAATGTTATAATCTCTAAGCTGTTGACTAATCCGAGAGAAGTTGAGAGCAACAACTTCCGGTGCCATGTATTCACCTCGGTTGTGGAGGTAGCAACAGATGTCTATTTCTTAGATAACCAAGAAATTAATTTGTTGCCTAAGAATTGACAAGTTCTGAAGTGGATTTCCTATCAATCTTACATCCCCCAAAGTCTGAGTCTGAATAACTGCCCACCAAAGTTGTCATCGGTGGGTACCATAACCCTACTTGTAAAGTTCCTTTGAGATATTTAAGGATTTTCTTAGCAGACTCGGATGAGTTTTCTTGGGATTAGATTGGAATCTTGCACATACCCCAACCGCAAAGGCTATGTCTGGCCTACTTGCAATGAGATAGAGAAGGGATCCAATCTGTCCCACGATACTCCGTTGCATCCGTGGGTATCCCTGCTCATACTGAATCCATAGAGAAGTTAGTTGTCATAGGTATTTTAACTTCTCTACTAGTAGTCATCCCAAATTTCTGAATTAGATCTTTAGCATATTTAGACTTATGTATAAAAATACCCTTACTCATCTGTTTAACTGTAAGCCTAGAAAATATGTTAATTCACCCATCATTGACATTTCAAACCTGTTTTTCATGAGAAAACTAAAATCTTCACATAATTTGATTAGGTGAACCAAAGATTATGTCATCTACATAAATCTGAACTAACAAGATGTTACCATCTATTACCTTTCCAAACAAAGTCCTATCTATCTTACCTTTTGAAAATCCATTTGATATCAAGAAATCGAGATAAGGTATCATACCAAGCTCACGGGAGCTTGTTTGAGTCCATATAGGGCTTTGTTGAGTTTATAGACCTTGTTATTGATCTTATACCCGGGAGGTTGCTCCACATAGACTTCCTCAAGTAACACACCATTATGGAAAGCAGACTTAACATCCATTTGAAAGACTTTGAAAGATTTATATGCAACAAATGCCAAGAACAGCCTTATTGCTTCTAATCGGCAAGCTGGAGCATAGGTTTCATCATAGTCTATCCCTTGAGAATGTGAGTAACCTTGAGCTACCAATTTTGCCTTATTACGAACAATAATGTTGTTCTCATCTGCTTTGTTTTTAAACACCCACTTGGTGCCTATAATCTTTCTATGTAAGGGTCTTTCCACTAATTCCCAAACATTTTGCCTTTCAAACTAATGCGGTTCCTCTGTATGGCATTATCCGGTTTGGATCTGATAGAGCTTCCTCAATAGACTTAGGTTCGAGAAGTGATACATAACAGTGAGCAGGACTCTCGAGTCCCGGCATCATTCGTGTCTACACACTACTTGATGGGTCTCCAATAATACTGATCAGATGGATGATAACTTCTCATCCTCTTGCCTATTTGAGTAGAAGAGTCCTCATCTTGAGACTCAAAGAGCAACTCATCCGACTCTACCCGAGCCGGTGTTCCCCCTTCATCTGCCGACCCCGCCGATCAGCCGATGTCAAGGGTGTCTCCTCGATGGGGTCGATTAGAAGTTGTCTTATGACTATCAGATGGGGATTCTTCTTCATCTGAATCTGAATCAAGACTAGGTAGATAGACTGTCCTATGTTTAGTTTTGGTTAGTTCAATCTTATCTAGACCATTAGAAATTTGATTCACTTTATACGAGAAGGAATATAATTCATCAAAGACCACATGAGGGTTTCCTCCACACAAAGAGTTGTCTTGTTGAAAACTCTATATGCCTTGGAAGTGTTGGAATATCCCAAGAATATTCCATCACCGCCTTAGCATCAAAAGTTCTCGGCTTAGATTTTCATTGTTATGGATAAAACATTTACAACCAAAAGCTCAAATATGAGATTCTTGGAATCTTACCCTTCCAAATCTCATATGGAGTCTTACCTTTGTCTTTAACAACAAAGCACTGTGCAGGTATAACAAGGTGTGTTGATGGCTTGACTAGAACCTGTGAGGGGTTTCATACTCGGCTAACATGCTCTTGGCTGCCTCCTTCAAGGTTCTATTCCTTCTTTCAACCACTCCATTTTGTTGAGGAGTTCTTGCTGATGATGTCTCATGAATAATTCCACACTCATTGAAAAAGTTAGATAAGCAAGAATTTAAAAATTGATTGCCCTTATCACTCCCGATTTTAATAATATTAACACCCTTCTCATTTTGAATATGTCAACAGATCGGGAATCTTGTTTACAGTCTCATTCTTCTTGGAAAGAAATATAACCCAAGTGTATCTAGAAAAATCATCTACCACAACAAGAGTATATTTCCTTCCACTTTGAAGTGAGAGGTGAAACAGGTCCAAAGCAGATCAAGATGAAGTAGTTGTAAAAGTCTTTCGAGATGATGAGGTGTTAATATTCTTAAATGAGTGTCTAGGTTGTTTACCTTTTTGACAAGCATCACATTTCAGATCAAGTAAAAGTTTCTCGGGTAATCCCTTAACAAGATTCTTCTTAGCCAACTTACTAAGGGTCTTGAAGTTCGGATGACTAAGCCTCTTGTGCCATAGCCACCGAGGTCATCTCCACCCTTAGCTATCGAGACAAGTATCTTTAGGACAACTATTAAAGTTGGCCACATAGACATTACCATGTCCGAAGCCGATTAGAAGTACCTTGTCGAGGAACTATCCAAGATATCACATTTATCTTTTGAAAATTTTACCGAAAGCCTTTATCACAAAGTTGGGAAAGCAGAGATATGATTATGTTTTAAACCTTCAACAAAATATACCTCGAGATACAGAATATCCTTGATAATCGGAGTATCTACTCCTTTAGTCTGTGCACAATTGTTGTCTCCAAATAATACTCTAGGACCATCAATGTTACGGAAATTTGATAGTAGCTTCTTGTTATAAGTCATATGTTGTGAGCAGTCCTTTGTCTATGTAGCGCCCGTTCCAAAAACATCGGGCCCTCTGTGACCTATCTGAATCGGGAGGGAGTTGCTACTATAATAACTAAAATTTAAACTTTGAAAACTTCATAAAAATAAAAATTAATATTGCGGAGGATAAGGTTCAAATCTTAAATAATAACGAAATATTATAGTTTCATGATAATAATACATTCATATTATAAAGATGGCGGATCATAAAATTTATTACAAACATAATTGGAGTCAGAACTTAAATATCATGAATATTTGACTTTATTTAAATATAATATCTTAACCGATTAATATGGGGCTCTCGGCGTCACTGCAGCTTCCGAATCCCTTCTTCAAAACCCGAAATATTTATTGGGTGTGAGATAAAAAAATCTCGATGGGTAACCCGCAGTCATTAAGTCGTTTGGCAATAAACAAAATGTATTATTACGAACCAGACTCGTAAGTCATTTCATAAATTTATATTGCCCAATAGATCCGTCGATCCTTAACCCGAAGGTCTAAAGGCTCTATTGATCCGAAGACCAATAGTAGTGAGTACATAAGACTCGGTGAGCACATAAGGCTGCGGCCCGATAGACCGTCGGTCCAAATGGCCACTTAGATCCGAAGATCCGAAACAATAGTAACTTATTGGTTAATATAATAAATACAATTGCATATACCAACAGAGACGACAAAATATTTACAAGCGCACATGCAGAATAATGTTACCCACTTTGTTAACTTGTGAAGATCATAGACCTCAAAATTGGTGGAAAGAGTGATCCGAGCCTCGGTATTCTTGACACTTCACCTAGCATTGATTATTTTTGTGAAATTGTTAGAGCTTTAGTTATTTCTCTAAAGTCTTACTCTATGCATGAGAACAGTCGGGATTCTAAATAAAAATTTCAGTAAATGAATGAGTAAAGTGAAGAGAAGATCACCTTTTAGAGCTTAATTGGTCTTGGTTTTTTCGAAGGAGGAGGAAGAAAACGGATGTGAGAATGTCGTGAATTTGACGATGAAAAAAGAAATACGTGCTTGGCTTGGTGGGTGTGATTCTCAATCGATCCTTGCTGCCACTAGACAAAATCTAATGTGGAAAAAGGTTGATAAAGCTTGGCCATAATTATGAGGGTGTAGGCTGTCGAAACTTTAGTGAAGGATGAAGTGAAGAAAAATGCACCCACTTATTTCCCTTTTATACTTGGATATGAGGGTGATTCAGCAAGCCTACCCTTAGGTGTAGGTTTAATACGTGTAAGTCATTTAATTATCCAAGTGTAAGAGGAGTGCTTTCCTTATTACAAGTAGCATGCCTATATTTCATTACTCCTAAAATTTAAGTAATAAGTGTGTCAATCTTATTATTAGTCTCAAGTTTTGGTTATCAATTATTAGAGGTAGAAGAGTCGGTAAAAGAAAATAGTAATAATAATAATTAATAATTAATAAGCAACTAACTATTATATAATTTTATCACTCACGCACCATAGCTTATATATATAAAGGATATTAAATTAAATTTACCTATTTTTTTTTTTACCTTAATTCTTTATTTAATTTTCATGTTCAATTGCTAGAAGTGCATTTGAGTTTGAGGACCTCGTTCACTTTTCCTGTAAAAGATATATATAAATATATATATATATATATATATATATATATATATATATAGATACGCTAAAAATTTAAGTTAGTGCAACAATAAAATTTTAATTTATAAAATAACTTATTAAAATCTGAGATGCACTTAATATTTAAAAAGTAATAGTGGGGGTATTACATCCTACCCCCTAAAAAAATAATTTCGTCCTCGAAATTTTTACTTACCTAATTTCCCAGGCATTGTGGGTATTTTTCTAAAATCTCGTCTTCTTTTTCCCAAGTTGCTTCTTCTCTCCCATGTCTACTCCATTGTACCAGTACTAGGGAAATCTCTCGATTTCTAAGCGTGTGAATCTTTTTTTCCAAAATGGTTACAGTACCTCCTCATATGTCATATCTTGATTTACTTCTAAGTTGCTAAAGTTGATAACGTGACTTGGGTCTTGCACGTACTTTCTTATCATAGATACGTGGAATACATTATGTACTTGTGATAGCTCGGGGTAAGGCAAGGCGATATGCCACGTCTCCAATTTTCTCCAAAATCTCGAAAGGTCCTATATATCGTGGTTTCAACTTTCCTTTCTTTCGAAACGCACTAACCCTTTGATTGGGGCCACTCTTAGAAAGACCTTATCTTCTATCTCAAAACGCACATCTTTCCTCCGAGTGTCGGCATATGATTTCCGACGGTCTTGAGCTGCTTTGATTCTATCCTTGATTTTTGTAACGACTTTGGTGGTCTTCTCAATTATTTCAGGCCCCAAAATCATCCGTACTCAGACCTCATCCCAGCATCTTGGCGTTCTACACCTTTTACCATATAATGCTTCAAATGGTGCCATCTTAATCGTAGCTTGGTAGCTGTTGTTATAAGCAAATTCGACCAAAGCGAGATGCTCTTCCCAACTACCCTTGAAATCTAATACGTAAGCCCTTAACATATCTTCAAGCGTCTGGATCGTCCTCTTAGATTGTCCGTCCATCTGCGGGTGGTAGGCGGTGCTAAAATTTAGCGTCGTTTCCATGGCTTGATGTAGACTCTTCCAAAACTTTGAAGTGAATTGTGGATCTCGGTCGAAATAATAGAAGCTGGTATGCCGTGTAGTCTAATGATTTCTTCTATGTACAAATTGAGCAAGCTTATCTAAAGAATATGTCATCCGCACCGGAATAAAGTGAGATGTCTTCGTGAGTCGATCCACTATAACCCAAATAGTATCATGGTTTCGATTTGTCTTTGGTAATCCAGTGGCGAAATCCATTGTGATGTGCTCCCATTTCCACTCTGGAACTTCCAAGGGATTGATAATCGGATGGTCGTTGATGGTTAGCTTTGACTTGGCGATGGTCAAACATCTTTTCACGAACTGGGCAATAGTTCTTTTCATCCCTCTCCACCAAAAACTTTCCTTCAATTCCCGATACATTTTCGTTTCTCTGGGTGTACCGTGTAGGGTGTGGTATGTGCTTCCATGAGTATTTCATTTCTCGAGTCTCATTCTTAGGAACGCATATCCTTCCTTCAAACATCAAGGTTCCATCGGGAGTTAAGACAAAGTTCTTAATGTCTCCTTTCTCCACTTTTATCTTTATTTTGTCAAGGAACTTGTCATTTCGTTGCGCTTCCTTTATTCTTTCCTTCAAAATTGGTTGCATCATGAGTGCGAGAAATCATTGCATTTAAGCAACATGTGCGGTCGCATTCCAACCTCATTCGAGAGAAATCTCGAATTAATTTCTTTTGTTTGGTAGGCATCATTGCCAATTGTGTGTTATCTTTCCGACATAAAGCATCGGCTACAATATTAGCCTTTCGGGATGATAGTGAATCGTGCGATCATAATCATTCACCAATTCAAGCCATCTTCTTTGCCTCATATTTAATTCCTTGAGTGAAGAAGTATTTCAGAGCTTTTGTGATCTCGTATAGATTTCACACTTCCCGCCGTCTGAGATAATGCCTCCAGTTTTTAGCGCATGAACCACTGCTGCTAATTCTAAGTCATGTGTTGGATAGTTTTGCTCGTGTGGCTTTAGTTGTCGTGATGCATATGCAATGACCTTTCCATTTTGCATTAGGACACACCCAGGCCAAATTTTGGCGCGTCCGTATAGATCACGAATCCTTGAGCCATCACGGAATGTTTAGGACTTGTCTTGACACCAACCTCCGTTTCAACTCTTGGAAACTCTCCTCGCATTTGGGGGACCAAACAAACTTTTCATTTTTCTTGGTTAACTGAGTTAATGGCCTTGCGATTTGGGAGAAATCTTGAATGAATCTTACGTAATATCGGCCAAACCCAAGAAGCTTCGTACTTCATTCACATTCTTTGGAGCCTCCCGGTTTATAACGGTTTCAAGTTTTGCGGGATCTACTTCGATCCCATCTCGCTGAGAGGATATGTCCCAAAACATAACTCTGTCAAGCCAAAATTCACATGTACTGAATTTGGCATCGAGTTTTTCCGTCTCGGTGTTTCTAATACTATTCGGAGGTGTTCCATATGTTGTTCCTTGCCCCTTGAATATATCAAAATATCATCAATAAAGACGATGAAAAATTGATCAAGGTATTGGTGAAATACACGGTTCATTAGGTCCATGAAGACTGCAGGTGCGTTCGTTACTCCAAAAGGCATTACGGTGAACTCGTAATGACCGTATCGTGTTCGAAGGCTGTCTTGGGTATATCACTCTCCTTGACCCCGAGTTAGTGATATCACGATCTCAAGTCGATCTTGGAGTAAATACTTGCATCTTTTAATTGATCGAACAAGTCTTCAATTCTCGGGCAAGGTATTTGTTCTTTATCGTTAACCGATTTAATTCTCGATAATCAATACACATTCTAAATGTTCCATCTTTCTTTTTAACAAACAGAACCGGTGCTCCCCAAGGTGAAATGCTAGGCCCAATGAATTTCTTTTCCAAGAGTTCTTGCAATTGCTCTTTTAATTCTTGCAATTCCTTTGGGGCCATTCTATAGGGTGCTTTTGACACGGTACAGCCCACGGGATTAAGTCGATAGCGAATTCGACCGCGATCGGGAGGAATTCCAGCTTAAGTCTTCAGGAAATACATCGAGGAAATTTCTTACCACGGGTACTTCCGATGGTGATATACTTTCCTTTCCTCCTTTCACTAAACATACTAAAAATCCTTCACATTTCTTTTTTCGCAATAGTTTTACGGCTTTCATTGCAGATATATTATTGATAGTTTTGAGTCAGTCCTTGCTTCACGGAACATGAAACATTGACCATTACCCTTTTCAAAATCTATCTCTCGGTCTGCGCATCTTATGATGGCTTTATTCTTTGTTAGTCAATCTATGCCGATTAAGGTCGAAGTTCTTCATTCGTAAAACGTGGAGGGTGGCGCATATCGTATACCCATCCAAGTTTAGCTCAACATCATTCACTTGCCCTTGGACTTTTATCATATCCCCAGACGGAATACTTACATTTAATGTTTCCCCTTTTTCTACTTTTAGTCCCAATTTGGTTCTAAAATTATCGGACATAAAAGAATGAGATGCTCCAAAGATCGAAAAGAACATATGCGGGGTTATTGAATATTTTTATCATACCGCCATGGTCTCATTTTCCACTTCCTTCTCTCGCACCTCCATTCTCTTCCTCCAAGATTGCATTTACTTGGACCCCTCCTCTGCGTCCTTGGGCAGGAGTCTTCCTCTTCTCGAGGTGCAATAAATTGATTATTTCTTCCGGTAATGGTCCTGGTTGTAAGTTTCTTGCTTGCATTCCACCGCCTGGTGGTTCTGGACATTCCGTAACCCGATGCCCCGGCTTATGGCAACGGTAGCAGACTCCTTTCCCATACGAGACATTCCTCTGTGTGGTTTTGCCACAATTGTCACATGGTTGTATCGATCCTGGCTTTGCGGTGATGGCTACTTGATTTCTTTTAGCGGGAGGTTGGAAACGATTTCCTCTATTTGGTTGCCATCTCTTTTTGGTCGACATTTCCTAGGGCTTTTGCTCATACTCCAGCCCGTGGTTGATAGAGACAGATTAGAGCTCTATCAAAGACTTCATTATACCGAGGTAATTTCAATCCACAAATAATTCCTCCAATCTCGGACGCAAGCCTCTTTCAAATCTCCTAGCCTTTCTCTCATCCGTATTCACCGGGTGAGTTGCATATCTGGATAAGTGGTTAAAACGATGCTCATATTCTCACACAGTGAGTGTTCCTTGTTTAAGTTTCACGAATTCCAATTCTTTTTGGTCTCTTAGGGTCTGTGGAAAATAATGCTTTAGAATGGCTTCCTTAAAATTATCCCGTGTCATTGCACGCCTCTCTTCCAACGTCAAAGTGCGCTCATATGCTTCCCACTAGTGGGCGGCATCTTCTATCAACTGAATCGAGCGCAGAAACCTTCTCGTACCTCGGTTATATCCATAAGACGGTAAATTCTCTCAATTTCAGCTAACCACTCTTCGGTGGCTACAGGCCCTTCGCTTCCTTTAAGACGTGGTGGCTGAAAACGTCAATTGTTTTACAACATCGTTAATTCTTGGCCCGTTTTCGGGGATTGGGACAGAGGGAGTTTGTTGTTGAATAAATCCTGTAGTGAGTTAAAAAATTCTCTAGCCATATCTCGCCTGAGCTCGCATCTTAAGGAGCCGGTTGCTCTTCTTCGAATGATTCTTGAGGCATCTCCGTTGGTGCTCCTTGATTTATTCGTGGACGTCCCCGTGGCGCCATGTTAGTAAATCGAAGAAAATATTACATCGTATAGTTAAGATAAAGTAGAATTTTGTTATTACTTATTGCTTATAAAAATGTAGTCACCTATCACTCCTACCGTTTAGTATTCGTGATAGGTTGTATCAACATGAAAGTAATAATTAAGTTAAAAATAACGGATAAAATAATGCAATTTTACTTGTAGATGAGTAAACCGTGAAAATAAATGTTTAACATACACCACTTACTACTTTAGTAGTATTTTTTTCTTCCGTGGAAAAAACTAAATTAATTTAAAATATTAAAAATGATAGTTGATTGGAGTGAATTGATACATGTTTTTAGGGCTATTTTTAGTGCAAAAAGTGAGCTAAAGTGTTAGTTTTTGTGCCTAAATGTGAAAAGTATCACTCTTTTGCCTAAAAAGTATTATTTGTGAGGTTTTGATGTATTTCGCCCGTTTTGCAGGTAAATCGGTGGAATTTTGCCAAACCGAGAGTACCGGGATTCTTAGAATGAAAAGACGAACATACGGGGCCAGCGGGGTCGGGCAGAGCCCTTCTCGATAAAAATTCCCCGAACTCGAGTTCGAGTCGAGGGTGCACAGACCTCGACTCGAGGTTCATCTTTGGAGGGAAATCATTTTAAAAATTGGCAAGCTCGACTCGGGGAGGAGCCTCGAGTCGAGGGGAACGAAAATGGCAGAAAGCTCGAGTCGAGGCTGGGCCTCGACTCGAGGCAGGAGAGAATTTTGAAGAATCGTGTTAGCGACTTTAGGCCTCGACTCGAGGGCCTGAAGCTCGACTCGAGGAGTGCCCAAAACCGAAAAATTCAGTTTTTAAGCCATGGAAAGCCAAAACAGAGGAGGAGTTGATTTTAGCGATTCGAGAGCGGTTTCTAGGAGTTCCTTTGAGCGAATTTTACATTTTGTAGCTTGAATTTACTTGTAATTGCACTAGATTGTTAGAATTTAGATAGATTCCACATTTAGATCATTAGATTAGTAGATTGGTGATTGTAATTGAAGTTTGCAGCTGAGAATTGAGAAGAAGTGAAGTTGAATTGAAGCCTTGTACAAGATTAATCATTCTTATTTTTGCCTATTGAAGCTTAATTGGTGATGTTCTTAACCTTTGATCTCTTTAATTCATTGCTTGTAGTGATTAGATTTTCAATTGCTTTCTTAGAGTTTCTAGCCATGGTTTTTGCTTGTAGCACCATGGGCTAATAGCCTTGTGCTTGGGATAATTGAAATTAGGGATGAAGTGATTGCCTCATGCTATGATTGTTGACAATTGTGATCAATTGAATTAGATTGCTTCCTAATTGTGATTCTTAATTGTGCTTCATGAAAAATTGTCTCTTTTGATTAATGGTTGATCACCCTAGCAATAGGCGAGAGTTGAGCTAACGTGATTAGGTGTTAATCGGGTTTCAATTTTGCATGATTGTATGAATTGGGGACTTCTACATTGAGAGATGGGAAGAACTAAGGATACTCACATTAGGCATTGTGATATTAATGGAGTGATTAATTTCATGATGGTTTATGCTTTCTCATTTGATTGATTTGCATTTGGATACAATCATAGCTTGTTAATCATGGATTCCTTGATGGAGATTATCCCTTGCACCCTATTCCCTCATTGATTTTAGTCTATTTGATCTTGCATTCTAGGTGTTTGATAAATTGTTTGCATAATCTAGCCATTTAAATTCTTGCAATTTGTAGTGATTTAGTTCAAGAGCTTGTTGCAACTCTAGCCATTTAGAACTCTTGTCCTTGAATTTCATTTGCATACTTTCTCCCTTGGGTTCGATATTTTTGTTGATTGGTCTTAATAACTCTTACACTATACACTCCAATCAAATGGCGCCGTTGCCGGGAGTTAGTTTTTGCGCTAATAAGTGAGATTCGAGGATTGTTTGAAGTGGCTATTTGTTGTTTTTATTTTTGTTTTTGTTGATTTTATTGGTGAGAAGTTGATACTTGGATTTGTGGCATTGTAGGTGCATGCGAACAAGATCGAGTGGTGTTCCACCCTTGCCACTAAATCCGGAAATTGAGGCTACGTTGAGAAGAAATCGTGTGAGACGGCGAAGGGAAGATATGGAAGGAGAAGATCAACGGAATGAGGAGAGAGGGGGTGGTGAACCACAAGTTGAGGAGTTGAATGGACATGGAGAGGGAAGAGTAGACAATGGAGGTCATGGGAACAATTTTAATGCTCAAGATAACCCTTTATTTCAAGGGATGCCACCACAACACTTTCCTTACCAAAATCCCTACCCTTATCCTCCACAAGTCCATCAATACCCATATTATCCACCTTATCCACCATACTTCCCTCAAATGCCTTACATGAATGAGCCACCCCACATACCGAATGCCCAACCACAACCACAACCACAACCTATGAATGAACTACCACCTCAAAGGAGGCCGTTGAGAGAGTTTTTGAGCCACAACCTAGAGAGCACTACGATGGGATAGCAAGGCCGAGAATAGAAGCCAACAATTTTGAGATAAGTCCCGCTTTAGTGAGGATGCTTAGAGAGAGACAATTTGAAGGGAAGGACGAAGATGAGTGTCCATATCAACATATGGCACAATTCTTAGAGATTTCGGACACTACAAAATACCATGGGGTACCCGAAGATGCAAAGAAGCTTAGGCTTTTCTCCTTCACTCTTACGGGAGAGCCAAAGCTTGGCTTAATTCTATTCCGCCCGGAACCGTACGTACATGGGAGGATCTTAGCAAAAGATTCTTGATGAAATTCTATCCGCCATCCAAGACGGTGCAAGCAAAGGAAGCTATTTCTCACTTTCGGCAAAAGAATGGAGAGACTATTCCGGAAGCATGGGAGAGGTATGGTATGTTACTCATCAATTGTCCGCAACATGGTTTTTCCGATGAGCAAACCATTATGTATTTCTATACCGGCCTCAATGATTCCGATAGAGCTTTCTTGAATGCTTGTGCCAATGGGTCAATTTGGTCCAAGTCGGTGATAGAGATGAAACAAATCATGGAAAATATTGCTCAAGATTCGTTTCAAGCAAGTGTTAGTAGGGGAACCACCATCGGGTGTCTCAAGTGGAGGAAATGGAGAGTATGAAGTCTATGATGATGGCCATGATGGACAAGATTGGAGCTCTTACCGTGTCACAACAAGGGGGAAATCCTCCACCACATGCTCAAGTTGATAGTTTTCAAAGCTTTATGCCTATGGAAGAAGTGAACTATATGGGGAGGCCTCCATTTCAAGGAGGCTATCAAGGAAGCAATCATCAAGGCAATCTCCAAGGTGCAAGGCCATATCAAGTGCCATACCAAAATATACACCAAGGAAGTTATCCACCTCAACCTCACTTCAATGGCAACAATTGGAGAAGTCACGAAAATTTCTCATATGCCAACCCGAGAGTCGCCGTCCAAACCCCGTACTAGATCCGGTGCCAAAGCTCCTAATAATGTGGGGAAAGCAACTACGGAGGAGTTACTTGGGATGATAGTGAAGAAGTTGGAGGAAAATGATGCAAAATTCAAGACCATTGAGCACCAAGTGGGACAAATTGCCACAACGGTTGGGAAGCTTTCTTCTACAGTGGATCACATGCAAAACAAGGGAAGTATCCATCTACCACCGAGCCTAATCCAAAGGAGTTTTGTAGTGCTATTCAACTAAGGAGTGGTGTTAGCTATGAAGGCCCAAAGATGCCTAAAGATGGGGATGTTGAAAAAGAGGTGGTGAAAGAGGAAGAAGTTATTGAAGAAAATGTGGTTGTGGAGAAAGAAGAGGCAAGTGAAGAGCAAGCAAGAAGAGAGTCCAAGAAAGAAGAAGAGAAGTCCAAGAAAGATGCATGGGGAGTGCCTATGAAGGCTAAGCCGGTTCCCTTTCCTCAAAGACTTGTGAGGAAGAAGCTTGATGAGGAGTTTGGTAAGTTTTTAAAGGTTTTTAAAAGCTTGCATGTTGATATTCCACTATTGGATGCCCTTGAACAAATACCCCACTACAAGAAGTTCTTGAAGGAGATTATGGCTAAGAAGAGGAGTTGGGATGAAAAGGGTATGCTCAAGCTAGTGGAGGAGTGCAAGGAGATCTTGGAAAGACACTTACCACAAAAGAGAAAGGATCCGGGAGCTTTATAATTCCATGTGAGATTGGTGAGAGTGGGAACCTCAAAGGCTTGTGTGATTTGGGAGCTAGTATAAATGTCATGCCTTTGTCTGTGTTTGAGAAGTTGGAGCTAGGAGAGGTGACTCCTACAAATATAAATCTTCAATTGGCGGATCAATCATATGCTAAACCATTTGGGATCATTGAAGATGTATTAGTAGGAGTTGGCAAGTTCATCTTCCCGGTTGATTTTATTGTTCTTGACATGAAGGAAGAACTTGAGGCACCTATCATACTTGGTAGACCTTTCCTTGCAACCGGAAAAGCCATTGTGAATGTTGAAAAGGGGAGCTCACGTTGAGCTTTAATGGCGAAGAAGTGACATTTTCTAGAGCTCCAATGGAAGAAGTTGCTCAAAGCAAGATGGAGAAGAATAAATGTGGCTACATAGAGATCATTGATTTGTGCCCTTCAATTGATAGGGATGATTCTCCACCTTCTACTTCTTCTAAGTCTTTAATTAATGAGCATTTTATTCCTTCTTGTAATATGATTTCTAATAATTCTTGTGTTTCTCTTGATGATTTTAGGAAAGAGAAGGCTCTTCATGTATCTTTACTTGATCCGGGAGATAGGAAGAAAAAAAAAGGAGTGAAGGAAGTGACCAAACTTGAGCAATGCTCAAGTTTGGGGGTGTTAGAAGACAGGAAGCCACCACTTGAGAAGAAAGTTGAAAATTTTGTGGTTGGAGATCAAGTGGTATGGAGGGAGTCAAATTGGATGAGACTACTAGGAGTAGAAAGACTCAAAGAGGTGTTGAAAGTGAAGGAGATCAAAGAAGAAGGAAAACTCCTAGTGGAAGACGAAATGGGATGTTGTCTATTGACAAAGGAGATTTTGGTTAGGCACAAGGACCCTTCCATCCCAAAAGAAGTGCCTAACATTCTCGTAGATAAAAGGGAAGTATGAACTCTTAGAGTTCCGTCCGGCAAAGGACGTTAAACCTAGCGCTAGATGGGAGGCAACCCATCGTTTTATTGCTTTTGTGTGTTTGTGTTTTGCTCTTTTTGTGGTTTTTGCCGTGGATTCTTAGGAATTGCTCATGCTTAGGAAATTATGCTCTTTGCTTTGAGATTCATATATTATTGAGCTTATTGTTGATATCATTATGAGTTGCCTATATTTTGAGCCAAACTTTGAACTCATGCTATCATTCAAGTTTGGGGGTGTTGGTCGTTATTTGGTTCTTGCATCTCTTAGTGGTAATGTTTTGATGATTCTTATGCCCATTTGTAGGTACACTTTCTAGATGAATTGGAAAGCCATTGGAGTTGCAAGGAAATGCAAGAGCAAGAGGGAAGTGCATAAAAGCATGATGAGCCCTACATGTTTAAAGAGAGATGGAGTTTAAAGGCTTATTGGTACAACACTTCCTTTCAAACTTAGACTTGTCTAAGTTTGGGGAGGTGTTTTTCTTACCTTAGCTTATCTTCCTTGCACTTGTATATTTTTGGGCTAGAATTTATCTTGAGCTTAATAGTGGATTAATTGACATATTTTTGAGTATCATTTTGAGATAGTGAGTATGTTTGAGGTTATGTACATGAGCATTTGTGCTTGAGTTGTAAGATTATTGGATTTTGATATGATTATTAGTAGATGTGTAGCTTGATGCTAGTTGCTTGATTAATTATGCGAAGATGAATGTGATTGAAATTCTTGATTCATTGCTCAAAATTTAAGCCCGTGAGCTTTTGTGCCTTAATAATCGTACATCTTATACGGTTTATTTGATTCCTTTGTGAGTGCATCGTTCATGATTTGTATGCTAGAACTTGCCACTTGACTTGTGGATATTGATCTTTGTGTGATTTCATTAATATGATAAGAGGCCATGTTTGGGATGATGAGTTACTTTGCCAAATACTTTCCTACCAAATACATTTGATTTCCTTAGTGAGCCATGTTGAGCCTTATGATCCTTATTCTTTGGCAAGCCAAGTGAAATTGAAACCATTTAGCCTATTTTGATGAGCCCTTCTTGTCCTATGCTTAGTTGAGCTTGAATGTTGGCTAATGATGGTGATTTGATTGCTAAGTGTGGAAAGATGATGAGCAAAGTGATGATGTGTTAAGAGATAAAAGAAAAGAAAGGTTGTGAAGAAAGATTGAATTGTAAAGAAAGTGCATGAAAAGAAAGATTCAATTTGTGAGCTTAAAAGAGAAAGCTCAAGTGAATGGTGGATTGATTATTGAAGTTCAATAGTAAGAGTGTGCTAGATGAAAGTGAAGAGATGTGTATTGTATTGATTAGCTTTCATTCAAGTCTCTACTACTTAGTCACTCTTATCTATAAATATCCCACCTTTCCAAAGAGCCTACATTACAACCTAGAAGAAAGACCTCTTTGATTCTTGATTGATCACAAATGATTTTGATTGAGATTAAGTCTTGTGGCAAGCATATGGTGTACTTATTTGTGAATTTGATGATTGAGAGCTTTAAACCTTGATACACTTGAGTGAAGAGTGAAACACTCCATGGAAGGAGCAATGTGTTGAGTATTTGATTGAGCATTTATTTGAGCATGATTTGTCTTGATGGCTAGTGGATAGTTGCATTGATACAAGTGATCATTGATGAGTTCGATTGTCTTATTTTTCGCCTATGGTGCCATGTGACATAATTGCAATCAATTCACTCCTTTGTTCTTAGTTTCTACGTTGCTCGAGGACGAGCAACAATTCAAGTTTGGGGGTATGATTGGAGTGAATTGATACATGTTTTTAGGGCTATTTTTAGTGCAAAAAGTGAGCTAAAGTGTTAGTTTTTGTGCCTAAATGTGAAAAGTATCACTCTTTTGCCTAAAAGTATTATTTGTGAGGTTTTGATGTATTTCGCCCGTTTTGCAGGTAAATCGGTGGAATTTTGCCAAACCGAGAGTACCGGGATTCTTAGAATGAAAAGACGAACATACGGGACGAAACGGGGTCGGGCCCGCAGCCCTTCTCGATAAAAATTCCCGAACTCGAGTTCGAGTCGAGGGTGCATGCACCTCGACTCGAGGTTCATCTTTGGAGGGAAATCATTTTAAAAATTGGCAAGCTCGACTCGAGGGAGGAGCCTCGAGTCGAGGGGAACGAAAATGGCGTAAAGCTCGAGTCGAGGGTGGGCCTCGACTCGAGGCAGAGAGAATTTTGAAGAATCGTGTTAGCGACTTTAGGCCTCGACTCGAGGGCCTGAAGCTCGACTCGAGGAGTGCCCAAAACCGAAAAATTCAGTTTTTAAGCCATGGAAAGCCAAAACAGAGGAGGAGTTGATTTTAGCAGTTCAGAGCGGTTTCTAGGAGTTCCTTTGAGCGAATTTTACATTTTGTAGCTTGAATTTACTTGTAATTGCACTAGATTGTTAGAATTTAGATAGATTCCACATTTAGATCATTAGATTAGTAGATTGGTGATTGTAATTGAAGTTTGCAGCTGAGAATTGAGAAGAAGTGAAGTTGAATTGAAGCCTTGTACAAGATTAATCATTCTTATTTTTGCCTATTGAAGCTTAATTGGTGATGTTCTTAACCTTTGATCTCTTTAATTCATTGCTTGTAGTGATTAGATTTTCAATTGCTTTCTTAGAGTTTCTAGCCATGGTTTTTGCTTGTAGCACCATGGGCTAATAGCCTTGTGCTTGGGATAATTGAAATTAGGGATGAAGTGATTGCCTCATGCTATGATTGTTGACAATTGTGATCAATTGAATTAGATTGCTTCCTAATTGTGATTCTTAATTGTGCTTCATGAAAAATTGTCTCTTTTGATTAATGGTTGATCACCCTAGCAATAGGCGAGAGTTGAGCTAACGTGATTAGGTGTTAATCGGGTTTCAATTTTGCATGATTGTATGAATTGGGGACTTCTACATTGAGAGATGGGAAGAACTAAGGATACTCACATTAGGCATTGTGATATTAATGGAGTGATTAATTTCATGATGGTTTATGCTTTCTCATTTGATTGATTTGCATTTGGATACAATCATAGCTTGTTAATCATGGATTCCTTGATGGAGATTATCCCTTGCACCCTATTCCCTCATTGATTTTAGTCTATTTGATCTTGCATTCTAGGTGTTTGATAAATTGTTTGCATAATCTAGCCATTTAAATTCTTGCAATTTGTAGTGATTTAGTTCAAGAGCTTGTTGCAACTCTAGCCATTTAGAACTCTTGTCCTTGAATTTCATTTGCATACTTTCTCCCTTGGGTTCGATATTTTTGTTGATTGGTCTTAATAACTCTTACACTATACACTCCAATCAATAGTTAGTACACATATTAATATATATGCATCTAAGAGACTTTATGCCTATATGGGGAAAATATGGGCATAAGTCTAGTAAGTCCGAGACCTCCCTATACAAAATGAGGTCCATCTTCACAAATTTTTTTCCGTTAGTAGTTCTAATATTATCATGCTAACTTATAAAACAGTTCTATGGTTTTCTCATCCCTCTTCTTGTCGGTGGTCGGCTTGGTTCAGCCTCGTCCTTATTAGGTGGTGGTCCATCACACTCATCCTCGTCCCTCCCGGTTATCGTTGTCCAAGCGAGTTAGAAAAAACCTAACCCCGTGATCTCCTCCTACCGCGGATTTGACATCAAAAAGGTGACGCTCCTCGGAGGGGCCGATTCTACGGGTCCTCTGGTAAACCTCGCTTCTTCTCGGTGCATTCGCGCTGCCTCTCTATCCTTTTTTTTGCCAACCTTCGTTCCTCGGTTGCTCGCCGTTTCTTGGGCATTTCCTCGTCCGATAGAACTCGGTTGCTTCTGTTCCAGGATAGCTTCCCTCCCTTCTCGACCATTTACTTGATTCTCATAGTCATCTCGCCAATTGTTGGAATCTTACCTTGTCTTCAATGCATCTACCGGCTCATCAAAGACTTCTCGAGCCACTTCCTTCCAAAGATGCGACTACTCTATCCCTTAGTAATTGTGCTTGCATGCACGCCGAATCTATATAGCCTTCATAACCTGCCAGGGTTCTAAGCTCAATCACCCTAAAGACGTATTGCGCGATTGGCTCGTGGTTCGATCCGATTCGCCTCCCGGTATTGAATGGTATAAGGCACAAAGGGTGGTACAAAGAATCCTCCTATTCCCCAAAATCCATCTAACTACAGAACATGAAAAAAAGAAAACAAATTTTAAATAAGTATGGAAAAGTGCATACAAATAAATTTTAAAAAGTAATATCTAAATTTTATCACTTCAACATATGTAAATTTATTTTATTATTATTATTATTACTTTACCTTTGGTAGTTGCGGTGAACACCGATCCCCAATACATATATATTAATAACTTTGTCAAATGAAATATATATATATATATATATATATATATATATATAATTTTTTTGAAAATACTAGGATTTACTTAATCCACAAAAGAATATTTAGAAAATATATATATATATATATATATATATATATATATATATATATATTTTAAAAGAAATTAAAACTTGTGGCTCGATACCACCTTGTAGCGCCCGTTCCAAAAATATCGGGCCCTCTCGTGACCTATCTCGAATCGGGAGCGAGTTGCTACTATAATAACTAAAATTTAAACTTTGAAAACTTCATAAAAATAAAAATTAATATAGCGGAGGATAAGGTTCAAAGCTTAAATAATAACTGAAATATTATAGTTTCATGATAATAATACATTCATATTATAAAGATGGCGGATCATAAAATTTATTACAAACATAATTGGATTCAGAACTTAAATATCATGAATATTTGACTTTATTTAAATATAATATCTTAACCAGTTAATATGGGGCTCTCGGCGTCACAGCCTTCCGAATCCCTTCTTCAAAACCTGAAATATTTATTGGGTGTGAGATAAAAAAATCTCGGTGGGTAACTCGCAGTACATTAAGTCGTTTGGCAATAAACAAAATATATTATTACGAACCGGACTCGTCAGTCATTT